>VSWD01000009.1:60242594-61445094 GCA_033119305.1 Pinctada imbricata
CACAGTTTACTTCCTATCTTCATCAAAATTTGCATGTAAGATGTCCATGATGGGAAGACAATACCTATTGATTTCAGGGTCAAGGTCACTATTCATATAAAATTATACAAAAACCTTGTTGACTCTCTAGAGGTCACAGTTTACCTCAGATCTTCATCAAACGTTGCATACAAGGTGTCTGTTGAAAGAGGACAAGACCTTTTGAATATCAGGGTCAGCGATCAAAGGTCAAGGTCAGAACTGGTGATAATTGGAAGTCATTCTGAATACTCTAGTAAAGGTCACCAGTTACTTCCAGTATTCTTCAAACCTTGTGTGAGAAGACAACATCTATTGATTTTAAAGGTCAAAGTCAATTTCATGTCACTATTGGTAATCATCAAAAAACTTGAAGACATCACAGTCTTCCAATCTTCATCAAACTTCGCGTATTAGTTGCCTATGGTTAGAAGGCAGACAAGGCCAAGGTCACAATTGGCAATACATGTAATAGAAAAAATAGATGTGAAGATCTTTTAATGTAGGCCTTTCATATTTCATACACACATTCACCTTAAAGAGTACTACACTTTAGTACCATGAATTTTGACCATGTAACCTTCACCTTATTCAACAATTTATGCTAAGATGTTTTGAAAGTAGATTTCTTTTATACTATTAATGGTAGGCCTTTCATATTTCATACACACATTCACCATAAAGAGTACTACATTTTGGTACCATGTTTTTTGACCATGTGACCTTGACCTTCACCCTGTACAACATTTTATCTTTTTAAGATGTTTTGAAAGCAGATTTCTTTTTATACTATAAATGGTAGGCCTTTCATATTTCATACACCAATTCTCCACAAAGAGTGCTAGAGTTTGGTGTCATGACTTTTGACCTTGTGGCCTTTACCTTGACTTTGGGCTTATGTTAAAATTAGGACATGTTTAGAAATTTGAAAGCAGATTTCTTTCATACATACATACGTACGGACCATACAATTTGATGCTATCACACTGTGTTTCCGGCGGTCACGGCAGCCACGTTTCAAGCCAACGTGGACGAAACGTGGTGACCATGAGACAACGTAGGCGAACGGGATTCGACAAACGTAACTACATGTAGCCGTGATTGTCGGGGCAAATGTTTAAACTGTCAAAACATCTGCCACAGCAGTCGAGGCTCAGATGGCCTACTTTCATAGACCGACTTAAAACGTGGTGAACGCAACAAAACGTGACAGGACGTAACAGACCGTAAGAAAACTTGGAATTGGTCTGTAACAGGACGGGAGGCGTTTATATACGAGTTTGTACATGAGTACGATGTATACACTACATCATGCGAGTTAGTTTAAACAATATTTATTTCTACATATAATGAAGCAACAATGATATAACAGTCATAATAAATAAGGATGGAGATAAAGCTGTAAAGCCTAGTTATAACTCTTCTCCTTCATCTTATAACATTACGACATGTTGGTCATTTAACATTATCAAAACAAGTAAATAGATAGAAGGAAAAGGAGAGAAAAAGAAAAAACTAGAAATAAGTGAGGGTCATTCGTACGAGTTTTAATGCATTTTTCACAAATTTTCTTTCAACTCAAAAAAGCTTGACAACGTCTACTGACGCATGCGCACACTCTATGCGAGTTGTAACGACTCCTCTTCGACTTCTACACGACTTTATACGACTTCTGCTCGACACTTTCGCAACATTTTCGCGAGCTCTACCGATTTGAGTACCTATAAAGCCCCCTTCACACTTCCATGGATCGAGCTACGACTAGAAAAAAAAATAATGTATCCATGGCGAGTCGGGACGCAAAATGTTCGATGAACCATGAACCTACGACTACAGTACGGATTGCCACGGGGTGATACGAATCGAGTACGGATAGCTAAGGATAGCTACGGATATCGTCCCGACATTACTACGGATTGCTACGATACGAGTACGGATTGCTACGATACGCGTACGGATGGATCCGGATAGGTACGGATTGCTAAGGATTACCACGACTTGAGTACGGATAGCCACGGTTCGCGCAGGGATAGCTACGACTTCAGTACGGATTGGTAGGACTGGCTTGAATTTCCTATGTGTTTTTAAACAATTATTATTTACTAATACACCCAATATTTTCAAGCTGAGACACTCTCACTTGTTTTTGATAACAGTATTGAGGTTTTATACATGTCTTTATATCATTACCTGACCATTGAATAGTTGGAGTATTTACTCGTATATTGACCGAAAAACGCACAGAATACTGGTAGATTTGAAGTTAATTTAAGACACAGTCCTCAGCTATCCATAGCCTCTCATTTTCGAATCCGTGGTTATGCATAGCAATCCCTAGGAGAGTCGTAGCAATCCGTAGGAGAGTCGTATGGCTATTTTTATCACAACAATGATCCCGGATTGCTACGAATGCGATACGGATTGCTACGACTCCCCTTCGGATGGCTATGACTGCACTTCGGGTTGCTAAGACTCCCTTACGACTCCGCTACGACAAATTTATCCGTAGCTGTAGTCGTAGAAAATTTTGAACATCTTCAAAAATTTTCTGTCTCATCCCGGATAGGTACGGATTGGCAAGGATAGCTACGACTTGTGCCGGTTCGAGATACGGATTGGTACGGATAGCTACGGATGCAAATTTTTAGCTATCCGTGGCCCGATCCATGAAAGTGTGAAGGGAGCAACCATTTTTTTAGGGGGTGGGGGAAGATTTTTGCTAGCCGGAAAATTTTTTTCGGCCATTTTAAGAGCCGGAATTTTTTTTTTTTTTTTTTCGTCGGCCCTTCGGGTCGGATTTTTTTTTTTTTTTTTTTTTTTGGTTGTAATTTTCCAATGTTGAAAGTTACTCTAAAGTTTAAATAATTCAGCGTGATTTTTCGGCCATATTAAACATCAAACACAGAATGAGTTCATCTCTTGCCAGCAGATCACTTCATTTTAATTTCTTGAATGGCATATGATGCCTATAATCTATTTACTTAAATGATACTCAACGGAGACAGACTATTTGGTACTAATGACTTTTGAATTTGATTTATTCACTCAAAATTGCATAAAGTTTGTTCCATTTTTTCTAATACTTAGTTTATGATACACAAAAAAAGTGTTTACTGGGCAGTGGAAAGGTCGGAAGAGAGGGGGAGGGGCAATTTCATGATACGGAAAAAAATTTTCCCTAAAATTTCGATCCGGAAGTTTTTTTTTTATGCGAAGTCTTCCTGCGCCCCCCCCCCCCCCCCTAAAAATCAAATGGTTGCTTCCTTAAAGCCATTCCCATAATTCACTCACTCCCTCTTACATTAATGCTTTCATTTTCATAGTATATCAACAAGAAGAAAAAGAAAGAAAAAAGAAACAGGGGCCCTAATGGGCTGACATATTCAAGGGTCCTTGGATGCGAACTCAAAAAAAAAAAAAAATTAATAAAAATAATTATAATAAGTAAATAAATAAAAAGAAGGAAAAAAAATCAGTCAATCATGGTTAGTTTGTCCATATAACTTACATCTATTTGTCATAATGAATAGATTAAAAAAGAAAGAAAAAGTTCCGTCTTTCGTCAATAATGGAATATTTCTTTTAGCATAATTTAGAATAAGACCGTGAGTACATACTCCCTTTCAGATCTGGTGACATTTCATGCAAGAAATTCAAAACATCAATTATGAGTGTTTTTAAGCTGGAAAGTATCTAAAACAGATCGTTAAAGATACTTAAGACACACTTCATGTTCTGGTTTTATTGAAGAAAATGCCCCCCCCCCCCTTGGTGTACATATAGGACCTTAACTTTTTAGAACATTTTGTACTTATTTTACGTGTAATTTTCAGCCAGAAAAAAAAACGATAAAAATTAAGAAAAATCAAATTTAACATGTACATAATCCAAATGTCAAAAGGGCTATTAGATATAGAACAATCTTGAATTTGAACACTTCTCGGATATTTAGATCTCATAAGAAGATACTTTTCAACATAATTTGCATCATCCAGAATTTATCCTCGCAAAGAAGCTTAAGATAAGTATAAAATGAAGAAATCTTGTATAAATCTGTGTATCTTGTTACTGGTATGTGCATAATCTTGTACCTTGTACAGACTAATTCCGGCATTCAAATTGTTCAGCAGTTCTGAGGAAGAAAATGAAGAGTCAATACACGCAAAACAAGCAAATTTTTAAAGGAAGAAAAATCTTGTCGACGGTCGAATGCTATCATAATGGCAATATCAATCCTGTTAAAATGTTTCAGCTCGTACATAATCATTTCTCGTACTCAGCTCGTGCTAATCTCGTATGTATGCCGTCACATCTCGTATAAATTCGTATCTTCTCGTACTGAAGTCTTCGTTAGTCGAAAAGATGTCTTTTACTAGTCGATGTGTGTGTATTCGCAATAGCATTGCTTATACTCACAATAACATTGCGTACATTCGCATATTCGCGATAGTTTTACATATATTCGCAATAGTATTGCATATATTCGCAGAAACATTGCGTACATTGTATATTCGCACTAGAATGGCGTATATTCGCAATAGGATCGCGTATATTCGCAGTACTTTTGCGAAAATACGCAATGTTATTGCGAATATACGCAATGTTATTGCGAATATACGCAATAATGTAATAGTCCACCCTGCCATTTCGGTTATGTTAAGAACATACATTCAACGATCAGATACCCAAATGTTGGGTTCGTTTGGTGTTGAAATAAATGATAAATATGATTTATACATACATATATATATTGATTGTGAGACACATTATGCTCTTGTATGCATTTTGGGAGAAGTAATCAAGCGAAACCAAAGGGTCGCGTTGTTTTAAAATTATTTAACCCCTCTCCCTTCTCTTCTCAACCGCTCCAACACTACAACAAGAGACCCAAAGGGGCCTTATCGCTCACATGACGTAAAAATTGAGCTAAGAGCAGCGATTTTTGATTTCCGATCGGGTCGAAAAGCACAAACTTGGTAGAGGACATTATGGAATCGTATTTGGACCGCTTCGTGTCATCATGCCATCGCCGGCAATGTCACGATGGCGATGCTACGATGGCGAGGTCACGATGCCACGATGGCGAAAATATGATGCCACGATGACGAAGATATGATGTTCACATCGTGTCATTGCCATCGTGACATCTTATCATCGCCATCGTGTAATCGCTATCGTAACATCGTGTAATCGCCATCGTCACATCGTGTCATCGCCATCGTGACATCGCTGAAGATGGCACGATGGTACGAAGGTAGTCATGTTCATGGCCGAGATCTGATTAATATACATGTTGTGGTTGTCTATGTACAGCTTTTGTCACAATGCTTGAAAAAATGGTGTTTACTAACCATCTAGTGCATTATTGTAAAAGTATCAGTATCAGTATCAAATATTGTATATTTCTACCCCCCCCCCCCCTTTCTAATTCACAAATTTCAATGATAGAGATACATCTTTCCTAATTTTCAAAATCAGTTCTTTTAACCAGGGAGATTGTGATCGTTTTGAACAAATACTCAAACTTCACATTTTTCAATTTAAAGAAGTCCTTTAAACAGCATCATTGTATATTTCTCCCCCCCCCTTTTCAATTCAGTGATAAAAATTCCTCATAAGTTGGCGGATGATAGATGTCATTCCCCACAAATTTCAGTGAGAGAGATATACATTGTATCTTTCCTAATTTTCAAAATCAGTATTATTAACCAGGGAAATTGTGATCGTCTTGAACAAATACTCAAACTTCACATTTTTCAGTTTACGGAAGTCCTCTAAACAGCATCATTGTATATTTCTAACCCCCCCCCCCCCCCCCCCCCCCCCCCTTTCCAATTCAGTGATAAAAATTCCTCATAAGTTGGCGGATGATAGATGACATTCCCCACAAATTTCAATGAGAGAGAGATATATCTTTCCTAATTTTAAAATCAGTTCTATTAACCAGGGAAATTGTGATCGTCTTGAACAAATACTCAAACTTCACATTTTTTCAATTTTCAGAAGTCCTTTAAACAGCATCGTTGCATCACTTTGTCTTAACCCCCCTTTTTTTCCCTTTCGAATATTCAGTGATAAAGTTTCCTCGTAAGTTGGCGGAAGTTACGTCAAATGGTGAGTGGCGGCATTCGAAGACATTCCCCACAAATTTCAATGAGAGAGATATGTCATTCCTAATTTAGAAAATCAGTTCTATTTAACAGATATCGTCTCAATCAAAATAATAAATGAATAAAAACTAATAATAAATGAGCGCATGTCTACAAATCACGATATTTAGACCCCCTTTTCCCTCCAGTGATACATTTTCCTCATAAGTCGGCGGAAGTAGCATACGTCAACATTAGAGGGGTTCCGAAATATTCCCCGCAACTAAAAGAGATAATTTTCTTTCCCCACAATATTGAGATGCCTTTCTTTCAAATATTAAGCCTCAACTCAAAAAAGCAAGTGAGTGACATTCAAAATCACTCTAATTTCTACCAGAAAAAATCGAAAAATCACTGTTTTTATAACTAGAAAGCACTTTCCCCACAATGTGATAAAAACACCCAATTCCCCACAAGTGAGTTTCAACGCGTAAGAGAGAGAGAGAGAGAGAGAGAGAGAGATTTAATGGTTTTAAGGAGGGGGACAAGCCTGATTATTTATTTTACGAATAAGTATTATACATAGTTTACGTAGTACTGTCTGTTTATTTGATGCCATGATGGCCTTGAATGATATTATAAGTGACATTTCTTTCTTATAAAAAAAATTGTGGACACTTTCACCTATCTAGTCTTGAAGTCTGATCTTAACTCTTTATTTAAAGAACAAAAAAAGTGTACCTTGTGTTTACAAATCGAAAAATAACTACACATAATGTACACAACCCTCTGTTTACGTACATGCGTGCATGATTACCTCTTAGGACCCCCTTGGTCAGAATCGTATCGGATTTGATATAAAAATTATTTCACATCCCAGCAGACATTCAACGTTGATTCAACGTTGAAATTTTGGTTATAGGTCGACGACGTCGAACAACCAAAATTCAACGTTGAAACAACGTTGAAGATTTCGACGTCGAGGAAATGACGTGATATCAACGTTGAAACAACGTTGAAGATTTCGACGATGAAGAAATGACACGATTTCAACGTTGAAACAACGTTGAGGATTTCGACGTCAAAGACATGACCTTATTTCAACGTTGAAACAACGATGTGTTTCTGACCAATTTTCAACGTTGTAAACATAATCTTATTTCAACATTGAAACAACGTTGCATCTTCGACCAATATTTAACCTTTCATCTGAACATTATTCTTCGCCAATGACATAAATTGAAAAATACAAAAAAAAAAAAACTGCATTTAGTTTTAAACAAGAACTACCAATCATCGAAACACAACGTGCGCGCTTCTTCTATCGAGGAGGGAAATAAAACTAATGTTAATTTCAAATCATTTAAAAAAAATGGGAATGTGACCCCATATAAATTAATTTATTAAATTTGTACTGTATTTTAGAGTTCAAAATAAAAAAAAACTTTGCTGGAATTTCGAATTAAAAGGTCACTTCTTTTGTACGTCCATATAAAAGCATCGCATTATCTTTAAAGAAAATATATTATTAAAAAAAAAAAAGATCAGAAAAAAATGTAAATCATAATATGCATTCAAACTGAGATAGATACATGTACCATGAAACAACCTGTCTGGAGGTCTTATAGTTAAGTGTTTGTTATCTTTGTGTGATCACTGACAGCGTGGTCACTATCTGGCAATCTTCTTATGCAATTCTGGACGGGCGCGCTTGAGAAACAGATGCGAGCAGGTCAAACTGACCGCTCCTGTTAGAATTTCAAATAAAGTAGGGCGAAGAGGAAGGCACTCGCTGTAAGTATTTTAGTATTTTGAATATAATTTTCTTATATTAATAAATGTTTTACTCAGAAACGGTGTAAAGTTTGATAAATCTATTTTGATATGGTTTTCATTTTATAGATGCGATGGATTGAATTCGTGAATCTTAATATGTTTGCTATCAATCTTGAATCTTCAGAATCCGACTATTTCTTCTCTCTCTCTCTCTCTCTCTCTCTCTCTCTCTCTCTCTCTCTCTCTCTCTCTCTCTCTCTCGTTCTGTATTTTCTGATATTTGTCTTCCGGTATATTTACGACAATCTATTCGATCAATTGAATCTCCACAGCTTTTTTCGTATGATACTAATTGTGTGCATGTTACGCATCTAATTAAGTATTTTATTCTCAGTGACAAATTTGTCAGCACCGAGATATTTTTAGATAGGGGTCATTACTCATTGATAAAAGGAAAATCATCCTTTATAACAATTTCCCGGAGGGTTCTGACCAGTTCCCCACCCAGAAAAATCCCCATTTATATAGTGCTTTATTGTAGGGTTTAAGAACTCGGCATTCTGATTGCATTTTCGATATACATGTAATTAATATCTTAGAGTAAACATGCAAGGTACTTTTTTTTAAATTCTAAAGTGAGGCATGTCCCTCCCCACCCCTTTCTATACCTAGTCTGCCTAATTTTTGATGCATTTTGAAATCTGAAACACGAGAAAAAAAAAAAACGTTTTTCAACCCATCAAACATGGCGAGAAAGGGGGGGGGGGTGAAATTTGTAACTCGATTTCCTTACATTTTTTTTTTAACATTTCATGACTATATATTCCACAAGTTCAAGTTATTCAAATTAAAATTCCCTATTCCCATCAAGAAAGCAGATAATATATAAGAAAATTGGAGAGGATGAACGATTGAAATGTCGAGTATTCATGATAAGGGTCGAAGTGAAGTAGCAGAACATGTATGAAAATATTCCCGTAAAAGATTAACATGTACGGATTATGCAAGTATTTTTGTTTTAAAAGTTTCACAATACTTGCAATAAGTATATCCATTTAATAAATTTTATATCTATGAAATCAAATATGGATAACAAAAATTAAAAATACCTTACGCTCTTTAAATAATAAAAACAAACAAACAAAAACAAATAAATAAAAAAAAAACCAGGAGAAGCTCAGTTTTTGATAAAGTTCTGTTTCCATTGTTTCTTCTGTCTGTTTTGTAGATTTCATTTCAACTGCGAGGCTGAACAGCAGAAAGCAGCAAAGATGTCAGGTTGATGGAAAGGGGACGTTGTCTTGACCCGCTCAATGTGCAGCTGTCTTATGAATTCTTTGATTTGCAATAAATAACACATACTTAACGATCAGTGCTTTGCATCATCACCTGTAGATTTCAACGAAAATTCAACCAAACTTCAACGTTGAATAGACGTTGATCGACGTTATTTCAACGTTGAAACAACGTTGAAATGACGTTGATCAACGTCATTTCAACGTTGTTTCAACGTTGAAACTTCAACGTCGAAAATTTCAATGTTGACTCAACTTTCATTTTCAACCAAAATTCAACGTTGTTTCAACGTTGAAGATCGACGTTGAATCAACGTTGATTCAACGTTGAAATGCCTGCTGGGATATGTCTTATTAAATTCTGAAATGTCTTCGTCTATCCTCAAAGATTATACTGATATCAAATTCAATTTTATAATGCTTGTCATTGTCAACATTTCAAGGTAAAAATGCGGTAGCTCTGACGTCAATTTTCGTGACCTGGGGTTTACTTTGATTGGCTTATACAGCCATGTGACCTTAAGTGCAACAACAGTGTGCAAAATAAAGATGATGATAAATTCCCGATACCTTACTGACCAGAAAGTTGCAGTATATTTGATAGCTCTGATAACACGTAACAGGCAATTAAAGTATCAATTTACACCTTTTCCCGACTACTGCCGAGCCGTGCGCTGGTCAGTTTGCAGATAACCCCTACGACAACTTAGGCACGGTCCATTTGATATTCGGGTGGGAGGGGGAGGAGGGGGGCTTGGGTTTTTTGTCGGAGCAAGATTATTTTTTTCGCCCCGGACTGGGGCAAAATTATTTTTTTTCTCGCCAAGTTGGAGCAAGGAAATTTTTTTTATAACAATTGATGTGAATATTAAGAATGTTTGTGTTTTTTTCAATAGAAATTCTTTATTTTTACTAAAATGATTCCAAACATTATTTTTATGTAAAACTTGTATTCACTTCGAAACTGTGAGGGATGAAAGATTTTTACAATATGCGATATATATATTTTTTTTAGTAAACAAAAGGTATAAAATGTAAGAGGGCCTGATGCAAGTTTTTACATGTAGAAATGAAAACTAGTGAAAAACTTATTTAAATTCTCTTCCCAAGCTTGTATATAAAATTAGACATAAGCATTATAATTGTTTCTGTCATATGCATTCATTTGATGTTTTCCAATATGAACTTGCCATTACAGAAGAAATTATGGCGAGCGAAGCGAGCCAAACTTGTTTATAGAAAGTAAAAACTGCAGCGAGCGAAGCGAGCCGAAAATTTTTCAGGAATTTTAAGCGAATTTTATGGTTATTCTTCAAATTCAGATTACTTGTATTTTGGAATTTTCAAAACATACCTTTTTTTTATTATTAATATACATATTTCATAAGATTAAGTCCCAATTCCCCTTTTGTTGTCATAATATTTGAAAAATATATCATGATTGAATTGTATTAGAAATCTTTCATTTTGATAATATTTTAGCATTTAAAATTTTTTCTCTGGCTCGCTGCCGCTCGCCAGAGTTTATTACATACATGTACGTTGTTTTTCAAATGATGCTGCTCTTTCCTATAAACAAGGGCACTAAGAAGACGAAAAGAAACTGAAAAAGACACGAATAGTGGATTTTATTTCAATTATCGGAAAAAAAAAATTCGCTGGCCCGCTATCGCTCGCCATTTGTTGTAATCACAAAATAGAACTGATAATCAATTTTAAGCTGTCTGCTCGCCGTTACTTTCCAGTCACCTGTTTTAATAATAATAAGATACAGAACTGACATCATCAATCAATAACTATTTTCTTGCGTTTGCGGATTTTTTTTTTTTTTTTTTTTTTTTTTTTTTTTTTTTTTTTTTTGCTCTTCCAAAAAATTCGGACTTTAGGACCCCCCCCCCCTTGAAAAAAATTCCTGGATCCGCCCATGCAGTGTACATATAAGGTAAGGCAAGTGAACGAAGAATGGCCTCGGAATTGTGTTAACGATGTTTTAGATGATGAATAAACTAGTTTGTCATTAGAATTGTCAGAATTCGATGAAGAAGGATGTCGTTTCTGATTTAAGCGACGACAGCCTTTCCGAGGAAAATTTGTGCAGTGAATATTTAATTAGGATGACCAAAATACCGATGAACGTATGTATCAAATGTAAAACTTTCATCATTAGCAATCTGTATTTATGAATTGTCATCATCTAAAAACTGTTCGTCTACTGGTCTGGATTCTGCTTACTTATAAACATTGATTATTTGTAAGCATGCCGGAAAGACGAAGGGACTGTTTAGATAAAATATATATTTACTCACCGAGGGTTTAACCAAAAATGTAATTTGTGATGATGTTATGATTATATTTTTCGTTAAATATTATATATGAATAAAAATTATTATATTAACAACCATAATAGGTTAAAAAAAATATACAAAACATAAGATATTGCGTTTAAACTCATTTGCCTAAGCATAATCGTTTACAGTGGCCAAATAAAAAATTAACTTGGAATAGAATTTGCCTAATAAAAAAACAAAGCTGGGTTTTGTTTGTTTTTTTTTTTTGGGGGGGGGGGTTTCTTCGCTTTTATATTTATTTCAAAAGCATAAAAGGATAGGCTTGGTCAACCCAAACGCCACGGAACTCCTACCCCAACCCAAAATGTTGAAGTCATGAAATTATGTACGATAGTTCATGGAAGTTCCTCGGCGAAGTTGAGAGAGTTGAATGGAACACCTCCCATCCCCCCCCCCCCCCCCCCCCCCCCCCCCCCCCCCTCCCTCGAGAGTTCTCAATCACGTCTAGGCATTTTGACTTTTATTTTTCTCGTTTTTAATGTACAATTAAAGAATTTATGTGCTACTTTCTGTAGAATTTCTTATAATGTCTGGACGCTATATGTCTTGTCGTATCGCGCCGAGCACCACCGAAGCACACACAGATGTACCTTTGTTAATAACTCTTGAACCAATTGGACTATCAATTTGGTTCTTTCGCACATTAGTTAGAATAATCATTATATATAGAAATTTAAAAAATATAACTTTCACTGTAGTTGCACTTTAAGCTATAGTAAACAGGAAAGCTGAAATGTTGCTTTACTGGAATAATTTTGCAACTGAGATCTAAAAAAAAAATGTCACAAATTATTTTGTTAAATTTTATTCCGATTCATTTTTACTCATATTCATAAATATGATATTTTTTAAATATTCATTTTTACTCATATTCATAAATATGATATTTTTTTAAACACGTAGAATAAACATTTGTTGACAATCATTGATGTATATATATACGCTTTAAAAAAGTAACGCAGAGTTTTATTATTATACAAGATGTACAAGCTTTTGCTTATGATGGTATAAAGATAAGACAAACATTTTAGGGCTAATGTGAGATTTGTGATTTTCAAACTCGAAAAAACATTCTTGCGGGGGAGGGGGGGGGGGGAGGGGGTTAGAACACGGCGACGTGATCGAACTAGTCTAACGTGTAAATGAGACTAAATGTAAATGAGAAATAATCTGTAAAGTTCAGGGATCAAAACGTCAAATATAGAGTCTTTTCCTGATTATGAAACAAATTTTCTCCGATAAAACTCATTTTCAAATAAATGGAATTCGGCGAATGAAAACGAGCCAATTCGTTCTTCTCAATTCTTTATTCCGGAAGGAACATCTTAGAAAACGATTGACTGAAAATAAAATAAAATTACAATAAATTTGTGTTTACAAAATGAGAGAAAAAAAAAAAATAATAATAATAATAATAAAAATAAAAGGATTTACAATATATATATGTAATTCTGTCTTTTGTATATGATTATGACTTTACCGTAATTTGTTTGATGGTATATCTGATGTACACTTGACATTTGGTCTTATTGTAATTCTTGAGCCTTTCTTATAATGATTTTGCAAATGGCTGCGCCCAGGTAATCAAGGCGATACTAATCATACAACCGATTCCGTAAACAAATATCCGGATATACGACCTTTACACCGGCCCCTTAAATATGTTCTTTCTGAGAACTTATTTACTTAATACAATCAAGATATCAAATATCAAAAAATGAACATAAAGTCGGTTTAACAAATATACATGTGCACAATTTGCTGTCTTAACACAAATGTCCCAACTCTGACACCAATTCCAAATGTAACAAATAGAAAACAGTCCGTTCACAGTCCATTAGTCCTAATCAGATTCTAACACCATACAGAGTTTAGCAATTGGGCGCACTAATGTTGTTGACGCAGTTTTAACCTTGGCAACGCGAACAAGATCATGTTTGTCTGTTTGCACTTCAATAACACGTCCAAGGTTCCACTTGTTACGAGGTGTACTATCCGCAATAAGAACTATGTCCCCCACGCGTACATTGCGTTCAGCTTTCAACCACTTCTGTCGACTTTGAAGAAGCGGAAGATATTCCTTCGTCCATCTGGTCCAGAATAAATCTGCCAAATACTGTATCTGACGCCATCTCCTTCTCACGTAATTATCAGTTTTCGCAAAAATACCTGGAGCAAAATTTTCACCGGGCTGAAGCAGAAGTATGTGATTCGGGGTAAGTACATCCAAATCATTCGCACTGTTAGAAACTTTAGTAAGAGGACGCGCATTGAGGATTGCCTCTACCTCACAAAATAAGGTGTTGAGTCCTTCATCATCTAGGTTAACAACTTGTTCATGTAAGACAGCGTATAAAACCTTCCGAACAGATCTAATAAGTCTTTCCCAGACTCCTCCAAAATGCGAAGCTGACGGTGGGTTAAATTGCCATTCAATGCCTTTCTGTAGCAAATGATTGTGAATATGCGCAGAATTAAATTGCGAAATCGACTGTCTTAGTTCCTTCTCAGCGCCGACTAGGTTTGTTCCATTATCGGATCTAATTAATTCAGGCTTGCCACGTCTGGCAATGAAACGACGGATGGCATTTATGCATGAGTCCGTATCTAGCGATGTTGCGACTTCCAAATGGATTGCTCGTGACGTCATACACGTAAAGATAACTCCGTAGCGCTTTACTAAACTTCGACCTCTTTTCAGCTCAAATGGTCCGAAGTAGTCCATTACAGTGCGGGAAAATGGTGGTTTATCGGCAACCAACCTCTCCTTTGGAAGATTTGATAGCTTTTGTTTCATGACCGATCCTTGATATCTTTTACAAGTAGCACATTTTGAAATCACAGACTTGACAAGATCCGAAGCTCCCAATATCCAAAATCTTTGTTGAATGAATGATAATGTGGCATTCTTGCCATAGTGACCATTTGATTTGTGCGCATCACATACAATGAGCCTCGATAACGGAGACTCTCTTGGCAAGATGATTGGATGCTTAGCCCCATATGCGATGTCGGATTGCTCCAATCTTCCTCCAACGCGAAGTATGCCATGATCTAAGATCGGATCTAGCTTCACAATTCTTGAAGATCTTTTCACTCTTTTGCGGTCACAAAGATCTGTCATGTCACTCTCGAATGCCTGCTTTTGAACATGACCGATTAGCAAACTTTCCGCTCTTCGAAATGTATCTGTCGAGAGTAAGCAGTCTTTCTTCTGATTACTCATCCTTTCCTTTCTTTCCTTTCTTAGTCTCTCTTCTATTTCATCTTGTGAGGAACCTGAACTACTCATCTCCTTTCTTAATTTTATTGCTCTTGATGCGAATCTCCTGAGATTGTTCATGCCATGAAGGAGATAAGCAGTAGCTTTCCTTAGCCTGGTCCAATCGGAGTAGTAATGAAGTAAGTGATTGATAGGGTGAGTATCACTTTCCGCCTTCAAAGAACATGCTGAAATATCTCCCTTTACTTCTGCATCCTTATCTAGAGGACCAGTTTCTACTGGCAACATCTTCGATTCAGGCCATTCACTTTCCTGCTTCCATAGATAGTCCGGACCTTGAAGCCACTTATCATTTTCAAGCAGTTTGTCCATCTTATTTGTACCCCTTGATGCGCAGTCTGCTGGATTTTCCTTCGACCTGACATAATGCCACTGTGTAATATCGGTTGCCTCATGTATAATGACAAGCCTATTGGCAACAAATGTCTTGAAGCGCAGACTAGTGTTCGCTATGTACTTTAGCACTGAAGTACTATCGGTCCAGTAGAAGATCTCTTTAATTGGCAAATCCAACTCTTCTGTCACCATCTTACTAAGTCTCACTGATGCGGTTGCTGCGGTAAGCTCCATTCTTGGAATTGTGACAGTCTTTAGTGGAGCAACTCGACTCTTTCCGAGAACAAAAGCGCAATGTATAGATCCATCACTGTTCTTAATGCGCAAATAAATCACCACTCCTATTCCAGCCTCACTAGCATCAGAAAAACAATGTAGTTCATATGAAGCCACTTCTTCAAAATCCTTTGGTTTCAAACATCTTTCTATCCTGAGGTTCTTTAGAAGATCAATTTGAGAAACCCAATTCTGCCAAATTTTGAGATGTTTATCACTGATGGGTTCGTCCCATTTTTTGCCCTCTTTGCATAACAACTGTAACAGGGATTTAGCACTTAAAACGAACGGTGCGGCAATTCCAAGAGGATCATAGATTGAACTCACTACAGAAAGTATTCCTCTTCTGGTGAATGGATGTGTCCTCATCTCAGTCTGAAAACCTAACTGATCATCTTCAATAAACCACGAAACACCTAACGCCCTTTCAGAAGTCGACTGTCCTCCTATTATTAGGTTTTTCGCATTCTTTGCACGGTCTTCTTCCGGAACAGATTCAAGAACCTCAACACTATTACTGACCCACTTATTGAGGTGAAAACTGCCCTTCATGCACAGAGTCGTAATGTCTTTAATAAATAATATTGCTTCAGGTACAGTAGCTAGCGAAGCCAAGCAATCATCAACGTACATTTTCCTCTGTACAGCATCTACGATTGACGGCTCGAACAAGTCCTTATGATCCAAAGCTAGTCTCTTTAGAGCGAAATTGCAACAACTGGGTGAAGAGGTTGCACCGAAGATATGAGATCGCATCCTATATACTTTAGGTTCAGAGTCAATGTCTCCATCTTTCCACCAGAGAAAGCGCAATAAGTCTCTATCTTGCTCTGGTACGGTCACCTGGTGAAACATGGCCTCTATATCTCCCTGAACTGCAATCTGTTCTTTTCTGAATCTCAATAGAACGCCTAAGAGATTATTTGTCATGTCTGGTCCTTGTAAGAGTTCTCCATTCAAAGATGATCCCATGTACGAAACTGAGCAATCGAACACCACACGTATTTTGTCAAGTTTCTTGTGATGATATATCCCATGATGTGGGATATACCACACTCGTCCTTCCTTTTCCTTCGATTCTATAGGAACAGCCTCTGCGTAGCCCTTTTCAAAGAGTTTAGTCATGAACGCAATATAGTCACACTTGAACTTCTCGTCTTTTCTGAATCTTTTGTTGAGAGCTTTCAGTCTCTGCATAGCTTGCATATAGTTATCAGAAAACTTTACGGACGGAGATCGGAGTGGCAAAGAAACACTATAACGGCCATCTTTGAGTGTTATCGAATCTTCGACTTGATTCAAGAACATCTTATCTTCCAGAGAGTGTTCTCTTATGTCATCTATAACACGCTCAGGAAAGTCCATGTTGATCGATTTCTTGAACATCTCTTCTAGCCTTTTATCACTTTCGATAAAACTTTCAACGGCGACTCTATTTACTTCATGTTTGTGTCTATTTCTCAGTACATTCCAAACGATCCATCCTACTCTGGACTTTGTCGCATGAGGAGAGCCACTTGGTCCAGTTATAACTTTAAGTGGAGCATATGCATCTGGGACGTTATTCCCTATCATAAGACCGATTTCTGCGTCAATTTCCGGAATTTCCACATCTTTAAGGTGATTCCATCTGTTTATTTCATCTTTCGACGGAATATGATCTTTGCTCACTGGCATCTCTTCTTTGGTATATACTCTCGGCATATTTATAATATCAGTCATGGATAAATCACTAATTTGTATGTCGTCAAGTGCATACGTTTCCATTTCAAATGGATTACCAATGGTCTGTAGTGTGATCTGTCGCTTAGTGCCTTGGAGATTTAAACTTCTCATCACTTTTTCAGTACAAAACGATACACTGCTTCCAGAGTCAAAGAAGGCATATGTCTCGATACTGTTAATACTGTTCTTGTGTTTTATGCGAACAGGAACTATCGCCATCGCACACGATATATCAGAAGTGTTTTCAATCTCGATATCAGAAATACCGGCCCCTGTATCGATACAAGTTATGGGCACGGCCGCGTTACTAGTCTCTATCGCAACCTCCTTTGGACGGGTAGACTGTTGACTTTGTGCTCTTGTATCATCGTGAAGTAATGTCGGATGTTTTTTACCGCAAATGTCACATGTACTTCTAGATCGACATTTTTTCACCATATGTCCTCTTTTCAAGCAACCATAACATACGCCTCTTTCTTTCAAATGCTTATATCTTTCCTGTAGGCTGAGTGATATAAACGACTTACAGTCCTCGATTTTGTGAGCCGCATCACACAAAGAACACTTAAGCTCAGTCTTTGGTAACGAAAGAGCTGACACTTCTTTAACATCGTCAGTATTCGTTGCAGTCACTGTTAAGACCGGTTGCCTTTGCTTAATATTGCCTGTGCGATTTTGATGTAGCGGTTTAGAATCACTCAAAGATAACGCTCCGTATGTTGCATCGTTCGACTTTTTCGCTTCTCTTTGAACAAACAAAACGAAATCGGAGAACTTCACTGTCTTTTTCTCGTCCTTCGACTTAGCACAATATTACGCCATCTATCATGCATGTAGATCGGCAATTTCACTACAAGCTGTTTGATGTTTTCGGAGTAGTCGAGAACAGAGTTTTGCCCAATACTCTCTGCAGCATTCTCGCATTCGGTAAGAAATAACGAAAAATCATCAATCCCTTTAGCGTCTCTTATCGCTGGCCACTGTAGGGCCTTCTTTATAAACGCAGTCACAATCACTTCATCGTCACCATAGCGTTCTTCTAATCTCTTCATCGCTGCTTTGTATCCCCTTTCTCCCGACAAATGACTGAATCCTGAAACTACTTTATTCGCATCTCCATAGGTAAGTTGTTCTAAATAGTTCATTCTCTCATCTTCGGTTTCAGTATTAGTTACAACTTTCGCATTAAATTGTCGAATAAAGCGTCTGTATTCCATCGGGTTTCCACCGAACTTACGAATCTCTGGTACAGGTTTTCTCAGATGCATAACAACAGATTTTATAGCGTTCATTTCATTACCTGCACTGTTGGTAGTGATCACATTGTTATTTTTATCAGCAGACTTAATGCTACTGTCGGGCTGTCGTACTTTTTGTGAATCGTCGTTAACAGCACCAAAGCTAACACTCGACACCGGAAGCGGTTCTACGAATTGCTCCTGAGATTCCCTCGGAACGAATGATGACGCATACGCAGAAAGTTTATTTTGAGATACCTGTCCGCTCTCTATACTTCCTTCCACCGAATCTTCTTGTTCTAATTTCTTAAACAGTTCAGATTTTGCAGCGGAAATTTCTAGGTCAGTGTCTATATTTAACTCATCTTCTTCAAATTTGAGTTTCAGTTTTGCAATCTCAATTTCTCTTTTCTTTGTCATTGCCTTTTTAAGAGCACTGAGTTCTAAGATTTTCTGTTCTTCTTTAATACGTTTTGCTGACATCACAGTTGATGACGAACGAACAGATTTTTGAGATCCCGCCTTACTTGTAACTTTACTGTCACTGTATCTTGCATTAGTCAGGTGATAATCTTGCACTTCAGATTTAAAGTCACGCAAGTACACTTCTTGTTCTTCATGTTCAAAATCGAAATGTTCCAGTTCCGTAGGTGAAATGTTTGGTCGTAACTCAGAATGTAAACGAATGTAGTTCTCGTATTCAAACATCCACGTCGAATATTTATCTTTGACGACATCTAATGATATATTGTCACCGATTAACTGTCTAATGTACGTACTTGTGCGCTTGAGAGATCGAAAGCTTTTCTCGTATAATTCGTGTTTGTTCGATTTCCCATCCTCTGTCATTTTTCTGGTTCTTTTCTCCAGGAATCTTTGTTCTGGTTTCTTTTCCTGGTCTGTTACTTCTCTGTGTTCACCTGGGCCTCCTGTTGTGCTCATCTTCCTTCTAAATTACGTCAATGAAATGTAGTACCCAATATACCAATGAAAACGAGCCAATTCGTTCTTCTCAATTCTTTATTCCGGAAGGAACATCTTAGAAAACGATTGACTGAAAATAAAATAAAATTACAATAAATTTGTGTTTACAAAATGAGAGAAAAAAAAAATAATAATAATAAAATAAAAGGATTTACAATATATATATGTAATTCTGTCTTTTGTATATGATTATGACTTTACCGTAATTTGTTTGATGGTATATCTGATGTACACTTGACATTTGGTCTTATTGTAATTCTTGAGCCTTTCTTATAATGATTTTGCAAATGGCTGCGCCCAGGTAATCAAGGCGATACTAATCATACAACCGATTCCGTAAACAAATATCCGGATATACGACCTTTACAGCGAACGTGAACGTAAATGACGTCATAGGAGTAAAGCTGCATCATGGGTCGTCGTGATATTGTTACTGTTAAGTATGCTGTATCCGTTTGTCCATGGAATCAAAATATTTTCAAATTATTTGGAATACGAGCGCACAAAAAAGCCGTACCATAAGTTTAGGCTACAGGCCGATATGATATTGGTGAAAAACTATCGGACGCGTCAGTGTCTGAGTGAGATATCCGTGATACCGAGAAACGAGCTTACCCTTAGACTGATGAATCGAAAAATGCGCAAGATGCGGAGTTTTTGTGAATGACAGGATTTTGCAGGTACGTACTGTGCATCGCATTCTTTTTTTTTTTTTTGTATTTTTTAGTTTGAAACGGAAGTGATGAACCCTTTTTACTTCATCTTCACAAAGTTTCTCATATTTTGCTTAAACTGACATTTTCTATCAGTTTTTTTCTCTCTTTTTTTTTCTTGTGTGCTAGGTATATGTGAGCTTGTATACATTGCAATCTTTTTCAATAATACATTTGAATTGAAACTACTTAAAGAGAAAAAAGATGGTGACGGAAATATTTTAGCCACAGGGGTGAGGTTTCATCGCTTGGTCACAAACCCTTTACGTCTATATTAAAAACCCCAAGGGCGGACACTCTCTTTGTACTCGATCGTGGCTTCCTCTTTTTCCTTCCTTAAACGCTAAACTCACGGTCCATTTGATACGTGTTTTGGGTTTTTTTTATCTCAAGATGAATGTATAAAACATATCCAAATTGAAAAATCATCCTAGAAGATGGTGCAGATCGAATGCAGATCGATAGAAGTGGAAGCCAGGACAAAAGAGTTATATACATGTAGCTATTATATAGGAAGTGTCCTCCCTATATAATATAGACATAGTGTAGAGAAGAAAGGGTTTGTAGTGAACACACCCCTGTGATTTAGCACTAGATCTTAGTATTGATTAAAACAGAGTTATTGTAACTTTGTGAAAAATCTATGGTCCGAATTCAGACTGCCCTGCTTTTTTCTTTTCTTTCTTTTTTTTTTAAGAGAGAGTTTAATTGTATTATATTGCGATTGACCCTTGGATGGACGCCTGTAATTACAGTGGTATAGATATAACCACGAGCCAGAGATAAATTATTAGACGTCATTGTGGATTATTTCAGAATTTTAAATCCTGACAAACGAATTTATACATGGCATAGAAAAAAATCCAAATAAACAGGGAAGACTTGATTAGGCACGGTCCATTTGATATTCTGGGGGATAGGATATAAAAAAAAAATTGCTATGAATTTTGATTAAAAAAAATAATTTGCTTATAGTGTGTTAGAAAAAAATATTCTTGCTCTTATGAAGCAACAATAAAATTTCGCTTAAGATTCCTGAAAATTTTCCGGCTTGCTTCTCTCGGCGAATTTTCAATTAAGTATACCAAAATCATATATCTCTTTGATGGCGAAGTTCATATTTGGAAATATCAAAAGAATGTATGTTAATGAAAAAAAAGGGCTTCCTTAAAGGCTTCAATATATTGTCAATATAATTTATTACTATTGATAGATGCATGTCTCATCATAGAGCCTAATTTTATTTTATATATATACAAGCTTTGGAGGAGAACTTCAGTAATCCACCAATTTACAATTCTAAATTTGAAAATTTGTCTAAAAGACCCTCCACTCAAACCCTCTTACTTGTACCTTAAATAAATTTTGTTTACTGAGGATTATATTGTAAATTATTAGTCCCCTACCGGCAACGCCGAAGGGGACTCTTAGTTTCCTCTCGGTCTGTCTGTCTGTCCGTCTGTCTGTCTGTCTGTCCGTCTGTCCCATTTTCAGTTTTCCGGACTTTTTTTCGCTGTTGTTGCATATATTGAACTCATTTTTGGTATGTGGATATATCTCAATGTGATACAGATCAAGTTTGAGTTTGCTTTCGATTGACCTAATTTTTACAAGAGTTATGGCCCTTGAACTTAGCAAATTTTATGAAAGGTTCAGTTTTCCGGACTTTTTTCCGCTGTTGTTGCATATATTGAACTCATTTTTGGTATGTGGATATATTTCAATGTGATACAGATCAAGTTTGAGTTTGCTTTTGATTGACCTAATTTTACAAGAGTTATGGCCCTTGGACTTAGCAAATTTTATGAAAGGTTCAGTTTTCCGGACTTTTTTCCAATGTTGTTGGATATATTGAACTCATTTTTAATATGTGGATATATCTCAATGTGATACAGATCAAGTTTGAGTTTGCTTTTGATTGACCTAATTTTACATGAGTTATGGCCCTTGGACTTAGCAAATTTTATGAAAATTTCGGTTTTCCGGACTTTTTTCCACTGTTGTCGGATAAATTGAACTCATTTTTGGTATGTGGATATATCTCAGTGGGATACAGATGAAGTTTGAGTTTGCTTTAGATTCACCTATTTCTACAAGAGTTATGGCCCTTGGACTTAGCAAATTTTATGAAAATTTCAGTTTTCCGGACTTTTCTTTCTTTCTATTGCAAATAATGCACTGATTTTTGGTGAATGAATACATCTCAGTGTGATACATACCAAGTTTGAGTTTGGTTTCCATTGGCCTATTTTTAAAAGAGTTATGGCCCTTGGACTTAGCAAATTTCATGAAATTTTCAGTTTTCCGGACTTTTTCATGCCTGTTATTGCAGATAATGAGCTGATTTTTTGTATGTGAATACATTATAGTGTGATGCAGATTTGAGTTTAATTTAGATTGATTAATTTTCACAAGAGTTATGGCCCTTGGACTTAGCAAATTTCGTGAGTTCAGTTTCCCAGACCTTTCTTGGCTGTTGTTGAAGAAGATGAACTGATGAACAGAGATGCAAGTCATAAATTTATGCCGCCGGTAGGGGACTTATATCGCACAGCGATCATTGCATTTTTTTATTTAGAAGTGAATTAAATATTTGCATAAAGATGAAGTAATATTTGAGAGTATTAAGAACTTCTATTGATTTGATACAACACAAACATTCTTAATATACATGTATATTGCAAATTACTATAAATGTTAGAGAAAAAATTCTTGCTCCAACTCTGCAAGAAAAAAATAATTTTGCTCCGGTCCAGGGACAAAAAAAAACCAAGCCCCCCCCCCCCCCCCCCCCCCGAATATCAAATGGACCGTGCCTTACCAGGTCGATATATTGGCGAAATAACGAGGTTCATTAAGGAATCATTGTAATATATTTATGGTTGATCGAGGTATCAACACCAAAAATTGAGGGAAAACTTGTGTATCTTGCGCTACGCGCACGATGCAGTTTCCCTCAATTTTTGGTGTTGATACCTCGATCAACCAAAAATATTACATTGATTACTTATCATTTCATTTCGTCGCTTTTCAACGTTTATTTGCAGCTTTGAAATCGTGTTGCTAACGACGTTGCTTATGACGTTGCTATAAGCGCGCACTTCCGTTTTGTGTTGATTTAAGAAATGAATCTTATATTTTTTCTGTTGATGCAGGTATCACCCGAAAAATTGGACAGAAAACTGCATCAACGCGCGTAGCTTAAATGATTTCTTATCATTTAATTATCATCTATTTATGGAAAACAGACTGTTTTCTTGGATCTAAAAACAATCAATCACTGCACTATATTTCGTAAGTCGGAGGGTTTCGCAGTGATACGTCTGCCAAACAAGTTATGGCAGCCGCCGTGATTCAAACAGCGAACGATCGTCTCTCTATATCTTTGGAATAAGGACCAGTTTGAGCAAATTCTACATGCACTGTTAATTTTTTAGTAAGTAGAAAAGAAATGGTACCCTTGAAATGATAAGCAAACATCAACAAATTGTATTTTCAGCAACGAGTTCATTCGTGTTTGAGGGAACCCCCGGTTCTAAAAATAGTGCTATAAATAGACTTCCGTGAAAAATTGTGTTGATCGATGAATCAACAAAATTTCTCGGCCAATCAGAATCTTCGCTTCTTGAAAATGACAATGGAAATTAAATGATACAGGTATCAACAAAATTTCTCGGCCAATCATCTCTGGCTTATTAGTTCTAATAGACTTTGAGAAGGCGTTCGATTCGATTGCTTGGTCTTTGTTTACAAAGTACTTCATTTAGGGAGGAGGGGTTGAAAATATAATTCAATGGGTTAAGATTCTTAATATGCTGATATCAAAGCATCGGTTCTTCGAAGTTGTTTTCTTTCAGACCATATTAAAATTGGGCGTGGATGCAGACAAGGGGACCCTGTATCCCCTTGTATCTTCTTGCTTTGTGCAGAAATACTTTCTATTATGATTAAAAATAATTCAAGTATCAAAGGTATAGTTATAAATGAAAAAGAACAAAAAAAATCCTAATATGTGGACGACACCTATCTCACTCTTGACGGTTCAGAAAAATCATTATTTGCATCACTTGAAACTACTCTCGGTTATCTGGTTTGAAAATAAATTCATCTAAAACTAAGGTTGTCTGGATAGGTTAAAAAAAATAATTTCCAATAAAGTTTATCAACATACAAGATGGAAGATAGACTAGGGTTCTTCATCCTTTACACTCCTCGGTGATGATATGATAAATTCCAATTATGATATTCAAATTCCAAAAAAATAAAGCTTCTTTGAAAGATACTCTTTCCGATAGGGAAGGTAACAGTTCTGAAAACATTGCTCATTCCAAAGCTAAACCATCTATTTATATCTCTTCCTACACCCAAAAATGTAATAATTAAGCAACTTAATACAGTATTTTTCTCTTTTATTTGGGATTCGAAATTTAATAAATAACGACGAATAAATTGTCCAGACCATCCTTTCGCTGTAGTTGGAAAAGAAAAGAATAAACATGATAAACGACTCGGTCCTTGCAGTCCTAATTCAGAACTCTCGGGCCTATAAGTTTTGTGTGTGAACATATAAAAGGTCACAAAAGGCACCCATCTTTGACAACTTTTGTCGATGGCAGGTCAATGTATGTATGTCGATGTATGTCCTTGTAGTCCTAATTCAGAACTCTCGGGCCTATAAGTTTTGTTTGTGTACATATAAAAGTTCACAAAAGGCACCCATCTTTGACAACTTTTGTCGATGGCAGGTCAACGTATGTATGTCGATGTATGTCCTTGCAGTTGGTACCATGTAAATATTGTCAATGAAGAATTAGTAAAAAAAAAATTAGATTTTATTATGCTGTTTAATAATTTACATAGAATACATGGAATAATTAACCATAAGATTTTGCTTGTTTGCATTTAGAAGCACCGGGCCATGGAAACCAGTTGGTTTTATAATCACAATAAAAAATCATATACACGTTTTCTCCCCGATCCATCGGACATGAACCGGTCGTTGTGGACCAGTATTTTTGAACAGCCTCACCGTATGTGTTGCCATAGAGTCGAGGAGCTTTGTTGTCCACTTTGATGGCGCCGCTACACGGTACATATTTAGGAGGATTAGATCCTTTTTTCAAACATTTCGGAACACAAATCCGACCACAGTGATCATGGGCCGTGATCATAACCTTTGTCGGCTTTTTATTTGGTCTTCTGATACCGATATAACCGACTTTACCGTCAATCGGCTGTCTGTCGTCAAGGATGACGTAATCATGGTACAGACCATAGTAGTTGAGGCCGTCAGACCTGATTATAATCCGAGTATAACCTGTATCGTCACCCAGACAGTTGGCGCTGCTAACCGGATTTTGTGGTTTCGGAAAACTGCACTTTTTGTACATAATATCAGAGTATATATCCAGCTTATTATCAAAGACTCCATTAGATACCGGATATGAGTCATACATTTTCCCATATGGTCTAAGATGAATGACCTTGATCGGCAGGAAAGCCCATAGATGATAATCTTGATCGCAATTGATGCGAAAATCATTTTGTACCGGGTGTCCTTGAATCACCCTGAGGCCAGGATGTGCACCGGGATAAAATTGAGATTCTGGTAAATCTAATTTTTCAGATACCTCGATAGTCGGGTATCTGATTCCTTTACTTTTGACCAAAGGAGCAGCATAGCTGTGGGCGAGCGATGCGTGAATATCAGCGGCCACTTTCGACTCCACGCTGCGCTTTTTTCTTCCACTCCATTCACCTGTTTGACCTGACTGATCAGAAGTTATAGAGGTATCATTTGGTCGAGATACCGAAACACAACTAATGGTGTCATTTGTAACTTGTACTTGATCCCACTTCCAGTGTTCATAGGAAAATTCGTCTCTCCACTTCCCAGTTTGGTCTTTACATCGCAAGTATGGCCCTACACAGGTTCCCTCCATACAGTCTGGTGCAGACTCGTAGGTGAAATAGTCAAACGCCCATTCACGTCCGTATCCCTCCCCGCTTGTTATATTCCTCCCGCCTACGTCAAGGTTAAGGAGGATATCAGAGGCGTTATGACCTGGTCTGATGTTAAAATCTGCCGGGTATTCCCACGTTTCCGGTCGGTCGATGTTATCCTTTTGCCATTTCCACCATAAGTAATCAATATAGCTATGATGGAGAAAGAATATAGGATCCCGTGGGGCTGTGTCAATTCTTGTCATAAACCCGCCCACCCATACATGTACAAGGTTGTGAAGAAACTCGCAATATCCCCGGAACCAAGTAGTGTTACTGATGATGGTCAGGTTATAAAGGAGCTGTAGCTCGTCAGTAGATATGAGCCCATCTCCTGTCCTTGCTTCAATATTACGGCTGATGTTCCATGAGGCAAAGGGACCCGTATTGACTACAGCATCCCCGTTACCCACGAATAATGGTGACCATATAATGGAGTAGATAGGATCAGTGTGGGGGAGCATGTTATGGTCAAGGTTGGAGTCCCAGTATGGTATGGTCACGTAAGGATCTATCTTTCGTAAGGCGTTCTCCAAACTGAAAGAAAACGTATACAATGTATTATGCTTTGAAGACAAAAACCATTCAGTTTGTCGTTATGACATCACATATACTAGTAGTCTGCATATCAACCCTAATTGTCCATTCTCAAATGAGTTTGAAACTTGAAAGTCAGGAATATAACTTAAAATAAGCATAAAAAGACTGGTCTAGTATTTCAATGCAATAATTAATTCGACAACAACAATTCTAATCATTGATATTGAATCCGCGTCTGCATTTAACAATTGACCGATATTTGAAAGGTCACACTTGTTAAAGTTTATGTGATTAGGTTCCAAACTTGACCAATCGCAGAGCGATATGTAACATGTTATCATAACATTTATTTATGAAATAGCTTTATGAAACTGAATAAAAGGTGTATCATGTGATAAATATCAACTACAATCAATCCACCATCCTTCATGTCTTTACGTTCCTTCTTTTCTCCCTTCAGAATACTTACATAAAGAGGTAGACTCTGTGCCATGGTAAGAAGGCTGGTCCGGCGTGCGCAGCTCCACCAATGGCGATACTGTGGAAACCTGCTATCTCGTCATATGTCTGAAGGAGAGAGTTTGTCAGAATTACTACAATGTAATACTCATTTTACTAAGTAAAGGAAATCAGTTTACATTTTACACGAAGATAACAATGACGCCACTTTTTAGCAATATCCTAGATCATAAGAATAAGTCCTCATATGTGATCGTACGTATGATTGAACATATGAGTTATCATTTCTAATCATGTAAGTCCTCTTTTTTAATTCTACCGATTAATCCCTTGTATCAACCCGCCGTTTTATTTTTTGGGAGGTTACAGTCAATACTTAGAGAAGAAAGTGGCAAGAGCACGGTATGAACATGTCAACGCACGTCGCACGCACAGTTATATGGGTGGTTGCATGCGTGATATGTTGCGCACATGGAAAGTGCGTTGTACGTGCCAAGAACGTGCAACTTGCTTACAATGCATGATCAGATTGAACATATTGATTTAAAAGTATTCCTTCTGATTGGAACGATCAACGTACGATGTGTGTAATGATATCGCACTTACATGCGCTGTTAACGCACGGGATCCTCACTCCCTTATACGTGGTTAGTGTGTTGTACACATGTACGTAAAACTGACATGTTCTTAACATCCATACGTGATTTGAAGTGCTCGTACAGCAAAACGAATATATAATCTATACTTCAGATTTAGGAATGATACATACAGGTGTTGAGCGTTAGCCGTTTTTACCCATGCATACGAGAAGAAAAACATTGTTTGTAATTAGCAATGCATTCGGAAAGAACAACTTTGTACATGCACTTTGTTTGACGATATTCGCTATGTATACGGGTTCGACAACTTAATTTATTTGCCAGTATTGCCTATTTATACTAAAAGAACGACCTTGTTTTAACTTTGTTTGACGACGATCGCCTCGATTACGGGAAGAACAAATCTATCTGCCAATGTATGACGATATCAGCCATGTTTCCGGATGAACAATTACATCTACCGAAATTATCCATGCATACAAGAAGAAAGAGAAATCACAGAGATTATCAGGTCCTTCGATGAAATCCGTGGACGCGCAAAATCAGCAGTTGGACATTTTTGAAATTGGAGACTGCACCAATGACATCCTATGTATTAAAATTGGTTTGAATGACAAGTTTATATGGATCATGACCATATCCCCATATACAGCACAAAATCGACAATTCAGAAAATCAGAAACCGAAGGCATACAAAATCAGGATAAAACAGGAACCAAAGCAAACAAACAAAAACTACACCATATGAAAAGAAGCGAACTCCCGACATGGGAGTGAGACCAGGCGACCAGGCGACCAGGAAGAGCAATCATCTCCTGCTTGCATGCAACACCCGCCGCTTCAATTTTGTAGAACTGTCACATCCGGTTACTTCCATTTCGGAAGACGTAGATATCAATTTTTGTTCAAGAAGATTATGAGTTGGAACACTTCCTATGCATCTTCCTGAAGAAAAAATAAAAAGAGAAAACAAGCCTACCCCATTCTCTTTGAGTACATTAAGAGCATAATGAAAGCGGTATCTCTCTTCCTCGGACAACACCCTGTATTCTTTCCTCACTCTGTGCTCCTTCGGCTTTTTCTGAAAAAAAAAATAATTTCGTCAAAATTTGAATGTAAAGATGCCTTGGATTTAAATCTCTCCTGGAGATCGAAGGGCTCAAATTTTGAATGACGCAAATACGCAGATCTTATGGGCGTTTATAATATTCAAGGAATAACAAAACAGCTTTTTAATTGATGGAAGCTCAGACACTTGTTAACTATTTCTTTAAAATAGAATATGAAAAAAGAATCATATGGTTCTTGAAATTTTTTTTTAGGAAATGATATGAATGTAAGTTGACAAATGGCCGTCCAAAGTCGGCACCGGTTACCCATTGGTCTCGTCGGTTTATGTGTAGTCTTTTGTGTTTGATGTTTACATGTCGTATGTCTCTTTTCCGTCTCGTGCTGTACACGTCTTTTGTGTTTTTGCATCGGGTGTTTTGGTGTTTTACTGTTGATGCTGCAACGGAGTCTTGTTGGAGATCTCCTCCCTCCTTTTTATATCTACACTTATTTCGTGTTGCAGTGTGGAGTTGGTAAAGCAATTCCCCGCGAACCGATGTTTGAAGTGTTTTAATTTTATTGTGTTCTCTAACTTGGCTTTGTTGTAGTGTCTTCTACGTAAGACTCTAATTCACTTTTCTTCCATTATCGCATTATGGCATTTTTAAGGTCGCCTCGTATCAAACTAACCCCCTTGAGATTGCCCTCTGTCACTACAATCACTTTACCATCATCGACATTCAACAGCAAAAAACTTTTTTCCTCACCAAGAGTACTCTTATCACCTCTCAAATTTAGACCCCACATGTACAGTCGTATTTTACGCACTACTCCATCTGCAGGCTCTACATTCAACAACAGGCACAGAGGGTTCTCAATTATTTCTAAGTGCAAAAGTAAAAGATGCTCGTTGTGTCACCTCATCAACTGCGACTCCATAATAACATCTACTGTAAATGGGCAGAAATTCAAAATCGAGGTAGACCAAGACATCGATTGATCGTCTCAAGATCTTATTTACATAATGACTTGAAATGCCAGGGGATGTGGCGCACAATATGTAGGTGAGACAGGCCAACCTTTAAAATCTCGTTTTAGGAACCATTCTTATAAGATCAGAACCTCACGTCAACAAAAACACAGAAACTTTCTTTATAATCACTTTGTTAAATATAACCATTCTATTTCGGATATCACCATAACCCCAGTTCAGACTTTCCCAAAACGTAAAAATGAAAGTAAGACCGAAATTAAAAAACGCCGACTACAAGCTGAACTTGCCTGGATCACCAAACTTCAGACTGCGTACCCTCTTGGTTTAAACGATCAAATTTATGGACAAGGAAACATTTCCTCAGCTTCTACCAATATCAACATCTTTTCAATTCGCCCAAACACTAAAAGGAAATACAGGTCGCACGGGAAAAGACGAAACAGACAAAAAAGAAAACGATCCAGAATATACCGCTCTCTCAACGATTTACTTACTATAGCACGCAATGGCGGAAGACATGAGCTGTTACATGCTCTGTCGTCAATCCCAGTTATGCACTTGAAATCTATCTTGGATGAAGCAGAGGTTGCATTCTTAAGAAACACTGACTGATTCAGACTTAATATCATTGTCTCATTTGCACAGTATAAACTTTATCCTATTGTGAAAAACACCTCACTTAAAAGACGATTCATAAAAATCCCGTTTATTAACAAAGGTTTTGATCTTCTAAACATCTCTAATATTTTTCGGGATCATCGCGTACAAAGTACCATTCCTCAATATTTTGAAAATTTAGAACCACCTCTTATTTGTTATAAGTACAAGAAACCTATTCGAAACTTTGTTTTTAACTATAATAAAGTTACAACGGATCCTGACATACTTGAATCGTGTCCTGCTTTTTGAGAATGTGCAACTTCTAAATATCTCTACAAACCAGCTGGCCATGTTGTTACAGGTGACTTTTCAATTATCCAAGACAGACAGCTCCGTGGTCTTCTTAAAAAAGGACCTAAGTATAGAATCCCATCCAAGATAGATTTTGTCAAATGCCGTGAAGTGCTTACGGAAGCCTTAGATAATTATACGAAAAGATGGTGTAAATCAGAAGGAGTCGAACCGCATGCTCTGAATGACTGGAAAAACCTTATTTTAGATATAACGGATATTCGAATAGATAACTTCCATAAAAACCCTCATCTTTTTCAAAATCCACGTTCCAAATCAGAAAGATATTTCAAATCCAAACTAAGTAAATTACATGAAAAATATGTCTTTGCACCAGCTGATAAAGCAGCCAACAACACCATTATCATTTGAAAACGTTACTACATATCAACTTTGATTTCGGAACTTTCGTCTAATAATACATATATCAAAAGCAATGAAAGTGCATCCAACATTTTAGGCAAGCATAACAGTGAACTGTCTTCATTCAATATCTCTATCTCTAAATTGGATCTCCCAACACTATGTTGCATACCGAAACTGCACAAGTCTCCTTACAAATTTCGATTTATTGCTAATTCTAGTAACTGCTCCACTACAATTTTGTCTAGAAATCTGACGTCAGCACTTACTGCTATTAAAGAACACATAACTAGATATTGTGAAACGGTTCTAAACAGGAACGATGTAAATTTATTTTGGTCTATTAAGAATTCAGGGGATGTGATTGAAAAAATGAAATCTGGAAATTTCCAAGCCAATACGATTTCTTCATACGACTTCTCTAATATGTACACCACGCTTCCTCATGACAAAATTAATGATCGATTATCTAATCTCATTAAATGGTGTTTTGATCGAGAGCGAAAAACTTACATTTGTACATCTGAATCGACGGGTTTCTTTTCCTCGACAGACTACAAATCATTCAAATCATGGACATGTAGTGACCTGTGTAATGCCTTGTCCTTCCTCTTGGACAATATTTATGTTAGATTTGGTGAGGATCTATACAAGCAGGTTGTAGGAATTCCTATGGGTACTAACTGTGCGCCTCTTGTTGCAGATTTATTTTTATACACTAATGAAAAAGAATTTATCCAAAATCTTCAAAAGCAAAGAAAATTTGATGAGCTGAAATGTTTCAATAATACTTCTAGGTAACTGGATGATATTCTAACCATTGACAATCCTGCTTTTGAATTATATAAGAATGAAATTTATCCACAAGAATTAACCCTTAACAAGGCAAACCTTTCAAATACAGAAACACCCTTTTTGGACCTAAATATCAAAATTGTAAACGGAAAGATTCATACAAGTGTATATGACAAAAGGGATGATTTTGGATTTAACATAGTAAATTTCCCCTTGCTTGACGGTGATGTTCCAAGATTACCGTCATACGGCATTTACATATCACAGCTCATCCGGTACGCTAGAGCATGTACTGATATTTTGGATTTTCACAGTAGAAATTTACAAATTACCAAAAAACTTTAAGGTCAAGGTTTCTGCTTTCATAAACTAGTTAAGACTTTCTGGAAATTTTACAAAAATTACAGTCAACTTCTTTTAAAATTCGGATCTATACATGCAACAGAGTACATTACTATGGGTATTACACAACCTGTCTTTTATGGTGATATGATAAACAAAATAAAAAGGATCAAAGGTAGGCAGCATAACCATCGAAAATGCGTCAGAATCATCAAACGCCTTTTATACCGTGGATATGATCCTAATGTCACCAGACGGACACTAGGTTTGGTACTTGACCAATCTACAGTCTTGTACAAGCGCATCCTTGAGACTTGCACTCTGACTGACTGTGACGACGGGACTCCATGACGGGCCCTGTCCAAACCTCTTAAAAGAAGACAGGGCCCCGACCACCTGTCCTCTCTGAATGTCAGTCGGACTCCTCGGGTGATTACATACATGAGCTCGCTACAGCCGGAAGAGCACGGACTGTATTAAGCATGCCCTCTTTTTATATCCATTTACATATTCATCTGTGTCTCTGGGGCCTCTGCTTTTCGCGGTCGTGTTTGTGTGATGTCATCTTACAATGAGGAGGTTGTTTTACACCACAATTGTACGTTCTTCGAGACCTCTGGGTAATTGGAGAAGTGAGAGGGTTGTGCGCACGTAATCCAGGATAACCACACCATTTGCTACTTGCGTGACAAATGGCCGTCCAAAGTCGGCACCGGTTACCCATTGGTCTCGTCGGTTTATGTGTAGTCTTTTGTGTTTGATGTTTACATGTCGTATGTCTCTTTTCCGTCTCGTGCTGTACACGTCTTTTGTGTTTTTGCATCGGGTGTTTTGGTGTTTTACTGTTGATGCTTCAACGGAGTCTTGTTGGAGATCTCCTCCCTTCTTTTGACATCTCATTAGACAGATATTCATGCCTTCTCCATGTTGTCAAAATGAACTAATTCATGTATCTTCTTTTTCCCATATCATGTTGCATCCATGTCAAAACAAATAAACTCGGACCAATCATGATGAACCTCTTTCAATTTCTGTACGTAGTGCCACCTAACTACAATTACTTCCATTAAACGCTGAAATATTTTATTACATATATGCAAGTATTCGACATTCTCTCCATTATTCTAACTTCCATGTCGTTAAACGTCATAGCTTATTATAAAATGTACCTACTTTATTGCACAAGTATGGAAGAAGGAGTCCACCAATCAAATCCAGAGTATGAGGAGAGACGTCACCACATCTTACACCCGTCACGGTCCATGCATAATTAGTCAAGCAAGTCGTTGCAATTCTCTCCGCTGGTTCATTTTGATACATGGGTGATTGGCTGTATTCATCAAAACAATCATATATGCTGGCCGGAAGTACATCAGAGATTATGGAACACCGTATATGACCTGCATACAACGCCAGAATAATGACGATTACGGCACCATTATAGAACTGAAAAATACGTGACTTAATTCAAGGGGTTTTTATGATAAAGTCATACATATAGTATCATTTTAACAGTGCCACCTACAATAAATTCTACAATGCCTTCAGCACTTGCACTGGAGATGGTTCATTACTCTCCGCGCAGCTCACTTCAGTAATCGGAAAATGGAAGTTTTCTCCTCCTGTCGTAAATATTTTGCGATTAAGATTTATATAGGGAGAAAGATCTCGAACTCTCATAACTAACGGTGTATGATATGTGTACATACGACTTATACAGTATTACTACGCTCACAGTAAAAGAAAATAGTTTTAGATAGTGAGTTTTTTATGTTAATTTTAAGCACGACGTCGCCAATATGTTCAATACTGAGTCTTTGGAGAACATCCACGACGTCGATCACATGAACATAGAAATTTCCCCATCTAAAATTATTTTCTTTCACTGTGAGCAAAGTATTGGTCATACAGACATATGTCACATTTAGTTATGAGAATTTGAGATATATCCCCCTATATAACTTTTGATCGGAAAATAAGCAATTTCACTCTACCTCATATTAAGATTTCATTTTTTCTTTTGACTACTACGGACTACAATAGTCACCTAATTACTTCAGTATATAACAAGGGTGACAACAGTTGAACTTCAACTTCAAAATCACAAATTTCCCTTTCCTAAGGAGTAACATTCTTTCGCCTATGGTAATTCGCACCGCAATTTAAACACTATTGCAGAGCAAGCTCAAATTACAACGACTTTGTTCCGAGGGCCAAGATGCTTTGAAGACTAACCGAAAAACAACTAAAAAAATGGTATTTTTGTGAGCGGCTGACTTTGTCTCCTGCAAAAAACTAAATTTGGACGATACAATGAAAATAAATAAAATTATAACATCTCGTTGTCAATAGTGTTTGAATAAATGTTCGGATAGAACCATCCAAAAATCGACTTTGACACATTCACTGGTTTTTCTTCTTCTGTACGGCCTAAGTGACGGGTGTCGCTGGCAAACAATTAGCAGATGTTTATTCTCCCCGGCACCTGATCTCAATTCCAGCGGGTATTTACTCTTTCTTCTTTACAGAATGTTCAAGTCAATAATATTCTTTGTAGTGTTTTCTAAGTGTTTTGAATGTCTATACCTGACATGGTCGCCAGAGCACTTTCTATATAGACATAACGTCAGACAGTGCATTTATTTTAGATATTTCATTTTCGTGCGTGAACATCGACGGCGGGCACGGCTAGCCAAACAGGGGATGCTTACTCCTCCCGGGCACCTAGTCCTACTTCCGGCATGCTGGGTGTCCGTCGATGCTCAGTTTTGTGCTCTATTATGAGTGCTATTGAGATTATCGTCAGGATCTTCTTTAACTCATTATAATACTGTTAGACGGCGTGGTAGTCTTTAAAGGTATTCGCTGTGTTACTATATTGAAATAGCAGGTTCTGCAAGAAATTATGTTTGGCCATCATGTGTAACCAACAGGGAAGCTCGTATCTCACAAACCCCGTGGGACAGAAGAAATTAAAACATTCGGAAGGCGTGTCCTAAAATACGGCAATCTCATTGGTTGGCTACCTTTTCAGCGCTAACCAATGAGCTGAAGACGCTCATTTTTACATTTTGTTACATTGATGTAAAAACAGTACACGACATGGGGATTGGGGTATTTCCAGAAAAAAAGTGGCATCATAATTTTACATATTGAATTTTTCGAGAAAACATCATTAAAGTACATATTTTTGAAATGGTCTTCATGAGACTATCATTTTGAAAATTGATTAAAATCGGACTAGGGGTCCGTCGATGTTCAATTGGTGCTCTAATATTGTGAGTGCTGTTGAAATTATCGACAGAATCTTCTTTAAATAACTCATTTGAAAAAAGTTGTTAACGAAAAGAACTTTGATGACTGATTTTTTTAATTGTTCATGAGTTTATTTGTTAGCTTTAAATGTATGAATTATAGTCGTGTTTGGTATCAAACGATTCAGAATTAAGTGTTGAAATAAATATAAACAGGAAAATGCAATCAAATGTTTGAATAAGGATCTAGAAATTTTAAGTTCGGGTTGTCGGCTTTTCAAAGACTTGACTTTTCGTCACCGAGTGCTGTATATAACCCTGTCATCATCTTTCAACAACAAGGGGCGTACCTATATTCAAGAATTCATATGAACAGTTAGTTCCGAAGGTTTTCGTTTCTTCTGTCCCATGGGATTATGTGAGGCGCGATCTACCCCGGTAGTAAACACAATGATGCAAATGTTTTTTTTTTTTTTAGATTTTTGAATATTATAATGTACGTTCTCATTTACTCATTTTACTTATATAGAGACGCTACATTAAAAAAAAATCCTATTTTACAGCAGAAATAATTGATACATTTGTATTTCTAACGGAATTCATTTGCTGGATAGTTTCCATTCAATCAGAATATATTTTGGCGATTTTCTTATCCTTATATCTGATCCCGCGGCCATATAGTCGAAGCCCTTTCATTCTTTTTTAATTAAAGTACAGCGCGTGCAGTCATCAAATTCTGCTCTCACACTGGAAGCTGTGGGGATTGCTCATAACTGTCCTGTTCCATTGTCTTGTTCTATTTTTTCGTGAGTTTATATCATGTATGCCTCTTGATTGTGTTTTTTATTCTTATTTTGAGTTAAATTGTGTTTGACTCTCATCAACTGATATAAGCCTAAAATAAATTACACATTTACGTGCAAAAATACTGTTAAAGAGGTGGGTTTAAAATCCTTCTTACACCCTTTCTTCCTCTGAAATAATAGATAACCACAAATCAGTTCTCGTTTCCTTTGGCTTTGACACAAACATTTAAGATTTACCATACTTATACTGTATACCTAAAATGTATAAGAATCCGTACAAACAAAGTTTCATCGCTGGTTCCTCAAAATGTTCTAACAAATCTGTATCGATCGTACTCACCAAAGTTTTATCGGAAATCAAATCTGGACTTCAAAAATATTGTTCGACAATATATTCTCGTAGCGGTATTGAACAGATGTGAATTTTAAAGAATTCCATAGAACTTTAAGAACATCTGAAATCCACTCATTTCAGTTGAGTCCATTTGATGAAAGCATTTGATTTTCGACACTTTACACTACAATCCCACATTCTAAATTGAAATGTTAAACGTCTTTAAATTCAATAGCATCATTTAAGAACAGATACAATTTCAGCATGGATCAGGCATGCTCGTCAGTGATCCTCAATCTAAACAATGTAATATGGCCAAATAGTATGAAAAATATTATGTCCAAAAATGTACCGAAAACTTAAGAAAGACTCGCAAAAATTATAAGTAATGCGTTTGCAAGCAAGAACGGCAATCGCAAATACAAATTAAGTGTTGTTTATCATGAGAAAACCTACTGTGTAAAAGAAAAGTCCGATTCTGAAAATAAGTACACTGAAACACATATTGTTCGGATGTTGGACTTTCTGATCGACAGCGTTTTTGTGGTGTTTGGTGCAGGGGTCTTCTGGCGGTTTGTCGGAATGCCAGTGGGGGCCAATTGTGTCTCACTCCTTGCCGACATTTTTCTTTACTCGTACGAAGCTGAATTCATTCAATCTTTGGTCTCTGAAGGGAAAAGACACTTAGCTTCTGACTTTATTTTACATACAGATAAATAGACGATGTGCTGTTCATCAACAATCCAAAATTCGCGGATAACCTTGATGGATCCTGTCCGTCGGGGCTTGGGGTTGGGGAGGCAGCTGAGACAGATGGTTCGGCATCCTGTTTGGGCATGGTACCTCGCTCTGTGACTGGCGTGGCGACTTCGGTTTCAGTATCACAAACTTTCATCTTCTGAGTAGCAACATCCCTTCATCGCCTGCTTATGGCGTGCTTATATCCCAATTGATACGTTATATATATACCAGAGCAAGTAGAAAATATATAGGTTTTGTTCTGAAAGCTATTCGTCTTTCACGGACTGTATTACGTACGCCCTCTTTGTTTATCCATTGTGCTGCTTGGGTCCCTGCGTTTTGCGGTCTTGTTAATGTGTGGTCATCTAACAGTGAGGAGGTTGTTATTGTACGTTCTTCGAGACCTCTGGGTAATCGGAACAGTGGGAGGGTTGTGCTCATGTAATCCAGGATAACCACACGGTCTGCTTCTTGCGTGCCAGATGGCCATCCTAAGTCAGCGCCGGTTGCCCATTGATCTTGTTGGTTTATGTGTGGACTTGTATCTATGGTGTGAGTTGGAGTTCCTTGTCCCTTTTGCGTCTCTTTCTGTGGATGTATGTTCTGTGTTTTGCATTGGGTGTTTTGGAGTTTTGCTGTGGGTGCTTCAACCGAGTGTTGTTGGCTAACCACTCCTTTCTTTCAGATAAGCTTCTCAGTCGTGGATACTTTTGTGATGTTAGTCACTGAGGAAGTTCTACGGTCGATGCGGGGAGCTCGTGATCACTGAGATACCATTATCAAGAATGGTGGATGATATTCTGTCTTGGACTATTTAGACCATCCATACTTGTATCTTCCGAAATGGAAGTGGCCGGATGTGATATTTCTGTCGAATTGAAGCGACGGGTGTTGCATGCAAGCGTGAGATGCTTACTCTTCCTGGGCACCTGGTCTCACTCCTATATTGAGAGTTCGCTTCTTTTCACGTGATGGAGGTTTTTGTTTGTGATTTCCTGAAATATCGATTTTGTACTGTGTATTGGGATATGGTCATTGTCAATATTTGTCATGCATTCAAGTACAGTACTCTTTAAACAACGATTGCTTTTACTTAATTAATGGTCCATCAGAGAACTGAAATGCCAAATAAGGATAATGACCATATCCCTGTATACAGCACAAAATCGATAATTCAGAAATCAGAAACCGAAGGCATACAAAATCAGGATAAAACAGGAACCAAAGCAAACAAACAAAAACCTCCACCACATGAAAAGAAGCGAACTCCCGATATGGGAGTGAGACCAGGTGCCCAGGAGGAGTAAGCATCTCCTGCTTGTATGCAAATGAGTTAAAGAAGTTCCTGACGACAATAACAACAGCACTCACACTAGAGCACAAAATTAAGCATCGACGGACCCCTAGCAAGCTAAAGGTGGGACCAGGTTCCCGGGAGGAGTAAGCATCCCCTGTTGGCTTGCCGCACCCGCCGTCGATGTTCATGCACGAAAATGAAAACAATATTTGAAACTCATGCACTGTCTGACGTTGTCTATATAGAAAGTGCTATGGCGACAATGTCAGGGAAATATATTCAAAACGCTTACTGTCAAACCCCTCGCGGGGAACTTTTTTACGAGCTCCACACGGCAAAGGGAAACACCCGCCGCTTCAATTCGGCAGAACTGTCACATCCGGTTACTTCCATTTCGGAAGACATAGAGTACAATCTTTGGTTGGATGGTTCAAATGGTCTATGACAGAATCTCAGCCACCATTCTGGAGAGTGGGACATCATAGTGTATGACGAGTTCCTCATATCGACAGTAGAACTTCCTCAGTGACGATGTTAGTCGGTCACAAACATATCCCTGAGAAGCTTATCTGAAAGACGCCTAGCTCTCAGAACAAAATCCGTATATTTGGTACTTGCTGTGGCATAGCGTATCAACTGAGATATGAACACGTCATTAGCAGGCGATGAAGGGATGTTGCTACTCAGAAAAGGAAAATGTGTAATGCTGAAATTGAAGTCGTCACGTTTGTCATAGAGTGAGGTGTTCATGTGGACATCAGTGTCGTAGGACAACATTATGTCCAAATAGGATGGTGAATTATTTGTCTCTGTAGTTTCTTTGACTTCAAGCTTTGAAGGATAGATACTGCTAGGTAATCCGCGAATTTTGAATTATTGATGGACAACACATCGTCTATGTATCTGTAAGTGAAGTTGAAGTCAGAAGCTAAGTGTCTTTTCCCTTCAGAGACCAAAGATTAAATGAATTCAGCTTCGTACAAGTAAAGGAAAATGTCGGCAAGGAGTGGGGCACAATTGGTCCCCATTGGAATTCCGACAATTTGCTGGTAGACCTTTCCTCCAAACACCACAAAAATGTTGTCGATCAAAACGTTTAACATCTGAATAATATCTAAGTCAAACACCCAAATTCAGAGTCCAAAAGCATAGTCAAAGGGCGTACAAAACCTTAAAAACACAAAACATAGATAAGGAGGAAATCCCCTACAGTGAAAACGGCGGACCTCACTCTCATGAGAAGAGAAAAGGAGGACAAACCGTAATGTTTAACCGAAGTAATTATAGGTAGTGCCTCTGAAACGCCATTGCAAGCCGTATAAACATCAAAGTGTAAAAAATAATTACATAATTTTGTACTAATATTAGGATTTCCTCTTTTTCGACACCGAGAATCACTCGTTGAAATGTGCATTTTGGTGCACTGAAATTTTATAGTAGAACATATATTTCAATATTGACAAATTCATATAAACTACTAAATTCTGTCCTAGTATGGCGTGTTCATATCTCAGTTGATACGCTATGCCAGAGCAAGTACCAAATATACGGATTTTGTTCTGAGAGCTAGGCGTCTTTCAGATAAGCTTCTCAGTCAGGGATATGTTTGTGACCGACTAACATCGTCACTGAGGAAGTTCTACGGTCGATATGGGGAACTCGTCATACACTATGATGTCCCACTATCCAGAATGGTGGATGATATTCTGTCATAGACCATTTGAACCATCCTACCAATGATTGTACTCTATATCTTCCAAAATGGAAGTAACCGGATGTGACAGTTCTACCGAATTGAAGCGACGGGTGTTGCATGCAAGCAGGAGATGCTTACTCTTCCTGGGCACCTGGTCTCACTCTCATATCGGGAGTTCGCTTCTTTTCATATGGTGGAGGTTTTTGTTTTTGTTTGCTTTGGTTCCTGTTTTGTCCTGATTTTGTATGCCTTCGGTTTCTGATTTTCTGAATTATCGATTTTGTACTGTAGACAGGGATATGGTCATTATCCATATTTGTCATTTTTACCACTGTTCATGTGTCACTGCTGGTGGACAAATTGTCCCCGAGGGCACTTGTCGAGCAGTCTTTTGCTTAAATGGATAGAACTCAAGAGACCTACAAAGTGGCTGGGGCGTCGCCCACTATAAAAAGGCCCCAACCTGTTGCGTCTACGGACACATACGCAACAGGTAACTTAGGTGTCCCTAGAATTAGCTTACACGACATTAGAGATGAAACATTTGTAGTTAGTAACAACCATGAGTTTTGGTATAAACATGCAGATGGGTATATTAAAATCAAGCCCTGTAAGATTGAAGTGGTCGATATCCTAAAAGAGCACCTATTTTCACCAAGCGATTGCTCAATTTCTAAGTGTGGCATGAAGAACTGCAAAACTTGTAACATCCTAATAACAGACACTTCATTCTCAAGTAATCTCACAAAACAAACATTTAACACGCATAGTTTTGAAAACCTTAACTGCATGACATCTAATGTTGTGTACGGAATAGAGTGCTCACTTTGTGGATTGATTTATGTGGGCGAAACCAAAGGCCAGCTCCGAAAAAGAATGTCAGGACACCGGTCAAAAATAAATAATAAAGGAAGTCAACTCCTTTACCGTCATTTTGACCAGGCGGATCATTCTGTTTTATCTATGAGAGTCAGAATCCTGGAGAAAATATATCACCCCACAAACAATCCCAATTTGAGCACACCTCTCCGTCGCAACAGAGAAGAGTTCTGGATAAAAAATCTTAACACTGCAGCGCCCTATGGGTGCAACGATAACATCAGCACTATAGGAAACTTAACAAGTCCCGGTTGTCAATCGGTAAATGTGACTAGCTTATTCAACAGATCACAAAGAAGACCTCGAAGTCATGGCATTCGAAAATATAATAGGCCTGAGATACATAGTTTCTCCTTCGATGACTTGGTTCCATTTTTGAATGAGCCTCTAGGCCTGCATTATATTCGTACCAAATTATACTCTGTTCCTTTACGGAAGTTACACGAAATCTACGATTATACGAAGGACCTCGCATATACCGATACACGTTCCCCAGAATACAGACTACAAGGAGTCATCTTGGACATTTCTACTTTTCGTTTATTTCAAGCAGTTAGATCAGATAAATCAGAGGAGAAAACAAACCGCCCTTTCATTAAAGTAAGATTTGCAAACAAAGGTATTGATAACTTGAATCTTGGTCAAATTTTGAATCACAAAACTGTCACAGAAAAAATCCCACAATATTTCAAAAGAAAAGAAACTCCTTGTATTTCCTATAGCTACACACCAACAGTTGCATCTAAAATTTACAATTACAAACGATTCTTGCAGTGTATTGATTTAAGTAATCCCTCACTACATCCACTTCCCTGCGAATGTTCTTCATCGGATTTCAACTACTCTCCTTGTGGACACGTTATTACTGGTGACCTTAGTATAGTCAAGAACGACAAGTTGAGAGAATTGTTAAAAAAGGGTCCCAAATACAGAGAAAGTATGTCCTTTACATGGAACCAAAATGTCAAAATAATCATGGACTCTTGTGAGGAATATGCAAGACGTTGGGCAAAGAAAGAGGATGTACAGCTCGACACCCTTTCCGAATGGATAAAATCAATCAGAGGATTACTTTTATCTAGAATTAACCGATTAAAATCAACTGTGAACACCAGATTCGTGTCTATATTTAAAGACCCTGATGTTATCACAGAACTTACCTACCTCCAAGAACATTATGTCATCACACCAGCGGACAAAGCCTCAAATAATTACACATTTACTTGCAAAAAGTACTATTTCGACAGTCTAGTTAAAGAGTTGGGTTTAAATTCGACACCTGGAAATCCCACTTACACCCAAACAAACCTTTCTGCCTCTGAAATAATAGATAACCACAAATCAGCTCTTGCTTCCTTTGGCTTCGACACTACCAATTTAGATTTAGATTTACCATACTTATACTGCATACCTAAAATGCATAAGAATCCGTACAAACAACGTTTCATCGCTGGTTCCTCAAAATGTTCTACCAAATCTGTATCGATCTTACTCACCAAAGTTTTATCTGAAATCAAATCTGGGCTACAAAAATATTGTTCGACAGTATATTCTCGCAGTGGTATCAACCAGATGTGGATTTTAAAGAATTCGAAGGAACTTTTAGAACATCTGAAATCCACTCATTTTAGTAGAGTCCATTCGATCAAAGCCTTTGATTTTTCGACACTTTACACTACAATTCCACATTCTAAATTGAAAGAAAGACTCGCAAAAATTATAAGTAATGCGTTTACAAGTAAGAACGGTAATCGAAAATACAAATTTATTGTTGTTAACTATGACAAAACCTACTTTGTAAAAGAAAAGTCAGATTCTGAAAATAAGTACACTGAAACAGACATTATTCAGATGTTAAACTTTCTGATCGACAACATTTTTGTGGTGTTTGGAGGAAAGGTCTTCCAGCAAATTGTCGGAATTCCAATGGGTACCAATTGTGCCCCACTCCTTGCCGACATTTTCCTTTACTCGTACGAAGCTGAATTCATTCAATCTTTGGTCTCTGAAGGGAAAAGATACTTAGCTTCTGATTTCAACTTCACTTACAGATACATAGACGATGTGCTGTCCATCAATAATCCAAAATTCGCGGATTACCTGAGCAGTATCTATCCTTCGGAGCTTGAAGTCAAAGAAACTACAGAGACAAATAATTCAGCATCCTATTTGGACATAATGTTGTCCTATGACACTGATGGTCACATGAACACCTCACTCTATGACAAACGTGACGACTTCAATTTCAGCATTACGAACTTTCCTTTTCTGAGTAGCAACATCCCTTCATCGCCTGCTTATGGCGTGTTCATATCTCAGTTGATACGCTATGCCAGAGCAAGTACCAAATATACGGATTTTGTTCTGAGAGCTAGGCGTCTTTCAGATAAGCTTCTCAGTCAGGGATATGTTTGTGACCGACTAACATCGTCACTGAGGAAGTTCTACGGTCGATATGGGGAACTCGTCATACACTATGATGTCCCACTATCCAGAATGGTGGATGATATTCTGTCATAGACCATTTGAACCATCCTACCAATGATTGTACTCTATATCTTCCAAAATGGAAGTAACCGGATGTGACAGTTCTACCGAATTGAAGCGACGGGTGTTGCATGCAAGCAGGAGATGCTTACTCTTCCTGGGCACCTGGTCTCACTCTCATATCGGGAGTTCGCTTCTTTTCATATGGTGGAGGTTTTTGTTTTTGTTTGCTTTGGTTCCTGTTTTGTCCTGATTTTGTATGCCTTCGGTTTCTGATTTTCTGAATTATCGATTTTGTACTGTAGACAGGGATATGGTCATTATCCATATTTGTCATAGTACTAATGGAATCGAAAACTTCCTAAATTAATTCTGACTGCGTGGAATTAATATCTAAAGATATTTCATCCGCTTTATTTAATAAAAAAAAAGCATTAAAGTATGGCAATCCTTCAGAATGCTTTTTAAGTTTCTATTTCGATATAGATTCAACCGAACTTGATGTTCCTTTTGAATTCATCTGTCCAAAAGTCAACTAAGGAACCATTGTAATATTTTTTGGTTGATCGAGGTATCAACACCTAAAATTGAGGGGAAAACTGCATAGCGCACGATGCATAAGTTTTTCCTCAATATTTGGTGTTGATACCTCGATCAACCAAAAATATTACATTGATTACTTATCATTTCATTTCGTCGCACATCAATGTTTATTTGCAGTTTTGAAATTGTGTTGCCAACGACGTTATTTATGAGGTTGCTAAACGTGTACTTCCGGTTTGGGTTGATGCAGGTATCAACACAATTTTTCTACCAATCAGAATCTTCGTTCATTAAGAATAACAATGGAAATTAAATGATTAAATTTTACTCGTTGTTATCGTTGAAAAGAAATCTCAACAACAGTAACAACAATAACGTGAAATTCAACTTGTACACTAGACGTACCCGTACAAGTTACATGTAGGAAATCTCAACCTCTCTTAAATCTGGAGGATGTATTCCGTTAGAAATATAATCGTGCATCTCAAATTGACCTGTGCATGGCTTGTCAAAATAAAAGTAGAATGCGCCTCCGGAGGCTAGAAATTAATAAATAAAATAAATAAAACAAATCAGATATATACATAACGTGTCGTTTGACGATCGAGATCCTTCCATTTGCACTTGAACTTTCAATTCCACTAATTAAATTACATGAGCTTTTCGACTCCAACATCATTTCATCAGTTAAAATTGAATTTGTTAACAGATAAATTTATGTATAAAATTTAGGCCACATTTGAATCGCAAATCAAACGTAGACAAAATTATTCCATATATCTTCCGATTTTAACAGCAGTTGGCAACTTTCTTTGCCCTGTCATTGTTCCCCGTCTGAGTTAAAATTTCATTCTTGTTGCCATGTTGTTACCAGTGACCTTGATATTGTACGTCAAAGTTTCAGAAAGGCCAAAAAAAAAAACAGGAAACCCTTATTTATTTATTTAATTCCTTTATTTATACAGGATAGCATATTTAGCTACAAACTGAACTAGTTTACAATGTGGTCCTGTCTTAAAAATATGTACGTATGAAGGAAATTAAGTCCATTATATCACCTTAATGAAATAAAACCTAAATATAACAGTTCATTTACAAAAATACGTACCTATAAAACAACATCAATATAGTAATTCAAAAGTCAAAGTAATGCTTCAAATACCCGTTTTTAAAAGATGACAATGCTGTAGAGTTTCTAATAAAATCAGGTAAAGAGTTCCATAAAGATGCACCCGAAATGAAAAAAAATCTTCTAAAATATTCTGTTCTTGCTCTCTTGACATAGATATTACCAGGAAAATTGTGTATAATTTTCCTCCTGGTCATAAACTTTTTAGACAGTTATTCTCATGAATTTGGACTTATTGTTTTGTTCTATTTTGAATCATTTCTTTAATTTTACCATCGTTTTCATTGACTTTAGCGACGTCAGAATTTCTCTTCAGTATTTATAAATTTATTGTGTTATATTCTGTTACACGTATGAATATTCTACAGCCTTACGGCATCAACTCTCATGTCAGGAATCACATGGAAAATCTCTCAAGAAGAAAGTAAGAGACTCATTGCGTATGTCTATATTTCTTGAACGTAAGCGTTACATGCGTGAACTACCGTTTTCCTCTTTAAGATCCACTTGTTTTCGGGAGACTGTTTTGAACAACAATGTTTTAACGAATCAACTTTGTTCAACGAAAGAGAAATTACAACAGTCAAAATCATCAAACAAAGAATTGGATCAAAAACTACAGAGTGTTATCGAACGGGAAAAGAATTTAAAAACAGGAATTATCACTACATGTATATGAAAAACAAAATGCGGAATTAAATGAGAGACTTGGAACTATTTCTCAACGGAAGATTCAAACATCGCGTATTGACAGACTGAACGCCGAAATTGCGCTTCTTCGAAAACAGCTGATTGCCAAAGAGGAACATTGTTTATATCTAAAGACATATTGCTACGAAATGGAATTAGGCTACGAACAAAAATTAAAAGAGGAAAAGGAACTTACAGAACTGCAGAAAAGAATGCGCGTAGAGTCAGAGCAGAAAATGTTACAGCAATTTCAAGAACTGCAATCCTCCGTACAAAGTGACCTAGCATTATTGAGACAACACAGGGAAAATCAAGGACATCGAAACGATTCGTACAAACCTCTCGCCAACAAATCCGTTTCGGAACCATTCACGGAATAACGGGAACTACAGAGGACGCGGACGCTTCTTACTCAAAAGGCGGGGACGCGTTTTCCCGGAGCCGGGGGTATATTATGACCGACCAGGAAAATTGTGTATAATTTTCCTCCTGGTCATAAACTTTTTATACAGTTATTCTCATGAATTTGGACTTTTTGTTTTGTTCTATTTTGAATCATTTCTTTAATTTTACCATCGTTTACATTGACTTTAGCGACGTCAGAATTTCTCTTCAGTATTTATTGTGTTTTATTCTGTTTATTTACCAGTTTATACATGTTTAAGATTTCGGACATTTCAATAGGTCTCAATTTAATTTCCAATAAACTTATCTCTTTCATGTCTTGACACGTATGAATATTCTACAGCCTACGGCATCAACTCTCATGCCAGGAATCACATGGAAAATCTCTCAAAAAGAAAGCAAGAGACTCATTGCGTATGTCTATATTTCTTGATCGTAAGCGTAACATGCGTGAACTACCGTTTTCCTCTTTAAGATCCACTTGTTTTCGGGAGACTGTTTTGAACAACAATGTTTTAACGAATCAACTTTGTTCAACGAAAGAGAAATTACAACAGTCAAAATCATCAAACAAAGAATTTGATCTAAAACTACAAAGTGTTATCGAACGGGAAAAGAACTTAAAACAGGAACTATCACTACATGTATATGAAAAACAAAATGCGGATTTAAATGAGAGACTTGGAACTAGTTACTATTTCTCAACGGAAGATTCAAACATCGCGTATTGACAGACTGAACGCCGAAATTGCGCTTCTTCGAAAACAGCTGATTGCCAAAGAGGAACATTGTTTATATCTAAAGACATATTGCTACGAAATGGAATTAGGCTACGAACAAAAATTAAAAGAGGAAAAGGAACTAACAGAACTGCAGAAAAGAATGCGCGTAGAGTCAGAGCAGAAAATGTTACAGCAATTTCAAGAACTGCAATCCTCCGTACAAAGTGACCTAGCATTATTGAGACAACGCAGAGAAAATCAAGAACATCGAAACGATTCGTACATGTCAAATCAGTGTAACCTCTCGCCAACAAATCCGTTTAGGAACCATTCACGGAATAACGGGAACTACAGAGGACGCGGACGCTTCTTACTCAAAACGCGGGGACGCGTTTTCCCGGAGCCGGGGGTATATTATGACCAACCAGGAAAATTGTGTATAATTTTCCTCCTGGTCATAAACTTTTTATACAGTTATTCTCATGAATTTGGACTTTTTGTTTTGTTCTATTTTGAATCATTTCTTTAATTTTACCATCGTTTACATTGACTTTAGCGACGTCAGAATTTCTCTTCAGTATTTATTGTGATTTATTCTGTTTATTTGCCAGTTTATCCACGTTAAAGATTTCGGACATTTCAATAGGTCTCAATTTAATTTCCAATTAACGTATGAATATTCTACGGCCTTACGGCATCATCTCTCATGTCCAACGTAATCCATGTATTGTTCTGTTGATCTCTTTAATCCCCGTATGTAAACTTTTCTATACGTCTTGTGTAATTGTTATTCATTCGATCGTTTCATGTCATTTGTTATTTTTACCATTGTATACATTTCCTATGCTTTATACCGTCAGTTGGAGCTGGACGTTCAAACCAGCAACACCACTCTATTTTCGGAATTAAAAGTTAAAACTCCATTTTACATTTTGTCTATTTTACGACTACGCCATCGTCATCATCAGAGATCAGATTTGTTGTTTTAGTTTTGTTCTTACGAACTTGGGAATACGGTATTCTTCGTCTACTTATCTACGGCCCACAGCGCCATCATCACGTATATTTGTATCTACTTTTATTCCAACATTCCCGCCAAGTTCAACTTACGACCAGAACTACAGGCGCACAACACAACTACAACGTATAGCCAAACCCCTTGGTTATATAAATAAGATTTACTGCTCTCTGTCTTGTGTTTCTTGTATGTATTTCATGGCACTTAAACTACGAAATGTTGATGAATTCATAATAGTGATTCGCCATGAAAGAAAAAAGCGGTTGATACTCTTCCGAATGGAAGCAACTAATTGGCCTCTCTGAGCACTGGTCAGATTCAAGCCTTTATTCCAAGACATGCACAAATCTAGTGTGGCCATTAGTTGAAATCAAGATCTGCCTTTACATTTTAAGTGCCAGGTTTCACAAAAATTCAAGCGAAAATTTGTAGGAATGTTCGAAACTTTTGTCCTTTAATAAAAGGTTAAAAATGTTTTCTACTTAAATTATATCATGTTTTCTAATATAATTTCTACATACTAAATATATATTTAAAAACAAAACTTCTCAAGTTTAACTTAGTATACCTGAGCAATCAAAAGTTGCGAAAATTCCTGAAATTGTATTTTTGTGAAAAAGGCTGCAGAACCTAAATAAACCATTTTGAACACGATCGTGTGCAAACAAAGTGTTTGTAAGCCCGTGACGTTTCATTCGGTCATTTATACGGCGCATTTTAACGGCGCCACCTACAATGCATTCTACAATGCTTTCCGCACTTACACTGGAGACGGTTCATAAGATAAGTTTTTTAATTCACTGATTGGATTCAGTATCATTATGAGCATATCGTTAATTATCATCCTGAACTTCATTGTACGTAATAATCTACTTCCAAGTGAGCAGTTTGCATCATGAGAGGTAACGGGAAAGTAAAGTTTCTTGATTAATTGAATACATGAATTCACTTTACCTTGTTTATTATTTTTTTCACTTATTATTACTATTCTATTTATTTATCTATTATTATTCCATTTTTATTTATTCATTTTATCTATTTATTTCATTTCTATTTTTTTTTCTTTTGATAAAACTCTTAATAATATTTATTGTCATCATACTTACTTTATCCATAATGATAACGTAAAATCTTAACGAATGACTTGTAAAAAGTTCGTGAAAACTGGGTCCCCGCCTGTCTTATATATTGTGGAAACAAATTTTTGTGGATCGAGCCGGTGTAACAGGTGAACATATTTACCTCTATGACCAATGTTATAGACGTTATATCTGGGAAATTCTATGTTCACTAAGAAAGATTAGGGGGAATTATAAATATGCACATGAATAAACCAAAAGCTATTATTGTGAGATTACTGTAATATCATGTACGAATTGCTTCACACATCATAAGTTTAGACATATTTGACCAATTATTTCATAGTTTATACATCGTTTGAAATGTAATTTATACCCTTTGAGACACTTCAATTACTTTATTTTGGTGTTTTTGCTGCAATACAAAGCCAAAGTAGCTTAAGATTTTTGGTATGGAAAATTCTTTTGTGAAATGATTTGTTTACATTATCGCTGAAATGTTAGTGCCTTGTGTACTTGCTGATTTCAGAATATTGATAGAGTTTATGGTCCTACATTTGGGTAAGGTTTGGTGACCCTACATTGTTCAGTTGACCTTTTGTCGCATCAACCTTATTATGGACACATGATTATGGAACGCAATCGCTGTCTTATAATGAGATATTTCAATATATGGGATGCTTTAATCAATATATTATGCGGTGGTAGTACATTATATGCAGTAGTAAGTACATTCTATGCGGTGGTAAGTACATTATATGCGGTGGTAAGTACATTATATGGAGTGCTAAGTACATTATATGGAGTGGTAAATACATCATATGCGGTGGTAAGTACATTATATGCAGTGGTAAGTACATTATATGGAGTTCTAAGTACATTATATGCGGAGTTAAGAACATTATATGGGGTGGTTCGTACATTATATGGGGTGCCAAGTACATTACATGCGGTGCTAAGTACATTATATGGGGTGGTATGTGCATTATTTGCAGTGCTAAGTGCATTATATGCGGTGCTAAATACATTATATGCGGTGCTAAGAACATTATATGGGATGGTACGTTCATTATATGGGGTGGTACGTTCATTATATGGGGTGGTACGTTCATTATATGCGGTGCTAAGTACATTATATGCGGTGCTCAGAACATTATATGCGGTGCTAAGAACATTATATGCGGTGCTAAGAACATTATATGCGGCGGTGAGTTCGTTATGTGCTGACTTCGTTATGATAAACATTCTTATGACCAAGATTAAACATTTCTGGGACTTGGATGCGTCGAATTACCCAAAAGGACCGTGACCAAAAACCCTAAAAGGAATCCAAAAGGACCAAAAAGGAACGCAAAAGCCAATATTTGAAAACTGATTATTTTTTATGGAATGCAGAATTTCAAAATAAAGCTTTGGTTCAAAGGAGCTTTTAAGGTTCAAGGATACACCATCCGAATAACAAATCACTTCGGAGTCTCTCTCGTCACCAAAATCGACGTCACGTTGTCTATGACGTCACGAAAAAACCCGCCAAAATTGCATCGGCACTCTTATTATTTGACGCTGACTCACCTACGTCCTGAAACATGAACTAGTATTTTAGGGAATGTGCTGAATATAACTGCCGTATTTTGATAAGATTGGGACTTCTATCGTTTTCCTTTGAATCTTGATTAAAAATTGATGTAAAACAGTTCTTTGATGGGTATGTTCATTCAGAGAAAAGGCTTGCAGCGCATTCTGCCGCTCGCCGTCATCTCTACGAGAAAATCACGAAAGAATAATTTTATGCTTGTTTTATTTGTAAGCAACCGTTTGATTTATACCCGGGGTTAAAATAGCAATTGAATCTAATTTAAATGTGTGTGATGCTTTTTTTACACGCGGGGTTTAAATGAGCAACATCTCACAAAATTGTACATTTTATTAGGAAACAACTCCTTAGTTTACATGCGGGATTTGGGTAAAACAAATGAATGGACTTTTCTATGTCTATATATCTAGGAATAGTGATATTTAGAACAGCAAGCATCACGATAAGGGCAAAGGAGGGGGAGTATTACTGCTACGTCGCAATTTCTCTCTGCTATGTGTAAGATTCGCCAAATATTATAAGCGAACCGTAATAATCATATTTTGAATTTATCGAACAGAAGACTTTTCATGACAAATGACATAGTATTATAAGTCAAATATTCTCAAAGTGAATCCTCCTTTTGAAAAAGTTCCCTTTTTTTACATTATTTGTTCTTCTCCTTTTCTTACAATGCGAATATTCATGGACCTGTTATAAATCAATGATTTCAGGATTATTGCCTAAATTTAACCCTCTTCCCGGCAGTGAATTATTTAGTGATGAACCAATTGTCGCCGACAATCGATTGTCGATCGCTAAAACTCTTTCGATTCCGATTATCGATTTCATTTTCTTACAATCGACTGTCGCTGAAAGAAAGGTATTTTGTGTAAAGGTATTTATTTTCCTCTTTTCACATGTAACGTAAACCGTTACCTGTTTAACTTCTTTAACTCATTTGTTGTCTTGAATGTAAACAGGCAGACACTTTGAAATTGAATGCTTCATATTTTGTTTTCAGCAAAGTTTTCTGAATTTTATGCAGAAAAATACAATTTTTCCATCTTTTATGTTCCATTTTTCATGGACTTTTGTTTTCCGATTTAAATCGATAATCGATCGGTTTACTCTTTCCGATTATTTTCCGATAATAGATTCTTAAAAGTCTTCCTTTGTACAACACTAGAATCATTATTACCGGTATGCGTTAAATATAGGAATGGAAAGTACATACATATTTTAAAATTATCAGTGGTGGATTCAGGGGGGGGGGGGTGCGGAGAGGGCGCTTCCCCCCCCCCCCCCGGCAATTACCCCAAATTTTCCAAAAACATGTATATTTTTGCCCATTTTCAGTTAAATCGGCAAAATTCGCCCCTTGACACCCCCTCCGGCAAAAGGGGCGCTTGATCCGCCACTGATTACCTAAAGGATATTTGATTCTGAACAAGTCATACTGACCTTGAGGATGACCTTGACCCACGTTGGATGCCATAATGCTGAATATCCCAGCATGTTTGATGAAAAATGCGAATGCCGACTTACCTACATTATATGATCTCCATAAATACGTAAATGCAAGGAATACTGTTTTTATCGTATTACATTAAAGTACACTAAAATTATTTTGCAGTCAGGAAAGAATTTAACAATAAATGCCTATAATGAAATATGTGCACGTAGACCAGTAAAAAAAGGAGGAGTTGGAACGTTTATAATATTAATCGAAGATAGAACTCAGTTGCAGCGCTGTTTTACTGTTATAAGTCAGTTAGTTGCATTTTACATTATATGGATTTTTTTTTTGGTTAAAGATATTTAAAAAATCCTTGTAAATGTTTTCTGTTTTGAAACACAGATTCTTACAAATAGGTTTCAAAACGCCGAGCAATTATAAGGCGACGTCCTGGTTCAAAACGACGTCGTTCGTGCTATTGTTTACCCTTTCATAGAAGAAAACAAATGTCATGCGGAAATAAATATGATTTTTCATAAATATAGGAATTAAGAAAAAAACTATTTCAAAATGATATTCTGTCACAAGGCCGATTTTAGCCCTTCCCGGCCTTTCTCCTCATCCAAAACCAATGGATAGCAACATACATGTACTAAGCCTGTATATTATATATAACGTGTAATTGCACTTACATTCAAGTATTAGTAATTTTCTTTGCGCATTCTTTTATCTGAATACATTCTATTTATTTATAATTCTATTCATAAGATATACATCTTGTTTTCATCGCCCCATTTCATTCTGGACCGTTTTTATTTCTTTATCAACTTGATTTGACGTTCAAATGGCCAAATGCATCACGTGACGTCATTTGCTTAAAACTGTTGCAGGCGTTAAAGCTGAACTAAGTCTTTAAAAACCCCCATGACGTAGTAAATTTTTTTAGGGAACGGAAATTGTTAGAAGTGAAACTAACAATCTCCGTCCCCTAGCTAAAAATACACTTGGTCATGTGTTGATTTGAACTTTCCCCCTGATGACGTTTTGCATACTAATGTATCGTGACCCAAAATCCACTACCTCGAGTACTCGAGCGGTATATAAAGAAGCCTGGACGTGTGGACATTGTCATTTGTATGAGATGTCGTCTACCTGTAAAGATGAGTTAAGAAATTAGTAAATTGCATAGAAAATCATACATTAAAATATATAATTTTCAATTAAATAAGAATAAAATTATTTTCTCATATATAGTTATAATGAATGAGATCTGCCCCGGGTACGTGATAGAGGGAGGGGAACTCGAGGGACGGGAGTTGGGGGGGGGGGGGGTCCGGTACATGTTTCACATATACAGCACCTCCAAAAGAAATTAAGGCGTATGCATAATGATATATACAAGTACTATGTTTAAAAATCAAAATTAAGGTACAGATTGGAAAAGTTTGGGGGGGGGGATTTGCTACAAGTAAATCATCATGAAATGTAGTAAATAACAAATGATTATTTACAAAGATAACATGATCACAAACTTATCACAATGCATATGCATGTAGGGAACTCAAAGTTTCAAAATTTGGACAGATCAAGAGGGTTTGGGGTTCAGGGGGGGGGGGGGTTGATCGAATGGTAGCCCAAAATCGAAGCGTTGAAATAAAATATATGAAGCGAAATATTATTTGCTTGTAATTTACATAAAAGATCCGGTCGAAAAAAGATCTGGGAAAAAGAAGCGTTGTGAGGTTTCGAGTTCGAGGGTGGGGGGGGGGGGGGAATAGGTGCGCGTTACAGGGAGGAAGTAATGCATACTCCAAATGTAATTCAAAATTACACTCTTTACATACTGAAATGCTTCTTAGCTATGTCTGCCTATAAAATATTCATTTTCAGTATAGCTGTATCTTACACAATTACATAAATACACTTAGTGACCCACATTATATATTTACATTGTACCTGTTTACTAAACGTCTAAAATACAAAAAAAATTCTAATTTCAAAATTTATTTTTAACAAGTTCATTGTCTCAATCTTCTAAAATCATATCAGAATAAAAAACTGCACATTGCGTGGTTTTACTTACATGTTGATAAAGCAAATACAATCCTATATTACAAATAATCGGTACACATGTTACCATTTTACACGCATGTGAAAAAACCGCGTGTTCGATTAAAGCTTTAGTTATACTTGTCTTGTAAATAATAAGCAAGATCACAATTTCGTTATCCTAATGTTCTATGTTTGAAACAAAATAAGGAGTGATACATCTAAATCAAAATGGCTCATATTTTGATGAATTAAAGCGATCTATACATTTTCCAGGGGGGGGGGGGGCTGTTTCCAAGTCGTTGCTGTCAGTGTAGGGGTGGGGTGTCCCCATATGGGCATATATATGGTTATTAGTAAAATTCAACTTGAAAACGGAAAAAACCAGCAATTTTGGACAAATCACAAGAATGAGGGGGAGGGCCCCCATAGTTTGTGGGATTTGAAAGTATTTTCTGAAAGTATAAAGGCCCTACTCAAGAATGAATTTGATTTACATGTACACTTTACCAACTCAGGTATTTCGTGGAAATTTTGGGTTAAAAATAACAAATTTGATAAAAATGCTGAAAATCGGAAATGCTTTATTTTATTCAATTATTTGGAGTCTTTACATACTTTGGACAATTACTCATATCAAAAGTAGTTAATGAATGTTTTCAGTCATCACATTTCAATTTTGCAAATTAAGCAATTCCAACTCTGGGGTATCTTGAAGAAATCGGATCTATATGGGGATACCATATTTCCAAAAAAATACAAAATTTCCAAAGATAAGTGCAAATATCAAACTTTAACTTTCAAATTACATTAGTCTACCATATTTTACACATATCTAAAGCTTTAGAATCTGATGTGAATTTGTCCAAAAGACGGTGAAATTATTGAATTTTTCCTTTTTCAGCGATTTTTGATAAAAATGAATAGTTTTTACCTCCATTTTTTTTTCTCGTAACAACGAGATTTTTTTTTTCGTAACTTCGAAATTTGTTTCTCGTAACTACGAATTTTTTTTCTCGTAGCTACCACAATTTTTCTCGCAACTACGAGTTATGAGATGGTACGAAATGGCTTCTGTAGGAAATACACGCTCATGGACTAGAATATTTTATACATATTGGGAGTATTTTATTTTTACTCAGAACCAACAACCTTTTTTATCGTAAAGCGATACAAATCCCCTACCGGTATAAATTTGAGACCAATACTGAACTCAATGCATGTGCAGACAAGTACCAGTTCGGTATCTGTAATAGTATCAATAAAGAAAAGACAAGAAATCTGAAACTGTAATGAAAATAACAAAGTCAAAGGGTAATAACTCTATTAAAACTAGGTCAGCTTCAGCAAATATTGAACATGATCTATCACAAACCAAAACACAGTTCAACATTTGCAATACATGTAACAGTAAAAAAAGTCTGAATTCTTAAATCTAGGAAAAACTTGAATTTTACTAAGTCCAAGAACAAGAACTCTTGTACAAATAGGTCAATTGAAACTAATTTGAACTTCCTATGAATTACACCGACATATATATTCACATACTAGTACCAAAAAGTAGTACAATAGATTCAACAATGAAGGAAAAAAGTCCAGAAAAGTTAAAATATTATGAATGTAATATGTACTCTTCGACGTGTAAAAAGGAATCAAGACTAAAACTCTATCTTTATAAATCTAAGATATACTCACATATCAAAACTTATTTCAATATATACAATAAAAGTTTCATAAAATTCGAAAAACTAAGGCATTGTCCATTTGATATTCGGGGGGGGAGGGGCTTTGGGTTTTTTTCGAAAAAAATAAGTTTGCTCTGAATTTTGATGGAAAAATTAATTTGCTTATGGTGTGTCAGAAAAAAATAATCTTGTTTTCACAAGTAGTCTAAATTTGAAGAATTACCTTAAAATTTCGCTAAAAATTCCTGAAAATTTTCCGGCTCGCTTCGTTCGTCACAGTTTTCAATTTATATAAAAAAAATTTTGGATCGCTTCGCTCGCTGTAGTTTTCTATCAAAACATTAATTTTTGATGGCGAAGATTATATTTGAAAATATCAAAAGAATGCATGTTAATGGGGAAAAAGGGCTTCCTTAGAGGCTTATTAATATACCATGAATATAATGCACTACTATTACATGCAATAGATGCATGTTTCACCATAGAGTCTAATTTCATATACAAGCTTCGAAGGAAAACTTCAGTTTTTCCCCTAATTTACAATTCTAAATTCGAAAATTTGTCTAGAAAATCCCACCCTCAGACCCTCTTACAAGATATAAATTTTGTTTACTGAGGATTATATTGTAAATACTTCTATCTATGTGTTTATAAGTGAATTAAATTTTTCATAAAAATAAAGTAATATTTTATTAGAGTTTTGAATAAAAATCAAGAATTTCTATTAAAACACAAACATTCATTATATATTGCACATCACTTATTATAAAAAAATTCCTTGCTCCAACTTTGCAAGAAAAAAATAATTTTGCTCCGGTATAGGGCGAAAAAAATAATCATGCTCCGACAAAAAAAAATCCAAAGCCCCCCCCCCTAATATTAAATGGACCATGCCTACAGACAGACATGCCTCGCTGAGAACGAGACGTTCAGTAGTTTTGGGGAACTCACGCATTCGAAAATCATTGATAAAAGGGGAAAAAGGAATAGATATTCAAAAATGAAACCATGTGAATGCATGTATAAAAGCTTTGATGAGTTTCAGATGAAATTAATTTTAAATTCCAATTCCTAAACTTTTAATGTGGATTTAAAAAAATCACAGAAATTCAAAGTAATTTTACTCTTTCTTCCAACATTTCTGCTCCAGAGTAGTGCATATGATCGATGATCGTTCATGGATGATTTAGACCAAACAAAACCCCTCCAACTCGCCACTTTTAATTGGCCGGATTGCAAAGCAATTCCGGTCTATAGATTGACGATGTCCGTCTGTCTGACTGTCTTTCTGTCTGTCCGTCCGTCCGTCTGTCTGTCTGTCTGTCTGTCCGTCTGTTGTCAACATTTTGGTTAAAGTTTCTGGTTGCAGCAAAATCTGAGGAACATTACGCAGTAGAAACTTTATATCATACATGAAGGTTGCCCATTACAAGACCTTTCAATTTATGCCTTAACATTTGACCTAGTGACCTTGACCTGGAGCTTTGACCTAGTCATGGTTATGGTATCGGGAAAGTATGTAGACTGTAAGGCCACTATGTTCCCCATTCCCTCAACATAAATTTTGTACCCGGCCCTGAAAAGAAAGAGCTATACAGAATTTGATTGGGGGGGGGGGGTAGTTATTGAGATGGGGATATTGGGAGAAAACGGATCCAAGACATGGCCCAGGTAGAGTTGTTCGACGAAAAATAGTTTCAACACAAAGGAAACCTATAAACTATTGATAAATAGGATTGTCAAGAATTCTATAAATTGTTTCTTTCCCATTTCCGAAGCGAATTCCATCTGCTGCATCCCAAGGTCTCCACGTTCACGCCCCCCTTTACCACATCAATGGAAATAATCATACAAACGATCATAAATATAAATTCCAATGGATAATGAAGCTTATTCAAATATTCGGTAACTAGTATACATGTATATTTTAATTGATATGAATTTATAAAAGCCCATTTTCATTGTGCGAATAGTCTAATCGAACACGCGATTTTCACATGTGTCTACACAATGAGGTCATGTTTGTTGAAGAAAATTGTATACCGACCATTGGCCTGTATTGGATTGTATTTTCTAAAATATCATGTAAGTAAAACGCTATAATTATCATGCAGTTTTGTATTCTCGAAATTTAGCTGATTATAATTACATTTTCTAAAATAAATTTTGAAATGAGGAAAATGCAGAGAAACAGCTATGTACTTGCCTTTCACAGTATACAGGTATATGTAACAAAATCGTATGTAATGAAAATAGAATATTATAGAAGAATTTAACTATCGTATTTTAGTATGTTAATGTATGTACTTTTATTGTGCTTTTTTGCATGACAATGTTTCGATATAACATCCCCCTCCCCCCCCCCCCCCCCACACACACACACCGGCATCCCCCTCCCAACTAATCTTCCGTCTAATCAATATACTATTTCACTTCAGATAATATAAATTTTCAATAACTTAACCGCCCCATCCCCCCCCCTTTCCGGCCCAACATGTCTTGGTTGATCATAAACATTGGGCTCCCTCTTAATCTACATGTATATTTGATCTCCTTTGCTTGTGATAAATCATTTCAATTTATTTTCATGTCTGTTGGTTTGAATGATATACTTGAATCCAACAACATCCCACCCCACCACTATTTCACATATGTACCAAATTTTGATCAATGTAAACCGTAGCATATAATTTTTTGACATTGTAAATACATGTAGCTATGGATATTTTGAATTCATCTTTTTGGTTCGCAGTATTTCATATAAAACATATGAAAAAACCTACCCACCCGGTCCCGTCCCCATCCCGTTCTAAAACAACCCCCTTCCACCCATCCCCTTCCACAAGTTCCCAAGATTACGCACCCGTCTTTTAATTATTTCAGTAAAACTGAAGATTTCATGATTTCTTTATCCATTTTCTATTTCAATGTATGGTTTTCTATGCAATTTTCTGATTTCTGAACTCATCTTTACAGGTAGACGACATCTCATACAAATGACAATGTCCACTCGTCCAGGCTTCTTTATATACCGCTCGAGTACCCGAGGTAGTGGATTTTGGGTCACGATACATTAGTATGCAAAACGTCATCAGGGGGAAAGTTCAAATCAACACATGACCAAGTGTATTTTTAGCTCGGGGACGGAGATTGTTAGTTTCACTTCTAACAATTTCCGTTCCCTAAAAAAATTTACTACGTCATGGGGGTTTTTAAAGACTTAGTTCAGCTTTAATATCACTGATATAATGGGTAAATATTAAAAAATGGGTTACAGAATTCACATTTTGATCAGTTCTATTTCCATTTGATATATGGATGATAAATGGAGTAATTTAGATGAAAGGTTCAGGAGATATAAATCCAAATAGAGCACAGAGGGGATATCTTGCCAGCATTTTGTGACAAAATCTGGAGGGGGTTAGGTCATAATTTTGTATCAAACTTAAAATTTTGTCCGATGATTGCAACATTTATTTTTATTGTTGAAAGATATGTTAACTTAGATTAAGAAAGCAAATTTTCCGCTCATTGGCATGTTTACAAAGTACTTAAACCCGTCATTTACTGGTTGGACTCTAAAAATAATGACGTCAAGAATAGAGCCTAAAATGGTATAATATTTACTATTTCATAGAATTTGACTTACCAGCATTGATGTATTTTCTATTTTTTATTTGTTTCAGACCTTCTTTCGTTATTAAAAGAATGACCATATACATTCATGCATCAGGTTTAAAATAACAGGGGTCTATTGATGATATGATGCAAATTTGGGGGAAATTAAAGAAAAATTGGACATGTACTTCTTTGGAAGGTCATAAATCAATTGGAAGCTCGATGACATATACTTTTTCCATTAAAATACTATACATTACATTGTTCTCTACCAATAAAATAAATAAAACTTAACCTGGGATGTTTAATAGTGTTTTGGGGGTGTTTTGGAAAGGGTGTAACCATGAACCTTAAGATAAATGCCTGATTTAGCCCTGAAATCACTCGATTATTTCTCGTGCGCTGTCCTTCCATTTTAGATTAAGTTTGGTCAGGATAAAAATGTTAATTATAATAAGATTCCTCGGAGGAATTTTATTTAAATAAATTTGGTGAAAGATGTCTGACTACGGGTCGAAGGGGTAGGGGTACAGATGACGGAAAACATCGAATATCGAATAAAATGCAGAAAAAAATCCATTATATTACATATTTTTTTTAAAGTTTATTATGCTTCTGTTGCCTTTTCATGTCATATTGAAGAAGAGAAACTAACTCTGAGTTTATAATATAAATATAATCTGCAATCCAGAAACTAAAAAAAACCCCGGTTTTATTTCTTTCTTCTCAGCTACTTATGTAGCTTTCTGGCGCGATATACACACGGTGTAGAAATAGACAACTTTCCCGTTTATTTCCTCCCAAACGGTTAAATATTTGATCGGAACACACTATGAATAGATTGTCCCATGATATAAAAAAAAGGCAATTATAACCTACTTTATATATCGCTCTAGAGATAGATTAAGAAATACTCATCCATACCCCTTTTTTTCGTTTTTGCCTGTAGGAAATTGCCCCCCCCCTCGCTTCAGAGCCCCACTTGGCTAGAAAAAGTGTTTTATTGAAAGACACCTTTGGTGAAAGTGGCATTGCAAAGCGAGGGGGACGCTGTTGTATAAAAACGTTTCCGTTTTCCATTGTTTTCTGTGTAAAAAAAATGCTTAATTTGACCCAAATATCGGTCTTATTTTGGATAAATCATCCCATCTGACAGCAAATACATATGTGGACCAAGTTACTTACCGAAAAAAAATTATCAAAAGTTGCATTTTGAAATTTCGACTTTTCAGAGCAAATTTTACGCCTTATCTAAACATGTCCCATTGTTTCAAAATTTAAAAAAAAATTAAAAAAATAAAACTGGAGTATATATTTAGGATCTCGACTGCATGATTTCCTATTACATATGGTATATTCATGAATCGATGTGTGTGATTTTCACAACACGAGCCTTATTTGCTGCTAGCTATTGAAAGAGAGATCACGAAGGGAGGAGTTGACAACTTGAAACCAAACCCAAATGTCACATTTCTCTCAAAGGGATTTTTCAAATACATTATCTGAAATATTTTATCTTTTTTAGATCTTTTAAATCAAGGCTTTTCTTTCCCCCCCCCCCCCCCCCATCATAGAGCTTGCAGAAATGTTGAATCCTTTTGGGTTTATGTGTTCTTTGGGTATTTGGTCTTTCGTCCTTTTAGTCCGTTTGAGTTTCTTTTTTTGGTCGTTAACCCGAGTCTCAAAAATGTTTAATCTTGGTCATCAGAATGTTTATCATAACTAAATCACCTAATAACGAACTAAGCACCGCATATAATGTACTCACCACCCCACATAATGTTCTTAGCACCCGATATAATGTACTTAGCACCGCATATAATGTACCCACCACCCCATATAATGTTCTTAGTACCGCATATAATGTACTTAGCAACGCATATAATGTACTTATAGCACCGCATATAATGTACTAATCACCCCATGTAATGTACATACCACCCCATATAATGTACTTATCACCGCATATTATGTACTTAGGACCCCATATAGTGTACATACCACCCCATATAATGTTCTTAACACCGCATATAATGTAGTTAGCACTCCATATAATGTACTTACCACCACATATAATGTTCTTAGCACCGCATGTAATGTACTGATCACACCATATAATATATTTAGCACTCCATATATTTTACTAACCACTCCAAATAATGTACTTACCATCGCATATAATGTACTTACCACCGCATATATTGATTAAACCATCCCATATATTGAATTATCTCATTATAAGACAGCGATGGCGTTCCATACATGATCACACATTCAACATCGTGGTCACAGCAATGCTACATGACGACTACAAAAATATTTCAATGGAATGAGTATAGAGCCTAAATTCTATAGTAATACAACTAAATATTCAAAGAGGTATCTCCATATTGTTGTACCTCTTCCTTTTGAATTAAGAAAGAACAAATTCTGGCTCAAGGTCATGACATAATCTTGGTTCCGGACAACAATTCTGTGAAATATAATGCATTTTCATAAAGATTTACGGTACGTTTTAATGTGAAGATTAATCCTGAAAATAAGATTATGTTTAATTTAGATTATTGCACACCCTTGCGTCCTAAGAAAATTTTCTGTGAAAAATTATTCAAATTTATGCAAGTGTGTTTTAAAAAGTTATTTCTCCGACATATTTGACGGACGGGCAAACAGGGTTATTCCTTCATACCTCATCACGTTTGTAAGCTTCATATAATTGAGATTAAAAACATGTATAAAACCATCTTTAATGCGCATTGTGCATAGTTTACCAAGATTATTGCTTCTTTTTTCTATTTCTCGACTAAAAACAAAGCTTGATTACGACTACACAACAACTACGCCGACTCTTCTCCATAAGTCATAAGCAGCAGTTATCCCTACATGTAATTAGACAATATTAGAGAGGTTGAGATTTCCTACGTGTTACCTGTACGGGTACGTCTAGTGTACAAGTTCAATTACAAGTAACTGTTGTTGAGATTTCTTTTCAAAGACCACTACGCGTACTTGTAAAATCTAGGTGAACTTGATTTGACTTGTGGACAGTATAAATTCAAGAGGAACATAAAGTTCGGATAAATCTATATTGAAATAGAAACTCGAATCATTATAAATTGAATGCCATACTTTTTCTACTATTTGATAGAATAAAGGGGATGAAATATCTTGAAGTAAAGACCTACGTGTAACTCACACTTTACACGTTCACTGGCGACCTGTAACTTGTAAAGCAAATGACGTCAAACGCAATAAATGATGACGTCACAATAGCCAACCAGAATACAAGTACACGTACAAGTTACACGTTGGAAATCTCAACCTCTCTAATGTGAACAAAAAACAAACGTTTGCTTGTAAGCATTCCACTTGATAAAGGAAAATCACTTGACGTCTCAGCAGTATACTGTACGATGTACATGTGTAAGTAATATTTCCTAAACCAAAACTTTAAGAATCAGTTTCTCTTCAACAGCACAATTCTTAAACTTCTTCAGATTCAATAACATAACTTAAGAACAGATAAATGTGCAGCATGTACCAGACATGCACGTTTCGGGTACTGATCCTCGATCTAAACAATGTGACCAAAGAGTGTGAAAGTTATTATGTCCAAAAATGTACCGAAAGACGTAGCAGGGTGGTGGAATATGATGCTACAAGACCCATGTTTTAGAAATTTCAAGAACTTTTGATAACAGAATTTTTCGAATGCATTGAAGAAACGACCAATTGAAGTTGATCGAACTTGGCTACATAACATTTAGTAGTGACAAGATAACCATGATGTCTAACTATGTGTACAATTTGTACAAATTAGGATATTTTTCATAAAAAGTTACCAAATCGTGCACAAGTCTGTTTAAAATCAAATGCACTCTTCCCAGTTACTTCATTGAAAAAATGAAGCATCACCATTCCAGGTCATGTCTTTCAAAGGATGTACAAAATATCCTTAAACTCAATTCTATTTTAGATTATTTATTTGTATAAATACTCCATCTATGAATGATCAGATATTTTGTTATGTTTTACAACTCCCAAGAAATTTGGCACATAATTTTAAAGCATCTTGTTTTAGGATTATGCATATAATTATAATTAGTATCTTAGTATATTAAGTTTGTAATATAAATCATTAACAATAATCACCAATCAATTTAGGAATGCCTTTTTTTAACAAATATTTGTAACAAATAAAATTGTGCAAATTTGAATCTACATCGAAAATAATGTATCATGTAGAACAATAAATTACTATTGAAAATAATAGAATGGTGTTCTTTAAAAGTAGTACATTTGTTTCACACTAAATCATAGAACAAAATCTGATACAATTAATAATATTCTTCATTAAGATCTGTAATTCACAAACTTAAATTTAATCTTCCTTAATCTGTAAAAATGAAATGCATGTATCATCAGTTAAAATAAATCTATTAAAAAATCATCATTATATCAGACAACCCTGAACATGCATTTGGTTTCACATAAATTACATTCAAGTTTCAAATGGTGATTGAACAAAAGATCTAGTTCTCAAATAACAGTCGATTAAAATGTCAAAAATAACTGGACAGGAAATAAAAGCTTTGTACAGGTCTCTTTATGAGTGGGTGATATTCAAAACAAAATTTCATATGCATATCTGAGAATATTTTAAGAGGATATTACTGTCAAGTATTATGAAGTTGAGGTGACTCCTTCATATACTACACAGAGCATGCAAGATTAGGAATGAAATGAAATTAATAACAAATATTACATAAACTTTTATCTTTTAAGATGTTTTTGTTTCCACAGATACATGTATCTCATTTTTACAGATTGAAGTATTCAGAGAGAGAGAGAGAGAGAGAGAGAGAGAGAGAGATGGAGGCCACCACCAACTATAAATATCTATATTTGGAAGCTGCTTTTATTATTTCCCTTAACCTAGGCTTGGCTATGGTTTTTATTATTTTCCCCCTACCCTAAACTTGGTTATGACTTTTGGCTTCACACTTTTAAAATAATTCAATAAGAACTAATCTCTTACCATTTCTGACTTCAGAGGTGTTGCACACAGTTAACATTCCATGTCAAAATTATAGAAACTGACCAAAAACTTTTTCTAAGAACGTAGAGACCAGCGGTGGAGCAGGAGAAATGTCACAAATTTACATGTTCTTTTACTTATTGAAATAATGGTCAAAATTTCGAGTTTCGTTACAGCAAATGCATTTATCTAACATGTTATGCATAAACATATGATAAATGCATTTGCAATGTGTATGTTGCATACAAAAAAAACCCACACACACACACAAATTATGACAGATATTCAATATATATAAACCTCAGTTGACACTTTTATTATTGTTTTCCATACAAAATGTAATTGCTTTTTTACAGGTTTAAAGAAACATTTAATGTATTGTTACGTCACACAGTGTGGCATCGCATTTACAAGCAAAATGCAACATGTACCACTTCAATTGCTTCATCTCAGAAAATTACATTGGTAGTGCATATATATTTACCCCACCTCTGACAAGATCACAATGCAAAATGAATTTGTTTTCTTTCATAAAATGGCTCAAAGGAGTTGTGCTCTGTTTATTGAGAGACGTACAGATGGATGGAAGGAGAGCCAGCAAACAACAATTGAGTAATTTAACACACATTATAATCACTTCTGTTGTTAGGAACACATCAATTCTCCTTGCAGAGGATATGGTAACTGTTATAATTAGATTTTGTTAATTTTCAAAAATTATACAGAAGATTAAGTAAATCAGAAAATGAATGATACAGAGTCTGTAGTAATTAATGATACATATACATCTTACTTTTGGACAGACAGTTGGACAGTTAGTTGAAGATTCAAGAGTCATCAGGCAATGAATAGAATAACAAGAAGGAAGGGGGAGTTATTGATATAGAGGTAGGTATTATTGAACTGTTTAACATATAAAATATTGTTAGGAAAGCGCGAGATAATTATTATAAATAACACCTTTACCTTAATATATTAAACAACAATCACAAATGTAATTTTCAACACACCATAGGGCACATGTATCCATTGTTCAAATACTTATTCTAATTATGTCCAGAGGTTGATTTAGTATTTCTTAAAGGTTTGTTCATCTATTCAATAACATACAAAGAGATATCAGTACTATGTTCCTAGTATCTCTACATATTCTATTCATCATCTACAGGGATTGACCTATTCTACATTTCAAAAAGCTTGTTTTCTTCGTCAGATTGCAAGCCTTTTAATGTATCACAGAAAATGAAGAGACAGTCTGTTACAATTACCAAGTCTAAGAGATTATACGTCGGTGTACTTTATTTGGACAATGGATACGCAAACTATAGTCTGATTATTTGTAATACTATACACACACACACAATTTATATGTACATTTAGACTTTTGATTTCTGTCCTAGACAACACAACTCAGTTTCATAAAAATTCTTACAAAGTATTTCAGGAATTTTCATAACTTTCATCATCAAATAAAAGCTATTAATGTATTTCAATTAAGATCATATTGTGAATTCAAAAATCATTTCTACACACCGACAGAAAATTTAGAAACAAAACATCGTGATTTTTAGTTTATAGTGTTTATAAGAAGTACTAAGCAATCAAAAATTACGAAAATTCCTTAAATTTTTCGTAAGTATTTCTGTGAAACAGGCTGCAGGTATTTATCTATCACGATTGAGTATCAATGACAAAAAGACCATTATCAAAAGTCTATTCACGATAGTAGTGTTCAGAATTTTTCCAAATAAGGACATGACAAATTTTGCCTGTTTAGTAAATCAGCTAAAACATCTCAAGTGGGTTTTACACATATTTATGTGCTTAGTTTTACAAATGTTTAGATTATTGGGAAAAAAAAGATTTGGGTATAAATGACTAAATATACATGTATACATCTTGATACCATAATTTATATTAATTTCATGTTCAATTTCAAATACAGATTTTCAAAATAGGCAATACACTATATAATTAAAGCTTTCGAGACATCAAAATGTGTTTAATACTGTTAAGGGAATACAATACAAGATTAGTTATCTAAAACTTTTTGGTGGTCAACATTATACAAAAAATTCTTAAAATGTACAATATGTAATATTAATGTATGCAATACTATTTAAATCATTAAAATTTCTTACCCATTTTATTTCATTTTTTTCTTCCAGTTTTAGGGATAGTACAACTTACATATACTTTGTACAATGTATATTATTTCAAAGAATAAAGCAAAAGTCCTCTGTAGGGAATTATGTATAATAAAAAACAATAAACACTCAATATCCACAAATTTTCGGCCACTTAACCTTGTTGACTGCTATACATGTATGTGACGTCATACCTTGTTCATTTTATGCTGGGCTTTGTTTAAGGCCCGGTCATACTGCGCTTTACGGCTTAATCACGGCCAAAACACGTTCAAAAAAGGTCACCCGTGAAGCAGACGTTGTTGTGCGCTTTTAAGACGTGCTACAGACGATTTGTAGACGTGCTAGGACGCGGTAAAAAATCTGAACGGCGTTGGACACGGAAAGAAGTTTTGAACTGCTCAAAATTTTATACCGCAGACAACCATGGACAGTGTACGTGGTAAAGACGTGCAACGCACACGAAACACACGTGATAATCCGTGCTCCGGCAGTGATTAAGACTTGGAGTAGACGCGGTAAGACACGAAAGCTTAAGCGGTCTATCACAGTCAGAGCACGGCCATTGCACAGGTGTTCCGCGTTGGTATCATGGGTAAAAGCGTGTGTATAACGTCTTGTCACGTACGCGTTTAGTTTTAGACGTGTTTGGACGTTTTTAGCCGTGCTTAGGCAGTGTTTCAGCAGCGGAACAGCCGCCGGCGGTCATACCCCGTACAAAGCACAGTCATTGCAAAAATTACCACGTACGATCACGTCCAGCAGATTTTTGAACGTGATCTGGATGTGGAGTGCAGTGTGACTGGGGCTTTACCAGCAGTTATGGATATTACATAGATGTAAAATCTTTTTCCATTCGTGTTTTCTGCTTGATGAAGGCCGAGTGACTGAAAAATTTTTGGATATTGAGTGTTTATTGCTTTTTTTATAAAATTATTTCATGCTGACAAAAATTTCCAAGAAGCATTGTATAAACAAGAGGTCCATTGGGTTATATCACTCACTCGAGAACAAAAGAGAAATTAGTCTTGGAGTGACTGAGATTCAGACATATAATTATTATTGTGAAGTCAAACAATTAAAATTTTCGTCAAATATCCTACGTATAAGAAATTCCGAGAATTCTTCTTTAAACAACTTGGATGGAATAGTGAGGAATAGCTTGAAGTTATCCTGCAAATTCTGTAAGGGTTCAAATATCTGAATGTAAAAGGAACCACCTTGACCTTTAACCTCCTCACCACAAATACTTTAAGTTACATCATAACTTCATAATGAAGCTACATGTATATGCAAATAATATGATACTATTAGGTCTAACTTCAGAACTATTTGAGATGACACGTAGATGTAGTGGTACAAAGTTGACAAAAGGACAGACAGACAGTCAGGCAGACAATATTATTTCTATTACAGAGCACACAGACATGCAAACCAAAAGTTTTAAGAATAACCCTATTACAAGACAGACAAATAGATCATTCCTTCTTAGACTAAAATATTCAATGTGGGTCTTAAATATACATGTATCTGAATAGAGTACATATGCATCTAGTATATGATAAGAGTTTTTTTCAAGAATGAATCGCTCTCCTGTCGGCAAATAAAGTTAGCATATAAAAATGAAACAAATGGCAAGCTTGCTTGGAACATCGAAAGTAAATTCTGATTTGAGTCAAAGCGTGATTTGTCGAAGATTAATATCAAGTAAAAATATGTCATTTGGGAACACAGTTATATTACACTGATATGTTTTAAATTAAAAAAAAAAACTTGATCCATGATCATTGTTAAAGCAATAAATCGTTAACGAAAATAGAGATTTATAAACAATGTAAGTTTAAGTCTTTTAAAAAACCCAAAATAAATACAGTTGATTACACTGTTTGTATTTTCTAAACAAAAATACTAGTACATGTAAGTTTAAGGCAACACATGATTCTTTATAACTTGTAAGTGCTAGTGGTAATTAAAACAAAACAATGGCATACATGTAACTGTAAGTCAACAAGGGTTAAAGCTTCATCAAAATAAAACGAAAAACAGAATAAAAGTATAATTCTCCTCTAGAGTACATGACTGTTTCACTGGGTCATTTTGTAATCTGAAAAATACATTCCGTTTCAAAACAAACAAATAAAAACTTAACAATTCTTCACGATATCAACATCTCTTCATAAAATTGTGAGAAATTGATGCTCCTTAGAAAAGGATGAAACAAAGATTTCACATTCATACTCTGTTACCTGTATATAAATTGTTATTGACTGTCTTTAATACATGTAACTTAATGTACAAAATTACCAAATAAAAGAACAAATTTTGTCAACAATCAAAAGAGACAGATATATCAAGTCCGCATTATATAATTTATATAATATACATAATATTTTCCACATTGTTAAGTCAATATCATATTCCCTCCAAAGTTATCTACTTTGACTTACTTTTTTAATAAAAGCATAAAAAATCACAAAAATATAATACTAAAACAGCTTGGACATTTTACTACAAAATAATACAAATCATCACAATACATGTATAACCAATCTTGATTGTCACCTATTGACTATACCTGTGTAAATCAATGAACACCGAGTTCTTTAAAATATCAACACTGCAGCTGTCTTCTGTATAAAGTTATAAATGAAAGTATAAGGAGTGAAAAGTAAAAAAATGTTTTATAAGAAAGTTTATGTCACATTGTAGAAATGGGGTATAAAAAGAATGCTAATGTTTCAAGCAATTAAATGCAATTTAAAATATAAATCCTATGTTCCAGTTTTATTTTCGAATTAAAAGACCCTTATAACCCATCCATTTAATCATCTATCTGATCTACAAATAGACAGTATAACCAAACATTTTCGTGAGTATCAAATTTTGCTATTTTAGGGTAAAATGCAGTGTCTTTATTTCTGCGAGAATGAAATTTCGCAATTCCAAAATAAGAAATCATTATGTAAATATAATGTTATTGTTTAGTGCCCATCAATGGCATCATCATTGAAATTCTAATTAGTTCTATCTGTAGAATACACTCTAATCGCACATACTTACTTTTTATCGAGATAAAAAAAAATGGCACACGTATAATAAGAATAATAGCCAACGTACATACTGATTTATTGTATACCTCATCAAAAACAGTTTTTTCCGATAATAATTTTTCGTGTTTCTAAATCACTCAAGAAAATAGTATAAATTAATACTTCACATAACTTCTCGTTGTAATTAGGCACATGTACTGGTATACATGTACATGAAGATATGTTTTAAAGGGATCAAGACTCTGTGAGTCAACTTATCTGTACAGGTAAATTAATGTATAAATTATGCTAATTAAGAGATTCTTTTTTGGCCAGTTATAATAATGTTTTTAATATTCTAGAATATAATTGTTCTACTTTTGTAAGTAAAAAGGTCAGTAGTTTGGCACAAATTAACTACTTGATAAAATCCCTCTAACTTGTAATATCATTACGTGTTTAAGTTTATTCACACATTTTCTATATACAATATATTGTTCCCTCACAACGCTTTGTAAATGCTAGGCAAAATATATATCATAACATCTAATATAATATACCTAAAAACATAATGCTTGTTCATCAGGTTTAAGATGCCTTCAGTCAAAACAAAAGTTATATTTTGAAGTACAAATTAATATCAATCGCAATAATTATACACTAAATTCCATCTGATTGTCAATGATTTCTCTTTCTGTAACCATGGTAACTCAAATATCAAAAATAATTTTCCTTGTATTAAAATCTTCTCAAAAGATATCTAGTTCAGCCATAATTGATTTTTCTTAAGTAACCATGGTAACTTGAACTCCTGATGTAACCATAGTAACAATAAACATCTTCATTCCTCACAGCTGTACAAACCATGGTTTGTATGTCCCTGGTTCTGCATCAGGGAACTGGAAATACATGTATCAACATCAAGTATTCAAAATGAAATTTTCAAATTCTTTTTAACTTGAAAGTCAAACTCAAAAAATTAATTGAATAGGAGAATACCTGAAAGTATAAATTATGAGAAATTGTAGTGTGATTCTATACTCATTTTTAAGTACTATTATATATATATTTCAAAAATAAGACTGTGGAAATTCAAACCACTAAGCAGTAAATGCGAGGATCTTACCAGTTCGGTAAATTGATCCTGACATGCCATTCGGATTCTCTCTGGAGTAGCAGGGCTCTTTAACTGGAAGTAACCGTCCAATCCAGCGTCTGATCTGGCGGAGGAAATGGCATCCTTAGCAGCAAAGTACACGGAGGCAGATAGGAACAGAGGTGGCTCTCCTATAGCCTGTAAATGTAATATGTTTATTTTGAATGAGATAAAATCTATAATAAATAAATAATAAAGTAAAGGATATTTCTGGATCATTCTGTTCCATAGAGATACTTTCTATCAGGACAGTATATTGAGAATCATACTTACTGTACACAAGGAAATTTTCGCCCCCTTTTGATTTTGAAACATTTTTTTTTCGCCCTTTTTGCCCAATGTCACGAGGGCAGATTTGTTTCGGACGGAGCAATTGAAAATATATATTTAAGATTTCTTAGCAAAATAAGTAACTGCCGTGGGCAACTCAGTTACCTATCTAAACTGGCAACAGTAAGACTGAGCAAATTCAAAGTTGCATACAGTATGTCAAAATTAAATTCCTTATCGCAGACATTATCACACCAAAATTTGTTCTTTATCTTAACAAGACATGGTGAAATCTGTTCAATATTGTAGGAGTAAAAATACGAAAGTTATGAGGACAGATGACAGACAGACAGACATAATGACATCACACAGTTTCATTTCTTCATTGTCAAGTTCCTTACCTTAGATGAATACACTGCTCTCTTGTTGACACTGCCCTTGAGTAGAGAGACGTTAAACTCGACAGGTATATCCCCAAACCCAGGTATCTTGTAATTACCAGGACCTCGTGTGAATAAAAATCCATCAGGGGACACCTTCTGTAACTCTAGCATCATCAGGCCATAGCCCTGTAAACATCAAAATGAAAATTATTGAAAATTTAAACCTTCTTTAATTTTTGCATCACGAAACCATAGCTCTGCAAACATCAAATTGAAAATGATTCAAAATCTACAGTAATTTCAGAAATGGTCCAAGGTAATGTAAAATCTTTGAGTTCATCAAGTGTCCATAACTGTACTAACCTGTATAAAGCCTCCCTCTATCTGACCAATGTCTATAGCTGGGTTTATGCTCACACCTACATCCATTACAATGTCTGTTCTTAACACCTACAAACAAAGCTACAGTTAGTACAAAAGTATACCGTTATAAGCAAACATCCTTTCAGAATTTTTGTCCCATTTTTCTACATGTAAATGTATATGAAATTTTGTATGTTATGACCTCTTAGATAGTGCAACTGATAATTTTCCTGAGTATAGTAGTATAGCAAAAAGTGAAATGTTGATGAAATATACTATGATGAGATCAAGTTATAGCTTGGGCAAGGATTTTAAAACATCAAATACGCTGTGATTAGTTCAAATATTTTTATTTCATAAATGAAATGGGATTGGGCACAAGTTTGCACAACATTATAAAAGCCCTTTCTTATGCTGTGATCTTGACCTTTGACTTTGATTTAAAGCTATGATACACATTTGATTTGAAATATTCCGAAATATCCATGCAAAAGGGAAAAGTTCTGCCCAGCAAGTACAATATAATCCAGGAGTATTGACCAAAAATTCTGTGAAATATTATTCAAATCAAGTGGGGAAGTTATAGCTAAGGCAAGGTTTTGCCCATCAAGAGCAATATGACCCAAACCTTAGACTTGTGACCTTGGTTAAAGGTCATGACACACCCTGATCATAGCAACCACTCTCACATTACAGTAACCAATCAAACAATCTTACCTGATGGTCTCCTGTCAAACAGTCTATCTCGACTTCTGAGCAGGCCACTCCGTATGAGAAGTAGTTGAAAGGATTCCCAGTGTTTGTCTCAAAGTTATAACCAATATCAGGTGTTCTGAAATAATAACAACAAGCATTCGATTTCCATTTGTACTGCAAGCCATATAGTCCCCTACCTAAAATTTAGAAATGTTTCATCCCATGGCATTTTAACTTCTCCATAGATTTGTAAATCATTTAATTTCCATTGTTGTTATTAAGAAACAACGATTCTGATTGGCCGTGAAATTTTGTTGATACCTGTATCGCACTTAGCAACGTCATAAGCAACGTCGTTAGCAACACAATTTCAAAGCTGCAAATAAACGTTAAAAAGCGACGAAATGAAATGATAAGTAATCAATGTAATATTTTTTTGGTTGATCAAGGTATCAATACCAAAAATTGAGGGAAAACTGCATCGTGCACGTAAATCATGAACAAACTACAGTTTGCTCTGATAGTATCCAGTACAAGCTACTGTATAACTCGCATACTTCTTTAAGGTGGATTTATGTTTTAGTGGAGTTGCTATTAAGGCTGAACTAGTTCAAGGACACACTAATCTGCCTCTTATAGATTATAATTGAAAATAAGTCAATTCAAGTGTCCTAATACATGATAATGCTAATACTAGTATGTCAATTTACCTGATTTTGCTGTTTCAGTGAAACTGTGGTTGCACAAAAATAAGTGCATGTACAGCATGACTATCATATGCGATCTCAATATCTCTATTATGTCAGAAAACTTATATCTAAGAGGCATGATTTTAAACCAAAAACCATCTAATCCTATGCAAGTTATCAAAAGACACCAGTCATTACATGAAGGGGCACATTTTAACAAGTGTACAAGTATTACAGTAATAACCTACTTATAAAATCCTGTCGTTGACAAGCTGATTCTAGCAGCATATGCAGCCTTCACCTATTAAAAAGAACATTTATTTTGATTCATTAACGAAATTTGCAAGGTAGAATAGGGTTCCCCAAAGAGCCCCACATCTGCCATTGCATTGGTTATGGTAAATGTAGGTAAAAGAAAAGACAAGATGTGTTTGTAGAACACCATGCCCACATTAACAGCTAACTTTTTTGAGAATTTTAAGTCAAACTCTAAGAAAACTCAAGGCCACTCACAAATTCAAACCACAGTTAAAAATGTAAGGTCTTGTCAAAAAGAGATATGAAATCTATGTCACTTACTGTTCAAAGTAGTAAACAAGCAAACAATAAGGACAAAACATTATGCCAACTGATCTTTTATGTGGGTACTTCAAAAATAGTGAAGAAAACCTCATGCCAAATACATGTATGGTAAAATGTGATGCAACACTTTCTTTCAAATGTAGATTAAAAACAATTGTCAGGGTCATTTATTAATCAAAAATTCTGCAAAACAATACAGCTTTGATATTGGGGAACAATTTTCTGTGGATATAATACATGTACATGTATATAAATAACTTTATTTTACCCAGTCTTCCCATGATCCTTTTGGGTTTTCCCTTATGATTGGTTCTAATCTTTGTAAGATAGTCTGACAAGCATACTGAAAAGAAAAGTATAATATGTTGTTAAATCCTACATGTTTATTCTACAAAAAGTTTATACTTAAATATTCTTGTGTATTTGATTTTCTCCTAACAAGAGAATATTTCTAAATACAGATACACTAAGGACTGAAATCAGCAAGTCATGATATGTTGTGGACTTTACCATTCATCCAAGAATCCCAAGGGGGCCAAATAGCTCAGCTGATTTGCAAATAAAGGGCTGACAGTGGACACTTAGGTAAAGATCCTTGAGTACTTGCTTCCTGTAAGGTTTCATTAAATTCTGTGCAGCAGTTACAGAGGAGAATTTGAAAATGTGTCAGACAATCAGAGCCTTTGGCAGCCATTTTTGTTTACCGATCAGAGTGAAAAATACAAACTTGGAAGAGGACCTTGAGTATTTCGTTCCTATAAGGTTTCCTAAAACTCTGAGCAGTGGTTACAGAGGAGTTGTTGAAAATGTGTCAGCTAATCAGAGTCCTTTGTGGCCATATTTGTTGACCGATTGGCTTGAACCATGCAGACTTGATAGATTACCTTTAAAAGTACTTGCTTCCTGTCAGGTTTCATGAAATTCTGTGCAGAAGACAGAGAGCTATGACATTAGCTCACTTGAGTTTCATTTAGGTGAGCTAATCAAGGAGCATTGCTGAATTAACTTTAACTGTGGCTGAGGTGTTAGGTACGGAGTTTATACTATAGACACCACTTACCATAACTGCCATCCCATTAAGATCAGAGCTACAGCTAGCAGCTGTGGCTGATGTATTTGGTACTGTGTTTGTACTTGTTTCACTTATGTGGATCTTTGAGGCAGGAACCTTTAAAGTCCTGCTAGCAACCTATAAAATTAATGTCAAAGTATACATAAAATTCTGAGAATTAATTCATTAAAGTTATCTTTATGAATTGAACTTGATAGATCGAAGACAACAGACAATGGTCTTTAAAATTTTCCATCAAGCAGATTCAAGGTGGAATTGATAGGGGATCAGTTGCATTTTCATAAAATGATCATCGAATATGATCTGATTCAGTGAATTTTCTTATAATAAGAACAGATCATGTTTTCAGGAATGATACCATGGTAATAGACCATAATGTCATCATACCATACATTACCTTATAGATAAGATATAAATTTGGGGATAACATGTTTGTATTTGAATGAATTGCAGGCATACATGTACATTGTATTCTTATAGTCACAAATTTAGTTTCACAGTGACATGTCAGAGGAACCCTTAAACAAATATTTGCAAATACAAATTTAAAAGTTAATCCCTTTCTAATTCACTGTTTTACAATAGATTCACATGACATCACTATGCTCTGACATCATCTTTGTTTTCAATGTAAGATTTTAAAGCTGTAAATTGAACATCAGCCAATGAAATTGCCTATTTCATTAAGACATGAAAATTAATGTACATGTATGTTTGTACCTGAATCATTTTAGTGTGGAGACCCTGTCCCATCTCTGTACCCCCATGTGTCAGTAGAACTGATCCATCTCTGTACACCATTATCAATGCTCCAGCCTAAACAAAGTACATAAATATTACATTAAGTCACAATAAACAAAGTATTACAACAGCTTTAAGCCAGCCAAAAGAAAGTGTTGCTACAAATTTAAGCCAACCAAAAGAAAGTGTTGCTATAGCCTTCAGCTGACTCAAACAAAGTAGTACCAGTGTCAGCTTTAAGCCAGAATAAACAAATAATCAGTACAGCAGACCTTGTCAGCCATATTTGTTGACAGATCAGCTTAAAAAAACAAAACAAGTAGGTCGAATTCCTAGATCCACATCAAGCAATTGTTATTGTTGAAAAGATCTTGTAAGTCACAAATGGTAACCCTGTCACTTGCATGTACCTCTCAAATATTACGGCAAACTTTCAGATTGAATCAAATTAAAGGTCACGAGGTCAAAAACAAGGTTTGTAATTAGGTTTCTTATCAAAAGTTATGGCCATTTTAATATGTTGTTGAGCTGTCCATATTAACTAAATGTACATGTACATATTAACTATATGTAAATTATTATATGTTATTAGAGAGAGGGCATGTCCTCCATGTTAACCAACATGCATCCTATGAATCTATGTGTTGAAAACTTTCTCTTCAATGCACTTGTTGTGTTTATGAGAATAAAGCATTTTGTTGTTGTTGTTGTTGTTGTTGTTGTTGTTACTACACTACTGAATATTATATCATAAGGGCTTGAAAATAACTTTTGATGTGTATGAAAATACATTACTGGGAAAGTGGAAATTTTTCCCAAAATGACCATTGCAAAAATATGCGTCGGGGTAATTTTGGCTAAATCAGGAATATTTCCTTAATTCTTACATATCAGTTTTATATTTCATGCAGGACACATTTTTGTTTTAAATTATTTCATCATACAATCGCAAAAAACGCAAAAATTACACCCATGTGAAAAATTTCGACATTTACAGTATATAATGCATACATTAAAAATAAGATTTAGTGTTGCTGTACCTGGTTTAACAGCTTCAGAGTGTAGGAAATCCCAAACTTTGTTGGTACGATAGATATTCCCCTTTTCTTCCATCTGTTTTCACTGTAAGAAATTATATAAAGTTGTTGTTGAAGTGTATCTTTTTTTTTTAATACAGCACATCTGTAATATCAATTAAGGTCATGAGCCTTTTTAGAAATCATACCTCTCAGTATTAAGTGTTTTTGGGAACCAGAGTTACTTCCCATTTGGTACAGTATCTGACGTAGACTAATTGTGACGTCATCAAATTCTATGGAAACAGTCCCTAAGCTCTGGGAAATGACGGTGTAAAATTGACGTTACCATACCATTTTCATTGATGATTTCACGTCAGATACCGTCTCAAATAGGAAATAACTCTGTATTCCACAATTTTTCTAGATTCTTTATCACCATCGACTAAAATGGTAATTGTATCTACTTTTAAATCACTTAGAGGTTCCTCTGTCCAAAGAACATATCACACATGAAAGATCGGATTTAGACCAAAATAGGCCCTACGCTTGTAATACACAGCTCTTTACATAATAATATAAACAATTTGTCGAAGAAGAGACTATACTGTAGACCCTCTGACAATAATTACCTGTTGAAAATATCGACATCTTTTCTTCTAGCACTGTAGTTACTCTTCTCCATACATTCTTGCCAGCAACGTCTCAGGTTACAATCAGTAAGGCACTGGTTATAATGTGTCAAGTCATTCTCCTTGTACAAGTTCATCTCACGTACCTGTGATAAATAATCAGTACAATGATAAATAATGAGTACATCACATCAATGAGTACAAACTTGTTCCTATGATAAATAATCAGTATAAGATTGTATCAATGATACAATCATGTAAATAGTGAGTACAAACTTGTATTGAGGATAAATAAAGCTTACAAATTTGTAACCATGAGTAATGATGAGTACAAACTTGTACCATGGTGTTTGTTTTGAGCATGGCATAAAGACTATAAAGGCTATAAAGACCCTTCCATATGCAGAAGCAATGAGATCTTTGACAACACAATGCCTTGGTTATACATGTAACAACACCTCGGACGAACAAGTCTTTTTGAAATAAAAAGTATTTTGATATCATTTAAGATATTTTTTCACATCATGAAGGGTCTATTCTAATGCACTCAATTTGCAAAATGCATTCTGACTGGTTAAGTGTTGGAAAATCTGCCATTTCTGCTATTACGTCATGCATTCATATGGAAATGTCGTAAAAAGGAGAGATTCTCTAGCTTATTACTAATTAAAGCATAAGAAAAGGGCTACCATAGTGATATTCTACAAAAACTGTCAGGTTATCAGTATACATGTATATGCCCTGTCAGAAATATCTGTTTTGTGGTTTGGTATAAAACTCAATTTCTGACAGCAGATTCGTCTGTGTAAAACTCAATTTCTGACAGTGGATTCGTCTGTGTAAAACTCAATATTTCTGACAGTGGAGTCCTCTGTGTAAAACTCAATATTTCTGACAGTGGATTCATCTGTGTAAAACTCAATATTTCTGACAGTGGATTCGTCTGTGTAAAACTCAATATTTCTGACAGTGGATTCGTCTGTGTAAAACTCAATATTTCTGACAGTGGATTCGTCTGTGTAAAACTCAATATTTCTGACAGTGGATTCGTCTGTGTAAAACTCAATATTTCTGACAGTGGATTCGTCTGTGTAAAACTCAATATTTCTGACAGTGGATTCGTCTGTGTAAAACTCAATATTTCTGACAGTGGATTCGTCTGTGTAAAACTCAATATTTCTGACAGTGATTTCATCTGTGTAAAACTTAATTTCTGACAGCGGATTTGTCGATACCCTGTCAGTTTTTGCATAAAACACACACATAGTATCCCATAATTACCTGATGAGGTGGAATGTTAATCATTGTGGCTACTTGCTCCATCATCGTCTCTGCCACCATCATCCCCTGTGGTCCACCAAACCCTCGGAATGCTGTGTTGGATGGAATGTTGGTTTTACATAGAAATCCCGTAACTCTCAGATTGGGGATCAAGTAGGCATTCTCACAGTGGAAAAGTGCTCTCTCCATAACCTTAAATTTAGATAAATAATTAATAATAAATGGCAAAAAAATAGAGTAATGTGATACGTGTACAATGTATAAAGGACTATTGCACAACATTTAAAATTATGTAAAATACATGTAATGAAGATTTCAGTTTAAACATATTTTATTTCCAAAATCTACATATTATTATTATAAATGAAGATTTTGCTACAGTTGAACAATAAATGAATTGATAGACGAGCAGATTGACAGACTAAATGCCCTCAATATTTGTTTCCAAGTCCTGAAAATAAATACAATTTTCTATATATTCTGAAAATTCTATACTATCTTTTCAATGGGAATACAAAAGTCAGAATAATGTAATTTAATGTCTTTAAAATTCTTACCGCAGCTGAAAGATCTAAAGTATTTCCACAATTACTGTAGAGATCACAGTCCATGGCTAAAATCTTTCCTTCTTTTGTGAATCCAACCTGTAATGTAGAGTATAATCAAATATATTTTTACAAGCAGACAGATGGACATCTGGCAGGGCCATTCCTATATAGCCCCCAAAACTTCGTTTGTAGGGGGTATTATAAACTTTGTTTGCGGGAGGTATAATTAAGACACTTATTCTCTAACACAAAACCGAAAAGATGAGACTGAAAATATCTGCAATTCTAATGATTTCTTGGTATCATTTATAGTTTAGAGTAAGGATGTTCACTCTTACATAAGACGTTGTTTTCTCAACATATACATGATTATCATACCTTATATTTAGCAAAGAATGGATGTCTGGTCCCCGAGATCACCATATCTTCATCTCTGTCCAGCATACAGCGTACAGGAACCTTATGTCTGTCAAATAACATACATGTATACAGTGTCTAAGTTGGTGAGTATCAACAAGATTTGTTCATATAACTCTGATTAATGCCTCTTGTATGACTAGAACTGCCCTAAAGGGACAAAGTATGTCGACCCCTGCAGCATAATTTTTTTCTGAACAGATCCATTTGTGACATACATTGTACATGTACATTGTACATTCATTTTTTCACATTGAATTGTCTCATAAAAGATCAATATACCGTAGGTCAAGGTCAATATATCAAATACTTTGTTATTATTTCAGATTAGTATTCTATATAACCAGAATTTCTTCACGTTTTTGGACAGTACCTGATGTATGTATACTAATTGAGACATCAAATTCCATGGAATCCTTGCTTAAACTCAAGGATATGACCATGTAAAATGAACCTTACCATACTAATTACTTGTGTAAGACGTCATAATGGTATTATATCAAATACCATCTTAAAAAAATAGCAATCCAAGGAATGCTTGTGTCGCCTGCGAAGCAGATTTTTTTAAGTAGGTCAAATATCAAGGGCAAGGTCACTAGGTCAAAAATTATGGAATTTTTAGAAAGCTCTTTTCAACAGGAATACAAATGTGAAATATCAAAGCCCTACCACTTACCAATCAAAAGATACAGCCAACCTTAGATTTGTTTGAAAAGTAGGTCAAATATCTAGGTCAATGTCATGAGGTTAAAAATTATGGTATGTGTAGAAATGCCTTGTTACAAGGAATACACATGTGAAATATCAAAGACCTATCACTGACCAGTCAAAAGATGTAGCCAATCTTAGATTTTTTGAAAAGTAGGTCAAATATCTAGGTCAAGGTCACGAGGTCAAAAATTATGGTATGTGCAGCAAGGTCTTGTCACAAGGAATACACATGTGAAATATCAAAGCCCTATCACTAACCAGTCAAAAGATATAGCCAATCTTAGATTTTTTGAAAAGTAGGTCAAATATCTAGGTCAAGGTCATGAGGTCAAAAATTATGGTATGTGTAGAAAGGTCTTGTTACAAGGAATACACATGTGAAATATCAAAGACCTATCACTAACCAGTCAAAAGATATAGCCAATCTTAGATTTTTTGAAAAGTAGGTCAAATATCTAGGTCAAGGTCACGAGGTCAGAAATTATGGTATGTGTAGAAAGGTCTTGTTACAAGAAATACACATGTGAAATATCAAAGACCTATCACTAACCAGTCAAAAGATATAGCCAATCTTAGATTTTTTGAAAAGTAGGTCAAATATCTAGGTCAAGGTCACGAGGTCAAAAATTATGGTATGTGTAGAAAGGTCTTGTTACAAGGAATACACATGTGAAATATCAAAGCCCTATCACTTACCAATCAAAAGTTACGGGGTGTGACACCCAAGTGTGACAGACAGACGGACAGACAGACAGACAGACAGACAGACAGACAGACAGACAGACAGACGGACGGACAGACGGACAACGGACAAAGTGATCCCTAAGTGTCGCTGTGCTTCGCAGGCGACACAATAACTCCATATTCTGACAAGACTTGAAACTTACTTGTTTGCGGCTACGGCCACAGGTACACTAATAACGACAGATCTTGTCTCTTTACCACCAAATCCACCACCTATAAATATTGTAAATATGCTGTCATCAAAATCATACAAACATAGTACTATAGTTATACATGTAAACTATATACATGTATGTATCTTTCCTTTTAATTATTGAGGGTGTTTTAGCGGACTTATTCAATATGGAGGCACTTTAAGATTTCTTATTAAGACAAAAACAAAACATACATACCCATTCTCTTTACACGACAGACGATCTTATTACAATCAACACCTAACGCCTCCGCTACCACCATCTGAAATTAAACCATGTACATGTACAATCCACAGGCAGCATCAAAGGAATATTTGCTTCACACACCCATCAATAATAGATGTACATACTTAATCATGGAAAGAAAGTATGGAGGGCGACCAAATAAACTGTGAATTCTGAGTATCCAAAAACCTGTAAGGACACAACTACCTAACGATACATACATGTACATACACCTTTGAATGTGTCAGGATATAGAACAACAAGACTAATTCTTCCAAACAATTTCCTTTTTTCATATTAAAAGTTCTGGAGAAGCTGAAAATGTGAAAAGTTTAAGACATACATGTACGTACATAGGACGGCATATTTTGATAACCACTCACTCTGAGCTTGATCTTAACTCAGGTAAGCTTTAAACATACCTGTGTTTCAGTTGGATTCTGAGTGGATGCAAAAAGTTCCATTTCTCCGTCTTCATTCTTTGGCAGAGCTATAGTAGCGTGAGTTTCCAGGTAGAAGTGTTCCTGACCTCCCATTGACATCTCACCTTCAATCACATGATCTGCCTTGCTAAATACTGCGGCTGGATCACCTTTCTTTATGGTCTTGGAGATTGAATAGAAAGAATTCTTTGCAATGGCATCCTGAAATTAGAAAGATTTTTTTTAATTATCATGAATCATTAGAAATGTACTATAATATCTAATCTAAACTAGTACATGTAAGTATGTCTATCATACACATTATACACTAGGCACCTGGTCTCTCAACCCACATGGGGTCTGCCTCGGTTCCACCAATTGAATGCACGTTTTGACATTATTTCGAGTTTTTTTTCCGTATTGTGCTTTTTATACACACAACAGACTGGTATACAAAATGTAGAAATGGTCATGATTCCTTACCCATGTCTGAGATGTACATGTAAGTATACCTCCATCATTTTTTCTATCTACATGACTTGTATGTATGAATAATTACTTTAACTGAATGGGAATCATCTTCTCGGCATTTTTTCTAAATTGATTTATTCATACTATTAGAAGATCTTTCTATTGGTGTGATCACTGATTATGTACATGTAATGCAACTTGAGTGTCAGGAAAGGCTTGTTGAGTCATGCAAACTAGAGGGTTCAGCTTGGATATTTTGTAGATACATTATATCTAGTAATTGATTTTCCCCTGTTCATGTAACAAATATCCAATACTGTAAATGTGGAAATGTTCATGTGGGGGTAATTTTCGTGGTTTTTCACGAATCGATAGACATCGCGAAAAATCCCCCACGCGAAAATATCCCTGCTGCATTCTTACAATGAGAAAAACATTTTTATCGCAAATATTTCCCCCATGCGTAATGTCTTGATGTTATACATGTAATCGTGAAATTTTCCCCTAGCGAAAATAACCGTGTTTACAGTATAACACGTCTTTTCCATTTCTGTCATGTTTACATATAGACTGAAGTGTCTTAAGTTTCTACTACAGAATCATAATTGCCATTCACATGTGTGGCCCTGTACAAAACAGGTGTATCACTTGGAAAATTTAAATGAAGTTCTCCCTGTGAATAATTTCCCCGAGTATGACTGTAAACTTACCTGGATGGTAATGATTTGCTCCAATGGTTCATACTGTATGTTGACACACTTGGCCGCTCTCTGGGCATGAACCTGGGTGTCAGCTATAACGGCTCCTATAACCTGACCCTGACATGTCACCTGTAAAAGTATACGACAAAGTTATATTCAAGGACTTACATGAACATAATGAACTTAACCTTTACAACAGAATATTTTGGAGTAGACATATGCATACCTCTTTGGAAGCAAACATTTCCTCGTCAGGCATTACCGATCCCCAGTGATTTTCTCCCGGTACGTCCTTATGACATACAAAATCCACAACTCCCGGCATCTTCAGGGCTTCTGATGCATCAATATTGACAATCTTGGCATGGGCTTTACTACTGGTCACCAAGGCCAAGTGTAACTCATCTAGATTCGTTAAAGAAAACAAAATATCTCATTGACAAAAATATTTATGTTTTAATCAATAACATGTATTTGTAAAGAATTTTGAGTGGAAACGCAGCATACATGTACTTGTTTAATCATAATTAAGCCATATGTCCTTAATTTTTTCCGTCTTTCATCTTTATCCATTTAAAATTTGATGGGCTAAGATACCTAGAGGGGGAAAATCTTAAATAAGCTCAAACTTAAGATTATTTTCCTAGTGAGTAAATATCAGAAATGACTTAAAATGATGCAAAACTATCATAAAATGTAGACCTAATAATGACAAAATCAGGTGTAAAAATATAGGAAATCTGATAAATATCATAGAAAAAATATAACTGAAACCACATGAACATTTATCCCACCTCTGGCAAATTTCTTGCAATCTGATTGGTCGAGAAGAACCGAATATTATGTTGTATTATGTTACTGACATAATATTATTTTAATATCCTGCTTCTACACAGACGCTTTACGCTTTTGACGTCACCGAGATGCTTTAAAATATGTTGACGTTACATACACAAACCAAAAGCCATCGGTGGGATAAATTCGTTATACAGTGTTTTACAGGGGGGATACAAAAATATATTGGGTCGATGAAAAAAGTTGTATTGGGCTCGGCTTCACCTCGCCCAATACAACTTTTTTTCATCGACCCAATATATTTCTGTATCCCCCCTGTAAAACACTGTATAACTAATAATATGCATATGTTATCTTACTTTCAAACCTGGGCATGTCGTCGACATATATAGCTTCTCCCGAGGCTTGTTTAGAACTTGACAGATGGCTGATGGGTCTGCCCAGCGGGTCCAGGTCGGGCTGACTGGGGGCCACCTCCTCATACACTTGGGTACTCTTACTGGGCTCACGATGGAATGTGGGCGTGGCACTTTTGTAGGAGGAGGGAACCTTGGACTTCACCATGCAAGGATGCTGAAAAGATATTTAAACTGAAATAGTTACAAACACTCAATTACACAGATTTTCAGCCCGATACTCATCTGACACTCCAGTAACAAAGTACATATACATGTATACATTCCTTCCCTCTTAAAGAAATATTTCAATCTGTTAAAATTTACCATTTATACTAACCATGAAAAGAAGCCTCTCCTAATTTTACGCTCTAATCAATACGTTCACATTTTTATGATTACTGTCTTACAAGTACATGTACAAGTACAATAGGGCTATAAGGTTCAAGTATTTACTTATGGGTGACGGCCATACTGTGATGCCAAATCTCAGGGTTTTACAGGTGAGCTAATAGCTACATGTTTGTATATGTATGGGCCCTGGAATCTTTGATTCCAAAGTTATTACTTTTGAAGTTTACCTTAGACTGAAGCTCTAACTGCACCATCAAGTAAAACTTGAAGAAGAAGCTTGTACAGAGAGTTTTCCTGAAGGCAGCCATGCCCCCTGGGGCTCCTGATGGGAGGGGTAGGTCCTCCACCAACCATCCAGCCATATCCTGTATCAAGTCCTCCTCCCAGTTTCTACAAATACAATTACAATGGATGATAGTCAAGTGTAAGACAAACATTTGTTCATAAGGATATTGTTATTAAATTTGAAATACTATTTCAATTACCATGTCGAATGAAGGTGACAATTATGTTACCTTAAAATTACATTTCATTCAGTAATAAATCAGAGAGCAGCCTGCAAACATGAATGAAATATCAGCTTTCGTATACATCAACTTGACAATTCAATGTCTTTAATCCCCAACAAATGCATTATTCCAGTTATCTTCATCTGGCGGAAACTGAGGGAGAGGGCAAACATAGCATCCAAGCAAAAACAATATAATACATAGTTACATGTAAGTGACAGTAATATGTAGTAATGTATTAGATTTTGTAAATCCTGATGCAATTGATAAATATACCTTCAACTTAAACATGTACATGTACGTGCCTAAATATGACTTTTTAAATCACTTGATAACATGACAACATGCTTTTAGTAATCAAAGCGTTTTAACAGAAATAACTACATTAAATCAGCCTTTGCTTGTATAACTTTGTTACCTTCCAATGGCATTCTTCATAGCTTTTGTTGCCATGACAGTGGTGATTGCCATTCCACCAAAGGCCAAGGCCATCTCCTTGACGACATTACTGTTTGGTTCAAAGAGAACACGGATTCCACTATTGACAATGGCTATATCATCCTCTCTTCTGTTTGCTTGTTTATATCCACCAAAGTACTCATCCTACAGTGACAATCATATACATGTACATGTATATCATATATGGAGAAAAAAAATAAAAGTACAAATTTAAGCAGTTAAACAAAAGCACTGAAAGTTTAGATCGAACATAAGATAGCTCGCAACAAAGATTGACATGTTTATTATTCACCACCACAGTCAAAGAATCTATTTGTGTGTACAAATGTATTTTTGTACTGATTAAACTTCCATTTGATATGGACCTAAACATGCAAAGGTGGGGATGAGTAGATGCAAATTGGCTTTTGAAGATTACAAATATTCCACTTTTATATTATACAAAGTGTTGAGCATAACTTTTATCAGAAAATTGATAATATGTCATACCTGTTGTGTAAATGGCAATGTAATAGAGACCACGACTTCATCTGGTTTTACTGCTGTTTTTCTGTAGCCCAGGAAGAAGTTATCGTCCATCACTATGGATCTCTCTCCACCTAGTGTTAAAATACATGTAGCATATAAATCATACGCATGTAACTAGATATTCTGTACAAGAAAGTGACTCACAACATTCTACTATACCAACTCACAGACCAATAACTAATATGAACTAAAGAAATTGACTATATCGATTTTCCGTGAAATGGGTTGGATTTTGAATAAAGATATGAGTAAACATTTAGAAATAATTTATAACATGTAACATCTCTTTGTAGGCTGTCTTATGAATTTGATTCTTTGTGTGTCTGTGATTGGTTGATTTCATCAATGTTCATTAAAATAATTGTCTTGAGAGAATTGATGATCTGAAGAAATGTTAAGTGAACAGATGGACGTACAGATAGACTGGATGTTGGACCTATCTGAGATTTAATAAAAAATTGTCTTTGGCTGAAAAGAAGAAAAGTCGTCAGGTACAACATAACAAGAATTCTAACATGATGCGAGATTTTCTCCCTATATGTGCTATAGAACTCGCCTGGTGTAAAATCTCCAACAAACTTTAAGTTTGCTTAGCTCTGCCCATGCATGTGCTAAAGAGCTCGTGCAGAACAATATTAGAATAGAAATAACAACTAGCTAGCTGTTATTTGTCATTCAGTAATTCCCCTTGTCGCATGAACCAATCAATTTATCGACTCGCCGTTTCGCAGCTCGGTAATAATTATATTGGTTCATGCGACGAGGGGAATTACTGGACAACAAACCACAGCTAGCTAGTTGTTATTTATTAAGTAACTTAATTTTTCACAGTATGATAGTTCTTACCTTTAGATATGACATTAAGCTTGGCCCCAGCAGCTAGGAATAACGGGTTCAGATCTGATATAGGACTGGCAGTATGATAGTAATTACCTTTAGATATGACATTAAGCTTGGCCCCAGCAGCTAGGAATAGTGGGTTCAGATCTGATATAGGACTGGCAGTATGATAGTAATTACCTTTAGATATGACATTAAGCTTGGCCCCAGCAGCTAGGAATAGTGGGTTCAGATCTGATATAGGACTGGCAGTAATTATGTTCCCAGCTACAGCCTGACACAAAATCAACATGAGTTATAATACAGTGATACGTGTATGTACATGTATGTACATTGTATTTTATTATGTAGAAGAGATTTCAAAAGAGAACATCAATAAGATGTATTCAACACCTAAATCTCATTCTATATTTCATTAAGCTAGTGTGTTCAAGAAACAAGTGCTGTTTATAATAAATTTGTCTCTAACCAACACCTACAGCTTGTATAGTCTTGTCATAAGGAATACAAAGTCATGTGAAATATAAACAATTCATCATAGTCAAAGTTATAGAAATCTTCATTAAGTACGCAAATAAATAGGTTAAGGACACAAAGTTAAAACTTTTGTCCTTTCATAAGGAATTCACTTGTGAAAATTGTTTGGTGGTGCCCTATATACATGTACATGTATCAATGCCAAATCACTCATCATTCAAAAGCTGTAAACTTATAGAGTGACAGACGGATGGATAGACCACAAAGTGATCCTCAAGTGTTTCTAAATTTTCTTCACAAAAGTGGCACAAAACGTGTGTAAATCAGTACTTTGCTCTTCAGCGATGAATTTCAAATTAAGAAATTGGTACAATTACAGGAAAATGAACAAAAATCAAACGTAAGTACAACATCTGGATAGAACTTACAGCTACATTCCTTATTTGGTGACCAGCGAACCATCTTAACATCTCCACTACAGCCTTGTACATCCTGACTTTGTACTCTGAAATATCAATCATTGTACATTTGTTGGAGCAAATTTTTACAAAGAAGATCTCTATCAAGATTAGTTTTTGAAATACTGATATCCCCCCACTTCACAAATCATAGTATCAGCTTTTCTTTAAATAAATATCAGAATTTTAGTTCAAGGTCAGATTGGTACCCAAGGAAGGTCTTGTCCTAAACAATGAATGTGTAGAATATAAAAGCCTTATTTCTTTCCATTCAAAAGATCTGCAGAATGTTACAATCTTTCAAATGCAAAAGTCACAGGACAGACTATTTGTCTTTAACACCCCAAAAAAAATAAAGCCTGTGTTTGTGAAACACGAATGCCCCCAGTGGCATCTTTGTTAGTATCAACACTATTTTCTGTTAAGTACATGTATGTGAAAGGTCACGGTCAGGGTCACTTAGTTAAAATTTTTTGGTATCGATGGAAAAATCTTTTGACAATGAATACCCATATGAAATATCAAAGCCCTATCACTTACCATTCAAAAGTTATTCCCAATGATAAAGTTTTTGTAAAGTAAGTAAAAGGTCAAGGTCAAGGTCACTATGTCAAAAATTTTGGTATCAATGGAAAGGTCTTGTCACACGGAATACACAAGTGAAATATGAAAGCCCTATCACTTAGGCCATGTAAAATTAATTCTATGTTTCTAAGATAATTGGGTCTAAAAAAAGTGGCAAGGTAGGTAGGGTTTTTATTTTTTGTTTTTTTTTTTTTCCATCAAGAATACTCTTATTATTCATGTAAGGCAAAAAAATTGTATGCGCTGTCTAATCCTCCACCCCCCCCCCCATTATTCATATAAGGCAAAAAATCTTATGCTGCCCCCCCCCCCCCCCCTCCCCCCCCCCCCCCCCCCCCCCCCCCCCAGTTTTTCTTCATAGAAAACTGTCTTTGAACCGTCAGTCAAAATAATGGTACATGTACATCAAAATTTATGGCTTTCTCCTGTTAATAAGTTGATTTTTTTAAAAAGTAAAATAGCCTATTCCCTCTGACTCTGAGAACGGGGAGACGTAGCTCATCTGTCTGACTGGAAGAAGCTAATAGATACAATTTACAAATATACGAAGTATGACACGTTTTGATTTCCGTGAGTTCATTAATAGAATCGCGTAAGAGACTCGACGGGTGTTATTTGCTCTCATCTTGTTTAAACCAAGTTAAATACGACCCCTCACTTCCTCGGATGGACCCGTTCTTATGGTAAAAAATTTGGCCGATAGCGTATATCTTCGGAAGTCTAGTCTGGATGAATGAAGTGTTCAGCATTAACCACCGTCTGATAAAATAATGTACACGGGTATAATATACATTCTTCTATTCATAGATTTAAAGATCATTTAACTACGTTTCTCTTGTGTTCGTCGGCGGTCCTTGCTTATACTTTTTACAACGTGAACGTCATTATTAATAGATTCTGAAGTATTACAAAGGACACTTGCTATTGTTCGGCATAGGTATTTACATATGCTGTAGAGATCAATAAAGAAAACTATACCAACGTTCTAATACATGTAATACTCGATGTATTAAATGTCCGCGGCACGTGTCGGCTCGTTGTTAGTATATCCTATACAAATCCCTTTAAACGGCGCGTGGATAAAGTCTTCACCCGTAACGTAAATACGGAACGCGCCGTAATTTATACGGGCTTTTAAAAGTTTTTATTCATCGGGTACTGTTTGGACGATTTTACAGGACAATAAACATGTTCAATGAAATAAATGGATATTTTGATTTTAATCGACGATCGAGGATGAGACACGGCGGATATTTTTTTCTGAAGTTACAATAAAAACGTCTCATCGGCGGCAAATTATAGCACGCGGCGGTGTCTGAGAAACATAGATTTTATTTTACATGGCCTTATCATTCAAAAGTTATGTCCAATGTTAAAGTTTTTTGGACAAACAGACAGACAACAAAGACTAAAAGACAAACAGACGACCAGGCCAAAAACTATATGCCCCCAAATCTTTGATTCTGGGGGCATAAAAAAATAACAGCACTGGTACAGTAAAACTATATGGCACTGAATTTTACGATTATGAACATTGTATTACTACATTGATGATCAAGCCGTACCTTCTTCTTTCTGGAATATCTGTTTTAGGGTTTCATCTATTTGGGTCAAGGTCACAGATGCTCCAAATGTCACTCCATCGTTATGGCAACGGATTTGATTTAACTCTGGTACATGGGTAGAGGCTATCATGACAGGATATTTCATATTTTTCAATTTGATCTCAACACCTGTAAAATACAAAGATCGTTCTTTGGCTAAAAAACTAAGCAAAAATTACATAAAGCATATTATGTTTTGAAACACCATGATAATTGAAAGCAACAGAGTGTGATGTGATCAACTTTGGTGTCAATCAAGTTATCTCACCAATCTATGCTTTAGTGTGATATTTTGTATCAAATTAGCACTAGATACATGTACATGTACATGCAGTTCAATTCAAAATTACTTGTATATCTTCTAGTTCAAATTCAAACCTCAGGGTCAATACCAGAAATTCAGCTCATTTATCAATTAATTTGACATACCTATTTCTGTGTTACCCACAACCAACTTAGCATCAGGGTATGTTGATTTCAGATCTATAAGTTCTGACAATGTAGTAGGTCTATACCAAGTTGATCTCTCTCCTTTAAAAATCAGGCTCTGTTGGTCAAATTGATGTGTCTGAAAAAAATAAGAGTCCCAAGTTGGACACCACAGCTAACCAGAGTAACATGTATGTGAGTTGCTTTTGACAATTTAAACCTTTAAACAATTCTAGTGAAATTCTGTGCTGCAGTTGCAGAGAATGTTTGTACATGTTTAAATACACAGACATATGTTTACTGAGCAAATCATATTGATATAGGCCATCATACTTGCTCAATGAAACTGAATGACAAATTCAGGTAGAGGACCTAGAGAGCAAACTTTCTTTAAGGTGTTTTTTTTCAAAGAATTGCAGGCAATAAACTTAAAAGAAATCTAATGGCAAGTTTAATAGATGGACAACAACAACATGTATACCGTGAGCTAACATAAGCTAACATGAGTTTCGCTCAATAGAGATAAACCCAAACCTGAGTTGTAGAAACAATTATAATCTTACCTTCAGTTCAGGAGGGAAAATTGGATCCTGTGTGCTGTCCAAGGGCAAGAACTCACTTGGTGTGAACAGCTCAGTAGATATCTGAAACATACATGTATACCTGTATGTGTATATTATAAAATGTCATGTGTTTGTAGAAAATGTGTTTACAAAATGTGAATACTTCTCACATGAAGAGGATTGTTACAAAATGTTCATTTCTAAAGTTCTGCATGGGTCTCAGTAAACTTCCTATATCCTTTAAAAAGAAATTATAAGACACAATTTGCAATGTACATTGTAAATGACAAGTAATCTTAAAATAAAAAGTGCAATCGAAAAGTTTGTTAAGTGGGGTCTAACTTGCAGCAGTAAATCCATAGATCTATTATTAGGGGTATTTTTTTTCATTATAATTCCCTTTGACCTCAACACATGTAGCTCACTTTTCTATAAGCAGTGTATGCAAAATGCATCAGACCATTGGCAAGCTTTCTACTCTACCTTGATGAAAAAGTAGGAAAAAAAGTAGGAGGAGTCAATGAAAAAAAGTAGGAGAAAAATAGGAAAAAGTAGGAATTAATAGGGGAAAAGTAGGAAAGGTTCCATCAATTTAAGCGACAATTTTCAGTAAGTATGACACACATCTCACAGTATGCAATGATTGTAGACTGGTAATGTTCATCTTTGAGGAAATCACAGAGAGAAATAAGGACAGATTGATTTTTCATGTAAAATATACAGAATGGGCGAGCGAAGCGAGGTCGAAAATTTTTTAAAATATTGAATCAGATGCCAATGATAAGTGAAACAAGTAATTTTTTACTTTTGAGATGAAAAAGTAGGAATAGTAGGAGGCTTTGAAGAAAAAGTAGGAAAAAATAGGATCAAAATAAAAAAGTAGGAAAAGTAGGAAAAAGTAGGAACAGTAGAAAGCCTGCATTGGACATGTCCAGCAGATTCAAGACCATTTTGATTCATTTCCTCAAATATTTGTGCGCATACATGTACATGTATGTCCGATAAAGGTTCACATGTTCTTTGCATAAAAAAGCTTTTACGCTGGCACAAATGTACAAAATATGTTCCTACCCCATTCTGCATGGCTCCGTCCTCTCCATTTACCTGACCATTGACTAGTCCATTAGTAGTAGCTGAGGTACTGTTTCTACAGCATTTCTCTCCCATGGCACAGTACTCCTACAAATAAAAGTAATCAGACAAACAATATGGATAATGTATGAAAATCAGACCATCCCCTCCCCCCTCTTTCTTATGTAAGAAAACAAGATGCATTTGTAAGACACAAATTCAGCAATTGCCAAATTTCAAACATTGCACCTGCAAGTATACTTTGCTTTGACTTTCAGACCATTCATAATGACGTCATTATGTTAATTCCGCCAACAGGTGTGGTGTCACACATTTGGCAGTATTAACACTTTTTCACACATCCGTCAGACCATTTGTTGATATACATGTATACATGTATATATAATTCAATTTTGAAGAAGAATTTTGTGAAATGAGCGTTAACCCCTAACCTACTCCATGTATTACCAGTACATCACATTAAGTCACTTACCTTTGTAAATGTTTTGAAGCCATCCAGTATAGGTCTGTATCCAGTACATCTACACAAATTACCTATAATAAACATAATAATTGTCATCAAGTTCTATGGAAACGATCCTAAAACTCTGGGAAATGACAGGAATAAAATCGTCTTTATCATACCATTTTCAAGAGGTCATAATAGTTTTACGTCAGATACTATCTCAAAGTACACAAAGACTCAATACTGTTAGAAAGGTGACTTTACCTTCAAACGCACTCTCCATGTCTGATCTTGTCGGTTTTGGGTTATTCCTGAGTAGTGTATACATGGACATGACGATGCCTGGAGTACAGAACCCACACTGAGAACCATGGGACTTGGCGATACGCTCCTATATAAGGATTACATGTAAGGTAAGTATAACATACAACATGGACATGACGATGCCTGGAGTACAGAACCCACACTGAGAACCATGGGACTTGGCTAAACGCTCCTATATAAGGATTACATGTAAGGTAAGTATAACATACAGCATGGACATGACAATGCCTGGAGTACAGAACCCACACTGAGAACCATGGGACTTGGCTATACACTCCTATATAAGGATTACATGTAAGGTAAGTATAACATACAACATGGACATGACGATGCCTGGAGTACAGAACCCACACTGAGAACCATGGGACTTGGCTATACGCTCCTATATAAGGATTACATGTAAGGTTAGTATATCATACAACATGGACATGACGATGCCTGGAGTACAGAACCCACACTGAGAACCATGGGACTTGGCTATACGCTCCTATATAAGGATTACATGTAAGGTTAGTATATCATACAACATGAACATGGCAATGCCTGGAGTACAGAACCCACACTGAGAACCATGGGACTTGGCTAAACGCTCCTATATAAGGATTACATGTAAGGTAAGTATATCATACAACATGGACATGACGATGCCTGGAGTACAGAACCCACACTGAGAACCATGGGACTTGGCTATACGCTCCTATATAAGGATTACATGTAAGGTTAGTATATCATACAACATGGACATGACGATGCCTGGAGTACAGAACCCACACTGAGAACCATGGGACTTGGCTAAACGCTCCTATATAAGGATTACATGTAAGGTTAGTATAACATACAACATGGACATGACAATGCCGGGAGTACAGAACCCACACTGAGAACCATGGGACTTGGCTATACACTCCTATATAAGGATTACATGTAAGGTTAGTATATCATACAACATGGACATGACGATGCCTGGAGTACAGAACCCACACTGAGAACCATGGGACTTGGCTATACACTCCTATATAAGGATTACATGTAAGGTAAGTATAACATACAACATGGACATGACGATGCCTGGAGTACAGAACCCACACTGAGAACCATGGGACTTGGCTATACGCTCCTATATAAGGATTACATGTAAGGTTAGTATAACATACAACATGGACATGACAATGCCGGGAGTACAGAACCCACACTGAGAACCATGGGACTTGGCTATACGCTCCTATATAAGGATTACATGTAAGGTTAGTATACAGTTAAAGTATACCATTGAGGGAGTTAGCACGATTCTGGTTCCCCGAGACCAGACCTATTTCCCGAGGCGAAGCCGAGGGAAATAGGTCTGGTCGAGGGGAACCAGAATCGTGCTAACTCCCTCAATGGTATACTTTAACTGATTTATTATACCGAAACAAACATTATACTGAAACAAACATATCTCTTAGGTATACAGAAACAAACATTATACTGAAACGAACATATCTCTTAGGTTCACAGGGTTCAAATGGAAATTCTAATGATTTTGCCTTGCCTTCTCGACTGCATGACTGAGTAACGGAAAATATTAATTTCTGATGATAAGATAAACAGAAACATCATTTATCATACTCATACATGTTTAATTTTTGATTGTTTTATTTTATTGCGGATTAATTTATGTGCTAAGCGGATAGGAGGCGGATTACTCTGCTCGAGTATTGATAGCGTCATCCGATCAACCTTCACATCATCCGATCAACCTTCAACGGCGCTGATTGGCTGATACTGACACACCCCCAAAGAAGCTCCGCCCCATTTTGAAACTAACTCCCTAGGGAAATAGTCTTCTCAACTAACGCACCCCTTTGCAGGGAAATAGTCTTATCAGGCGATTTTCAGGGATTTAGTTAAATTTAATGAGTCTCTTTTTATATAGGAAAAAATCAGTAGAGGTATAATAATATAACATACAACATGGAAACATAATTACAAAATCTTAGCATAGATCATTACCAAGTTCAATAGAAAGAGAGCTTTAGAAATACATGTACATGTACTCCCTTTGTGAATGCTTATGCCTGTACATAAACTTGATCAAAATGTTTACCTGTATTATCATTATTAATTTTATAATTTCTCTTACATGTGAATACTTTTAGTAATTCATAATATTAATCCTTAGATGCTGTGTAAACTAGGGCTGGGTATTGCGGACCAAAAAACGTATTGCGATATATTGCGATACAAGATTTCATATTGCGATTTATTGCAATATTTAATCCTTTCATACATTTCATTATTTTTACAGAAACACACTTAAACAAGACACAGCTTATGTTTTTGTTATCATATCATTGCTTATTCCGTCTTTGGTCAGAGTTTGGTAACACAGAAAGTAGAGAAATAAAGCTGTAAACAGTTAAAAATAAAAGTCGTGTTTTTTCCAAAAAGAAAAAATAGTTGAAGAAGTATTGAAACTTGAAAAAATAACTACCAGGCTTTATCAAGCACTTTTGAAACATAATGATGTTAAACGTAAGTTCCAGGTTTCATTTATTTATTTATTCATTTTGGGGACTGTGCCTGTCCCTTTTGGGAAAACTGCTGAAAATTGAATTTTTTATATACATGTACAAATTGTCACCAAAGTCTTACCCTAAAGAAGGGAGGAGATCTCCAACAAGACCCCGTTGCAGCATCAACAGCAAAACACCCAATGCAAAAACACAAAAGACGAGTACAGCACGAGACGGAAAAGAGACACACGACATGTAAACATCAAACACAAAAGACCACACATAAACCGACGAGACCAATGGGCAACCGGTGCCGACTTTGGAGGGCCATTTGTCACGCAAGTAGCAAATGGTGTGGTTATCCTGGATTACATGCGCACAACCCTCTCACTTCTCCAATTACCCAGAGGTCTCGAAGAACGTACAATTGTGTTGTAAAACAACCTCCTCACTGTAAGATGACCTCACACAAACAAGACCGCGAAACGTAGAGGCCCCAGAAACACAGATGAATATGTAAATGGATATAAAAAGCAGGCATGCATAATACAGTCCGTGCTCGGCCGGCTGTAGCGAGCTCATGTATGTAATCACCCGAGGAGTCCGATTGACATTCAGAGAGGACAGGTGGTCGGGACCCTGTCTTTTCTAAAGAGGTTTGGACAGGGCCCGTCATTGAGTCCCGTCGTCACAGTCAGTCAGAGTGCAAGTCTCAAGGATGCGCTTGTACAAGACTGTAGATTGGTCAAGTACCAAGCCTAGTGTCCGTCTGGTGACATTAGGATCATATCCACGGTATAAAAGGCGTTTGATGAATCTGACGCATTTTCAATGGTTATGCTGCCTACCTTTGATCCTTCTAATTTTGTTTATCATATCACCATAAAAGACATGTTGTGTAATACCCAAAGTAATGTACTCTCTTGCGTGTATAGATCCGAATTTTAAAAGAAGTTGACTGTAATTTTCTTTAAATTTACAGAAAGTCTTAACTAGTTTATAAAAGCGGAAACCTTGACCTAAAAGTTTTTTGATAATTTTTAAATTTCTGCTGTGAAAATCAAAAATATCAGTACATGCTCTAGAGTACCGAATGAGCTGTGATATGTAAATGCCGTATGACGGTAATCTTGGAACATCACCGTCAAGCCAGGGGAAATTTACTATGTTGAATCCAAAATCATCCCTTTTGTCATATACACTTGTATGAATCTTTCCGTTTACAATTTTGATATTTAGGTCCAAAAACGGTGTTTCTGTATTTGTAACGTTTGCCTTGTTCAGTGTTAATTCCTGAAGAATCATTAATTAACACTGCTTATGATCGTTTGATTTGCTTCAACTGAACAAGTGATGAATACAAAATAAAATTGCACGTAGACATTTTGTGCTGAAATCCAGAATTGGCAGTCTTTTTTTTTCTCATGTGATTTTTTCATAATTCCTCTTAAGGAATTTCAGGGTGATTAGAGGTAATTTGGCATTGGGAAGGGGCAGAGCTTCGGTCCTAAAACAAGGTGAAAAAACACTGGTACGAACAAAAATTATCAAAAGATGGAAAACCGATTTCAGTCAGTTAAGAAGAATCATGTTGTTTTAAAATAAATTTTGAAAACATTATAAACAATTTAGAATATAATAGAGAGACCGTCATAACGTCAGCTCATATTTCCTCTGACTGAGAGCGTCAATCTTTGATCGCTAAATGAGAACATATATTTTATTGAACTGAGCATGTAGAACCGGTATTTTAAAAAACGTACCGCAGTATTGCAAACGAAAATATCGCTGTGCACCGATATAACAATAAAACTGCACAGCCCTAGCGTAAACTATCCTGTGAAATGTAAATCAAACCAACGCAGCAATTAATCTAATTGTGCATGGACAAGATTTTATCATTATTTCCTTATAATTTCATCATTGTATGATATCTTTTAAATTTCGAGAGTAATGATTTTGCATCTTAATGTACACAGCTTTGAATTTGCCCATTAATATTTTTGCCCAGGTAAGATGGTAGACTGATTTGCACTATATTGAATTTGCCCACTTAAACATTTTGTTAAGAAATCCTTTATTAAGATTTTTATTTGCCCCGTCTTAAATTCAGCCCAATAGCAGTGGGCGAAAACAGCAAAAGTAAAACGGGAGAACAAAATTCCACTGTATACCATGTAAACTATTACAAAATATCTTAAACTGACTTTAATAAAGACATATAGATTAAAAGCTGTAACACAGATACCTGCACAGGGTGTAGTCCATTCTTAATGCTGCCGATTCCCTCCACTGTAGTAACAGCCATTCCATGCATAGAGCATAGAGGGGCAAGGCAGGCATTGGCCGAAAAATGACTGAAATAGATCGTAGTGACACATTGTTATAACACTACCATAGCACAGAGAGGCAAGGCAGGCATTGGCCGAAAAATGACTGAAATAGATTGTAATACTAATAAATGACTCATTATTATAAAAGCCCTATATATGTGAAATACCCTTTACCTGAATTATGTTTTAGCTGTAACATGACTTACTTAAGAATGAATTTTTCATATTGAGAAGATATTTTCCATCTTAAATCTAACTTTCCCCCAATCTGACAGTGTTGTTGTTGGGATCAAAGTTTACTTACTCAATAATGCTGTTGTTGTGACCATACTTCAGTTCACTAACCTGACATTGTTGTTGTTGTTGTTGTTGTTGTTGACTTACCTGACAATCATAGTTTACTTACCTGACAGTGTTGATGGTAGGATCATAGTTTACTGACCTGACAGTGCTGTTGTTACATGTATTTAGGATCATAGTTTACTAACATGGCATTGCTGTTGTCATTTAGGATCATACATTACATGTATGTAGTTTACCTGATAGTGTTGTTGGTAGGATCATAGTACACTTACCTGACAGCGTTGTTGTTTAGAATCATAGTTCACTTACCTGACAATGTTGTTCTTTAGGATCATAGTACACTGACCTGACAGTGTTGTTCTTTAGAATCATAGTTCATATACATGTACCTGACAGTGTTGTTGGTAGGATCATAGTACACTTACCTGACAGTGTTGTTGTTTAGAATCATAGTTCACTTACCTGACAGTGTTGTTGGTAGGATCATAGTACACTTACCTGACAGCGTTGTTGTTTAGAATCATAGTTCACTTACCTGACAGAGTTGTTGCTGGGATCATACTTTGACAGCATCACAGTACAAGCCCCACATCCTCCCTCTCCACAGCCTAGCTTTGTACCCGTCAGGCGTACTGTTATGTCAAGGTCAAATATACCATACTCCAGATATAATTTTATGCATGTAAATCAGACATACTCCAGATATATATCAGACATACTCCAGATATAAATCAGACATACTCCAGATATACATCAGACATACTCCAGATATACATCAGACATACTCTAGATATAAATCAGACATACTCCAGATATAAATCAGACATACTCCAGATATAAATCAGACATACTCCAGATATAAGTCAGACATACTCCAGATATAAATCAGACATACCCCAGATATAAGTCAGACAAAGTAAAAAACACACATGCTTTGAATGTATAATATGTTGAAAGCAAAGTAATTGTGCCACATAGAATAATCAATGCATTAGCTTTCAGTACATTTAATTACACTAAATTCTATTGATTCAAGACACAAATGTGGATGTATAATAGAAAGATTTATACACACTATAAGGATACAGTTGTTTCTGAGATAGAACAGTAAAGTAGTCTCTGGGTCTGCATTCCTCTCCGTCACCTGTAAAAATTGTCACAAATCAAATAAAATAAAACATTTGTTAATTAAGCTGACCATTGTCAATTCATACACGTTGGATAGTGTATTAATGCTATATATGTACATTATTTCAAAAAGAATAGATATAATTATTTTAAAGCTGCATTAGACGTGTGCACTTATAATGCATGCAGTCACTGCGCTACATTAAAAATAAAGAATAACTTTTTATATATAAGTCAGTGTTTTTACAGAAAATAAAGGAACCAGAAGTGACAAGGGGTTTATTATTCTTTGGGCTACTCCAAAAATACTCTGTAAGCCCTCCCCTCCCCCCAACCATGGAAGGTACTTGATTTCCAGATTTTTACTCGATACCCTTCCGGCTTCCACAAGTCCTCATCACATGCATTTTGTGGACGGCAAGTACCGACTTTCATGTCTTCACATTTAAAAAGTCCTTGATGTCATATTGCGGGAACTGTTCTTATTTTGCCGTCCAAAACAACTGGACCACAGTTATGTGAAAAAGGCTTATGGGGGGGGGTATTAGGCACGGTCCATTTGATATTCTGGGGGGGGGGCTTGGGTTTTTTTTGAAAAAAATAATTTTGCTCTCAATTTTGATGAAAAAAATTAATTTGCTTATGGTGTGACAGAAAAAAATAATCTTGCTCTTACAAATAATCTGAATTTGAAGAATTACCATGAAATTTAGCTAAAATTCTTGAAAATTTTCCGGCTCGCTTCGCTCGACGCACTTTTCAAAATTATATCAAAAATTTTTGACTCGCTTCGCTCGCCATAGTTTACTATAAAAACATTATTCACTAATAGCATTTTAAGATCAAAGATTTGAAGATATCAGAAGTTATACATGCATGTATGTGAATGAAAAAGGGCTTCCTTAAAAGCTTCAATATATTATCAATATTTATGTATTGCTGTTAATACATGTTGCATGTATCCCATAGAGTCATGTTCTTGTAAGCTTGGAAGGAGAACTTCAGTTATTCACCAATTTACAATTCTTAGTAACTTAGTAGAAAAATTGTCTTTAAGAGAATTCCCCTCAGACCCTCTTATACATGTTATATACATGTACCTTATATAAAATATTGAGAATTGTATTGTAAAAATCTTTTATTTCTCTGTTTAAAAGTGAATTGAATACTTGCATAAAAATAAACTAATATATTAATATTTAGAGTTTTGAGTAAAAATATAAATAATTTCTATTGATAAAACACAAACATTCTTAATATGCGCATCACTTTTTTAAAAAAAATTTCCTTGCTCCAACTTTGCCAGAAAAAAATAATTTTGCTCCGGTCCGGGGCGAAAAAAATAATTTTGCTCCGACAAAAAACCCAAGCCCCCCCCTGAATATCAAATGGACCATGCCTTACAGAATATTTCTGGAAAAGCCGGCATTTATGTCACCTGCTAGCGTGACTGCATAAAGACATTTGGTCCTTTTTTTTACTTGCATGAGGAGGATAAGCAGAATAGGAGGGATGAAGGGTCGAGTTGCAATGTTATGACTTGTCTTGATTCTAGGTGACCAAGTGTCATGCAGAAGGTCCACAAGTAAACAGGTAATTGCACAAATCACTATGAAATCTTTATTGTTTGTACTCGTTTGTAGAATTTTCTCTTACTTTTTTACCATTCACATAAAATGTCAAACTGCTGTTGACTGACATTACGACATGTAAACATCAAAACATCAACAACAAATTCTCAGGTCCTCTGATCTGATTTTGTAAGTTGTCTCGAAATAACAAAAAAAGAATTTTCTCGTTCGAAATAAAACGGATACGATAACGGGTTAGATCAATTAGATATATAAGGTATTTAAACATCGGTGTGGAAGGACATTACTTTTATTATTATTTGTTATAAGTTTTATAATACTTCACATCCATATTAATTTTTTGGACAGCATGGGCGGATCCAGGATTTTTTTCAGGGGTGGTTCTAAAGTCCGAATTTTTTTAAGAGCAAAAAAAAAGCACACCTGAAAATAAAGTCTTTCATTAATGATTGTCAGTTCTGTTTCTAATTATAAATAAAACAGACGACTGGCGAGCAATAGCGAGCAAGAAGCTTGAAATCCTGAATTTTCACTTCCACAGTGCTTGATTATTTAATGATTGTCAGTTCTAATATCAACAAATTGCGAGCGATATAGCGAGCCAGCGATTTTTTTTTTTAAGATTGGAACAAAATCCTCTATTCGTGTCTTTTTCAGTTTCATTACTCGTAGTGCCCTTGTTTATTGACCTAGGTGAAATGTATATGAGTTGTATAGGAAAGCTCAGCATCATTTGAAAATTACGTATAACTGTAATATATATATAAATACTTGAAAGCGGAAGAGAGTTGACCAGAGAAAAGTTTTGAAATGCTGACGGCAAAATATTATCAAAATGAAAGATTTCCAATACATATTCATGTTATATTTTTCAAATATTATGACAACAAAAGGGGAATCCATTTATATTTTTATACCCCCCTCTGGATCCGCGCTAGAACAGACAGTCAAGTCAGTGACGTGCTAGTTCTGCCGAATCTCTTATTATCTATTAAATTTTAGGGAAAAAATCTGAATGAATTCATAATTTAATTTCATATAACAACTATCTCCTCAAAATATGATCATGATCCATTCTTTTCTTATTAATGAGATTTGGACAGAATTCGTCATACTCAGAGTCTCATCCTAAAAGTTGGTTGGTGTGCAATGCTGGGAATGATCGGTGGCGGACTTAGGGGGATGCAGAGGGGCGTCCCCCGGCACTGACCCAAAATTTTCCAAAACAGGCATATTTTCGGTAAAAATCGGCAAAATTCGCCCCTTGACCCCGGCAAAGGTGGCTCTGGATCCGCCACTGATGATGGTACAAAACTGTTAAAATGTGTTTATGAATGTTCAGAACCATGTAAGTAAGGGTTATTAGGTCTTCCGACTTCCGTCGGAAGACCTATTGTTTTCGTAACCGTGGAAAATTGGATCAGCGATTTCTCAAGAACCCTGTAAGCTAGGACAATGAAAGTTCTCCAACGTTACGTTTGGAGTAAAAGCTAGATTGGTCTTTTTTATTTTTGGTCTCTGTTATTTTTTTATCATGTTTTTTAGTAGATTCAAATATTTGACGGGAGCGTCGAATTACTCAAAAGGACCGAAAATTTCATGTTTTGCTATTTGTAACCTTAAATATCTCGTATTTTGCTATCTACAATTTCCATTCTTTTTGAAAGTCGACAGCCATGCAAGATATGAAATGCTAGATGCACACTGTAACGATTTATTACGATGACGTCCTTCACCGTCCTTCATATTTCCAAATTCAGAAGTTCATAGGAGGAAGACACTTTTTTGCTTATAATAGTAAACAAAAATTAAGCTTATGAAGTTTCCTAAAAATTTCAATATTATTATTTTTTATCCATATATCTGTCTTATTTAGTCTTTCTGATTTTTCCTATCTCTTACTGTTGAAAAGATATGAGCATCGAAATTTTGAGTTGGGTATTTCGATACACCTTCACGCCAACAGATCGGGCGCACACTAAAATTGGTAGTCCGAGTCCGACTCGAGAAAAGCAGTGTTGAGATTTTCAAATTCCGATTTCACGGCAATGATGAATATGCATTTCATAAATACATTTCGATATACACAATTTGATTTTAAAACATTTGATTAATTTAGAAGAGATCAGCTACAAACCAGAATTTACACACAAAAAGTGGTAGTTTGATTCCGATTTCTAACCTACAAACCTGTTTCTAAACTTCAATAACTATATTTTGAACCAGTGGCGGATTTAGAGGGGGGCCCAGGGGGCCCGGGCCCCCCTTTTTCACCCAAAGTTATTGATTCAGAATACTCTTTTTATGCTTAATCTCTTTACTTTGGGGGAAATTTTCGGCTCGCTTCGCTCGCCACACTTAATTTTTCATTAGCTGTCTATTTTTTCGTCTTCACTTTGTCTTGAACTTTCTTTGTCATCGTGTTTAAACGGATTCATATGTCATAAACATATACAAAATTCTAAATGAAATTAACACTTGAATAATTACCAAATGCTTCATTTTCATGGGCCGATCTAACCAGTTTAGACAGGTGGATAGTGGGGTTGCAATGCCCTAATCTTCCCAACCTTCCCCAATTGGTCAAACAAAAATAGAGGATGGAAAGTGAGAGAGATATTGTAATCTTATGACAAAATGTAACCATCTATTCAAAAAATTTCCCGGCTCGCTCCGCTCGCCAATTTAGAATAATATATATACATTGTACATGTATGGATGACTGAACCTACGCTCGCCAGTATACCTATAAACTTAAGTAAACGTATCAAGAAACTCTATCTTCTAAATGCAACATGCAGTTGGAATGACCCCCCCCCCCCCCAACTTATTAATTAAAATCACCAGTCTTGAGCTTCAGTTTGTGGAGGTCTTTTTTTTTTTCGTCTTCGACCATTTTTTTTTTTTTTTTGCTTGTCAGTTTTTCTTTGAACAATTTTCTTCGAGCTGAAACTTTGGGCCCCCCCTTTTCTGAAATCCTAGATCCGCCACTGTGAACATCAAGTTTAATTTCTAATTCTAGCAAACGTTCGAACATAATTTTCGGTTGGTTTATTTACAAATTGATGAACAATTTCTCCAACATTCTTCCCTCTCCTCGTTTTTCGAAACCAGTTCTGTTTATATTGAACGATGTCGCCATGATGGAAATTCAAAATAAACTTTGAAAAAAGGGAAGGGGGGGGTCCAAATTTGAACCTGAACAGCGAGAACCTCATGGTATTTATATATATATATTGAACGTAACTTGTTATTACCATTTCTCTTCTCAAGAAAATTGGTTCTACAGCTACGAGCTCGCCTTTTTTATGGGGGAAGGGGGCAGGAAGAATTTGCAAAAAAAAAATCCCGGCTCTGAAAAATGCTGAAAAAAATATTCCGGCCCAAAGGGCCGGCAATTTTTTTTTTTCCGGACCATGCAAAAGTAAGGATACATTGCATGATATGGAAATTTTTGCTGGCCCTTTGTGCCAGACAATTTAAAGTCAAAAAATTAATTAATATAAATACAAACTGTTGACATAGCTGTATCTACCAGAGACCTAATACGCATAGGCACAAAAATCTAGAAAAGGTTCTATTTAAACATCATACAATCTGTCTGAAATTCGCTAATTGCAAAGAGACATCTGAAGGAACGGTTATTAACTCATACTCTGTAACAGCGGGGAGTTTAACTTACACAGACATTCACAACATTTGACAATTTGTTTAAATCCGGCCCGAAGGACCGGCGAAAATTTTTCTCCGACTCTGGTAATGGCTGAAAAAAAAATGGCCTGCTCAGAAAATTGCTGAAAAAATTTTACCGGCTGGCAATAGAATTCCTAACCCCCCCCCCCCCCCCCCCCCCCAAATCAAATGGTTGCTCACCAACAATTATCGGTTTGAAAATTTAATGTTACTGCTATTTGAAAACTTAAATATATAATATAAATACATGTAATGTGACGTCCTTCATATTTCCAAACCAAAAATTGTATAGGAGGAAGACACTCTTGTTGCAACCGCAACAAGAAACCTTTCTAGTTCTACTGTCTCCGAGGGCGTAGCCCGAGGAGCAGTTGAATAACCCACTTGTTGCACGGCAATTGTAAGACCATCAAACAATTATCACCGATGATTGACTAATTATAAGTCGCCGTTCCAAGTAGGAGAAAACTACTCATGGTCAGTAAATATATGAGAATTTTATGCATTTTAAACGTTGATTTCAAAGATGATGGAAAGGAAATTTAAAGAATTTGGTCCAGTCTATGCATTAAATGAGAGAAAAAATATAACCGAAAAAAAAAAGGAAATTGATATTTGAATTTTTCAAAGTAAATAGACTACATAGGAAGCGGATTTTAGGAGTTGCGGTTTAGGATTCACCTGTACAAGTTTTCCAACAAATATTCAAAATTACGGGAATATTCCGCCAGTATTATATCTTTATTTCTGTTCAAAACTATTCAAGGGTACCAGTCAGTACATTATGAATCGAAATCGTAAGATGTAATATAACCATATATGGCCTCTCCCCCACAATAATTATGGTGAATTTTTGTTTTATGTTGGAGAATTTGCACACTGTAGAAAGAGTGATAACTCTAAACTGAAAGGATGCATTTATCAGAACACAAACGTAAATCAATTCCCTTTCACGAAAGAGGGATGATGTTAATAGTAATTCACATACAGATTTTGAAAGAAGTTAAGAAACAGATTCAAGAAATCTCAGTTAATAAGTTTATCTTAAGATTTTAAGGGAAATATTTCTCAATTTTAACATCGATTCAATTGACAGTCTTTTTCATAAGATAGCATTGATAAAATGAATGCGTATAATGTTTAATTGAAATATTGATTATTCAATACTTGGAAAGTCCAGAGATTGATAAGAACTTAATTACAAATTGGTTTTATCTATGAGTTGGAGAAATAATTATCAATTTTACACGTGAAGTAACAGCATATTGAGTTTATCTACGTACAATCCCTCATAATTTGAGATGCTTTTGAACCGTTTTAGACAACCTTATCTGTGAGGGATGAACACAAAATTATCTAAAAAATATGTCCATCATACTGTGCAATTCCCCTCCCTTGTTTAAATACAATACGTCATTTTTCAATTGTCAGATTTGCTTTCTCGTTGTCATAGAATTACTTTCTCGATGTCATAGAACTACTTTCTCGCATGCTATGGATTCTGTCAAATTATGTTTCGTGAAATAAACTTTGTTAAAATTCCAACGATGTTTTCCTTCCACGACAAAGTACTGCACATTCATTAATCACACAACGCAAAGTGTAAGTCCGCACCGGCTTACAAAGAGTTACATTAATCAATCGAAATCTTACTAGTTTTGTCTGGTTGATCCTATGCAGATTGAAACATTTTAAAACGCATGGATCTAGAGTGGACATGGAGTCAGGTATCACCACCTCCCCCGGCCACCCACCCCTGGAATTTGCAAAAATGATTTAGTCCTGTTTCCCCCTATTTCCTTTTAAAATCAAAGGCTGGACCCCGTTCACTAACGGGCTGGACCCGCCCCCTGGAGAAAATTCTCGATCCGCCCGTGACATTTAAAATTGTAGTTCAAACCTTCAATCGTGGGATTTTTTCTTATGGAAACAATTTTAGTTATTGTTCTTATGCTAAAGGGAACATTCGTTACCTTATGTTCTAATTCGCCCTGCTCAAACGAACATAAAGTATTTATCAAATAAAACAAAACTCTCATATGGGAGGTGCCACTTGCCACACAGCTGATTTATTCAGAGAATGTACAAAGCATAAAACGCGTTCTTTGTCCGTAGGTTGACGATGCGACTAGGCTGCCATCTGAAAATTGTATGTCCTACAACAGAACCAAAGACGATCCAACAGGAAAATGCGATTCTGAAATTAGAAAACAGGCATTAGAGCTGGAAAAATTAATAAATAATGTAGAGTTTCAACTGTGGCAATGGCTCGAATAGCCTTACTATCTTTCACGCCACATTATATATACTATGCTCATGATAAACTCATGTTATGCAAATGACTTCAGAATACAACTCACTGATCGATACTGTTCGAACACACATCTGTTCAAATCGAACACTCTCATAAAATCGAACACTCTTTAAGTAAAACGAACACTCGTATCTCTACTATAATTACTGACCCATATGTCGATCATTTATACCTTTGATAAATATATATTTTTTTTTTTTTTTTTTTTTTTTTTTTTTTGTCATGTTGTATTTTAAAAACGGGAGGCAAAGGACGTCAGGTCAGTTAAGGACAGTTAACGGCTCAGTTGATCATTCAATGATTAGTTCAATCATTGCTCCCCAATGAAAAAATATTGCACCGTCTAGAAAGGAGTAAATTACCGTCTACAACGTAGACCGTGCAAGATTTAATGTCCCTTTGATGATTCCATAATAATACCCACAGTAAGGAGAATAATTGATTATCTTTTAATATAATAATTACTAGGGTTCATTATATAATACCTGGTTGTGTCTTACTTATCAAACACTTACACGTATGAACATCTTGAGAGTGCCAGTGGCGGATTTAGGGGGGGGGGTGCGGAGGGGGCGTCCGCCCCCTTGCACTGACCCAACATTTTCCAAAAACAGGTGTATTTTGGCCCATTTTCAGTAAAAATCGGCAAAATTCGCCTCTTGACCCCCCGGCAAAGGGGGCGCTGGATCCGCCACTGAGTGCTGTTCAAATTGTATCATGTCACCAAAGGCAAATTATTTAAAACGAAAATTGATCTGATGAAGTAATTGTTTTCTATATATGGAACAATTATGGATTGCAAAACAAAACAGAGTAATGTTGACCAGGGAAACGAGTAAATTAAGTTATAGATCGGGACTTCTGCACCAAAAGTCCTGATTGTCCCCGGCAACTTCTAAATCCTTGTATATATTTTTTTAACGATTTCGATGTACAAAAATCGCCCTGCTATCCATTTCATATAATTACTATAACATGAGATACTGATAGGTTAATGTGCGCACAGGAGGTCCGGCGATATCGAGTGAGTAAACACCCTGCGGCGTCGCAAACAACCCCCCTCCCCCATTTCACACATACGTGCAGAAAAAAAAGTAAAAAAAAAAACAAACACTGCAGCCGTGCAGAAAAAAGATTTTGCACGTATGTGTGAAGGGGGGTGTTTGCGACGCCGCAGTGTGTTTACTCACTCGATATCGAACTCCTGTGATGTGCGCCGTCACTTTCCGTTTTTGTCAGGACTTTAAAAACTTATTCTCGAAGCGTCCAAGTGACGTAGACTCCAGTGTTGACGTTAACTTTCGTTTTACAGCAGTTTGCGATAAAACGATGAACTACAGCTCGGTACCAGATCTTATTAGTAGTAGTGTTTCCGTTAACTTAGAGAAAGGTACATACATCTGTCTCTTTTACGAGACGACAAAAATCTTACTTATGGAACTGGTCAGCATGTACTGGTGTTGGAACAGTTTCCGGACGATTTTGAAGGTTTTTCGGGGATAACTCCTCCGTCCATGAATGAAAAACATTCAAATTTCTCTCAAATAATGCTATGCCCTTCGCACACATACTCATGTTGAAAGAAAATATTAAATCTCTCAAGAAATATGGTTTCTAGACCGATTTTATGACCCTATATTTTGGCCATTTTTCGCAAATCACTGGAACAGTTTCCGGACACCTGATTTTAAATCTGTCAATCTCGATCAATTTCAGCCCAAACTGGATGATTTTTGGATATTGTTTCCTTCAATCTTTTCTACAAATGACTGTGTAAAAATAATTTCGAAATTAGAACCGAAACTTCTCAAATCACTTAGATTAAAATAGTATGGTTCTTGGCGACTTCTCCCCGGTGCGCGATATTAAACGGGACAGCAAGGAGTGAAAAGGTGGAGTGATAAAGCGACTTGGATTTAAAATTTTATTTAAATGATTCATTATTTGAATTCTCCATTTAAAAATCTACAAAATTGTCGCAAAATTTTGAAAATAATTTTCTTCAAAGTACTTGAAAAGGGCTACTGTCCGGAAACTGTTACTGTCCGGAAACTGTTCTGACACCAGTAGTCAGTCCTGCTTACAAGACTCCCGTTATAGAACTAGTCAGCATGCTGCAAGTTGGGTAGCTTCTAATTTCAATGGAAACTGAGGAGCTTCTTTACTTTTTGTCTAAGTGCAACCTTAGACAAAAAGTAAAGAAGCTCCTCAGTTTCCATTGAAATTAGGTAGCTTCATTACTTCACCCTTCTCACACGTTTTTCCAATTCGATTATTTTTGTGTCACACACAAAAATAACGGAATAGAAACAACGTGTGAGTCGGCGAAATATTGAAGCTGCTGGTTGCATGTTAGGTAGTCTTATTTTGGGATAGATTGTTTGTTTGTTGTCCCATAACTAGTTACAGTGCAAGGAAGACGCTATTTTCTTATTTGGTTACTCCTGCCGCAGTGTGCTGTCTTCAAGTTCATTGCAGCCATGCAATTAATGCATGATTTATTTCTGAAAAGTTTCCTCCAGGTTTTTAGACCTAAAATTCCACTGAAATCGTTGAAATTGATAGAATTACCTTAAATTTGACCTTTTCTGTGTCGACAGCTTCTTTCTTTTTCATGTGACATGCTGAGAACTGACATCACCATTTTAAATCGGCTCCTACAACGCCATTTGTCCGCCATGCTTGTGTCAAATGTGCAAGTGTGTAGTGACGTTGGACCAATCATAGCCACGCTCCAGAAACACATCAATCTACATGTGTAGTTGGGGGGGCAGACAGGAAGGTACCTCTCTTCCCCTCCCACCCCCTTCCTCCCTCCTCCTGCCCCCTTCTCTCCCTCCTTCCACCTCTTCCTCCCCCCTCTCTCCCACTTTCCCCCCTCTCCTCCCTCCCCCCGCCCCCTTCCTCCCGCCTCCCTTTCACCCTGTCCACTCCCTCATAGTTAGTTTCGGAGATTTTTTAGCAATAAGGAATCCTTCTTCACTATATTCACATAAAATTGGTCCATTTCTGAGACAGAAAATATGCATGAATTGGCTACAACAAAGACAAGAATAACCAAATAAGAAAATGGTGTCTTCGTTGCACTGTAACTACCCCATAACAAACAATCAAATAAGAACAATTTGTCCTACATGTATATCAGGCTTGTCGGACTACTGGTATGATGCATATAATCGCCACAATTCTCAACGTTTTTGGCTCTAAAATCTTAAGCTCTTAATGAAAGTTGGCGAGATTTGCACAGAAGGAAGAGGAACCCTCAATACACATTTCTTCCAATTTTCACAAAAATCTGTGAATGGATTTTTGTTTGCGTGTGATTTGTGAACATAAGGCCAGGGCCCAGTTTCAAAGAATACCAGGTACATATTATCGCAACAACCACCTGTTCTTCCTGAAAATAACTTTTTTCAACAAAATTCACATTGTCTGCTTGGTTGGTGTTGTACATTTTTTTTCAATTGCTTGTCAGTCAGTCTCATGACGCTTTATATTACGAAAATGTATATGGTATAATAATATTAGGAATTAACAAGGCAAAGTACGTGTATGATTTCCGTTGATTAATTTTTGTTCTATTTGAGTCGGGCATGGTCATTACTCCTCTGAGAAACATGCTCATAAAACGTGCTGAAAGATCTGCCTTCGAATACAAATAGCTAAATTACAACCTTCAATAATTATTATCAAAATCCCTCTAACAATACATGATTTAATCAATCTATTTCTGAATTATAACCTTCAATAATTATTATCAAAAGCCCTTGAACAATACATGATTTGAAATGCCTGCTTAATCAGTCTATTTCAATAATTTCATAGAAGAAAATTAAGCAGCAAGTGCCAATTACTTTCTTCATTTTACTGCATCTGTAAATCATATCATATATACATATATGTAGTAATCATGGTAATTGTTTTATATCCTTATTTCAGATCCGTACCATGGACATCCAGGAAGCCAAAGATCACTGGTAACATTCCGTTTATTTCTTTATACAGTCTATGAACATGGTCAAACTTTGAGCTACATGTACATAGAACCCTCATAATCTGCTATGTGAAGGTTACAGATAGGACTCCATCAAATTAATTTATAAATACAATGAATATATTCTACATGTCATTGAAGTTTCAGCAAAACTTCATGTAACTTTACACACTTACCGGTATTCATTGTGATGTTAAAGAAACTTAAGTATTTGAAGGGGTAAAGGTCAAAGTTCAAGGTTTATGATGGTGATTGTTCTCAATTCTGTTATTCACTCTTGGACAGAATATCATTGTAGATTACATGTTACTAACTAAAGGTCAAATACAATTTTATAAAGTAAAAACGTTTTAAGTCTAAATTCTGTCAAAGACATACATCAAGGTTTCCTCAGTCTTTCAATAATTATTTTATATTTACAGGGCACAATATATCCATTCACACCACAAAAGTCGTTTCTCAGGACCTTTGGAAGGGAACTATCAGCAGTTGTTAAACTCAAAGAGGTAAACCATTTAACTCATTATGATTTTTAAGGAAAAGTAGTGCAGAGTAGGATTGGAAATTTGCTAAACATGGACATTTTTGGCGTGGGGGGTAATTTTCACGTTTTCCAGGAATCAAGGAACTTCGCGAAAATTTCCCCCACGCGAATAATAGTGTCCAGGATTTGCTTGTACCATGACGAGGCTTGCCGAGTCGTGGACAAAAGCAAATCCTGGACACGAGGGTTGGATTTCCATGTCCCTGATCACGTCTGGGGATTGATTATTTTTCTCCCACTGTCAAAAAGCGCTAAAAAATAGATTTTATGTTTTCTTTTTCATAGTTTTGATCGGCTAACGAAGCAATTGTGTATGACGTCACAATTGACGTTACAGTCAAAAGGCACGTGAAAATGTTATCTTACCCCATAGGGGTAAGACAAGGATATCTTTTCCCAGCGTTTCCATGGATATCCCAGTCCACAGTGGGAGAAAATATCCCTGCTGCATTCTAACAGTGAATAAGACATTTTTATCACAAAATTTTCCCCCATGCGTAATGTCTTGATGTTATAATCACAAAATTTTCCCCCAGTGAAAATAACCACATTTATAGTACCCTGTGTTTATTTACAGTCTAAGAAGATCCTGTTACTTACCGGGATGAATGCTATAGGAACTATTATTCTATTTATATGGTGTCACAGTACCAACAGTATGGGTAAGATCAAAGTTAAAGCATTTATGAGACCAAGGTTGAGTAAAAATTCAGGGATTATTTTAGGGCTGAAATTTCCATTGGGAAATCTTTTTTTTCCTATTTCTAGCTAGAAAATTCCAATCCTGATCAGGAAAAATAATTTGCAAAAAAATGCAATCAAATTAAAAATTTTACAAGAATTTATCATTAGAATTTGCTGCAATCAACACAAAAGCTAAAAGTAGAAAAGGTTGTCAACTTTGGAATAGGTCATTATTTACAAATTACAATTTGTAATTTTAAAATTTGTAAAAAGCTGCAAATTTTGATATCCCTCATTTACTCTTTGATTAAAATTCAGAATCCTAATTCCCAATTTGATCGCCATTGGCCATGTTCCCAAATATGGAGAGGAAAAACCCTGGAATTCATTGCAAGTCATCATTTGAAGCTCACTTGAGCAAAATGCTCAAAATTATGAGGCGCCCTTTTACTATTTATTCCTTATTTTTTGATATCACAAATTCGATTTTGTGATATCACAAATTCGGTTTTTTGATATCAGAAATTCCGTCATATTTTGTGATATCAAAAAAATCGATTTTTTGATGTCACAAATTAAATTTTTTGATATCACAAAATGGAATTTGTGATATCAAAAAATCGATTTTCTGATATCACAAAATATCACGGAATTTGTGATATCAACAATTCGAATTTGTGATATCAAAAAATCGAATTTGTGAAATCACAAATTCTATTTTTGATATCAAAAAATAGGAAATAAATAGTAAAATGGCTAATACAAATTGATTTTATGATATCAAAACTTCCACTATTTGATATCAAAAAATAGAATTTGTGATATCAAATAATCGATTTTTTGATATCACAAATTCCGTTATATTTTGTGATATCACAAAATCGATTTTATGATATCACAAATTCTATTTTGTGATATCACAAATTCGATTTCTTTGATATCACAAATTCGAATTTGATATATCAAAAACTCGAATTTGTGATATCACAAATTCGATTATTTGATATCACAAAATCAATTTTGTGATATCAAAAATTGTAATTTTTGATATCACAAAATCTTATCGAATTTTTGATATCACAAATTCAATTTTTATATATCAAATAATCGATTTTGTGATATCAAAAAATGAATTTGTGATATCAAAAAATAAATTTGTGATATCAAAAAATAGGGAATAAATAGTAAAACGGCGCCTCATACAAAATGAGCTATTGTCATACTCAGCTGTTTGAATTGATTGGCGTGAAAATTCAGGTTTCTGATAAAATCAGAATCTAAACCAGCCAAATTTTCCAAGCAATATTGTTTACAGCAAGTTTAGATGAGACAAATTGCTTGCTTAATTCATATGCCGATTAATGGTAATGAGAAAAATATTCGCATTAATTATGAAGTTTCTTTAAGTCAAAGATGAATGTCAAAGTAACATAATCTAGTGGTCATTGGTTCTGACACAATAACTTGGAAAGTTTTCAGGGTAGTGTTCTCTCATATTCAAATCATTTAGATAAAAGGATTCAAGGGAGGCTTTAATATTGGGTTTTCTAGTTTTATATAAACTGTTTGAGAGTAAATCTAAGTTTATCATGTCTTACTCTTTTCCAGCCCTAACAGCTTACACATACCTAACTATCTACGATATATTAAGGTAAGCAGAAACAGATCAAATCTGAATGATTTATAATGAATTCATATGTACATGTACTATACAAAATATAGCTTTTTTAAAACCTTTATTTATATTCAAAATATAAGTTTAAGCTTAATCCTGATGGTTAACTGGTAAATGATTAACTAAAGGACGTGTCATAGGTTATAGGTTTTGAGTGGTAAGTGTTATTGCTTTCTTATTCTCTATGTCGGCGTGTTGTCACATAAAGGTTCAATAAGAGATAAGCACAGAGAAGTTCCGAAAATAGTTGGGGGATAAACTCAGTGTTTATCATAGAGCATAGTGTATGGAAATTGCTTGATATCTAGAATCTAACGTTCATAGTAAGGATAAAACTACTAGAATTCATTGAAGGAACCATTGATGAATTAGCTCTTAGCTCCTCAAACCACAACATAAAACGAGATTTGAAGAGGGAGCAAACAAAACCACGGATTTTTCATAGAGCGCAGTGAAAAATCTAGAGGCACATCCCCTTGTAAACATGGCAGAAATTTGGTCTTGTGACCAGTCGGACATCAAAAATTTTACTTGTTTATACATGTATATCGTGACAAGGCTTTATTAGAGCCTAATGGTGGGAAAAATTATTCTTATCCTCTCTATATGTACTGTATTTGTGAAAAAAAAAAATCATAAGAACTTCTATATAACATCATTTTCCTCTTTTACAGCCTCCTAATTTGCTTGTTGAGTATATGGGTTCAGATGCAAAAACCGACTCCGGCCTTTTCATTTGGGTAAGTGGTCATTTTGAGATCAGAAAATATAAATTTGGAATAAATCTAAAAGTGGATTTAAATTTGATGTTTATTTCACAAATTTGTCACTTATGACCCCAATGATGTGTCATGACCTTGAACCAATGTCACATCTGCTAGGTTAAGAAACAGCTATACTGTAAACCTGACAAATTTCTGGCAGGGGTAATTTTCACATATCAAATATCCAATATAGTTTTCAATTCTATATAGAAATATTATCAGATTTTCCATTTTGAATTTTTTTTTAATTTTTATTTTAACAGCTCATTTCTTTATAATTACATGTAGGTACGAGCGATTTGAGGTGCTTGCTGTGTTTGCCAGTACAATGTTAGCTCAACTTGGTGCTCTATTCATTATCAAAGAAAGGTTTGTCCGAAATAAAAGGATATTTGAAACTGTTTGACTTATAATGAATATATATTCACTTTTTCCATTTCAAAATTAACATTTTTCCAAAAAGTGTGAACACTGGAATCCAAACACATTTTGAAAAATGTGAAAGATTTACAATTAATTGTAGAGTTTATTAAAGAGTAAAATACATGTATTTCTAAATAAAGTAAAATTTGAAAATGTCACACTTGGTCCCCTTCAGTATTTATTTTATGTATTTATGCTGTTTTGTCAAACACAAGGTGACTCTGGTTTAAACTTGACTTTCTTGTTGTTTTTTTTTCCTTTTTTTTTGTAGTATTGAGAGATTTCTTCAGCAGCCAGAAATCCACAGGTGTGCACTTTTATTTTAATACTTTTACTTAAATCCTGTCTAAGAACGTAACAAACTTTGATATCAAATTTGAATTTAGTGTAGAAGAGATGATATGTGTAGGGATGATCTAACATGATAAAACTCAGCAACCAATGAGGTCAAGGTCAAATATTTAGGATCAAGCATGATGAGACTCAGCAACCAATGAGGTCACGGTCAGATATTTAGGATCAAGCATGATGAGACTCGGCAACCAATGAGGTCAAGGTCAAATGTTTAGGATCAAGCATGATTAGACTCAGCAACCAATGAGGTCAAGGTCAAATGTTTAGGATCAAGCATGATAAGACTCAGCAACCAATGAGGTCAAGGTCAAAAATTTAGGATCAAGCATGATTAGACTCCGCAACCAGTGAGGTCAAGGTCAAATATTTAGGATCAAGCATGATTAGACTCAGCAACTAATGAGGTCAAGGTCAAATATTTAGGATCAAGCATGATTAGACTCGGCAACCAATGAGGTCAAGGTCAAATATTTAGGATCAAGCATGGTTAGACTCGGCAACCAATGAGGTCAATGTCAAATATTTAGGATCAAGCATGATTAGACTCAGCAACCAATGAGGTCAAGGTCAAATATTTAGGATCAAGCATGATTAGACTCGGCAACCAATGAGGTTAAGGTCAAATGTTTAGGATCAAGCATGATTAGACTCAGCAACCAATGAGGTCAAGGTCAAATGTTTAGGATCAAGCATGATTAGACTCAGCAACCAATGAATTCAAGGTCAAATGTTTAGGATCAAGCATGATAAGACTCGGCAACCAATGAAGTTAAGGCTGCCATCAAGGTCAAATATTAAGGTCAAGTATGCAGCAAAGTGTAATTATTTGTCTGTCTATCAGATGTATCAGTGATACAGTGTATCATAAGTTCAGTTTTATATCAACATCAAACTCTTTTTCAGTGGTCGTTTGGTTATCGGGACGATATTTGCGTTTTTTCTGCACATGTTTGTGACATACAGTATAAACAACCGAGCTATCAACCACACGGTGGATGCTTCAAGTTCCAGCTGGCTACAAGAACACATGACTGATATGAGTGAGAGGTAAATATTATTACTCCATAAGAATTAAGTATTGAGTTTATACATGTATATGTAACCCCTCTTGGTCATTATTATAAGTGACAGCATAGTTTCTCCACAGTATTTATTCCAGATTTCATGTAGAGGCCTGTAAATACATGTAAATAAGATAAATGTATAACGTTTAGTACAAATATAGATAAATAAAAATGCAATATTTCCTTAAAACACATACATGCATTATTTCATAGTGGGACACCATTTTATACATCCCATTACTTTAATTTAGTTGTTTTCCTTCAGAGATATAAGTAGCTTGTGGACAAAGAAAGATAACTCTTGTCAAAGCATTTCTATTGATGACTAAATATTTTGTTAGTCAAGCAAGAAATCATAATTAAATGTGCTGAATGGTAAAAATATTCGCCAGATATGGACCAGGCTCTAAAGTCTAATAATACACCATGGACGACAAAACATAGACTTCACATGATCCTAATAAGTTATTTATACAAATGAAAATGCTAAATACCTCAATTGTAAATGGAATGCATTCTTCTTTTTGTGTTGCCTGCGAAGCATAGCGACACTTAGGGATCACTTTGTCTGTTGTCTGTCTGTCTGTCACACTTGGATGTCACACCCTATAAAAGTGATTCCTGAGTGTCACTATGTATCGCAGGCGACACATGCATTCCTTAGAATGATTTTCTTACTATATGTGTTAGATTGTGTTATTTTCTTTCAATGTGTGTTACAATGTGTAATTTTCTCACATTTTGTGTTACAGTGTATGCTATATAGTACCAGGACTAAGTAAGTTACTATTACCAAGGATCAATCCATTTGCCTTGATTGGTTTCACAGGAGCTGTTGCTTTGTCACTCACCTACATTCTTATAGATACAAAGTAAGTTTCTGAATGAGGTTTCTTAGAAATAAAGAAATGCTCAATTATTTCCCAGTAAAGTTAACAAATCTTTAAGTTCAATAAATGATTCCCTTCACTTAAAGCACTATGCACTAAAAAGTAAAAGGTAAATGACTATGGTATTTTAAAAGTCAAGTAGTATTATGTTAAACTTTGTACATGTACATGTAATTAGAATGCATTATGGTAATTGTGTTTGAGTTTTTTTATACTGTAAACTTGGTTATTTTTGTTGGGGGAAAATTTCGCGATAATAACATCAAGACAGTACGCTTGGGGGAAATATCCCCGAAAAAAATGTATTTCCTATTGTAAGAATGCAGTGGGGATATTCTCGCGTGGGGGAAATTTTGCGAATTCCCTTCGTTTGCGAAAATAACCCCAACGCGAAGATTTCCACGTTTACAGTAATGTCATCAATTAAAAATAAGAAGATTTAAAAACCTGTAATGATCTATTACATTGCTACCATGAAGAGACTTTTCACCATTGAATATCCGACTTTTGTTTACAGAATGTATTTTTCCGCTGACACTTGGGCAGCTGTGTCCGTGGCGATCATGACATGTGGTACCATGTTCCCTATGAGTGTTTATACCGGAAAAATTCTGCTACAGGTTTGTCACAAATCTACTCCATTTCAAAAATTGTTTTAAAAGACCCTAAAATTTGTGAAAGCTTGACATGAGGAAATAAATATGGTACTTTCCACTTTTTGCCCCACATAGCCAGTTGGAGACATTTATTGTTTCAGCAGAACTTGGTATACTTGTTTTTTTATCATTTAGCTTGTTCTATTTACAGACAGCACCTTCACATATTCTTGGCCAGTTAGACAAAGTGCTGAGAGAAGCTTCTACATTAGATGGGGTACTGGAGTTCAGACAGGAGCATTTTTGGACGCTTTCATTTGGGAGTTTGGTAAGAGTATATTGTATATTTAGATTACAATCCACAAAGCTCAAGTTTCCATTTAATAATATTTCACGAGGATTGACAAGTTTTGTTAGATTACTCATAAATCTAAACCAAAATTGTGCATTTTAGGCCAATTTGTCAGTTAAGATGGCCATCATAGGCTCTTATTGGCTTAGAAATTTTCATTTCTACTGCTACTGTAATTTGGACAAGGTGAGCAATACAGGACAACTTTTTGTCTCTTGTTCAAAAATACATGTATGAAATATGCATGCAATATGATGTACATATAATTTAAGAATCTCGACTTCTTTTTAGGCTGGATCGTTACAAGTGAGAGTACGCAGGGATGCAGATGAACAGATGGTTCTAGCCCATGTATACAATAGGGTATCAAATCTAGTCACCCATCTCACCATACAGATCTTTAAGGACGATTGGACCAGGTCATCGTCATACAATTTACTCGGTAGCTCATTTCAGTCTACGGCATTCCCATCAGCTATGGGTACCTCCTCACCTAGAGTTCCGTCACCAGTGTTAGACGGCTCTTCCCTTGGTCAGACTTCTGCTTACAGACTATCGGAAGATGCCGTAGGAGTGCAGGATTTTAAGACATCGACTCCGTTACGAGGCTCGACATTTCAACATGGTCATAGCCATGGACATAGCCACGGTCATAGCCACGGTCATAGCCATGGACACTTCCAAGGAGCCCAACATTAGCTTTAACTATGTCATCAATATTATCACTGATATTACTTTATATTTGAATGCAATCTATATTTTTGTGAATATAAGGCAAAATGTCAAGTTAGCAATGCCAAAGCCTAGTATGTTCTCGTTTTACTGCCGTAACTTAGGAGCAAACAGCCAATGAAATTCGACGTTATAGCGACATTGCAAATGTCGCCAGAAAAACTCAATTTGCGACTGTAAAATCAGCATTTACCGTCCGCACACATAGCGCCAGAAGCTAGTTATTCCCCAAGTTATCTGTGTTCATGAGAAATAAACATGATAAAATGCAGCTTTCTTTGTTTTATAAAACTGTACTTTCTGATCAAATTTACATATGTGTAAATATACATGTACATGGTTGTTTAAACGTAAAACATAATAGACCAAGTGGATTCTAAATGTGTTCAAATTCAAATTGTAGTTTACCATTTGTAAACTTTGTATTTTACCATTTAATGTCATATGGCCTTATCATGTTTTTCTACGAGTTCAAATTGATAGGATAGTATACCTAGATCACATCCAATTTTTTTTTCTAAATAAGAGGAATACAATCTCAGAAAATGAACGGCTAAATTTTGTTAGTAGAAATATTTCATAGTATGACTAAAGATTGATGTCCTCTGTGTAATTCAAGTAAGAAGAGCCAAAGTTAAAATTAGACCAGGGAAAACAAAAAACGTATCAACTCACCTGAGCCAAACTCTCAAAGGAGCTTAAGTTATAGCCTAAGAATCAGGTCTTTGTCTGTTGTCTATCCATCATCCATTGTCATTTTGTACTCTTAAATCTACTGGTGCCAAAGCAGTAACCGAACGATTTTTAAGGTTTATTCATGATAACTTCGTTGTTTTGTTAAATTGAGACATGAAACTTGGAATAAATAATTGTTGGCATATGTCTCAAATATTTATCGAATAATTATCTAAAAATGTTGTACTTTCATCATCTTTTATGTCGATCTTTTAACCACAAGATTTCAACAATTTCGCAACTTTGCTAAAGCAGTAACCAAACGATCGGGCATTTGGATGTGTTTTATTGATCAATTTTCAATTCTATGTTGATAAATCTGAAGTAACATCTTTTCCATAGACCGATTTGTACAAAATTGTGGAAAATTCCTTAAATATATTTCCTACTGAAAGTTAAAGGAGGATACCCTTTCCAAACCATAATATCTCATCTGAAACTATCATTGCTTAATGATTGACTAAAAACTAATCATCAAGTCACCCTTCTATAAAAATGTTGGCAGTAATGTTGATTTCTAGTGAAAATTTTTAAGTTTCCTTAATTTTATCCAATTTCGTTGATTCATATACCCCCTACACTGTAATCGGTCGGTTACTGCTTCCGTTTGGTTACTGCTTTGACACCAGCACAGATATTAAATATACATATATTATCAAAATTTTCTTAAATTATTTATCACATTTCATAAAAAAATACATTTGAATTTTAACAATAGTACCATTGTAAGCGTGAGTTTCTAATATCGATACATACATGTATTTTGGATTTTCTTTGCAATTTGGTTAATTTTAAAAAGTGTATGAGGTTATGCTTTATAAAAATGAGATGATATGTGTGAAGGTGTATGATGTAAGAGAGAAAGGGAGAGAGAGAGAGAGAGGAGAGAGAAAGAGAAAGAGATGAATTTATGTTTGGGCAGATCTGAGAATGAAAAAAAAAACAATTGTAGATGTATTTAAATCTGTGTTATTGTGTTGCCTATGAAGCATAGCAACACTTAGGGATCACTTTGTCCATTGTCCGTCTGTCTGTCTGTCACTCTTGGATGTCACACCCTAAATAAAAGTGATTCCTAAGTTTCACACCCTAAATAAAAGTGATTCCTAAGTGTCACTATGTTTCGTAGGCGACACATGCATTCCTTGGAATGATTTTTAATCTATTATTCTATTAATGTGCATATCTGTTGTTCATGATATGCTGATGTGCTAGACTGAAAAAAAAATAAACAACTAAACTAATCGGAATGATTAAGCCTGTCTTTGCCATTCCGAAACATGGTATCTCCAGTTATAATAATCCATGACATTGTACATGTATGTCTAAGTTAATTTAAGTCGCAGACATGGTAATTCGAGGTACAGTCCCAGTTATGGAACAACATCCAGTTTTAGTCCAAGACATCAAACCTTCAGTTCCTGACTTTGTATATTCAATAAGAGTCCCTCGCATAGTAGCTAGAGTTATAGTTCCAGACATGGTACAATACACATAGAGTTACAGTCTGAGAATTCTTAGAATTATATTAACAGACATGGAACCTTTATTTTTAATCCCACACAGGGTTACTGGTGTAATAGTCTCATCAAGTTATATTCTGGGACATGGTATAGTACCAAAATTTATAGTTCTGATATGGTACCTAGAATTATAGTTCAGACATGGTACCTAAAATTTTAGTCCAGTCATGGTACCTAGAATTATAATATAGACGTAGTATCTAGAATTATACTCCAGACGTGGTACCTAGAGTTATAGTCCAGGCATGGTACCTAGAATTATAGTCCAAACGTAGTACCTATAATTAAAGTCCAGACATGGTACCCAGAATTATAGTCCAGACGTAGTACCTAGAATTATAGTCCAGACGTGGTACATAGAATTATAGTCTAGACATGGTACCTAGAATTATAGTCCAAACGTGGTACCTATAATTAAAGTTCAGACATGGTACCCAGAATTATAGTCCAGATGTAGTACCTAGAATTATAGTCCAGACATGGTACCTAGAATTATAGTCCAGACGTGGTACCTAGAATTATAGTCCAGACCTGGTACATAGAATTATAGTCCAGACATGGTATCTAGAATTATAGACCAGACGTAGTACCTAGAATTATAGTCCAGACATGGTACCTAGAATTATAGTCCAGCCGTAGTACCTAGAATTATAGACCAGACGTAGTACCTAGAATTATAGTCCAGACGTAGTACCTAAAATTATAGTCCAGACGTAGTACCTAGAATTATAGTCCAGACCTTGTTAATAGAATTATAGTCCAGACATGGTACCTAGAATTATAGTCAAGACGTAGTACCTAGAATTATAGTCCAGACGTAGTACCTAGAATTATAGTCCAGACGTGGTACCTAGAATTATAGTCCAGACCTGGTACATGGAATTATAGTCCAGACATGGTACCTAGAATTATAGTCCAGAGGTAGTACCTAGAATTAAAGTCCAGACGTAGTACCTAAAATTATAGTCCAGACGTAGTACCTAGAATTATAGTCCAGACGTAGTACCTAAAATTATAGTCCAGACGTAGTACCTAGAATTATAGTCCAGACGTAGTACCTAGAATTATAGTATAGACGTAGTACCTAGAATTATAGTCCAGTCTAGAATTTATAGTCAAGACTTGATACCTAGAATTATAGTCCAGACGTAGTACCTAGAATTATAGTCCAGACATGGTACCTAGAATTATAGTCCAGACATTGTACCTAGAATTATAGTCCAGACATAGCACTTAGAATTTATAGTCAAGACATGGGATGGTTTTGGATTCAACATAGTAAATTTCCCCTGGCTTGATTGTGATGTTCCAAGATTACCGTCATACGGCATTTACATATCACAGCTCATCCGGTACGCTAGAGCATGTACTGATATTTTGGATTTTCACAGTAGAAAATAACAAATTACCAAAAAACTTTTAGGTCAAGGTTTCCGCTTTCATAAACTAGTTAAGACTTTCTGGAAATTTTACAAAAATTACAGTCAACTTCTTTTAAAATTCGGATCTATACACGCAACGCTTTGGGTATTACACAACCTGTCTTTTATGGTGATATGATAAACATCATAACCATCGAAATGCGTCAGAATAATCAAACGCCTTTTATACCGTGGATATGATCCTAATGTCACCAGACGGACACTGGGCTTGGTACTTGACCAATCTACAGTCTTGTACCTGCGCATCCTTGAGACTTGCACACTGACTGACTGTGACGACGGGACTCCATGACGGGCTCTGTCCAAACCTCTTTAGGGAAGACAGGGCCCCGACCACCTGTCCTCCCGAATGTCAGTCGGACTCCTCGAGTGATTACATGCATCGCTACAGCCGGCAGAGGACGGACTGTATTACGCACGCCCTATTTTTTATATCCATTTACATATTCATCTGTGTTGCTGGGGCCCCTACATTTTGCGGTCTTGTTTGGGTGAGGTCATCTAACAGTGAGGAGGTTGTTTTACATCACTGTACGTTCTTCGAGACCTCTGGGTAATTTATTGGAGAAGTGAGAGGGTTATGCGCAACAGGGTCTTGTTGAAGATCCCCTCCCTTCCTCTAGAATGGTCCAGACATGGTACCTAGAATTATAGTCCAGACATGATACATAGAATTATAGTCCCAGACATGGTATCTAGAATTATAGACCAGACATGGTACCTAGAATTGTAGTCCAGACATGGTACCGAGAGTTATGGTCCAGACATGGTACATAGAATTATAGTTCAGACATGGTACCTAGAATTTTAGACCAGGCATGGTACCTAGAATTGTAGTCCAGACATGGTACCGAGAGTTATAGTCCAGACATGGTACCGAGAGTTATGGTCCAGACATGGTACCTAGAATTATAGTCCAGACATGGTACCTAGAATTATAGACCAGACGTAGTACCTAGAATCATAGTCCAGACATGGTATCTAGAATTATAGACCAGACATGGTACCTAGAATTATAGTCCAGACATGGTATCTAGAATTATAGTCCAGACATGGTACCTAGAATTATAGTCCCAGACATGGTATCTAGAATTATAGTCCAGACATGGTATCTAGAATTATAGTCCCAGACATGGTACCTAGAATTGTAGTCCAAACATGGTACCGAGAGTTATGGTCCAAACATGTTACATTGAATTATAGTCCCAGACATGGTACCTAGAATTATAGACCAGGCATGGTACCTAGAATTATAGAATCATTTCTGTTTATTTGTTTATAGTTCACAATTAGGAATAACCAAATGTGATTTGTTTTTATTCAATTAATTAAGTTAAACCCTAGTTCTTTGTTGTGGGTTAGATATACACCTTTCGACGATAATGTTTTGTTGTTGTTTTTATGCCCCCGTAATCGAAGATTTTGGTCTGTCCGTCTGTCTGTCTGTTTGTCCGCAAAAACTTTAACCTTAGGCATAACTTTTGAATGGTAAGAGATAGGGCTTTCATATTTCATATGTGTATTCCTTGTGACAAGACCTTTCCATGGATACCAAAATTGTTGACCTTGTGACCTCGACCTTGGAGTTTTACCTACTTTTCAAAAACTTTAAACCTTGGGCATAACTTTTGAATGGTAAGTGATAGGGCTTTCATATTGACCTTGGAGTTTGATCTTCTTTTGAAAAACTTTAACCTTGGGCAAAACTTTTGAGTGGTAAGTGATAGGGCTTTTGTATTTTAAAAGATGTCATTCCTTCTGACAAGACCTTTCCATGGATACCAAAATTTTTGACCTTGTGACCTTGACCTTGGAGTTTGAACTAATTTCGAAAGTTTAAACTTTAGCCATAACTTTTGAATGGTAAGTGATAGGGCTTTCATATTTCACATATGAATTACATGTGGCAAGACTTTTCCATGGATACTGAATTTGACCTTGTGACTTTGACTTCAAATTTGATACTACTTTTGATCTGTTTTACTGACAAAGATGCCAACGGGGGCATTCGTGTTTCACAAACACAGATTTTATTATTATTTTTTTTTTTCTAGTAGTAAGTAGCCTACTGCTGTTTGTTGTTTTCTGAAATAAATTAGCTTTATTTATTCATTTTCTAGTTCTTATACGGAATAAACCATTCATGTTGAACGTGCACCTAACAATAACAATTCACCATCGGTATGTTATTGCTGACATGAGCTAGTTTTTAATTAGATCCTGCCTGGTCACTGTTCAAAGTTCGTTGTTTAAACTTGCATATAGCAATTATTTAGAAAAGATGCCAAGTTTTGGTTGCTTTCGTTTGTTTGTTTTGCTTTTTCTTTAAATTTGTTTTTTGTTATTTGGGGGGTTGTTTGGGTTTTTTAAGGGGGGTGCTTTTTTGTTTTTGTGTTATCTATTTTATTTGTTTTAGGTTCCTTTGTTTTTCTCTCCACCAAGATAAAACAGACAATTTCAGCTTCAAACACAAAACCAATACCGAAAAAAAAAAACAACCCTAGCATAATGTCATAAAAAGTTTATGAAATGCAGATCGAATAGTCCGATTTCAACTGGTCATAGGAAGGTCAGCTCCCGGTCATTACCAAATGACCGTAAATAAACTTTTCAACTTATTTCATCGGTCAAACCTCATTTCAATCGTTCAAAGTATGTGAATTGCTTCTTTTTTGCGAAATGTATCTGAGGTGAAACTTATATCAGCTAAAGCATCCAACTGGGTCTGTTGACCTCCCCTTGCCCCGGTGGCCTATGGCACGGTGCTCCGGTAATATGAATGCACACAGAGGCTATTTTTGTCCATTTCCAATAACGTTCCTTTGTTTCTCTGTATAATGCACATTTAGTGATGCACTGAGCAGATGTCTCAGAACGTTACCAATCAGGCATTGCCTACCAAATCTAAATGAAAAAAAAAATCACACATTTGTGGGAAAATGATATATATTGTACTTGATGATAGCATCCCCTCTTGTAAGGATAGGAAAGCTCTTCGCTAACAGTATTAGGTAAGCAGACTTTGATTTTCGCTCTATAAGGCAAGTTACGTCTATTAGATGTCTATGTACATTTCTGTAAAGGATTTGAAGATGAAATAATGTGTCAGCTAAGACAAGAGAATAGATTACATGTTACATATACTAGTATGTATGAGAAAAAAGAAATTGAAAATTTTGACGTGTTTATAATTAAACTCAGAATGTTCAATTTAAAGCTTTTAAAATTCGCAAAAAATGTTCTTAAACCACACATTGCCTTTGCTATATACCTAAAAGGTTCCCGTCATACATATTGTCGTATATATTCTACTTTACCAGACATTTGATAATGTTGTTTTATATACATATGCACATTGGAAGCACAAAATATTGCACATTCACATCTTGGCAGTGCAGAGCTTTTCACAAATAGAATTTGGAGGTATAAAACACGTGTATGCACAAAATACAGTGAAAATACGAAACAACTCTGAAACACACCTTGATGGTACAAATTACAGCAGTCAACTAAATGTAGCAAGAAAAAGTGAACAGACACAATGACAATGCAAAACACAACAAACACAATCCTTGGCAGCACAAGTGTTGCAAAAACACATATATCTACAGCACATAACACTGCACAGTAAGACTTTGCAACAATAAAAATACGAAACAGCTCTGAAATACTCCTTGATGGCACAAAACAAGCAAGCACGCAACAAGCAAGAAAAAGTTAACAGACACAATGACAATGCAAAACACAACAAACACAATCATTGACAGCATAAAACACAGTAAAGATAGTCATTGACAGAAACAAAACATGTAAACAAACACAATCATTGACAGCACAAAACACAGTAAAGATAGTCATTGACAGAAACAAAACACAACAAACACAATCACTGACAGCACAAAACACAGTAAAGATGGTCTTTCTTTGAAGGACGAAGAAGATCGATCTCTCGTGATTTAATTCTGTAGAATAAAATCTTATAGAAAAAAAAATCTTTGGCAATCCTACTCTGAATCAAGAATAGTTACTGTATTTAGTATGTGATCTTCGTCTGATTTTTACCTGTAATTAGGTATCTAAAACATGTTCAAAGGTTATATAAAATTGAAATTCAAGAATAAAAGGAGAAGTCCATCTAATGTACTAAAATTGAGCAATTTACATCAGAAAACATCAATTATTTATTTATGCTTATGTGAAAAGTCAGTTTTCAAACATTTGTGGAATTATTTTCAAAGGAGAAAACGGATGAAATGGTCATACTATGATTCCTTTTATATATTATCAAATGGTCTTGTAATGGCTTATACAGTGTTAACGGGATTTATTTCATTTAATTTGATATAATTACCACCTACATTTTCAAAAACAGTAGGAGATATGTCTATTTCAGACTCAAACAATGTCTAAATTTCACATAGTATATGATTATGATATAGATAAATGTTAGTTTCTTTTTTTGATTCATCTTTAATCCCCGATCGCAAAACAAAAAAAAAACAAAAATAAAAAACACTACCCCCCTCCCCGAAAAAAAAAAATGAAACCCAAACAAAAGACAAAAAGTACATATGAACATGTACTACCATAATGTTAAAACCTGATTTTCGAATTATAATTATGGGTTACAACGCATGTGTTTTGCAAAACCTGACAGGGTATCGGCGAATCCCTTGTCAGAAATTGAATTTAAACACATAATTTCAGAGGTTTTCAAATCCTTTACGATATATGTATTTAGATCAGGGCGTGTGTTTGGACTTATTTGAGGTCTCGATGTACCCAGACCCCTGCATCATTGAATTTTAAACATCCACTTTATTTTGCCTTAGCTACGCCAATGATAGTGTATTTCAGACAGGTGTCATGTAAGGACGACATCGGAAATATAAATCCTTTTTTCTGCATCTCCAATACCTATCTTCTTTGTAAAAAAAAATAATAATAAACATGTGTTTGTGAAACACGAATGCCCCCGTTGGCATCTTTGTCGGTAAAACTGCTGAGAGAAGTTGTTCACTTTGAGATCAAGGTCACAAGGTCAAGTTTGGTATCCATGGAAGTCTTGCCACAAGAAAGTCATATTTGAAATATGAAAGCCCTATCGTTTACCATTCAAAAGTCATGGCTAAAGTTTCGATTTTCAAAAGTAGGTCAAATTCCAAGTGAAGGTCATAAGGTCAAAAATTTTGGTATGAAGGAAAGGTCTTGTCACAATGAATACCCATGTGAAATATGAAAGCCCTATCACTTACCATTCAAAAGTTATGGCCAAGGTTAAAGGTTTTCAAAAGTATGTCAAACTCCAAGGTCAAGTTCACAAGGTCAAAAATTTTGTTATTCATGGAAAGGTCTTGTCACAAGGAAGACACATGTGAAATATGAAAGCCCAATCACTTACCATTCAAAATATATGGCAAAGGTTAAAGTTTTTCAAAAGTAAGTCAAACTCCGAGGTCAAGGTCACAATGTCAAAATTTTTGGTATCCATGGAAAGGTCTTGTCACAAGGAAGACACATGTGAAATATGAAAGCCCTATCACTTACCATTCAAATGTTATGGCCAAAATTAAAGCTTTTGCGGACAAACAGACAAACAGACGGACGGACAGACCAAAATCTATATGCCCCCGAATCTTCGATTACGGGGGCGTAAAAACAAAAAAACCGCTGTCGAGTTATCTCCTCACGTTTGGCGTATTATAACAGGGTCAAAATTCATTGGAAAATGCCATTTCAAGGATTTTCTGTATCTTCTCAATAACTGGTATAATTTTTATTGAATACAAAAAAATAGACAATGGAATTGCCGGTTGCTAAAGGAAACAAAATGTTTATAACATGCATAAAATTGTGAAGTACTATTAAGTCGCATTTAGATATTGTGCTACCAGGGAACCAGGGAAACAACAGTAAAAGGCATTGTTCTTCGAGATCTTCAAAAAAAATGTGTCAATGTAATTTTAAAGTTTCAGTGTGTCATAAATATCAAAACCAAATGAGTCCAATTTCAATAAAATCTGTACTTCTGTTATAACTTGTTTTTTTCTTTTCTTTTTCCTTTTTGTTAAGCTTGACTATACATATATGCTCTTTTTTTTACTTGAAAAAGACATTAGTGTCAGAGATACTTTTTCTTCTGAAAACGAGGCCAATAGGAAGAAAAAACTACATTCATTCCTTTTCTCTCAGGAAACTACGGAAGCCCGTAGGTGACAGGTATGAATTATAATTTATCTGGCGTCCGCCAGATAATTATCTGGCGGTCGGCTTTTTTATTAATGTGGAGGCCGCCAGATAAATTAAGTGGCGGCCGCCAGATAAATTAAGTGGCGATCGCCAGATAATTATGTGGCGGCCGCAAGATAAATTATAATTCATACCTGTCACCTACGGGCTTCCGTAGGAAACGAATTCCTAACGAATAAAAATTTTTGTCCAGTTTCTTTGCGTGAAATACAAATACTACATATCCACGATTTCATAGAATTTTTAAAAGATTTTAATAAAAAAGAGGATATTTCCATGATCATTATGTACTAGTATGTTCTTGTTTTAATCCAATACATGCACTGTAAACGTGGTTATATGCCCCGGGGGACTCGATAATAACCAATCAGCACACAGCAGGGTTATTTTCGCGTGGGGGAGTTTTCGCCAAGTCACTCGATTCGTGAAACACGCGAAAATTACCCTCACGCGAAAATTACCCCCACGCGAAAATTACCCCCACGCGAAAATTACCCCCACACGAAAATGTCAACTTCTACAGTATCACTTTTTGTCTCTCATTTTTATGAAAAATTGCAGTATTTTGTCAAAAATACGGAACAACACGGCCCAAGTGACCTTAAAATTGGGTTCGGTAACCTTGAAAATCTTCAAGGTCAGTTCTCGACCCATATTGTTCTCATAAATGCTACAATAAATGATATTACGCGCAGCTAAAATGCTCGTTAATTTACTCAATGTCTCTTATCATTGAACTGAATGCCACCATGACAACCATTTTAACACTCTTTAAATGAAAATAAAACTTTATACTTATCAACTTTTAAATTTTTCTAAAATTAAGCAAAAACTTGCAAAATTAGGAACTACCGCCCGGGTATTTTAAGTAAAGAAGAATTATGGAGGAAGCAGACAACATTTCTCTTTTGATATTTTTTCTCCGAAAAATATTAGTACAATCTATAAAATTTCAGTGTACTTCAAATCTCGATACCATAGAAACCGAGCATTGTTTAATATCTTGTTTTCAGTTATCTCCCCTTGTTTTCGGTAATCTCAATATTTAAAATTTTAGACATTGTTTCCATAGCAACGAATGCATAATTTTAAAAACGTAAATTAATTTTTGTCTCAGTACATCATGTATGTAAACACCTTCAGAAAAAATCAAATCATTCTGGCTATATACCTAAGAAAATCTTAAGGTTTTTTTGTGGATGGTATAATTCGTTGAATTCATTTTATTTAATTTATATTTATTTAAATATAAATAATTTAAATCTTATTTATTTAATTTGAAATAATTTATTTAATTTGAAATAATTTATTTAAATCTAAATAAGTTATTTGAATTTAATTTTTATCTGATTTTTATTTATTCAAATTTAAGTAATTCAAATCTAATATATTTTAAAAAATTGAATGATTTACTAGTATTTAAATTGAAACAATTTATTCAAATTGAAATAATTTAAATTTCATCGAATTTATACATATCTGTGAAAACAGTTGAATGCATTTCTATAATTCATAGAAATAAGTTTAATTTAATGAGTAATCAAGATAATCCTACATAAGAGATCGATGATGTAGATTACATGTAAATCAATCACCGTGTATCCATACACATGTACTTTTACGATTTGTTTTCGTAATCTAAACATACTCCAGAACGTTAGTACAGACCCTTCTATATGATTGACTTTTCATTGCACTCCAGTAAATACGATAAGCTTTTGTTAAAACATACGATACGGACGGCTTACACAAATAGAGGTTGAATGTAAAAAGACGTTTGAAAGCTGAAAATGATGGACTTGACCCGGTATTGAACTCTACTGACCGCTGCTACTGACCATCACTACCTGATCACTATCTGAAATCATATAGCATTTAATTGAAGGCAAGGAAACGTCTAGCTTTGATCAGTTGTTTTACGAGAGCATATGGCATATTAAAGGAGGCGATATGCAATTATCATTTATTTGTAATGATGTACTTTTTCTATGTAGAGGAAGGAAATTCTTTTCTTAAAGGACTAATTTCTGAAAGAAAATTACCACAATACGTTGGTTTAACTTTATCTCCATGGTAACGTTAATTCTGATTCTCCGGACGATGACCAATGGTTCATGGAAACATCTCCTAACAAGACAACAACAAGCTATTTTGTCTGATGTTTCGTTACTTACATGTACTTGGATGTTTTAAAGTCTTTCCTGTTTTGCCCCTTCATCAATTTGTTTCATCTATGTAGCACTAATTCCTGTTTTAGCTCACCTGAGCAAAGGACGAGGAAGCTATTTTTCACAGCCCATCGTCCGTCAATACGGCGTACTTTTGTTAATTTATACTTAAGCAATTTCTTGTTATGCCCCTGTAATCGAAGATTCTGGGGCATATAGTTTTTGGTCTGTCCGTCCGTCTGTCTGTCTGTTTCTCTGTTTGTCCGCAAAAACTTTAACCTTGGCCATAAATTTTGAATGGTAAGTGATGGGGCTTTCATATTTCACATGTGTATTCCTTGTGACAAGGCCTTCCCATGGATGCCAAAAATTTTGACCTTGTGACCTTGACCTCAAAATGTGAACTACTTTTCAGCTGTTTTACCGACAAAGTTGCCAACGGGGGTATTCGTGTTTCACAAACACATGTTTTTTTATTTTTATTCTGTTTTGCGTCCTTCTGAAATTGGGAAAACCACCATGCAGTCAGCCAGGGAGGAAAAACAAACAAGTATATAAAACACAGGTGCAGTTTTATACTACTTGACTATGAGAAATCTGGCAGAATCTTGTTTTCGTTGATATACATTGTATTACAATATTTTAATCGAGAAAAGATTGAAAAATAATGCAATGTCTAATATTGTACTACTTTTTTTTTTTTTTTCGTTTTTATATGAAATATAAAAGAAACGAACCCTTTAATTTCTGTAGACTGAAACGCATTTAACTTGTAAAAGATTTTATGGTTTCAATTTTGTTTTGCTTTATGACCCACCAGCACTAGGACGCAAAACAGAAAATAACAAAGTATTGGCCTTATAAATACGTGTTCTTCAAGGTTTCGTGAAATTCCTTGCGGTTGTTTCAGAGAGAACAAAGGATAAACTTTTTTCTACCAGATCCATCCGACAACTTGCATGATGTTACCAATGGGTTTCATTGGCTGGCACATTTTCGACTCCTCCTAAATCACAACAGAGGATTTTACGCAATAAAATGCAAAGTCGTCGTGTGCCAAAATTGTGTTTGACCCTTTCGATTCTCTACAGTCGCTGCACGGAATATCATAAAACTTCACCGGAAGCAAAGTAGCCGAGACTTGCGGGATTTAAGGCTCAAAATGAAGATCGAAGTTACTTAAAATCTGATTGGCTGGCGCTTCCAAACTTTCGGCAAAAATCTTTCGCTGCGCGGAATTTTAAGAAAACTTGCTGAAAACAGTAACAGTAGTTACAATACCAAAATTCGACTCAATACTGCATGTAAACAGGACGACAATATGTTTTCTGATCTGATCGTGAAAACAAAATGTCCGCCAATAAGTGTACTGCTATGCATTTTCGACTTGGTCAAACCCGGTGTATTGGATTTGTGGAATTTTAGGAAACAAATACTCCAAGACCGAAATTTTGTTTCCAGGTCTGATCAAGCATGATTACCGCCAATGATAAATACCGTTTGGCTGACGCATTTTCGAATTTGATAGTGGGCCATTTTCCGTAGTTTTCTACCATTTCAATGGGTATTTTGAGTGTTCACAGGAAAGCACAAATACTTCAATTGGCCTTTTTAGCTCACCTGAGCGAAGCTCAAGTGAGCTATTGTCATAGCGCGCCGTCCGTCGTCCGTCCGTCCGTCCGTCGTCGTCGTCGTCGTCGTCCGTCCGTCCGTCCGGCGTAAACTTTTAACATTTTCAACATCTCCTCTGCAACCGCTGCACAGAATTTCTCGAAACTTCATAGGAAGCAAGTACTCAATGCCCTCTACCAAGTTTGTGTTTTTTGTGCCGATTGGTCAACAATTATGGCCGCCGAGGGCTCTGATTGGCTGACACATTTTCGACATCTCCTCTGCAACCGCTGCACAGAATTTCATGAAACTTTACAGGAAGGAAGTACTCAAGGTCCTCTTCCAAGTTTGTGTTTTTCGTGCCGATCGGTCAACAAATATGGCCGCCGAGGGGTCTGATTGGCTGACACATTTTCGACATCTCCTCTGCAACCGCTGCACAGAATTTCATGAAACTTTACAGGAAGGAAGTACTCAAGGTCCTCTACCAAGTTTGTGTTTTTTGTGCCGATCAGTCAACAAATATGGCCGCCGAGGGCTCTGATTGGCTGACACATTTTCAACATCTCCTCTGCAACCGCTGCTCAGAATTTCATGAAACTTTTACACGAAGGAAGTACTCAAAGTCCTCTACCAAGTTTGTGTATTTTGTGCCGATCGGTCAACAAATATGGCCGCTGAGGGCTCTGATTGGCTGACACATTTTCGACATCTCCTCTGCAACCGCTGCACAGAATTTCATGAAACTTTACAGGAAGGAAGTACTCAAGGTCCTCTACCAAGTTTGTGTTTTTCGTGCTGATCGGTCAACAAATATGGCCGCCGAGGGGTCTGATTGGCTGACACATTTTCGACATCTCCTCTGCAACCGCTGCACAGAATTTCATGAAACTTTACAGGAAGGAAGTACTCAAGGTCCTCTACCAAGTTTGTGTTTTTCGTGCCGATCATTCAACAAATATGGCCGCCGAGGGCTCTGATTGGCTGACACATTTTCGACATCTCCTCTTTAACCACTACACAGAATCTCATGAAACTTTACAGGAAGGAAGTACTCAAGGTCCTCTACCAAGTTTGTGTTTTTTGTGCCGATCGGTCAACAAATATGGCGGCCGAGGGCTCTGATTGGCTGACACATTTTCGACATCTCCTCTGCAACCGCTGCACAGAATTTCATGAAACTTTACAGGAAGGAAGTACTCAAGGTCCTCTACCAAGTTTGTGTTTTTTGTGCCGATAAGTCAACAAATATGGCCGCCGAGGGCTCTGATTGGCTGACACATTTTCGACATCTCCTCTGCAACCGCTGCTCAGAATTTCATGAAACTTTACAGGAAGGAAGTACTCAAGGTCCTCTACCAAGTATTTGTATTTTCTGCCGATCAGTCAACAAATATGGCCGCCGAGGGCTCTGATTGGCTGACACATTTTCAACATCTCCTCTGCAACCGCTGCTCAGAATTTCATGAAACTTTACAGGAAGGAAGTACTCAAGGTCCTCTACCAAGTTTTTTTTTTTTTCGTGCCGATCGGTCAACAAATATGGCCGCCGAGGGCTCTGATTGGCTGACACATTTTCGACATCTCCTCTGCAACCGCTGCTCAGAATTTCATGAAACTTTTACAGGAAGGAAGTACTCAAGGTCCTCTACCAAGTTTGTGTTTTTTGTGCCGATCAGTCAACAAATATTGCCGCCGAGGGCTCTGATTGGCTGACACATTTTCGACATCTCCTCTGCAACCGCTGCTCAGAATTTCATGAAACTTTACAGGAAGGAAGTACTCAAGGTCTTCTACCAAGTTTTTGTTTTTTCGTGCCGATCGGTCAACAAATATGGCTGCCGAGGGCTCTGATTGGCTGACACATTTTCGACATCTCCTCTGCAACTGCTGCACAGAATTTCATGAAACTTTACATGAAGGAAGTACTCAAGGTCCTCTACCAAGTTTGTGTTTTTCGTGCCGATCATTCAACAAATATGGCTGCCGAGGGCTCTGATTGGCCAACACATTTTCGACATCTTCTCTTTAACCACTGCACAGAATTTCATGAAACTTTACAGGAAGGAAGTACTCAAGGTCCTCTACCAAGTATTTGTATTTTCTGCCGATCAGTCAACAAATATGGCCGCCGAGGGCTCTGATTGGCTGACACATTTTCGACATCTCCTCTGCAACCGCTGCACAGAATTTCATGAAACTTTACAGGAAGGAAGTACTCAAGGTCTTCTACCAAGTTTGTGTTTTTTGTGCCGATCAGTCAACAAATATGGCCGCCGAAGGCTCTGATTGGCTGACACATTTTCGACATCTCCTCTGCAACCGCTGCTCAGAATTTCATGAAACTTTACAGGAAGGAAGTACTCAAGGTCCTCTACCAAGTTTGTGTTTTTTGTGCTGATCGGTCAACAAATATGGCCGCCGAGGGCTCTGATTGGCTGACACATTTTTGACATCTCCTCTGCAACCGCTGCACAGAATTTCATGAAACTTTACAGGAAGGAAGTACTCAAGGTCTTCTACCAAGTTTTTGTTTTTCGTGCCGATCGGTCAACAAATATGGCCGCCGAGGGGTCTGATTGGCTGACACATTTTCAACATCTCCTCTGCAACTGCTGCACAGAATTTCATGAAACTTTACATGAAGGAAGTACTCAAGGTCCTCTACCAAGTTTGTGTTTTTCGTGCCGATCATTCAACAAATATGGCTGCCGAGGGCTCTGATTGGCCAACACATTTTCGACATCTTCTCTTTAACCACTGCACAGAATTTCATGAAACTTTACAGGAAGGAAGTACTCAAGGTCCTCTACCAAGTTTGTATTTTTCGTGCCGATTGTTCAACAAATATGGCTGCTGAGGGCTCTGATTGGCTGACTCATTTTCGACATCTCCTCTGCAACCGCTGCTCAGAATTTCATGAAACTTTACAGGAAGGAAGTACTCAAGGTCCTCTACCAAGTTTGTGTTTTTTGTGCCGATCAGTCAACAAATATGGCCGCCGAGGGCTCTGATTGGCTGACACATTTTTAACATCTCCTCTGCAACCGCTGCTCAGAATTTCATGAAACTTTTACAGGAAGGAAGTACTCAAAGTCCTCTACCAAGTTTGTGTATTTTGTGCCGATCGGTCAACAAATATGGCCGCCGAGGGCTCTGATTGGCTGACACATTTTCGACATCTCCTCTGCAACCGCTGCACAGAATTTCATGAAACTTTACAGGAAGGAAGTACTCAAGGTCCTCTACCAAGTTTGTGTTTTTCGTGCCGATCGGTCAACAAATATTGCTGCCGAGGGCTCTGATTGGCTAACACATTTTCAACATCTTCTCTGCAAAAAAACCACTGCACAGAATTTCATGAAACTTTACAGGAAGAAAGTACTCAAGGTCCTCTACCAAGATTGTGTATTTCGTGCTGATCAGTCAACAAATATGGCCGCCGAGGGCTCTGATTGGCTGACACATTTTGAAATCTCCTCTGCAACCATTGCACAGAATTTCACGAAACCTTGCAGCAAGCAAGTACTCAAGGTCCTCTGCTAAGCTTGTGTTTTTCTTGTCGATAGGTCAACAAATATGGCTGTCAAGGGCTTTGATCTGTAGGAGTATTTTTGTGACTTTAAACCCTTTGTCTGCAACTCAGGTGAGCGATGTGGCCCCCTTGGGCCTCTTGTTTTTCAATTGAATTTGAAACTTCGAGTCACTGACCTTGAATTTAAAGGATATCGGGTAAAATTCTTCAACAACTTTTCTTTCTTTGTATAAACAGTCAACCTTGTAAGTAATATCATAATTAGTTAAATGAAACATATTTATAAGATGAAGCTTTTGGGGTTTCACACCAAAAGTTGCCATGGCAACTATTTTTTACGGTAAAATTTAAGAAAATGGCTTTTTATCCTACACGCCTTGTTTGTTGTAATATTTGACTTTTTGTATGTATTTTCATAAGTAATATAAAGGTTCCCGGACCTTAAGTCCCCTTTTTTATCACTCATAAATCGAAGAATTCAATGAAATTTGCTTTGTTTTTTACATAAAATTACAATTTGATCTTTCATGTAATAAATAACTATTGAATTTACGCTTTCGTATGTGTGATGTCTGTTTTGTGACGGGTATTCGGCAATCCGGATTTAAAAATCGCCATCGATTCCGGCCTTTAATATTGTTTTCTCAATACATATGCATGAGAGGGGTCGAACAAACTGTCACATGATCATATATTTTGTGAACACGGCCAATCAGGTAAAAATCAATATATGCTAATAAAGCGATACTGTCCGTTACAAAGGTCGAGGAAACTTCCATGTATGGAAGTCAGGCATATAGCGGAACGACTGCTTCACATGAGCGCTCTCTCATTTTCAGCCAATCGTTTCAATGAATCAACTTTGCATTATGGGAGTACTATTATAGTTGTCAGCAAAATTGCTTCGCTATAGCAGAAATCGCAAGTAAATTCCTTGACACCTTTGTAACTCATCTATCGATTCCATGTTGCTTTTTTTTTAATTTTCAACTCTAAATTCATATATATTAAGATGAGAAAATGATTTTTTCAATAAATATACATGCAATAAATCATACACATGATCTTCGTGATCCATTCAAAAATTTGTATTTTATATGTTTTATTTACGTTTGTGAATTAAAAAGCATCGAATATTGATTAACAATATGTAGTTTAGTGTATACATTGCAGTAGATTGAAATATTTCTTAGAAGAGGGAAGAGATGATACAAATAAAAACACAAACACTCGAATAATTTGAATTCGAGTGTTTGTGTTTTAATTTGTGAATTCGAGTGTTTGTGTTTTTAATTTGTGAATTCGAGTGTTTGTATTTTTAATTTGTGAATTCGAGTGTTTGGGTTTTTAATTTGTGAATTCGAGTGTTTGGGTTTTTATTTATTTACATTAATTGCAGGTTGTTTTGAAATAAATGGGGATATGTCAGGTTATCCTAGTATTTGCCGAAAGTTAATATTTTTCCCCTTATGTATGTTTTTTAATTCATTTTCTCAAAACATGGGTTTTACACCCCTTTTCAATGTGCACTCATTTGAAAATAATCTAGATCTGTGGCAGACAATTGCAAGTTTTACTAATAAGTAGGCAAAATTATTGAACACTTAGAAATAATAAGTGGACATTCTCCCTTCCAACACCATTGGCGGATATAAATTTTTTTTGAAAGGGCTGGGGGTTCCATTCTGTCAGGAGGGTCAGTCTTTGAGTCTGAAGAAGAAATTATGTTAAAACTGGAAAAAAAAGGGAATTTTTGTGAATTCTAGAGGGGGGTCCTGGCACCCTACCCCCTCTAGATCCGCGCTTGCAACTTACAAAGACTTTCAACCTTTATTGAAATATCATTCTCACACAATAATAATTTATCAAAACTATCATACATGTAGGGGGCACCACTCAGTTTGAAATCTTCACATTTAAATTATGAGGGGTTTTTTTTCCGCAAAAAATATTGACATATCAAATCAGATAATAATTGGGAATTTCTTGGTGTCGTTGTAAGGAATTACTGTTTTATTGGAAGTAGACCGTAATGGTACCAAGAAAGATTACCATACAACTGTACATTCCTATTACGATAAACCTGAGACGTACATCCCCAGGCCCAAGCTTAGTTTAGAGTCTCTCTTTTGTTTTTGAATTTGCGAAAGAGAGGAACTTTCAGGGAGATTACATATTGAATCATTCAAAAATAAATGATCCTCACAACTTGATGTACGATCTTAGACATTTTTTTACAATGCAATTTAACATAGAATCGATAGATATACCTCGAATGTATTTACGTGGCAAAGATTTTGAAGACAGTGCTTAAGCCAAAATATACTGGCACACGATTTTACTATTATAGTATTCCCAAAATGCAAAGTTCATTGAAGCGGTTGGTTTTATTAAATATGAGAGAGCGCTCACTCTGAACTGAATATGTGAAGCAGTCGTTCTGCTATGGTTGACTTCCAGGTCCATATATGGAAGTTTTCCCTAGCTGTTACATCATATTAGAGGTGTGGCTTTATGTTAATCCGTATACTTTGGATGATATTTTTTTTCTTTGGGTTTCTATAACTTGAACACGAACGCAAATTTTTATGGCTTATTCATTTTCAGGGATTTGTGATTAAACTTGCGTCCATAAGAACATGTAGATTTGAGGAAATCTTTCACAACTATCACATGTATCAGGGTTTTTTAAAGCATAGTTCAACCAAATCTAACGAAGGGTGGGTACATATTTGTTGATTTCGCCAGCGTTTAGGATATCTTAAAGTTTCTTGTCTAGACAACGTTCAAACAAGGTTATTTCAATAAATTGTGAAAATTGATTTTTATAGCCGTTCCTTCCACGACAACAATGATGTCATTAAGTGACTACATGTATAAATGCTGCTGTAATTTTATGAGTTTTTCCTCTTAGGTCATTTCTTTGTTATTTTCTGTTTTGCGTCCTCGTGCTGGTAGGTTTTGAGCCCAACGTCATAAAACAAAACAAAATTAGAATATTAAAATCTTTTGCAAACTAAATGTGTTTTCTACAAAATTTAAAGAAAAATTGTACAATTTTTCATATTTCATGAAAAAATGTAAAAGTACTGCAATGATTCATTGTCCATCATTCTTTTGTTGACTAAAATTTGTCAAGATGATCAAATGAAACAAGTTTCTGTCAGATTTCACACTGTAACATAATATGAAATTGCAACTTTGTTTTATCTGCTTGTTTGTTTTTCTACCTGGCTGGCTGATAGCTTTTTCAATTTCAAAAGGACGCAAAACAGAATAAAAATAAGAGATGGCCTTATTTGCGATACACCTGTCATCTTTACTTTTTATCCTTTTTTATTAATTTATATATTTATCTATTTATTCATTATGTATCCATTTGTATACATGTATCTAAATTCTACTTTCTATAAATAAATTTCGTTTTATCATATTAATATGTATTATAATTAATTTCAAATAATGTTTTCTGAAGTTTTATATAAATTCATAATGAATTATTTGATTTTGAATCCTTTATATCTTGTAACCCGTGAGAATTAACTTTGAGTGTTGCTGAATAAATTACAGTGCACGTTCTGGCAGTCTTCAGTCACAGCTCCAATTCAGTGAACTAGTGGTCATTGGAGCACTGATGAGAACAAAGATTCTCATTTGAGTTTTCAAGCCTTTCATTTACTTCCTTTCGAGAGGGATATTTAATATAGGGGAGGTTAAAGTTGAACAAGAATTATAGATGATATATTTTACAGTATACTACCTTTTCTTTGTTTCCTCGATTATGTTGTGTTTGTTTGTTTGTTTTGGGGGGTTTTTTTTTGGGGGGGGTTGTTTTTTTTTTTTTTTTACCAATTCCAAATCTCTCTTCAGGAAGGAAAATACATTTAATAATAAAACTGATTTTTTTTTTCAATTTTGCGTATAATCATTAAGTTCTAAATTGAAAAAAAAAAACCCACAGTGTTACAATTTAAATATTTAAAAAAAAAAGTGTAACAGCATTGAATATAATTAAAAATGAGACAATTCTGTTTACGTGCATGTAGTGGAAAAATTTTCTACATCATTTATGAAACATAAAAAAATGTTCGATTTCTTTTGAAGTTCTTGAACAAAGTTTATTGATTCAAAAGTGAAAAGTCCAGAGAGTGTATCAAAGAGATGTAATTCAGTCAGATCGTTAACGGCTATCGTTTTCCGTATAAATTACGCATCATTTACTCATTTAGGAACTGTTTGATATTTTTTATATTATATTGATTGCACTAGGCATTCATGTAAACAATATTAATAATATGTCACCTCAAAGTTCCCAACAAAAAGATCGATTTATTTTTTCGTGTTTTTTTTTTTCTCACATCTGCGCGCGGTGACGTAGTACTAAGGTTTCGTTGACATCTTTATCCATTCACTTCAAACTTCTTCCCCCTCCCCCCATTTCTATTATGTAAAATCCCTCTACGTTTGAAAGAACGAAATTTTCATTCATAAAAATTGTTCAAGTTTCGTCATGTCGAACAATCTTTGAGAATTGCCCAATATTCTCGGAGTTTAAATTTCGTCAAGTACATGGTGATCATATTAGACCGAGATATCGTATCTTTGTGCAATGGTCGTGTACACAAGGTCTAGGTGATTTATGCGCCTGTTTCACCTAAATATATCCTGGTTGACCTGACCTAGCCTGAACTCTGCCTCCAGTGGCCAAATACTAAACAACATTGATTTCTTAAGATATGTTTACTCGGACGCACTCAAGTGAAATAAGAATTAAATGCATGCTATATGGAGTTCTCTATTGGTGAAGGAAATAACCGATGCCGCTCCTGACATACGAACAGCTAGCCTTGGTCACTCCGTTTCTATTATAGCCATTAGTCATCGAAATTTGGTTGAGCGGCGAAAGAATTTTTTTTATTTTTGGATTCTATCGATTTTACAACTACCTGCAATTATTTTTCTGCGACTGAAAATTTTCCTATTCGTTAATAAGTCATAGGAACCATTCATGGTCACTCAAGCATGTGACACTCCTATTTATTTGATTGCGTATATAGTTGGGTAAACACTGTATGTACGGCTAACTCGTCGTTTGGAGGAAAAAACTATAGCGAGGCCGCCACGATACTGCATGTAACGAGTCGATCTTACGCAACGCGGAGTCATCTCTACAACTGACCAATAGGGGCCGTGTTTGTATATTTTCACTGTTAATCAGGTGTAATGGACATCCCACATAAGTACTTAGTGGCTATCTGATTGGCTAAGCCAACTGGAATTACGCGATCTAGTTTTCCCAGGGATGTGTTTTATCTGTACAGGTCAAATATTAATAATGTAAGCAGTGGGGAATGTCGGTGAGCCAGGATATGTATTATTGCTATAGAGGAGAACTCCGTTCAAGGACAGGAGAAAATGATGTGATATTTGTTTTGTATAGAACTATGTTGAGTGATTTTTTAAATTTCGATGACAATGAGTGACTTTACATTTATCAAATTGGTAGGTTTTTCTTTTTTTTTAAACTGTTGAGCTATTTTTGTTCGATATTTTTAGCGACAAGAAGTTGAAATTAACATTTTATATCTTTCTTTACTACATTTTATAGATTTTCCTAACCGATGTGTATAATTGTAGTATATAAATATTGATTGAAAAAAAATAATTGATCGATAAAGTAGTGCAATTTAACCATGCTGAACGAGAATAGAATGATTGTTTTGTCGGTTAGGGCTATTATTTTACTTGTATTTCAACATGTCTTTCTCAAAGGAAAGGTATTTTCCAAAGGGACAATCATTTTCGAGTTTTTAAATGGATTTTCTTTCTTTCCTTCCTTGTTTATTTCAACGAACACAAAGGCGAATTATTTTAGCTATTGATTATGATTTTTTTGCAGGTCTGATGCATGAAATCATTGGTCATCCGTGTCGTAGTGATTCTAGCGTGAAAAGAAGAATCCAGGAATTATTGACAGTTGAGTTTTACGATGGCTGACAATGGAGTCAATGAAAAGCATGGTGAAGTATTACATACTTTAATTTCGGCCAATCAAATTAAAGAAAACATCCGCAGTATGTGCAATGGTAATGGAACTTCGGAGCACGTTGTTGTAAAGGAGGAGGTAAGCGGCTATGGATCAGATGATTCACTGAACTCCCCTCTTGATTTCTCCTTCAAACGTAAAAATGGTGATTCAGAGACGTCAGAAGTTGACTCCTACTCCCCCGCCTCGTTACATGGCGCCAGTTTAGGCAGCCACGCAGACGACAACAAATACTCATTTTACGAACAGACTACCTCCAATTCAGATTCACAGAAAAATGGTGAGAGTTCAGAAGATACAGATCATAAAATCGGCGAGCCTCCGTTGGCTGGTACGGATCCTTCCCGTAATGTCCCTCCAGGGTTTGCATCCATGGTCCGTGCTTTCCAGTCTGGAACCTTGTCACCAGCTGCCGCGGCCAGGATGATCAATGCCTTTCCCGCCATGGGCTCTGTATTAGAACCCCGTATTGCTCAAGCTAACAAATCAGCCCGTCCTTTCAAATCATATCCAAACGAAACATTGTCAATGCCCATAGGCTGCTATGGGGTATCGGGTTTTAATCCGTTTCAGACTCTAGATGCAAGTGTTATACAAAATCTCAATGAAATGAACAGCGAGGAACTATTGAATGTATATAAACATCAGTTACACGTCATGCAGGAACATGCTAGGACGGTTCGGAGTAGCTCACAGTCATCCGAGTCGGGCTCTGTTTCTGCCACAAGTTCATCAACGGGTTTAAATTCCAGTATTACCAGAGTATCAAATCACCCCCATCATCAACATTACGCAAATCATCGTCATAGCAGTACCAGTAGCCCACCGGGCGTCTCCAGCCCAGGTCTGGCGCTCTCGCCCAATCACTCGATCCCCAGCACAAGCGATATGTCTCTACAAAATGCGATGTCACGAAAAAGGCCGAGGAGTCTGCCGGACAATCAGAAAGACGAGGCATACTGGGAGAGAAGGCGCAAAAACAACGAAGCAGCCAAACGTTCTCGCGACGCCCGACGGGCAAAAGAGGATCAAATCGCCATTAGGGCAGCTTTATTAGAACAAGAAAATATGAAACTGAGAGTAGAGGTGGCAGCATTGAAAACTGAAACAGCAAAATTACGTTGTATGTTGTACAACAGCTGATATGTGAAGTCTTGGGTATTTTATGAAAAATCGAAGTGTTGTGTCAATTCTGTTTATGTCCAAAATTGTGGTAACATTTTGTTTTTAAACTTGTCTTTACATTTTTTTCTTTTAAAAAACAATTTTCCCCAGAAGTACCATTTAAAAAAGTCCCGTACTAGAATGATCACCAAGTCTTATACGACATATTTACCAAGTCCTTGAACTGTTCCTTACGTCACTTCAAACTTTAAACTGAATTGCAGATTTTAAAGACAGTGAGTGGAATCGAACATTATTTGATAAATTGTTATTACCATAAATTCATATTTTATGTTTTTAAAAGATTATAGTGGATTCTAAGATTTGTAATTTCAAAACATTTGGAAACGGGTATTTTCCTAATTTATCAAAAATGTAGTATTACATTGATAAGTCAAATTTATCATGAATTTGTAGGCAGCTATTTTTAAACAATCATCAGTTGTCATGGAAACTGGTATATTTCTTCATGTGATATGTTTATTTCCGTCTACCTCAGTATCTTGAATATATTATATATTTCATGTATATTTAATGCTCTTTCAGAGTATATTTGTTTTCAATTCCTGTGGAACATATTACGTATATTCTCTATGTTTACATGTATTGAGGAAATCTTTTTGCAATCAAAGTGCTAATATAGTCAAGTGACCTTGTGATTTGACCTTGAAGTAGCCTCTTGGAGACCGTCTCGGTTGTCCACGCCACGTGTCATAGTTTTACTTTAGTCACGGTCAATATTTTCATTATAAACATGCAGCTTTATTTTTTAAAAATTAAAAGTATTATATATTTATAATTATGAGTGAAAGTGCTTAAATTGCGGTACAGTCCATTTGATATTCGGGACCCCCCCCCCCCCCCCCCCCCAATAAAATAATCTTAAGATTGCTCTGAATTTTAATGAGAAAAGTAAATTTATCATCCCTTCCCTGCAAGAAATATTTCAATCTATTAAATAAATTTTCCTATCGATCAATTTTCTATCTCTGTGTACCTATGTCTTAACAAGGGTAAATAGAAATAAATCAGTTCATTTCAGTTCAGTTCTGCCAAGGGTATACTAAGTAGAAGGAAGTAATCTTCTTCATATTACTGATTTATTTTTCTCTAGTTTGAAGAATTTCGACAGCTATACAGCTGTATATTCTTTTAAAAAATAGAAAATAACAATTAATAACCCTCCAGACCCCTTGCCTTGTACAAATATCATTTTACATGTTTGGAAATATTTTGAAATATTGTTAAAGTATGAAAACAAATGGAAAAATACTGTATGAAAATAAAGTATTTATATTGAATGTTGAAGTTCAAATAAAGAAAAGAGTTCAAGAAAATAACTATAATTAAATGTCAGACTTTCTGTCATGTCTAGGCATTTGTAAAAACACGTCAATCGATAAAAAAAAATCCCCCTACATATTTTTTTCCTTTGTATTGGGGTGAAAAAAAAAATCCTGGTATCGCAAAAAAAATGACAACCTCCTTCCCCCACCAGAATATCAAATGGGCCGTGCGTTAAATAGTAGTGCTTCTTTTTCCATTTTGAGCGGCGGAAGATTTATTCTTAAATAATTAAGTTATTTTGAGACGTTTTAAACCAGTTTAAAATATTTTTTTATGACTAGGGTGAATTGTTCCTGCGTTCTTTATTTACCTTGGCTTTTGCTTTGTAGTGTATTTAGGGACCACACATGTCGTGTGTCAACACACACGTGTATTTACACACTGATAGGGGTTGACCCAGATCATATATTGTTATGAAATAATTTCTTATGTTATGGCGCACAAGGAAGTTGCCTTGAAAATGAGATTTTATAATTGATCAAAATGATGATATTTATAAAAGGACGAAAGCATGTATGCAACGGGTATTTTTGCAAGAAAAAAATATTTTAGTATCATTTGTTTATTCCTCGATGTTTCTAATCAATACATAATCCAATCATTTCTTTAAAAAAAAAATCACCTTTACTCAGGGATGAATTAAAGATGACCATGACATTTCTATTCTTTTTTTCGTATAATTCATTAAAAAATTATTCATTATGTTTTTAATATTATTTATTCTCGATTTGTGTTTTTTGTGAAAATTTATGTTCGAATTTTAATACAATCATGTAATTTGTTTTGCACTTTATTTCTATCAGTATTTTTAAATTTCCATTTTCGTTTGCATTTTTCAATAATGTTATTTGTGATTCCGTAATTCTAGTGACCAGGCGAGTTTATGCGATCGACCTTCGTGGACGTCCGTCCGTCTGTTTGGCTGTCTGTTTGTTATTAGTTCTTTAGCGGAAACCTCCCCTGAAATTAAAAGAAATAGAAAGTAATCTGAATTGACTAGTAATTTTAATATTTTGTTAAATTTAACAATAGTAAGGCATGGATATCTCTGTGATCCAAAAAAGGCTACACAATATTGATTATTTGGTTCTCAACGAAGGAGAAAAAAAAAATGAAAAACTGTTTCAGTAGAGCTTCAGTCTTGTCAAAGACTTCTGTTTAATATATAATGATATGGTGTTACGTGCCTTTAAAGAAGGATAAGCTTTATACACATGTAATTATAATGCGTCTGATAAATTCAACTGAATTTTATTAAGAAAAGAGGATATATTCATAATATACATATATGAAAGAAAACTCATGAACTCACAGAAATAGGACAAATGGAACAAAGGACCAAAAGTTCATATCAATTTCAGATTTATTGAACTTTAATTGATGTTTTTTTTTTAGAATATTTATTTATTTTGGTTTTCTAATATAATATTGATGTAATTTATAAATCTACACATTGCATTTTTTTTAATAATTCATGATCACAAAGCAATGAATACTAGTAGATAGTGAATTACCATGGCTTATTGAATATGTAAGTAGGAAAGAAAATCCAGGAACAATTTTATCATTTCATATTTTTTTCTGCATTAATCTTTTATCGTGTATCTGTATTCAATAACTGTGTTTTGTTTTCTATACTACCTCAAAGAGAGAAATATGTCTACATTTTTCACGCTGTTCAACGTCTTACCTCGTAAAGGCCAAAGTAAAAGTACGTGTTTTTTAGGTTAAAACAAAAATATATATGATGTTTATATGAAGGGATATCTCAGATTTTATTAGATTTATTTAACAATATTTATTCTCAATTTCAATTTTTTCCCTATATTAGTCTTGTACGTCGATGATTATATTAAAACATTCCCGATAAAAATGCCTTAAAACTTACAAATTGTGTGATGTGAACTTAGAAAAGGGAGGGGCTTGACATGGGAAGGATTTTTGTTAATTTGGTATACATCAGTAATTTTCATTTTTATTCGAAATATTTTTTTTACCTTGTTATCAAGTATTTTGTTTTGACATTGGTAATGAGAAACACGTGTATTTTTAGTTTGGCCTTGTTGTATTTTGATGTGATGATGAATCGAAAATCAATGTGAATTTTCTCATGTATGTTTCACTAATTTGTTGTCGTTTTATACATTGTTTGGATGACAAATTGTGACATATTGTGCTCCAATCAGCAAAACATGTTTGGTATATTTTGAATAAAATGTTTTACAATTCATTTTTTTATTATTATGGATAGATCATTTTCCTGTAATGACCATAACGAACTATACAATCTTGGACGCTGTATATGGCGGTGCGTGGAACCAGGGGGTCAAGGGGGTTGGGGACACATACCAGCACCTCCCATCGCCTTTTGCAAATCGTAAACATGTTCCAGTCTTTTCTAATTTTCTAAACAGATTTTTGCGTGTTCATTACATTACGCATTTCTTTCTTATTTGCTGTTCAAAGCTCATACCCAATACCTTCACTGTACATGTAACACCCTGACCGACCCTTCCATACCAGGAAGAATCTCGTAGTCTAAACCCGCGCATGTATGTGTAGCGTACATCCAGAGTTCATGAACTTCTCTTATCTTAATCAACAGTACGGCGGGTTCTTCTTTTTTTCGTGGAGGTCACTTAGCACCATACTGAACTAATGTTTCCGAACATCAGATTTCTAAATTGAAGTCAAAAAGGCAGCCATGCAGTTAGGGTTTTTTTTTGTAGTTAGCGATCAAGGTGTACGAGAAGGTCACTTCATTCTTTAGATTGCCCGTGGCCAAGGCATGACCCGACGTGCAGTGTGGTCATTGAATCAAAGGTTTTACTCGTCCCTAAGACAACTCGACCCTCAGCAGCAATATCGGTAAAGGCCACAGATGCTCGCTGCATGTCGGATATGTTTACGTCCTTTCATCGTTCGTGCACATAACATGCATAAAGGGACGATCATTTAATATCGAAGACGGAAGGAGCTGACAGATTACCCTCAAAGTATATGAAAATGAAATACATCATTTGTAAAACAAAAATCAAATACTCTGGCCGGAATTCCCCAATTTGAATTTATTTTTATTTTATCGAACAAAGGTGAATCAATTTAAACTCACTTTATGTATTTATTTATTTGCTTATTTATTTAATATGTTTTTTCCTCATTCATTTACTTACATGTATTTTTTTGTTGTTGTTGTGGAGGGGGGGGGGGGGGGTTGTCAATTTTGCATTGAATCGAAAATAGTTATTCTGTCCTTTCGGAAATGTTAATCCGGCCTACTCTACATTGTTAAAAAAGGTCATCTGACCCGACAACAATTGTAAGCTCCTCCCTCCCCCACCTTCTGAATTAAATGGTCGTCCCTAAATTGACAGCTTTCATGAAAGAAGTGCAATCGATATTGGAAGTCCTTGGAGGGGCTGTGAGACTGTAGGGTATCATATAAATGTATTACAGACTGTGAATGAGTACCCTCTCTCTAACTGTAACAATGAGTTAGGAAAAAAAATATTCCGAGTGCAAAATATTTATGGGTCATTGAGTCATAATTGAGCTTTTTTGTTATATGTCCAAAATTTAAAAAAAAAAATCCTTTTTTCGCACAACAGAAAGTTTAATAATTTTAACTAAAATTTCGAAATTCCTCTTGGTTAATTAAATTCTGAACCCTCCCTTCCCGTCCCTTTCGCCACCTTTTTAGTTCTTTGACAAAAACGGATGGTTCCGCCACTGCATGTACATCAATTCCCTTGAAATACTTTGTCCATCTGCGGTCACTTATCATTCGGTACGGATCCCTTTGAAAGCTGCACTGCGCAAATATTTCTAAATTACTAAGAGGTCAAAAGTTTAGTGGATTTTTTTTTTCTCGGTTTATTGATTTTAAGTGTTGCACCGACGATGGCCGTCCATGCTCTGATATAACACGTTAGTGACTGGCTAGCTAACATTAACATGCCTATCAATACCCACTGGTCCTAAACTGAGATAATGATGATTTTTCTTTTTTTTTTTTGTTACCCGAGTAATTTTTCTAGTATAATTTTACTTTTTCGTAACTCAGATTCTTTATTATTGCATTATTTAGTATTTTATAATTTATCATTTGAAATTGAAATAAGCGGTCTCGCTTTTTATTTCAAATCTCTACTTTTTATATTTTCAGAAGTTATCATTGTGAATTTTTATGAAATAAATAAGTTTAAACTGACTAATTTTTTTTTTAATTTTCATTTTTATTAGTCCCCTACCGGCAACGCCGAAGGGGACTCTTTTTTTCTTTTGTTTATTGACATAATAAATCGAGTAGATTTCTCTTTCATAATATTACTTTTTTTCATTATTTAATTTTGAAAATTTATTTCAAAAAAATCTCGCCATTTTCTAATGTTTATTAAGTTTATTCATTTTTATTTTATTCACTATTTATTCATCAGTCTTTGTGGAATTCAGAGGATGTCGATCATAACAATTGTCACCCTCCATAACAACTTCACAATGTGAATTTTAGGGCATGCTATTGTTACGAAGACAAGCTTGACAGATTTCTATTACATGTTTTTGTGTAACTGTAAAGGACTTTGAGAAAAGCTGGGTGGAGTGGCGCGTGGGAGGACAATGGAGCGTGCAGTGAAATAAAGAATTAAAAGACGGCGAAAAAGATCACAATATAATGTTCAATAAAAAAAAAAAAGAAAAAGGCGTAAAAGATGTATTTAGGGGTAAAATTATTTTTGACCGACAGCCGAAAATAACAGGTTGCCTCGATATATATTTTTTTTATCTGTAAAAACGATGTACATTAAGTTCTCAATTTCCTGATGAATACATTAGGTTTTTTTTTAAATTTAAGGGTGGAGCTGTAATTTTACTTCAGTCAAAATGTACTTAAATTTGAAGAAAATTATTGATAAGCCATAATCCGATTAATTTATAATCTATTTTAGAATCTGAAAAAAACCAAACTATTTGTTAAACCAATCTCATTTTCTTGTTTAAATTCATATATAACAAGTGCCTTTAGGAGATATATACAACAATTGAATGTTCATTTTTAATTTTACGGAAGACCAATGGCTTCACAGAAAAAAATTAATTTATTAATTATATATACGCAATAACATTAAGTATGTACGCAATAGTTCTGTGGATATACGCAACAAAACATACTGGATGTTACAAAAACAAAGAAAATTAAAAAAAAAAAAAAAAAAAAATGGTATTCTGCACAATCCAGAAATTAGTCTTACCATTTTTCTGATGTTTAATGGAGCAAACAGGAAATCTAGGACTCTCAGAATAATCTGAAATACTTTGTTTTACGTCCGCTTTCAAGAGGATACATTATTTATTTATTTTATTTATTTATTTATTTATTTATTTATTTATTTATTTATTTATTTATTTATTTTTTGAGTAGGGATAAGAAAACAACGAATTCAAATATAGATTTTGCAATACAGATATAAAAAAAAATGATAACAAAATCTTTCCAGAATGTGGTAAGTTAAGTATGTTAACCCTTGATATACTGTCATTTTTTGGTATGATTAAATTATTTTCGGAGGACTAATGCCCTGTGCACGGTGACTCGCAAAATTTTCTCCGAATGGAAATAGATATTGAGATAATTTTTGTACATAGCTTGGGCTAAATAGACAAACGGTTCCAGTCGCTTCTCTCCAGAAGCAGCTCTGGAGATTTCTTTTCTCGACACATAAGTGCCCCCCCCCCCCTCCCCTCCCCCTTACACACACATATAAAAAGCCGCAGATTTCTAGTCCACCCAAGGTAGTGAAGCGACCCATCGACGTCTTGTTTTTATCATTATGTTCTTTACTTGTTTTATTTATAGAATGTTGATTCATGTGAAAAATAAAGTTTTTCTCTCATATTACGTTTTTTATTGATTTCACGTACAAAGCAATTATTTCCATGCAAAGTACTCTCACGTAACTCCTATACTAAATATCAATCGCCCAGAAGATGGAATAAACACCAACAAGAACTCATTTAATACATGTCTCAAAAGAAAATCATAGGTTTATAGTTTTTGAACAAATCAAAGCACTTTTCATTTTCTTCTAGCAGTTTTCCTGAATTATTAACAGATAGCAAGGAATAAAATTACCTAGTATCGCTTTACTACTCTCCTCAAATGAAAAAAAAAAACGATTTTGGCTACAAAACATTTATTTCTGTGATTAAGTTTAATTTGAATGTTACGAACATGGAAAGCTCGAAGAATATTTTTTCTTTTGATTTTTTTTCTACAAGATTGGAACATTTTATTATGAGAAAAATCACGACTAGTATTTGCTTCCTCCGTTGCATAGCATTTATTAAATTGTAAAGTATAAGCTTTACTTTCATTTATACACTAGTATCCATGAACCTCTTAAGACAATTTAACGGTCACCTTAAAATATGATCATTTTTATCACAACATGCATTGTATATAGGATGTCCCCGATCAACAACAAAACGAGAGGGTACATTCATCTACCGTCGATGTTAGTTTGTGTCTTTCAAAATCAAATTTTATATGAATTTATTTCATTTATATTACCGTTCTATCTTGAGTAGTTTACCTCTTTCTTGTATTTTGAATATTCAATTATATTTCATTTTGAAAAAAAAACTTCACTTCATCAATTTTTATCGTTTTCAAAAAGGTCAAAGGTCACAAGTCATGGTATCGAATGAAAGGTCTTGTCATGAGAAATCTACATTATGAAATAGCAAATCCCTACTCCTCATAGTTAATTAGATATTGCTCAGGCACGATATTTCAGAAGTGGGCAAATGTCAAGGTCGCTGGTTCAAAAGTCATGGTATAAAAGAAAAACAATGGTCATGAGGTATCTATCAAAGTCCTACACTGCTACATTTCATACTTTATGCAAAATTGTCCAGATTAAAATATTCAGAAGTAGGTCAAAGGTCATGATCACAAGTTAAAAAGTCATCTTATCAAATTAAGGCACTGGGCATCCATACTTCACGAGATACGACATAGGTTACAGTTTTCTGAGGTAGGTGAAAGGTCAAGGTCACAAGGTAAAAAATCATGGTATAAAATGAAAGGTCAGATCGTGAGAAATCTACATTATGAAATATCAAAGTCCTCCTAATAATTCATGAGATATGACCCAGGTTTAAAGTTTAGAAGTAGATCATAGGTCAAGGTCATTTGGGAAAAAGTCATGGTATGAAATGAAAGCTCCGGTCATCATTGCTTCCCCTCACAGTTCACGAGATATTGTCCAGGTTAAAGTTTAAGACCGAGAGCCGACGAGGACTCGGACGATTCGACAATAGCTCACCGGAACTCTGTCGGCGCCATGGTTTAGTGGCTAAGGCGTCGGGCCAGTGACCGAAAGGTTGCTGGTTCGAGCCTCACTAGGACCCTGGGTCCACTGAAATACAAGAATATAATTTTATGTTCTGTGTTATACTAAAATGTCTGTGGATGTATTATTTACATGTCCATGGTGTTTTTGAAAAAGAAAATCTCCGTACATTCGTCCTGGCGATCTAATAAAATTATTAGTGTTATTGACATTCAGTGTCATTTACAATGTATAAGAAAAATTACATAAAACGGTGTTTGTCTAACGTAGATATTTTAGACTCTAAGCGATAATTAATTTATTTTTAAATGTGACTTCTACTATTAACTAGTACTAGACCAATTCAAAGATAAATGTTAATGGATACTTGTTGAGGACTGTACAAACACTTTATAAATAAGACTCAATAACAAATACAAAAAACCAATAATAATGATAACTAGATGGCTACTGTTGCAAGCAACAGACGGATTCCTCCTTTATTAGACCTTCCTCGGAACTGAAGTGTTAAAATCCGAAAAAAGAAGATGGTAAAAAGTATAGTAGCTTTCGCACCTTATTCACTTCAGCAGATGAGTCAAAAGAGCTTATGTCTAATTTTGGACTCTTATTTATTTATCAACAAAATGGAAGAAAAAATAATAAATACCTTTCATTTTTACGAAAGCTTTAAACTCCATGCTCTATAACAAATTCTTTACAATTACACTCTCAAAACAGAATTGCACAATGATTTTGCAATGAGATAATTTCTGTTAATAGAAAATGACAACAATATGAAATGCTTCTAAGAAAAAAAAAGAAACAGAAAACAAGAAGAAAAGAGTTATCTTTCTTATAATATGTTAAGTTCAAATAAGAAGGACTACTTGGGTGAAGAATAAATAGTGTAGGACCAGAAATGTGAATTATACAGGAGAAAATGTTTGTTATGACCTTGAGAATGATTATTTGACCTTGAACCAATGTCACAGATAAAAGATAAGTATTGGAGGTTATTCTCATCAAAATTAATCTTAAACTGATCAAAGTTCAGTATTTTATCAACGAAAGTATGCTGTGACCTTGAAATCCAACAAATGACCTTGGGTCGAGGTCAAGGTGAGAGGGCTTGATGCAAGGAATATTTGTGTAAAGTTTGAACATTTAACATCAAACAGTCTTTGTTTTACAGGCAAAAGTTTGTTGTGACCTTGAGAAGGAGAATTTGACCTTTGGTCAAGGTCAAGGTGAAAGGGCTTGGCTCAACGATTATATGTATGAAGTTTGAACTCTCAAGGTCAAACCGTCTTTGTTCTATAGGCAAAAGTTTGTTGTGACCTTGAGAAGCAAAATTTGACCTTGAAACAAGGTCAACGTTAAATGACTACCTATAAGTTACCTACCATCCAAGTTTCAACTCAAAATCTCAAAAACTGAGGAAATTGGCACTGTGCCAATTTAAAATTCCATTTTCAACTCGTAATAGAGCGAAAACCGTAAATATTTCATTGAGCATGTAAGCGTATAAAAGTTTGCAAATTTTCCAAAGAACAATATAAAACAAATTTCGTTCAAATCGTACGGTTACTTTAGGAGTTATGAAAGTTTAAAGATTTGACCTTTGATGACCTCTAGCGGGGGCATATGTGAACTTTAGGACAAGAAAAAAAATTTGAATTGAGATCTTGATATGCTCTTTCACATCGTATTTTCCACTTTATCATATTTTGCGGTACTTTTTTGTAAAGTGTCTGGAACGTTTGGGGGTAAGAATAATAATAAGAATAATAAGAATAAAGAAAAGACAATACAACTAGATGGCTACTGTTGCAAGCAACAGACGGATTCCTCCTTTCTTAGACCTTCCTAGGAACTGAAGTGTTAAAATCCGAATAAAGAAGATGGAAAAAAGAAAAGTTGCTTAAGTACCTTATTCACTTCAGCAAATGAGTCAAAAGAGCTTATGTCTAACTTGGGACTCTTTATTTATTCATCAACAAAATAGAAGAAAAAATATTAAGTATTAAGTACCTTTCATCTTTACGAAAGCTTTAAACTCCATGCTCTATCAATATCAAATCCTTTACAATTACTTTCTCAAAACATAATTGCACAATGATTTTGCAATGAGATAATTTCTATTAATAGAAAATGACAACAACATGAAAGTACAGATATGTAATGCTACTAAGAAAAAAAAAAAAAGAAACAGAGAACATGAATAAAAGAGTTATCTTTCTTATACTATGTTAAGTTCAAATAAGAAGGACTACTTGTGTGAAGAATAAATAGTATAGGACAAAAAGTGTAAATGCTACAAGAGTAAATAAATATTAAGACCTTGACTAAAATTTATTGTGACCTTGAGAATCAGAATTTGACCTTGGGTCAAGGTCAAGGTGACAGAGCTTAGTTTAATGATATTATGTATGAAGTTTGAACTTTGAATGTCTAATAGTCTTTGTTCTATAGGTAAAAGTTCGTTCTGACCTTGAGAATCAAAATTTGACCTTGGGTCAATGTCAAGGTGAAAGAGCTTGGTTTAATGATATTATGTATGACGTTTGAACCCTGCAGGTCTAATAGTCTTTGTTCTATAGGCAAAAGTTTGTTCTGACCTTGAGAATCAAAATTTGACCTTGGGTCAAGGTCAAGGTGAAAGAGCTTGGTTTAACGATATTATGTATGAAGTTTGAACTCTGAAGGTCAAATAGTCTTTGTTCTACAGGCAAAAGTTTGTTGTGACCTTGAGATTGAAAATTTGACCTTGAAAGTAGGTCAACATTAAATGACTACCTATAAGTAACTTAGTATCCAAGTTTCAACTCAAAATCTCAAAAACTAGAAATTGGCACTTTGCCAATTTAAAGTTCCATTTTCAACTCGGAATAACTCGAAAACCGTAAATATTTTATCGAGCATGTAAGCGTATAAAAGTTTACAAATTTTCCAAAGAACATTTCAAAACAAATTTCGTTCAAATCGCACGGTTAATTTAGGAGTTATAAGTTTTTAAAGATTTGACCTTTGGTGACCTCTAGCGGGGGCATACGTGCACTTTTCGACGACAAAATTTTTTTACCTCTAGATCTTTATATGCTCTTTCACATGATACTATTTGTTTTATCATAAGAAGTGGCACTTTTTTGTACAGTGACTGGATCGATCTGGGGGTAAGAATAATAATAATAAGAATAATAATAAGAATAAAGAAAAGACAATACAATAACAGAAAGGATTCCGACGGAAAAGTCGGAATCCTTAATAACAGAAAGGATTCCGACGGAAGTCGGAATCCTTAATAATAAAAAAAAAAACATGTGTTTGTGAAACACCAATGCCCCCATCAGCATCTTTGTCAGTAAAACAGCTTTGATGAAAACAGCAGAAGATTCCCGGAGGTCAAGGTAACGAGTTAAAAAATTTGGTACCCATAAAAAGGTCTAGCCACATGGAATACACATGTGAAATATGAAAAACTTATCTAGTTTTTTTTTCAAAAGTAGGTCAAACTCCAAGGTCAAGGTCACAAGATAATGATTTTGGTATCCATGTAAAGGTCTTGTCACAACAAATACACATGTTAAGTATGAAAGCTTTATCACTTACCAGTCAAAATTTATCAAAAGGTGAAACATTTGCAGACAAACGGACTGATCAAAAACTATTTGCCCCCGAATCTCATTGATCAGACAAACCCGTAGATATAAACTTGTAAAGACAACATGGAGAGAACAACCTAAAGGAAACACATGGAGGAGTTAACTTGACGGAGACAGCATATAGAAGACAAATAGAAGACATTACCTTTTGAAGACAAGTTGGAGAGAATAACCTAAAGGAAACACATGGAGGAGTTAACTTGACAGAGACAGCATATAGAAGACAAACTGGTAGACATAACCTTGTGAAGACAAGTTGGAGAGAATAACCTAAAGGAAAGACATGGAGGAGTTAACTTGACGGAGACATCATACAGAAGACAAACTAGTAGACATAACCTTGTGAAGACAAGATGGAGAGAACAACCTAAAGGAAACACATGGAGGAGTTAACTTGACGCAGACAGCATATAGAAGACAAACTAGTAGAGATAACCTTGTGAAGACAGGATGGAGAGAACAACCTAAAGGAAACACATGGAGGAGTTAACTTGACGCAGACAGCATATAGAAGACAAACTAGTAGAGTAAACCTTGTGAAGACAAACTGGAGACTACAACCTAGAGGAAACACACGGAGGAGTTAACTTGACAGAGACAGCATATAGAAAACAAACTGGAAGAGATAACAATAAGAAGACAGGATGGAGAGAACAATCTAAAGGAAACACATGGAGGAGTTAACTTGACGGAGACATCATATATACGACAAACTAGTAGAGATAACCATGAGAAGACAAGATGGAGAGAACAGCCTAAAGGAAACACATGGAGGGGTTAAATTGACGGAGACAGCATATAGAAGACAAACTGGTAGACATAACCTTGTGAAAACAAGATAGAGAGAACAACATAAAGGAAACACATGGAGGAGTTAACTTGACGGAGACATCATACATAAGACAAACTAGTAGAGATAACCTTGTGAAGACAAACTGGAGACTACAACCTAGAGGAAACACACGGAGGAGTTAACTTGACGGAGACAGCATATAGAAAACAAACTGGAAGAGATAACAATAAGAAGACAGGATGGAGAGAACAATCTAAAGGAAACACATGGAGGAGTTAACTTGACGGAGACATCATACAGAAGACAAACTACAAGAGATAACCTTGAGAAGAAAATATGGAGAAAACAACATTGACGGAGACAGCATATAGAAGACAAACTAGTAGAGATAACCTTTTGAAGACAAGATGAAGAGAACAACCTAAAGGAAACACATGGAGGAGATAACTTGACGGAGACATCATATATACGACAAACTAGTAGAGATGACCATGACAAGACAAGATGGAGAGAACAGCCTAAAGGAAACACATGGAGGGGTTAACTTGACGGAGACATAACCTTTTGAAGACAAGTTGGAGAGAATAACCTAAAGGAAACACATGGAGGAGTTAACTTGACAGAGACAGCATATAGAAGACAAACTAGTAGAGATAACCTTGAGAAGACAGGATGGAGAGAACAACCTAAAGGAAACACATGGAGGAGTTAACTTGACGCAGACAGCATATAGAAGACAAACTAGTAGAGATCACCATGAGAAGACAAGATGGAGAGAACTGCCTAAAGTAAACACATGGAGGGGTTAACTTGACGGAGACAGCATATAGAAGACAAACTGGAAGAGATAACATTTTGAAGACAAGATGAAGAGAACAACCTTAAGGAAAGACATGGAGAAGTTAACTTGACGGAGACAGCATATAGAAGACAAACTAGTGGAGATATCCTTGAGAAGAAAATATGGAGAAAACAACCTAAAGGAAACACATGGTGGGATTAATTTTACGGAGGCAACATATAGAAGACAACCTGGAAGAGATAACATTGTGAAGACATGATGGAGAGAACAACCTAAAGGAAACACATGGAGGAGTTAACTTGACGGAGACAGCATATAGAAGTCAAACTAGTAGAGATAACCCTGTGAAAACAAGATGGAGAGAACAACCGAAAGGAAACATATGGAGGAGTTAACTTGAGGGTGACAGCATATAGAAGACAAACTGGTAGACATAACCTTTTGAAGACAAGATGAAGAGAACAACCTAAAGGAAACAACTTGACGGAGACATCATATAGAAGACAAACTGGAAGAGATAACCTTTTGAAGACAAGATGCAGAGAAAAACCTAAAGGAAACACATGGAGTAGTTAACTTGACGGTATAGCATATAGAAGACAAACTAGTAGAGATAACCTTGTGAAGACAAGATGGAGAAAACAACCTAAAGGAAATACATGGAGGTGTTAACTTGACGGTCGCAACATATAGAAGACAAACTGGAAGAGATAACATCGTGAAGACAAGATGGAGAGATCAATCTAAAGTAATCACATGGAAGGGTTAACTTGACGGAGACAGCATATAGAAGACAAACTAGTAGACATAACCTTGTGAAGACAAGATGAAGAGAACAACCTAAAGAAAACACACGGAGGGGACAACTTGACAGAGACAGCATATAGAAGACCAACTAGTAGAAATAACCTTGAGAAGACAAGATGGAGAAAACAACCAAAAGGAAACACATGGAGGAGTTAACTTGGCGGAGACATCATATAGAAGATAAACTGGAGGAGATAACCTTTTGAAGACAAGATGAAGAGAACAACCTAAAGGAAAGACATGCAGGAGTTAACTTGACGGAGACATCATATAGAAGACAAACTGGAAGAGATAACCTTTTGAAGACAAGATTAAGAGAACAACCTAAAGGAAAGACATGGAGGAGTTAACTTGACGGAGACAGCATATAGAAAACAAACTGGTACAGATAACCTTGAGAAGACAAGTTGGAGAAAAGAACCTAAAGGAAACAAATGGAGAAGTTAACTTGACGGAGACATCATATAGAAGACAAACTGGAAGAGGTAACCATTTGAAGACAAGATGAAGAGAACAACCGTAAGGAAAGACATGAAGGAGTTAACTTGACGGAGACATCATATAGAAGACAAACTGGAAGAGATAACCTTTTGAAGACAAACTAGTAGAGATAACCTTGAGAAGACAAGATTGAGAAACGCATGGAGGAGTTAACTTGAGGCAACATATTGAAGACAAACTGGAAGAGATAACATGGTGAAGACAAGATGAAGAGAACAACCTAAAGTAAACACACGGAGGAGTTAACATGACGGAGACAGCATATAGAAGACAAACTAGTAGACACAACCTTTTGAAGAGAAGATGAAGAGAACAACCTAAAGGAACACATGGATGAGTTAACTTGACGGAGACAGCATATAGAAGACAAACTAGTAGACATAACCTTGTGAAGAAGTGATAGAGAGAACAACCTAAAGGAATCACATGGAGGAGTTAACTTGACGGAGACAGCATATAGAAGACAAACTGGAAGAGATAACCTTTTGAAGACAAGATGAAGAGAACAACCTAAAGGAAACACACGGAGGAGTTAACATGACGGAGACAGCATATAGAAGACAAACTAGTAGAGATAACCTTTATGAAAAGATGGAAAGAACAACCTAAAGGAAACACATGGAGGAGTTAACTTGACGAAGGCAACCTATAGAAGACAAACTAGTAGACATAACCTTGTGAAGACAAGAAGGAGATAACAACCTAAAGGAAAAACATGGAGAAGTTAACTTGACGGAGACAACATATAGAAGACAAACTGGTAGAGATAACCTTTATGACAAGATGGAAAGAACATCCTAAAGGAAACACATGGAGGAGTTAACTTGACGAAGGCAACCTATAGAAGACAAACTAGTAGAGATAACCTTGTGAAGACAAGATGGAGATAACAACCTAAAGGAAACACATGGAGGAGTTAACTTGAGGGAAACAGCATATAGAAGACAAACTAGTAGAGATATCCTTGTGAAGACAAGATGATGGAGAGAACAACCTTAAGGTCTTGTACGCCGACGCGGACAATAATGATCCGAAATAGCTCTCGGTACATTCGTCATACCGAGCTAATGAAATTATTTGTTTTTCATTGACATTCACTTTCCTTTGTAGGAAAAATTACGTATATGATGTTTGTCAAACTTGACATTTTAGACTCGAAGCGATAATTGATTTATTTTCAAAATATGACAAATGCTAGACCAATTCAAAGATAAAAGTGTCAATGCAAATACAAAAGTGTTGATGAATGCACACCTACCTTGCAAATAATACTCGTGAAAGCGAATGTACAATAACAAATATAATTAAATCAAAGCACTGAAGGTACTGAGTGCAAATAGCCAGAATATGTATCACTTATAATGTATGACACAATATTGTGTTTTCAAAGTTATATTTGTTCCTGGACACCTTCGTAGGCCACTTTATGGACGTATAAAGACAGAACTAAAGTGCAAATCCATAATGTTGTCGTAATGAATTGAAAGATGATGTCTGACATTGAACAGGAAAATTAAATAACATCACATTAAATCTAACCACCCCCCCCCCTAAAAAAATACAACAATCCAATATGACTATCGATTGATGATACCATATATAAGGGAAGAAGAAGATTCTTACTTTCTAATTTGATCCCCACTCTCTCTTTTACCTTTCATGTTCAATGTTAGGTGTGTGCTAAGAATTTGAAGGAAAATTCACTTCTTTTTTAGTATATAAAAACATCTAAACGGGAATGTTTTGATCTTTTATTTTTCATAATTATTAATTTCATATTTCATGATGGAAGTTCCTAATTTAATATACAGATTTATTTTGTGAAGGAGGGCAAAATAAGCCTACTTGAAGTTAGTTTTACGTTTCAATGATTCAACTTCATATCTTTATCGATAGCACCGTTTCATTTATATATTGTCCATCAAAACGGGTAATGGAAAGGGGTTTCCAACACACAGCCTGTGTTCATCTCAGTACATACAGATGCATTTTTCATTAGGCCATGCATGTACATAACACGACAGCTCGATTCATATAGATAATTCATTGATTCAGACAGTGATCAGACTTTAAACCGATCATGACGCCGAAGCAGTCCCAAGTTACATGTAAATAGAGTAACATCGTTTATACATACTCAGTAGACGGGGCACCCATGAGTGAAGAAATCAGGCAACCACTATGTGCTATTCGCACAAAAATTGGTTTGTGAAACACGAATGCCCCCTTCGGCATCTTCGTCAGCACCATTTTCTGTTAATTCGATTCAAGATCACAAGGTCAAAAATTTTGTTACCAATGGAAAGGTCTTGTCACAATTGATACACATGTGGAATTTGACAGCCCTATCACTCACCGTTCAAATTTCATGCCAAATGTTAAAATTTATGAAAAGTAGGTCAAAGGTCAATAGGAATCCTTCCCCACCCCGGATGGTTTTCTATATAGAGAACCTTCCCCCTTTTCTTACCATAGAAAACCGTTCTTGGTTTGACGTTCAATTGTTTTATAGGGAACCAGAAAGAGGAATGTCCCTCCAAATCAAGAAAATTTCCGATTCTAAACGTTAGAAATTTGAAGTCAAGATTTGAATTAGCCAAACATGTGTTATTGAAATATGTAGTCCTTCTTCAAGAGAAAATGTTTATGGTTTAAATAGAAAGACTGAGGTAATTGTAAGCAAACTGTTCCGCTGTTCTCCGTGTCGGCCGCCAGAACTGCAGATATATGCTGATAATCGGGGAAATCAATTCTATAGATACGAATTCTGACCAAAAACTAAAGAAGATACCGTTATATCACAGAACCCATCGATTCAACGAAATTTATATGATGTCCTTTTGAAAGAAAGGGTGGGATCTCCAACAAGACTCGGTAGAAGCAACAACCCCATAGAGTAGACAAACACAAAAAGAGACGCAAAGGGGACAAGTTAACACAAAATACGGAATAACAAACACAAAATACCACAAATAAAATAATAAGACAAGTAGGCAATCAGTGCCGACTAAGGACGGCCATCTGCCACGTTAGCATATTAATTTTCTTGTTTAAAAAAGGACATATACTCGATGGAAAACTTCAGAGCGTTGTCTCGCGTAAAAAAAGGAGAGGAAAAAACACCAAAAGATTATGGCTTTTTTTTTTTGCATGAGGTCATTTCATTTTATTCATACATTAATTTTGTATTTGATAAGGATATGTCCCAACTCGATACCTTCTTGAAGAAAATTTCAAACCAATTTTTATGCACCAGACACTTGTTTCGGATATTAATAAATCCTCATCAGTTATGCGTCCAGCAAAAGTGATTTTCATACGCCGCCAAAATTCATTTCCGTAGTTCATTTGAGTGATCGTGTTTCTATTAATTTAACATTTTGAACTACTACGATTTTTATATCGTATACTCTAAACGTATTAATCACGGGAAAAATGATGAAGAAACATTTATTATCCCTCAGACAATATTCGAAAACATTTTAAATTCTATTTCAGATAGCACTACCTTTTTCTATCAAGTCTCTTAGAAGGTAGAAAGTCATGTCTATTGAACCAAAGACGATATCAAAAATCCGTTTGGCTTTCCGGATTTTGGGGGAACGTTTTCTATGATGTGGGAACGTTTTCTAAATAGAGAACTAGAGAACCTTCCCCTGGAGGTGATTAACCTTCCGCGGGGGAAGATTCTATATACAGAAAACAGTCCGGGGGGGGGGGGTTCTCTATAGAAAACTTTCCAGGGGGAAGAGTCTCAATGGGGGATGTTGTCTATACGATACCGGGACAGACCAGATCGTCGGTAAACAATCTGACAAAACTTTGTAAAATTGCTTAGTTTGAAATGAATGGGTGGAGATTACCTGCATGACAGAATTCCATATTTTTACACCAGGAAAACGGATAAAGATGAAAGCTGTAACACTTGTAGGGGACCATACTCATCAATAATTACTATGTACATTAGTTTTAAGAAGTCGAAAATGCAATGTTATGGATAAAAAAATGGACGAGGGACGGCGGCAGGCGATGACAATAGGTCACAGGACCTTTGCTGGGCTGAGGTTATCAAGCTGTTCAAAGCAACCGTGTAGATAAAACCGGATAAAGAAAAAACACAAGCCACGCGCTTGCAAAGCGTAACCTCCTTCATGTGCCACCAATTTTTTAATATCTTATCCATTTTTTTCTAATATTGCCCATTGTGACATTGACCTTTGACATTGAAAATCAAAAAGGTGACGTCCTCTCACAATTGACAACTTTATACATCCAAAGTTTGATGAAGATTGAAAGAAAAGTGTGGCCTCTAGAGTGTCCACGAAGTTTCTCTATTATATCGGCCATTGTGACCTTTTGTCATTGTCTCCGTCTGTTTGTCCGAATTTTCTTTTCGCATGAGAAAGTTCTGTTTTATTTTTTTTTCAAGAATTTTTCAGCCTTTAGATTGTGATTTTTGGAATCTGATTTCGGCTTTTGTGTTTTGATTTGACCTCTGACCTTGAAAGTGTTTGATTTGACCTCTGACCTTGAAAATTAATAGGTCTTTTCCTCTCACCACGGATAGTTTTGTTGGAAAGTAAAATGGGTTTTCGATTAAGTATACGATGAAACATGTAATTTAATTCATTTACAAACGTTAATTCAGTGATACTACAGAGTTTTTTTGAAACAATATGTTAGATATAAATATAATGGATAGACTTTAAATTTTTCAACAAATATAATAAACGCAATTTCTCAATTGCTACTTCTTTTCAAACAGATTTCAAGGATTCTTATATCCATATCAGAAATACTAACTTTCATTTAATAATGTTACATCAGCATATCACAGGGAGTGGGGGGGGAGGGGAATCAATGTGCTAAATAAAACTTTGATATTTGTTACGATAGAAAGTGGGGAAATCCGTGAAATTTTGATATCAGTCAACTGATGAGGGGGTGGACAGGGTGAAAGGGAGGGGAAGGGGGCGGGAGGAGGGGGAGGGAGGAGGGAGGAAAGGGGGAAAATGGGAGGAAGGGGCGGGAGGAGGGAGAGAGGGAGTGGGAGGAGGGAGGAAAGGGGGGAAAAGGGGGAGGAAGGGGGACGGGAGGAGGGAGGAAGGGGCGGGAGAGGGGAGGAAAGGGAAGGATGAAAAGGAGGGGAAGGAAGGGGGGGGGGGAGAAAAGGGGAGAGAGGTACCCCCTGTCCGCCCCTTCTGATCTGCAGCCTGTTTCACAAAAAATACTTACGAACAATTTTGGAATTTTCGTAACTTTTTATTGCTCATTACTTCTTATAAACTAAAAATCGAGATGTTTTGATGCTGAATTTATATTTAGTATGGTAGAAATGATAATAGAGAGCATGATATAATCTAAATTGAAAAACATATTACCGGGTAAGCTTTTATTTGATGATGAAAGTGACGAAAATTCCTTAAATTTTTCGTTAGAATTTTTTGGTGAAACTGGGCACAGCGCAGTAAATTTTGTTATCAGATATACTTACTTAAAGGTATTGATACAATATTTCAAACAAACCAAACATTTGTTCCTTGGTTAAAATTAACAATTTTCTAATTTTAGTGGATATTTTTTGTACATGAAAACCGACGTGGTTTTTTTTTTATCTCTCCAAATACTGGAAAAAAGAGCAGGCGGATGGAAGGTGAAATAATGCGATAATATAAAAATTTAAAATTGACTTATTTCGATCTTTTGTAACATATAATGATCGAGATATTGGATACGTCACAGATGGAATGTGACATACTTTACATCAAGAAGACCCCGAAAACATATTGGTATAGAGTATCAACATAAAACAGGTCATTTACATAAATATATGAAATGTAATACTAATTGTATCTCTCAGCTGTTACCAGTTGGTTACAAAACAACATAAACAAAACAGAAGTTCTCTCTCTCTCTCTCTTTCTCTCTCTCTCTCTCTCTCTCTCTCTCTCTCTCTCTCTCTCTCTCTCTCTCTTTCATATTTCTTTCTCTTTTCAATATCAATGTTTTGAGATGTTTTCAAAACCATCATTTTGGGAAGAAAAATTTTTTTTTGTCTTTTAATGGAAATATTGGTTCCTATTGACAGCGGGAATGGGAATATGCAATAGAAATAAAATTGGTTAAATCAATTATACTTAATTAATATTTAAACAGCTAGATCTAATTTAAACCATTTTAAACACAAAGGTTTTTTTCTTAATCTAAGATAAACCATTTTAAACACAATGTTTTTTTTAATCCAAGAAATAAAGTTTTCGTCTGATTTTCTGATAGTATTTGCCGTGCCGCGATGCATGAAATTTCGACGAATTCATGCATATACATTTTTTTAATTTAAACTTTATTTATTTTACAATGTTTAACAAACAAGTTACACAACTTATATAAATGTCTCACCGTTGGCTCAGATGTTGGCGTGAGGGGGTCCAAGGAGCAGGAGGAAACCGGAGTACCCGGAGAAAAAAACCCCTGCAGAGGCCTGGGTGGGGGATCACCTACCCTCCCACATAAGACCCTTTGCCGTACCTGAGATTCGATCCCGGGTCTTCAGAAGTTAGAAGCGAGCGCGCTACCACTGCGCTAACCCGGCCGGCACATACATGAAAATAGTAGTGTGAGAAGCTTATTCTCTGAAGATAAATTGATAATCCTACAATTCGATTAGAATTCTACGTCAACAAATGTACTTTTAAACACAGGTACTTAAGACAGAGAATTTCGTCTTTTTATTTTTTTTTTCAATCACACACTTCTTTCGTTACGTTTGTAAAACCTGAGAGATATAATATATCGAGGAAAAAAAAGGTCTCCCTCTCTCTCTCTCTCCCTCTCTCAGGCTTTACAAACGTAACGAAAGGAGTGTGTGATTAAAAAAAAATGAAATAAAAAGACAAAATTCTCTGAATCAAGTACATGTGCTTTTAAACTGTCTAAGTTTTGTTCATTCTATCTCCAGGTGGAAAGGGGGGGGGGGGTGTTAACTTCCTATATATCGTACAGACGTGCGCCAATTATAGACAATATAGAAATGGAGTACATCAGTTTTTAAGGCCATCCAATGTATAAATGGGTATCATTTTACTACAAATATGTATCGATAATGTATCAAATTATGTGTCAATAGGTATCTATCGAATTGCAATATACGTCAGAAGAGAAGATATATTTGCACCAGAAATTCAAATTCTAAATGCATAAATTACTTGCTTACATTTATTCGTGGAGTTATCTTAAGTTATAAGATACCTTTCGTTACTGGATACATATTTTACCAATTCAATTCCGTGAGCCAAAGACTCGGATAGGCATATTACAAAAATGTCAAAGATGATATTAACATACATAAGTAATTGAATAACATGAATATATGAATATAATTTCAGTTTTAGTTATAATTAATATAATGAATATATGATTTTACATTGATCTCAATACCGGTATATAAATTTGGTAGGGGGCAAGCTACTCCACCCTCACGTCTATATATTGCAATAAGTTACAACGAACCCCCCCCCCCTCCCTCCCCAACCACCAGTGTACTCCACTTTCCTTTCCATTGAACCCGGACATTGATAATCTAATAGTGACGATATGGCATACTAGTTCGTAACGATATTGTTTTTTTTTTTTTTTTTTTCATTTTTAGAGTCATAAAAATATCAATTAAAATTATTACTCTAAATTAGGGCTCGAAAAGACCGTAAAAGCCGTTCACCCAATACCAACCCCGAACATTTTAGAAACTTGTAACCTTGGAAACATATCATAAAACACACTTAGATGTTAAAGTAGATAATGTCTCTAATGAAAATATGCAAGATTTATGAGGCAGAATGATCGATAAATTAATAAATTATTATGAACGCGAGGAATATTACGTACATTGATAAAAGTAGTTTTTTTTTATCTGCTTACTACCTACATGTGACGTACTCATCGAAATGTTTTTAAAGTTCGAATGAACAAAATTTGAAGTCATTTGATAAATGTAAATTCGATTTTTAGGATAAATTTATGAATTGTCAATATTGAAATAAATGTCCTATGAAGTTTCTTATCGTTTTAACTTGTCTTGGAGTGTGTATGGCGAGGGAAAGGGGGGGGGGGGGGGGTAATTTAAGAGGGTTAGGTCATCCTCCCTGCAAGAATTTGTCAAATTGCTGATTTTTCACGTTTTACGTACGTTTTGTTTCAAAAGCATACACTAATTGGAACCCACTCCTGGACGGGTTGAATACCCGGACTTTTTTTCTACATGTTGTTTCAAGCAAATGTACGGTGGGATTTCGCTTAATTTATACGTATTAAATACGAAGATGCAGTTTTCACGTACATGGTTTATTTCGCGTGAGGATGAGTAGTCCCTGCTTGGTACGAGATGGTCATTTCTAACAAAGATAATGTTCATTTTGACAGATGATGCTTCACACATTACGACCATCTTAGTTCATCTCCCCCAGCTACTAAACCAACTGACGTAAGACGTTGGTCAATAGGTTAGATAAACAGATATATACAATGTATATAAATGTTTAACGTAGATATAATCATATTGTAATTTATCCTCACCATGATAATTTTCTATTCCATGTGAGTTTCATTCTTGATCTAAAGTTATTGCAATATTAAGCAATTATTAATTTAGTGACACCGCTGGACACTCTCTCCCCCCCCCCACGGGCGGACCTAGGATTTTTCCATAGACGAGGGGGTGGGGATCTAAGCCGTCAGGGGTCCAACCTATGATTTTGATATTTTGAAAAACCTTGTTAGTAAAAACTGGAAAAAATCTATATGTTTGGCAATCTTCAGGGAGTTGTTCGTAATTCTTAGCACACCCTCCCTTTTTAGCTCACATGAGCGAAGCTCAAGTGAACTATTGTCATAGCGCGCCGTCCGGCGTCCGTTGATTGGCTGAAGCATCTCCTCTGCATCCGCTGCACAGAATTTCATGAAACCTTACAGGAAGCAAGTACTCAAGGTCTTCTACCAAGTTTGTGTTTTTCATGCGGATCGTTTAACAAATATGCTGCCGAGGGCTCTGATTGGCTGACACACGTTCGACATCTTCTCTGCAACCGCTTCACAGAATGTCATGAAACCTTACGGGAAGCAAGAACTCAGGGTCCTGTGCCAAGTTTGTGTTTAAGTGCCGATCGTTTAACAAATTTAGCCGCCGAGGGCTCTGATTGACTGATACATTTTTGACTTCTTCTCTGCAACTGCTGCACATAATTTCATAAAACCTTACAGGAAGCAAGTAATCAAGGTCCTCTACCAAGTTTGTGTTTTTCTAGCTAATCGGTCAACAAATATGGCCGTCGAGGGCTCTGATTGGCTGACACATTTTTGACTTCTCCTCTGCAACCGCTCCACAGAATGTCATAAAACCTTACTGGAAGCAAGTACTCAAAGTCCTCTACCAAGTTTGTGTTTTTTTATGCCGACCGGTCAAAAATATGGTCGCCCAGGGATTTGATTGGCTGACACATTTTCGACATCTTCACTGAAACTGCTACACAAAATTTAACGAAACCTTACTGGAAGCAAGTACTCAAGGTCCTCTACCAAATTGTCCATTATCATTCTTTTGTGTGCAACTCAGGTGAGCGATGTGGCCCCCTTGGGCCTCTTGTTTTCTAAATCCGCGCCTGTCCTTGACCCCTGATTCGGGAGACTGGTCACGGACATGTCCCCAGGAGTTGTGTATTTGGGCCATGAAACCTGTTACGTCTCCAATCATCAAAAGACCATCATTTTTACATAATGGGGTCACAGATGACCCATACGTTACGCAGAAATAAACAAGCTTTGATGTTATCTAACAGATATGTTTGGAGGCCATAAATGATAAGGTAATACACAACATACGTGTAATTAGGTCTTCCGACTTCCGTCGGAAGACCTATTGTTTTCGTAACCGTGGAAAATTGGATCAGCGATTTCTCAAGAACCCTGTAAGCTAGGACAATGAAAGTTCTCCAACGTTACGTTTGGAGTAAAAGCTAGATTGGTCTTTTTTATTTTTGGTCTCTGTTATTTTTTTATCATGTTTTTTAGTAGATTCAAATATTTGACGGGAGCGTCGAATTACTCAAAAGGACCGAAAATTTCATGTTTTGCTATTTGTAAGCTTAAATATCTCGTATTTTGCTATCTACAATTTCCATTCTTTTTGAAAGTCGACAGCCATGCAAGATATGAAATGTTAGATGCACACTTTAACGATTTATTACGATGACGTCCTTCACCGTCCTTCATATTTCCAAATTCAGAAGTTCATAGGAGGAAGACACTTTTTTGCTTATAATAGTAAACAAAAATTAAGCTTATGAAGTTTCCTAAAAATTTCAATATTATTATTTTTTATCCATATATCTGTCTTATTTAGTCTTTCTGATTTTTCCTATCTCTTACTGTTGAAAAGATATGAGCATCGAAATTTTGAGTTGGGTATTTCGATACACCTTCACGCCAACAGATCGGGCGCACACTAAAATTGGTAGTCCGAGTCCGACTCGAGAAAAGCAGTGTTGAGATTTTCAAATTCCGATTTCACGGCAATGATGAATATGCATTTCATAAATACATTTCGATATACACAATTTGATTTTAAAGCAGTTGATTAATTTAGAAGAGATCAGCTACAAACCAGAATTTACACACAAAAAGTGGTAGTTTGATTCCGATTTCTAACCTACAAACCTGTTTCTAAACTTCAATAACTATATTTTGAACATCAAGTTTAATTTCTAATTCTAGCAAACGTTCGAACATAATTTTCGGTTGGTTTATTTACAAATTGATGAACAATTTCTCCAACATTCTTCCCTCCCCTCGTTTTTCGAAAACAGTTCTGTTTATATTGAACGATGTCGCCATGATGGAAATTCAAAATAAACTTTGAAAAAAGGGAAGGGGGGGGGGTCCAAATTTGAACCTGCACAGCGAGAACCTCATGGAATTTATATATATATATATTGAACGTAACTTGTTATTACCATTTCTCTTCTCAAGAAAATTGGTTCTACAGCAACGAGCTCGCCTTTTTTATGGGGGAAGGGGGCAGGAAGAATTTGCAAAAAAAAAAAAATCCCGGCTCTGAAAAATGCTGAAAAAAATATTCAGGCCCAAAGGGCCGGCAATTTTTTTTTTCCCGGACCATGCAAAAGTAAGGATACATTGCATGATATGGAAATTTTTGCTGGCCCTTTGTGCCAGACAATTTAAAGTCAACAAATTAATTAATATAAATACAAACTGTTCACATAGCTGTATCTACCAGAGACCTAATACGCACAGGCACAAAAATCTAGAAAAGGTTCTATTTAAACATCATACAATCTGTCTGAAATTCGCTAACTGCAAAGAGACATCTGAAGGAACGGTTATTAACTCATACTCTGTAACAGCGGGGAGTTTAACTTACACAGACATTCACAACATTTGACAATTTGTTTAAATCCGGCCCGAAGAACCGGCGAAAATTTTTCTCCGACTCTGGTAATGGCTGAAAAAAAAATGGCCTGCTCAGAAAATTTTAAAAAATTTTACCGGCTGGCAATAGAATTCCTGCCCCCCCCCCCCCCCAAAAAAAAAAATCAAATGGTTGCTCACCAACAATTATCGGTTTGAAAATTTAATGTTACTGCTATTTGAAAACTTAAATATATGATATAAATACATGTAATGTGACGTCCTTCATATTTCCAAACCAAAAATTGTATAGGAGGAAGACACTCTTGTTGCAACCGCAACAAGAAACCTTTCTAGTTGTTACTGTCTATTGGTCATTCTATGTCCATTACCTTAGGACATGACGGTCATCAGGGTCCGTGTACTGAAGAGTGCAAATCAGACCGTCCAAAATCCGTACAACATATCCTCATCCCAATGTCAACTCACGGAAAATTAAGTTTAAAAGATAAGATTAAATTATGAAATGCTAGTCAAATGAACTTTAAAATGACGTCATAAAAAATTAGATGTATAAATTATATTCTACTCAAAAAAAAGTTTTGCACCACATCGATTTTCCCTTCATTACTGTACCGATATGCATTTTATTCTGATGAAACATTATTTTGAAAAGGTTAACAATCTTATTCAAATTAAACTAATCTACCACGATTTATTAGACGTTTCTTCAGTTCCATTTGACAAAAATTTGTTTTCCTTTGAGCAACCAATGACTTTCAAAAAAAAAAAAAAAGAATTTTAAGGAAATTATCAAAACGTTTTCTTTTGGATTCTTGAATAAATCAGTATGAAAATCACGATATTCTTAATTCTTTCACAAAAATCAGTAATTATCAAAAAAATTCCTATGATTCTTCATTCAGAATTTTAATGAAATATCAAAAATTATCGTGATTTTCAAACTTCTCGGTCTTTCCTTGAAGGAAAGCTGAGACAAATCGGAATTTCAGTCAGATCGAGTAATGTGTTGCCTTTGTGGAAGAAAATGCTAAAATCATAATTTGTAGAAACTAAGCATGAAAAGTAATACATCCATAGTGTAAGTAAGTATACAGCAAATAGACATGTGGTGCAAAACGTTTTCGAAAAGGTTGCCATGTTGTCCCCAAGAACCTGTTTTCCCCGTCAGTGACCTTTACCTTTGACCTTTGACACCAAAATCAATAGTTATATGTATCAATAAGGCATTGTTTGTTACAGATATGTTAAATTTGGAGTTTGGACAGGAGATAGTAATGTCAAATTTCCCGCATGTAAACCAATATTTTTTAAAAGTGTTTTTTTCCTTAAAGTGACTATGACTTATTGACACCAGAATTGATAGACGTTTACCCTTTCTCATACCCAGCCATATCCAAATTTGGATAGGTGGAAAGGTTAGCACAGTGACCTTGACCTTTTAACAATTGACCCTGAAATCAAAATGCATCAGCATTTGCCCCATCTTGTACGTAAACATAAAATCTTCTCTTTTTGATAGTTGGTTGAGTTTGATCAAGTTTAGACCCCAACAAATTTCATTTTAAAAAAGCACACTTTCAAGTGTCAAATTGTCTCGATGTATGGTGAAAACAGGTGAAATAAGAGGAAAAATACAGAACAATTTTCAACGATTTTTAATCAACTTAATTTGAATAACTTAAAAAATATGAAACACTCTAAATATTGTGATATTCATATTGTCTCATATTCATCAACATTTTAGTCATGATATAAAACATAATCTGATGGAAGATACATATAACTTATAAGTATAAATATAATACTATGTGTTGAAATATCATTTGTTTCATTTTTTACACGTATGAACTTTAATATACTGTTAACATGGACATTTTTGTATTGAGGTAATTTTCTGCATTTTTCACAAATCGAGGGATTTCGCAAAAATTTCCCCAGCAAAAAAATTTCCCCGCTGCATTCTTAAAATGGGAAAGACAATTTTATCGCAAAACATCTTGATGATATAATTGCGAAATTTTCCCCCGGCGAAAATAGCCATGTTAACTGTATATGCTTAAAATATCAAATTGGAAGAATACCCTCTCTATTATTGCACATTTAATACAAAAGTTACTCATTAACAAGTTCTGTTAAAAATAATAAAGCCAAATTGATTCATAGTTTATGTGCACTTTATTTTGAGGGTATCTGAACATTATATTTTCATAGTATGTGCACTATATTCTCAGGGTATGTGCACTTTATTTTTAAGGTAAGTGTACTATATTTTCATGGTATGTGCACTTATTCTAATGAATGTGTACTTAATTCTCATGGTATTTGCAATTTATCCACAGATAAATCACGATATTCGTAATATGTAATTCTCATGGTATTTGCAATTTATCCACAGAGAATATGCACTTTATTCTCATCAGGGTACATGTACATGTGCACTTTGTTCTTAGGGTATATGCGCTTAATTTTAAAGGTTTAGGCATTTTATTCTCAGGGTGTTGTACTGTACTCTCAAAATGTCTACACTTTATCTTCAGTGAATGCAGTTTATTCTCAGGGTATGTGCACATTATTCTCAGGGTATTGCCACATTATTTTCAAGATATATGCACCTTATTCTCAGCGTATCTGCACTTTATTTTCAGTGTATCTGCACTTTATTCTCAGCATATCTGCACTTTATTCTCAGCATTACTGCACTTTATTCTCAGCATATCTGCACTTTATTCTCAGCATATCTGCACTTTATTCTAATCATATTTCCACATTATTTTCAAGATATAAGCAATTTATCCTCAGTGTATCTGCACTTTATTCTCAGTGTGTATGATTATGCTCTATTGTTCAAGACTGCTCAGACTTTCGTTGTTCCAGCCATTTATTACATATAGTTCTGACTGCCGTTTGTCCCATCCTCTGCGCTGCTCCGGCTATCCTCTGTACGTCTTCTACACGCTCTGCCTTCACGGCCATCAGGTAGGCAGATCTTAACTTCCCACATAGAATGTACGCATTGATCTGAAAAATGGAAAGAATAGATTTTACCTGCAGAAAAGTGCTACAGTGTTCATATAGTGTTAAATATTTGCCGATCAGCATATAGAATAAGTGTCTTAATTTGTGTTTTCTTACGGGAATGCAACACACAGCAAGTGCATTTATCATACACGTAATGCGCATTATGTGATGTAAACTTTTCATGAAAAAATGCAATAAGTACCACTCCACTAGTATCATCACGGGGAATTACATTGGTTGTGCAAACATGTATATAAAGACTTATAAAACAAAATGTTGCTTTTATGAAAGTGAGAGGCAAACACATTTTGATTACCTCATGACCTTGTGCACTCATAGCATGATGTAAGATTACCTTAAGGAATACTGATACTATGAACTTTTCAATCACGCAGCTACGTTAAGGTGCTCCACGCAATGACGTTAGAGAAAATTCCGCGAAAACATTGTGTGACGTTACAAATGACGTCACATCAGTTATCGTATGTTAGGGATATTTCAAGGGATAAATTGAACTGGATCGATTTTCAATATTATTGAGCTTTCATCCTATTCCTTACATCAACTCTAAATGTTCCCAGTATCTTACTTACGAGAAGTAATGAAATAATGCGTGTTTTTCCACAGTTTTGCACATCGGGTCATTGTAGGTCAAGCATGTGCAGTCTGAGTTCAGGGTTAAAGGGAAGCTTTGGATGAGAAACCGCTTTTAATTCACAGAGGAATCGCTGATTTTCAATAATTAAATCAATATAAGGAATTGATAATTGTATCCTAATAAAGGAGCACAATTTTTAATTCGATTAGTTGTTAGATATTGTCCATATTTAGCAATTTAATGGAGTTTTACTGATTTACCGGCTTTAAAATAATTATTTCCTATTCATTTTTATATTCATTTAGTTGCTGCCGGGTTTTTTTTGGGGGGGGGGGGGAAGGGTGCCAGCTCATGCACATTAATACAGTTTATTCTTAAGCAATATTTAAAAAAAAATATGTAATATATATCATTACGAATACGGTGCTAAAATACATGTGTCAATAAATGGCTATACGGCGGGCACTGTATTCATAGCCGGTACAACAGAACAATATCGAGACTTCAGATACGGTCAACTTGAACTAGACTAAATCTAAGAAGAAATAAAAATAGTAATAAAACAAATTGTAATCAGCAAGAGATCGGGCGGGTTATAATTAGACTGAAACTTGATTAGCCTAGCCGGGAAAGAACCCCCCCCCCTCTCTCTCTCTCTCTCTCTCTCTCTCTCTCTCTCTCTCTCTTATTTATTCAAGTTATATACATCTTTTTATTATGAATATTTTGTCACCGATAGAGCTCTGCTCACGAAAGCCCTGTAACAAGTTTACATTCAATTTTGTTAAATACAAAATTAGAAGACGGTCAGTATCACGGTCTCAATAGTCCGCCGGGTTGGATTCAGTACGAGGAAATATTACATTGATACATAGATTTCAATATTTGATCAGCAGAAGTTTTATTGTCTAGCGGCAATCTTTATCACCATTACCTACCACAAACTTTCCCACAAAGAAAATATTTAATGTTTTAACTTGAAAAACATATATATACTAAAAGCGGATGCCCGGACGAGGCTTACCCTCCCGGGTCAAGCCCCCCCCCCCCCCCCCCCCCCCGGGCCTGCCTTCTTAATATATGTATATTACATTCTCATCGTTGTAAAAATAATACTAAAATAAAAAAAAAACACTTTACATTGGATCAGATATTAAAAACCCGTGTTATTATGTTGTACACACGTATATGCTGTATGTTTACTTATGCTTTCCCGCTAAATTTCTATGACGTAATCCAGATCACCTGTGCGTTTAGGTCCCATCTGAAAATAGACTGATATAGGGTAGTTGTAAAAAAAATGTAATTTGCAGGTGACTACCCTTATACGATTTCGATATTTTTATACAGAATCTATAGAGGACACTTCAATTTACCAAGATTTTGCTGCGCATTTCATAGAAATTTTAATAGTTGTGTAAAATGTGGATGTAAAGTCGAGTTTTGCAGTGTTTTTACCACTTGTTTTCCTTCTCGGTATATTTTCTCCTCTTAATCGTTTTAAGTGTCACAATGCCCAGCACATTTCTAAATCTGCAGGATTTACTGAAGAAAACGATATAACATTTCTATTATTTTTTCCTAATTTACCACTTGCAAAATTCAATTTAAAACCGAGACAACACTGTAGAGTTATATTTAGGGCTGTCACGTGACACAAGGGAATCCCCCTGGTGAATTTTTTTTCTTAGCTACCAGACACCTACCAGATATTAAAAAAATACAGCTTTGAACTAAAGAAAGAACGTTTAAGCTGTAATTGAGGGTTGAATGCCAGGCACCGTAAAAATGGAATATTTTCAGCGCGACGTCAGCGTGGAGCACCTTAACGCAGCCGCGCAATTAAAAAATTCTTCACATCACTATTCGGAGAAATGGAATACATGTACTTCATCCGTATCAACTTTCATGACAAACAAAAGTAGGTCACTAAAACCAAAATATTTTATTCTTTAAAACTTCCAAAATAACTGTAAAATCTGAAAAAAAAACTCTTTTATGCCAACATGCTCAATAAAATATTTTAAATCAAAGCTTCAGACTTCTAATATATAGCCTTGTTTATACATGCACTATGCGTAGGGCTGCAGACTTCTCAGATTTACTCGTTTGTTACATAACATTACTGTCTGCGCGGCTCACTTCGGAAACTAGATAAACGCAATTTTGAATACTTTGTCGTATATAAAATTTAATGAAATGGATACCATTCAATAGATCTCGCTTAGTCATAAATTTCAGTTTAAGTTATACGATAGTCAGTGCTTGCAATCACTCATTACAGACAAAACAATTTTTAGATGGGTAATTTCCCATGCTGATTTTTCCCATGATGTGCATGGTGCCGCTGTCCATAGACTCTATGTTAAACTTGGCGACGTCATGCTAATTCATTGAAAACGCCCCATTTGAAAAGTATTTTGTCTGTATAATATGATTGCATAAGCTCATGACCATATATCATATACCAAAATTTAGGACTAAGCGAGATCTATTAAATGGTATCCATTTCATGAAACTTTATGTACGACGAAGTATTCAAAATCGTTTCCGTAGTTAGCTGTGCGGACAGTAGATCAAATCTTCTTTAAAGTCATACCTTATTTGAATCCTTTCTTAGCAGCTTGATGAAGTTCTCTGCCTCTTTTAACTGAAAATTAACACAAAAGAAATAACTGTAACATTTTATAATCAATGAGTTTGTACACTATTTATATTATATTTACATTACTAGTAGATTCTCCATGTTATACGCCCATTAGGCAATTATAATTATATTCCAATAACTTGGATTGCTATTGTGACATCATGTTCAAGTTTCGCATGTAAGTATTCATATTCATGTCATGCATTTTATTAACTTCAAAATTATCTATTTGCATTATCTCAACAATGTATATATTGTACATTTTTATGAGAATAAACTATTGTCATTGTCATTGAGAATTTACCAACGTTCAAATACATTTGACACTGTAACAGGTAAATGTGCGATGTGCATGCAAATAAAAATGACCGATTATTAGAATAATGTAATTATAAGTAATGACTGTTTTACTTTTGTTGTTCATGGGTGTATAATTCTGGTTGGACATGTGCAAATTAGTATGCGACCAACCAGAATTATACATCGACAAATTGTCCATAAACACCAAAAGTAAGACAGTCATTTCTTAAGCTAATGTAAGAAACAAACGATATACAATATACATGTACACTAAGCATTGAATTTGCAGTACAATGTACTGTAAACGGGTTTAATTTCGCGGTGTTAAAAGTTCGCGGTTATCTGAATGTAGCCAATTGCGGTGGTTTTAATTTCGCGATATCTTAAGTTGCAGAAGAAAAATCTTGTTACATGTATATACATGTATAAAGAATGTGTCCCACAAGCACACAATGTAATTTGATTGTTGTTTGTAATTTTAAGTGTTTATCGTCATTATTAATGACAAACAAGTAGTAATTAATGATAATTACACAGAAACAGTTAAATATCAATTAAAGAGTACGGGTAAGTAGATTGAAATTAATTAACTGCGGACGTTTTGCACCAGAAATCTTAATCGCGCTATGCGTGTCATCTTCCATTTTATAAAAAATTATACGGGTATGATAATATTTAGATGCATCGTAAGTATATTGAAATTAAAATTGCCCATGTTTGGGATAGACCAGCCCTCAAGCGTGTGAGCCTTGAATTTTTATGTAAAAACTATTAACCAACTTAAAGGAAAAGTATGTTTAGATAATTATACATCTGAGGCATATGAACATCGTTTCCACTTTGATTTTGTTTCTCTTATATACAAAATCATTGCGGGGGTTTAATGTTCGCGGAAAATTTGAAAACCGCGAACATAGCGAAATTAAAACCACCGCAATCATTTCCCCGTTTAAAGTATAAAAAGCTCAATTAAAGCTCCTCTTGGTATTATGTCTATAGAATTTGATAAACAACAGTTTCTTAAATGTTCAAAATGTTTTTCTCATTGATGACCTAGACTGTAGATGTCAAAATGCTTCTGAGAAATAGCTGTATTTTACTCCTCATATGCTTTCTACATGTATGCATCCATTTTCAAATATCAAATCAGATTAGAAGCTATGAAAACTGTTTAATGAAACTTAAACATTTGTGAAACTTCAAGCCCTATGAATAAATATACCAGAGATTTTGCCAAAATAGGTTAAAGACCCAGATGAATAATCTTGAAAAATCCATCATAACTGACATTCATAATAGAAAATTAAATCATTCAAAGTAGAACAAACAATCACCTCGCTTGGTTTGTCTGCAATAACGAGTATACACGCCCCTAGTATCTCATCCATGGTATCGTCGTCACCGAGGCCGACACGTCTTACACAGTCTAACAGCTGCCGGACATGGTGGTATCGTTGGTGCTTGGCCATCTCTCGGGCTACGTGTGTGAAAATGGTACCACTTCCTAAACGGTATTCCTGTGTAATTTGAAAAAGAAAATTTAATGACATTTTCTTCTTTGCCAACTTGACACAACAATGCTACTAGTCAATCATAGCCATACTGACACAACAATGCATAGTCATGTAGACTATTGCTAAACTGTCTTCTGCACTACATCAAAATTGAGCATGGTTAAACTGACATAACAATGCTACTTCTTGACCATTGAGTCTTGTATTTGTGGAATACAGAGTTTTTCCCCCTACAGACAGTATCTGACGTAAAACCATTGTGACGTCATGAAAATGGTATGGTAACTTCGATTTTATACCATCATTTCCCAGACTTTTAAGACTGTTTCCATAGAATTTGATGACGTCATAATCAGTCTATGACAGATACCATCCCAAATGGGAAGTAACTCTGGTTTTTGCAAATAGCAAATAAGACTGTTTATATCACTTACCTTGATAATTTTGAATGCCAACTCAAATGCAACGTTAATGTCATTTCCACTGAGAAGAACCTGAAAGTAATAAAATCAGACTTAACCGTTGATACATTCACAGAAATACAAGCAATTGTAGTCCATATTTTCATTTATTTGGTTAAATTATGAAAGTATTCAATACTTGTAAAGGTATTTTTCATCCCAATATGAGATTGATATGCATAATTCTGATTTTATGAGCAAAAACTATGAAAGAATTCAGGGCAAAATGTCATCAACACGAGACAACTTGAACTAATAATAAACAAGTTGGAAAGTGAAAGTAAAGTTGTACACATAAAAGTGACTAGAAATCTTACTTAAATTAATTAAACGATGATAAAGGAAATGTAAAAAAGCAACTTATTACGGTACATAACTAACGGAAAAATTCAAGGTGTGAGCAGATTCTGAAAAAATTGTATAATTGTAAATTCTACCACTTTTCAAATGCCCTTGTCTCAGGCCAAAATACCAACTCAAGAATAAAATTTTGGCCTGTTCATGGTCTAATGTATGTGGTACAAATCAAACATATGATATTCATTTCTCAAGGTAGCGATGGTGAAGCGAGATATTCACCTCATAATTTATAAAGGATAATGATGGGAAAAAAATGGCGGGAAAAATTTCTCTATATAATTCAACCAAATTTGCTACCACTATAACTTTCTTCACCATCCAAGTATGAGGAAAATTCCTTCAGAACATTCATATAGATGCTGATCTGAACACATTTCAAAAGAAAAAGTTCTGCAAAAATTTTCAGGTTTTTCAACCGCCTGATCCTTGCATGGACCTGAACTTAAAAGTATGACAGACAGATGGACAACAGACAAGTGATTCCTTATTGTTGCTATGCTTCACAGGCAACAGATAAAACTTACCATAGTAACCAGATCTGTCCTCATTTTTGAACTACCGAACAATGTCGGTAGTTGTGTGGATCTATCTGCTCCTACATATCGAGTGGCGACTGCCGTGGCGTCAGCCTCAGTGTGTGTCAAACAGGAGGACAGGAACTTGGTCACCTCAATTTGCAGAGAAATACTGCAGCTGTACCTTATAAAAACAAATTATTATATTATTATTAAGTTTACATCACGACTTAAGAAATAAATATTGTCAAGCCAAAATACTTATAGGAGAGATTCCTGTTATACACCTCTCTTGCTGAACACTTTCTACTTATGAGGGGGTGGACAGGGTGAAAGGGAGGTGGGAGGAAGGGGGCAGGAGAAGGGAGAGAGGGGAGGGAGGAGGGAGGGGAGGGGGAAAAGGGGAGGGAGGAGCAGGAAGGGGGAGAGGAGGAGGGAGAGAAGGGGCAGGAGGAGGGAGGAAGGGGGCAGGAGGGGGAGGTAAGGGAAGGGTGAAAAGGAAGGGAAGGGAGGTGGGGCAGGAGGGGGGAGGTAAGAGAGTGGGAGGGAGGAGAGAGGTACCCCCCTATACATCCCCCCCCACTTATGACCTTTCCATACTCAGAAATTCCATCTTCTCACAATCCTGATCACATGACAGGTATCAGGTGCACAACTAAACCATGTACCAAGTGTACACAGCCAATTGTGCCTCATATGAAATTCATGTGAAAGGACTATATATGATTTATATAGTAAAGTGGCCCCCTTTCAAAGCAAAATCTAAACTTTTCATGAAGTAATGAATTTGTACCAATATTTATTCCACAATGTAGGCTACTTATGAAATGATACATAACTTTTAATTTCCTTTCTCAATTTCTTAGAAATTTGGCTTCAAAAATGGTATATTTTGCCAATTTTCTTGAAAAACGTCATTTTGGGGCTTATTTTCGACAAACTTCCTAATAGTTAGTATCGAGTGGGCTTCTGAACAACTTTTATATTTTGATATGTTGTTTCCAATGTACGTCTCTAAGTGCATGCAAAAGGAAAAAGTTGTTCACAATCCTGCTCGATGTTATCTAAATGAAAGTAATCAAGAATTATGCTATTTTTCATGAAAAATTGACAAAATCACCGATTTTCGTGATATTTATGCAAATTTTACAATGTCGTAGAAAGCAAGGAGCAGTTTTTATAACTAAATTTCTCAAAATATAGATATCTAAATTTCTAAAAATGACAACAAAATTTAAATTTGGAGAAGTCGATTTTAGGGGGCCACTTTACTATATAAACCATATATACTCCTTTACATGAACTTTACATGAAAGTTCACATGAAATCTTTGTGAAACGAGCATGAACATAAAATTTACATGAAATTTCCACATGAAATTCACGCGAAGGTTTTTACATGGATGCTATGTGAAGGTCCAGTTTCCTGTGAAGGTCACTTAGAAAAACTCATGTGAAATTCATGTGAAGGAAATTTATGTGAAATATTTTTCACATAAATCTTATGTGAAATTTGTGAATTTTACATGAATTTACATAAACTTTCACGTGAAATTTACATGATGCTCATTTCATATGAATTTCATGTGAGGCACAATTGGCTGTGTAATGTCAAAAACTTTCATTATATGGCTTCACAGGAGATGTTTTAACTAACAAACACGCAAATAAAGGACCATGCTCTATTTATTACACTGCTGTGGTTCAGGAGCTCAAACAAAATATCAAAATTATAAATCTGGTTTCTTTATCAAATACATGATAAGTATGTCCAGAAAGTACAATTTCACAGAATCCTTATTTCCAATATACTTACTTTGCAACTTCCTCTTTACTCATGACAAGTCTGACAGAGCCCTCTGTGCGTTTCTTCCATTCGTCACTAGATGGAGCCACCACGTGTGTAGGAATGACACTCCCCCACTGTTTAGGGTCCATGAACGCCTGCATGTGTGACATGGCGTTATGGAGGTGATTTACTCGGTAATTAAGATCGAGGTAACTTTGCGCCCCCTTCTGGTAGAAGCAGGTGATACAAGTCATAGCCGCCCTGATGAAATCCTGAAAATATTGATCAATATTATTAGTTGATCTTAGTTAATACTAGTAGTACATGTACAGGCATGTAACTCATTTTCCTGAAAGCTTCCATATTCAGTTGTTCCTAGGAATATACAATGTAATAGTATTTCTTATAAAATAAGAGACCTAAGAGACCACATCGCTCACACTTGAGAAAACCTGAAATCTTTTCTGATCTATTCAGTTGGGTGATTTTAAAGAACATTGTTAAGAATTTACACGGAAATGAAATGGCTTGAGAATAATTTGAATTTTATGTACACCTGAATGCAGGTACAGTGACACAAAAAGTCACCTCCAAGTAAGAGGACCTACCTTCATAAAGAGTTGGAACTCGTACAGCATGTTGTGATATTTATATTTCAGTAGATGACGACACGTAGCTGTGAGGTATAGATGCCATTTCTCCAGTGTCGGATCTATCATCACCATCTGGTCTGTTAGCTTCAGTAGTTCTCCGTTACTTAATGCCGGTATCAATAACGACTCCATATACACCTCAGACGTACATCTCTGTAAACAGTATTATATAATAATAAGTGACATTCCTCCAATGTTGGGTCTATCATCACCATCTGGTCTGTTAGCTTCAGTAACTCTCCGTTACTCAGGGCCGGTATCAATAACAACTTTATATACACCTCAGACGAATATCTCTGTGAACATGGTGGCTCTTTATTCAGAAATAGAATTGTGGTTGTTAGATTGAAAGCAGGAAATGAAAAAGAATTGTTAATATTTCCAGGACCAAAGAGGGCACAGGAGCGAAATCTGAACTTGATAAGAATACTTTGTAAGCAATCTGAGTTTCCCTCAAAAAATTTCAGATAATTTCATCCGGTAATCTTCAACATTTGATAATTTGAGTGAGAGAGTAAGTAAGTAAAAAAACATAGGTAATCACAGATTACGAAGCTCACCTCGTGACAGCAAAATTCAATTCAAACATATTTCTTAGTACATGTATATTGGCTTTTAAAGGCAAAACCACTCAAGCAGAAAAAGTAGGTCAAGGTCATTTTATGAAAGTTTGATCAAAGATACATCCAATATGCAAGTTTGGTACATGTAGCAGTTATACTTTGCTCAATATTGGCTTTATAGAGCAAAATCACTCAAGCGGAAAAAGTAGGTCAAGGTCATTTTATGAAAAATTGATCAAAGATACATCCAATATGCAAGTTTGGTACATGTATCACTTATACTTTGCTCAATATTGGCTTTTAAAGGCAAAATCACTCAAGCGGAAAAAGTAGGTCGAGGTCATTTTATGAAAGTTTGATCAAAGATACATCCAATATGCAAGTTTGGTACATGTAGTAGTTATACTTTGCTCAATATTGGCTTTATAGAGCAAAATCACTCAAGCGGAAAAAGTAGGTCAAGGTCATTTTATGAAAGATTGATCAAAGATACATCCAATATGCAAGTTTGGTACATGTATCACTTATACTTTGCTCAATATTGGCTTTGAAAGGCAAAATCACTCAAGCGGAAAAAGTAGGTCGAGGTCATTTTATGAAAGTTTGATCAAAGATACATCTAATATGCAAGTTTGGAACATCTAGCACTTATACTTTGCTCAATATTGGCTTTTAAAGGCAAAATCACTCAAGCGGAAAAAGTAGGTCAAGGTCATTTTATGAAAGTTTGATCAAAGATACATCCAATATGCAAGTTTGGTACATGTAGCACTTATACTTTGCTCAATATTGGCTTTTAAAAGCGAAATCACTCAAGTGGAAAAAGTAGGTCAGATGCTGCATCTGATGCATGGGTCCATCTCCGCATCCAAAGATGAATCACTTGTGCAAGTTTGGTTACTGTAGCATTAGTACTTTGTCAGATACTGAGCTACCCCAAACTTCTTATCCAAGTCACTCAAGCGGAAAATGTAGGTCAGATGCTGCATCCGATGCATGGGTTCACCTCAGCATCCAAAGATGAATCACTTGTGCAAGTTTGGTTACTGTAGCATCAGTACTTTGTCAGATACTGAGCTACCCCAAACTTCTTAACCAAGTCACTCAAGCGGAAAATGTAGGTCAGATGCTGCATCCGATGCATGGGTTCACCTCAGCATCCAAAGATGAATCACTTGTGCAAGTTTGGTTACTGTAGCATCACTACTTTGTCAGATACTGAGCTACCCTAAACTTCTTAACCAAGTCACTCAAGCGGAAAATGTAGGTCAGATGCTGCATCCGATGCATGGGTTCACCTCAGCATCCAAAGATGAATCACTTGTGCAAGTTTGGTTACTGTAGCATCACTACTTTGTCAGATACTGAGCTACCCCAAACTTCTTAACCAAGTCACTCAAGCGGAAAATGTAGGTCAGATGCTGCATAAGATGCATGGGTTCACCTCAGCATCCAAAGATGAATCACTTGTGCCAGTTTGGTTACTGTAGCATTAGTACTTTGTCAGATACTGAGCTACCCCAAACTTCTTAACCAAGTCACTCAAGCAGAAAATGTAGGTCAGATGCTGCATCCGATGCATGGGTTCACCTCAGCATCCAAAGATGAATCACTTGTGCAAGTTTGGTTACTATAGCATTAGTACTTTGTCAGATACTGAGCTACCCCAAACTTCTTAACCGGACGCGGACGCGGACACGGACGCGGACACGGACGCGGACGCGGACGCGTGGGGTTATAGCATAAGCTCACTCAACTTCGTCGAGGTGAGCTAAAAAAAGAATGTTTGATTGAATTAGTTGGAAAAAAAACTTTTCCTCTAAAGAGCATAAGAGGACCTTAAACCTTTGACAAATGACCTTGACAATCAATAGGGTTCTACCTTATGTCAAGATGTGTATGAATTATTTTGTCAAAGAAAAAAAAATGTCTCTAAGGTGTATGCAAAAGTGAGACAAACATACTAAAATACGAGCAGTGTTGTTACTTTCAAAACTACAAAATTTACCACTTTAAATATAGTAAATGAAATCATACATGCTGATTACATTTTAATCTTTTATACATATCAACATCTACATGTATGTTACATAACTCTGAAACCACATGTTTAGTTTTAGAGTAACTGTTGATTTCATTTGAGTCAGTCTCACCTTATCTAACAGAAATTGTACAGCTTTCATCCACCGTCCATTCCTTCGATGAAAGTCAATCACGTGACTGTATGCTCCGTAGGTCTTCAGATAAAATAAACATTCCTGGAACTGTAAGGAGTCAGAGAGGCAGTCCTCAGAAACCTAAAAAATTAAATTGTTTAATCAAGTCCATGTACAAGTATGTAAGCCTAATTTAATGAAAACAATGTATATTTTGTATTCATTTGATAAATGACCATTTTCATATTATGGCTAGACTTGCATTTTAGATGTTCCAAGACCCGACATCACAACTTTTGATGTTACTTTTTACTGTGGCGTCATAGATAAGTCATGATGTGACAGTAGAAAATGCCGTCAAATATTGCGATGTCGGGTCTTGGCGTGCATAAAATGCAGGTCTACTGCGGTAATGTGAAAATCGTCTATTGATTGCTTTCAATGTTTCATTGGTGTGATGGAGCAAGACCAAGCAGCATAAAGCACTTGGCAAAGATTGAGCCAGTCTATAAATAAATAAAACATTATAAACATTGTACATACGTAGATGTCATAATCTCCATTTTGATTTTGATGTTAACGAAGTAAAACAAAATCGAAATTCAAGGAGGCTAACATCTTAGCACAATCCCTCCAATGCTATTTTGAACATAGATTTTATTTGGATATGCTACTGAATCAACCCTACAGGAATTTTGGAGCCGCACACTCTCTGTAAAGTAAATGCAGAAATTTAAATTCTAAAAATAACGCAAGAGGGCGCTAGTGAAATTAATTTGGACTGCTTATGAAAATCACCCTGGCTGGAAGCATCACTGATGAGAATTTAGTATTCGAAACATGTGTCTGGTGCATGAAAATTGGTTAGAAATTTTCTTCGAGAAAGTAAAGAGTTGGAACCCTTCCGCATTATTCAGTGGCGGATCCAGCGCCCCCTTTGCCGGGGGGTCAAGGGGCGAATTTTTGCGATTTTATCTGAAAATGGGCCAAAATATAGGGTTTTTTGGAAAATTTTGGGTCAGTGCCGGGGGGTGGGGGGGGTGGGGGGGTGGGGGGGGGTGGACGCCCCCTCCGCACCCCCCTGAATCCGCCACTGTTATTAATACTTACTGAAACATGTGTGGCCAACAAGTCCTGCCAGGTCAGCTTCTTGGTCATCAGCAGGTGTAACTAAAATTATAAAGATAAGCTATAAAACAACATGTCAATGTATTTAGATGGCAAAAAAATAGAAAACAATTTCTTTTATTCAATCAACTTGTCATCAAGAGGTTTTTTTGTCATATTACGCTATTATTGTAAAGCTGGATAAGAATTAAAAGTTCTCTGTGACTTTGAGGGTGTCCTTAAGGTTTTTCTTTATATCATTGACTGTTATGACCTTGATTCCTGTCACCAAGGGTGAATCATATGTAAAGTTTGATGTGAATTTTCAAAACAATTCTAGTATGTCAAATGTTGACCTTGAAAATCAATAAGTGTCATCTTCTCACCATGGACATTTTGCAAGCACAGTTTGAAGATTGGAAGTAAAAACTGTGACCTCTAGAGTTTCAAGAAGCTTTCCGACATTCATGGACCCCCCCCCAAAAAAAACACAAGGTGGCGTTAAGTACTATACTATTAACGTGGTTATTTTCACTGGGGGAAAATTTCGCGATTATAACATCTAGATGTAACGCGTGGGGGAAATATTCGTGATAAAAAATGTCATTCCCATTGTAAGAATGCAGCAGGGATATTTCGCATGGGGGAAATTTACATGGAGTCCCTTGATTCGCCAAAAATGCGAAAATTACCCCCACGCGACAATATCCACGTTTACAGTATCCCAAAGTTGAGTGAGGAGATAATAAAATGTAAATTGGAGCCACTCATGCTGCTGTCCCATTGATTACCTGGCTTGGTCCAGCTGCTGGCATCATCTCAAGATAATCTATGATGTCCCTCAGAGGCTTAGACATGGAGGTCACCTGGTTCTTGTCCTGCTGGGGCTGGTGATAAAATATCACAGTATAAATTTATTTAATCATACCTCATTAAAATACACACATAATACATGCATGACATTCATGTATGCTGTAAAACATCAATACAGTATAACACTAAAGGACTAGTATGCTTATCACATACGTGTACATTATAATACATAAGTAACACAGTTTATACATTTTTTTTATTTTATGTGCTATTGCAATCAATTTTTAAAATCTTGAAGGAAATTTGTCATTGCTTCTGAATTTAAAAAAAATTGCATTGATTCTTTATTAAAACTATCAGACTCTCCTATACAGAAGATCCCAAATACTTCTGACCAAGACTATACGAATGTTCTCGCACACTCTTCGATTGTTCTCCATTGTTATGACGTTATCAATTTACTTGGGCAGAAAAGGTGCCCAAGTCTTGAACAATGGTTTAGGTAAGTAACTGAATGAAAAATCAGAACGGACATGCTGCACACGCTGTATTTGTGATCTTCCGTATTCTCAAAATAGATTTGAAGCTTTAATGAAATTTTATGTGCAAACATGTAGAATGATTTAACAGAATACATTTACTACCTTCAGACACCTTGCATATTTTTCCCTTGCTCCAGGAAAGTCTCCTGCCATCAGACAGTTCATGCCCCACGCCCCCCACACACCAGCCGTATCCAAACCACACTTAGTGGACACCTCCGACGCTAACTGGAACCTCTCATCCTGTATCAGTCTGTCCCGTAACCTCCTAACAAAATAGTGTACATACAAACGTCAGGGCAAAGTAATTGCTGTACGTCAATTTTGGTTCTCAGATGGCCGATTTGGATTTGGATAGATTTTCTTAAGTGACTGAATTCTTTTTTTGCAGTATTTCACCAAAAAGATTTTCTAAAATGGACCATTCAACGTCTATACCTTCAACTGAGCACAGTTTTTCTGAGTATGGCAAATAGTCGGGAAATACATGTAGCTCTCAAGAGCTAATGTTTGTATTGTTGACATGTCCAACTCTAAATAAATGTTATTTAATTTTGATTTGATTTGGAATTAAGGTAGAACCTCACCCAAAGCACACATACATGTACTTACATGATAACATCTTTTTTGGTGAGTTCCTGTAGAGACGGTAGGTCGGAGTAATTATCATCCATAAGGACTGCTAACAGGTCAATATGACTTTGATAGACCTCTGACTGGGCCAATCCCTGGGACTCTCCGCTCGCACTGAACCTCATCTTGGCATGGAACAGTAATGTCTTCATCATACTGGTAAAGAAAGAGAGCGATATACATGTACATACATCATATTGGTAGAAGACAGTGATATATATAACATCATATTGGTATATAAAGAGAGCAATATACACATATATAACATCATACTGGTATAGAAAGATGCTGTATTCCCTCTGGAACTCAGTTGTGAGGGATAACTAATCATTGGTAATTTGGTTACTATGGTTACACACCTCAGAATGAGGCTGTTATCAATCTTAGTGTAAGGGACTCCTGGAGAGAGTGGTCTGAGATACTGAGGTAGACTGTCACACAGGTTTTAAAATATTAATTGACCACTGGTTGCTTGGCTACTATGGTAACCTACCTCAGAATGAGGCTGTAATCAACTTTAGGGTTAGGGACTCCTGGAGCCAGTGGTCTGACTGTCACACAGATTTAACATTAACTGACGTAGAGGTAGACTGTCGCACAGGTTTTAAAATATTAATTGACCACTGGTTGCTTGGTTACTGTGGTTACCTACCTCAGAATGAGGCTGTAATCAACTTCAGGGTTAGGGACTCCTGGAGCCAGTGGTCTGAGATACTGGGATAGACTATCACACAGGTTTAACATTAACTGACCACTGGTCACTTGGTTACTGTGTAATCCTAGGATGGACAGACATAGAGATGTACTTGGTGCCTGTAAAATAAAATACATGTATTTAACATGTTTAATACATGTACATGTATATACTCTTTATAGTCTGAACAAAGTCTGCAATATTCCAACTTTTGTCAATTGTGATTTCACTGAACATTAAAAAAAAAATCTGAACAATGGTCAAAATTGACAATTTACACAAACAGAACCCTATAAAACATAATCCCGGTGGTCAAAATCAAGGTTTCTGGTACTATGGGTAGTGGAATTCTGCATTAAAGCGGAAAAACTCATATCTCTCATAATACATGCGAACAAAAACTCTTTTTTCCATCTACCTGTTCATAATAGAATTCTTCTCTTGTTATTTCATTATGTTCTGAAGTGTCAGCTTTGAGCTTCCATACAAAATGAGCTGAGTTTACGTATGGGATTTTCACACTTGAGCCATCATTCAGCATGCTATGAACTCCCGGACTGGGACTAAACACTCGTGATGACACACTCGCCACCGACATACTATCTCCTCCAATGAACGTCCTGTATACATCAGTCTCTGTCTTACTGAAAAAATAAATCAAATTAATTAATAAAGAAAAATTGTTTGTGAAAACAAAGAACCAACAATTTTTTTTTCAGCAGAGGATCAACATTCAGAACAAGGTTAAATTAAAAGTTCTTATATTATTATATTAATTTATATTTTGTCGAGAAACAATTATAACGGCACACAGTGATTTTTACCTTAAGTTATATATTTGTGAGTAGCAGTCATCACACGTTCTAGCCAACACTCCATGGATCAGGGAAGTCTTTGTTGAACAGGAAGCACAGACAACTCTTCCACATCTACGACAATGGTGACGACGATTGAACTGAAATAAAAGTTGTAAAACACATTATATAACTCTATACCTTGCATAAATCTAAATCTTTGTGACTCTGAAGATGCTATGAATGAAATTTTGTTCAAGGCAAATACATGATGTACATGTAAGTATATCTACACAGCCTACAAAACATTTTTGCTAACTATCATTAACTTATGTACTTTCAATCCAAAACTGAATAAATGTATCATATAAATGTAAGTTTGAGTATTAATCTCAAGGGATGTGAGGGCAAATTAAAGACGGGCCTAATAAGTTTGGATTCCTCAATGGGCAAAAATCAAAGCTGTGTACAGTATCTTACCAAATTTACATTTTGCACTACATGTAACATATTTACAAAACAGAATGTTTTCCTTTTTACTAGACTCACTTAACAGACCGTTATATCCAATACTTCATATTGTTACATTACACAGCACAAAGCTTCACCATCAAATGCTTTTCAAATTACACACCATTACTTACTAAACTTTTACTAAATTTTTTTCAATTTTCACACCACGACTTACCATACTGAACTTTTCCACTTTACACACCATACACACATGTGTTGATGCATCAGGTTGCCATTTATCTTTTGATGGTGGCTCAGCTGGCATCATAAATGTACTTGTCCCCCTTTCTGACCTTAGGGAGCTGGGTTCAGGAATTGGACTGGGAGTTGGAGTTGGAAGAAACCTACCACCTGTTAATTAAAATAAAAAAGAGTGAAATATGAATGTTTCTTCAACATCTTTGTCAGTATAAATTATGTAATTTGTACAGTAGGTCAAACTCAAAGGTCACGGTCATGATGTAAAAAATATTTATACAATATATATTAGAGAGAATTCTACTACAAGAAACATACACAACTTGTAAATTATGAAAGCTCTATCATTTCCAATTCAAAAGTTACTGCCTAAGTTCATTTTTCAAAAGTATGTCAAGCTCCAAGGTCAATGTCAGAAAGTGAATACAATAGATAACAGATTCTATAGTCAACAGGTGATGACTTCTCATCAAGGAATCTGATCTTACTTTTTCTTTGGGGATTCGTCTTTTTTCCATAAATACACATACGTGTAGATCACTACTTTCTCCTTTTATTATTTTAGAATTTTTCCTTTTTTCATAGTAAAGTCTGCTCCTATTTATTTTATTCTCATTTTGACTGATTTTACAAATTTAAGTTAACATTACCAGTATACTCTGTACTGGGTTTAAGCCTGACAGACTCGGTAAGACTGAGTCTCTTCGGTGTACGTGTATGATCTGTAAGGCTCTGTTACTATGAGATTAGACTATGAGAACGTTACCAGTATACTCTGTATTAGGTTTAAGCCTGACAGACTCGGTAAGACTGAGTCTCTTTGGTGTACGTGTATGATCAGTAAGGCTCTGTTACTATGAGATTAGACTATGAGAACGTTACCAGTATACTCTGTATTAGGTTTAAGCCTGACAGACTCGGTAAGACTGAGTCTCTTTGGTGTACGTGTATGATCAGTAAGGCTCTGTTACTATGAGATTAGACTATGAGAACGTTACCAGTATACTCTGTATTAGGTTTAAGCCTGACAGACTCGGTAAGACTGAGTCTCTTTGGTGTACGTGTATGATCTGTAAGGCTCTGTTACTATGAGATTAGACTATGAGAACGTTACCAGTATACTCTGTATTAGGTTTAAGCCTGACAGACTCGGTAAGACTGAGTCTCTTCGGTGTACGTGTATGATCCGTAAGGCTCTGTTACTATGAGATTAGACTATGAGAACGTTACCAGTATACTCTGTATTAGGTTTAAGCCTGACAGACTCGGTAAGACTGAGTCTCTTCGGTGTACGTGTATGATCCGTAAAGCTCTGATTAGGATCCGGTGTGCCTCTGTCTGTAGCTTTGTCTGATGAAGAGTTTGAAACCTCCGACTGACTTCTGCTCTTCTCTATAAATGAAATAAAATGATCGGGCAAAAAGATTTTCATTACGATCACTTATATTTTGAGTTATTCTAATTGTGAATTTTATGAGTTTTTGGATTGAGATTCTTTGTTTAGGATTAATATTTCTCTTTGCCAATATTCAAATAATTCCTAAAATAAATGGCAAAAAAATGCCTTCCTCAATAGCTATCTTTGTTGTGAAGGCAAAGTCCAAGAAAGGTCAAGGTCAAACCTTGGTACCAAAAGAAAAGCCTTCTTTTGAAAGAACTACATCTGAAATATGAAAGCCTCATCACTTCTTCTTCAAAATTTACGCACACGAGTAAAGTTTCGGATGCACATCAGAAGGACAAACAAATAAACAAACAAACAAACACCAAGAAAAACAAACAGACAGACAGATGCAACAAGAATACATGTTACATGCTAGCTAGCCCGTCTTCAATATGAAGGCATAAAAATGAATGGATAAGAATATTGGTCCCGGAAATCAGTTATATAAAAAATCACACAAAAGTCAACAATTATTAAAGTGGATTTTACCTTCCATGACAATACCACTGAGATCCAGGGCGTTTTTGGCGTACACACAGACCAGCTTATTAAAGTCAGATTGTATAAATCTCTGTTCCACATTCCTCAATGTTGTTAGGTCCATATGTACCATATGATAGGCTTTACCAGCTAGATCAACCTACATGTAATACACAAAATAATCCTTGATGTTCATACTTGTTTTTTTCTTGTATTTTTCATTCAAAATAGAAAATATTTATGAAATCCAACAATCAAGCCCAAATCTATCAAAAATTACTATGATTAATTCATTTTTTTGTCAGTTGTTGTAAATAAGGTACTCAAAATGTTGATTTATTAAAGGAGCTACCTACAGATTTTGTTACATTTCTTTAAAAAAGTTAAAATTACATGACTTGTATGTATCAAAGACAAAGAGTAAAATTTATAAATAAAAACACAAGCACTCAATTACACAAATCTTTTCTCTTTTAGTCTTTTTTTGTGTTTTTATTTGTTATCATCCCTTCCCTCTGGAAGAAATATTTCAATCTACTGTAAAATTTATAGATTTCATTTAACATGTCAATGCATAAAGTTTGTTTGATAGTACTAAGTCTTATGAACTGAAAAAAAAATTGTTTAAGCTGTACTTTCATTTGAATAGATAATTAATTCATGTGTGTACCTTCATATTCATCATAAGCTGCTCTAATATGAGTCTAGGTGACGTAGAGAGATGTCGGTACTCCTGATGTAGGAAACTCGGTAGACACAGCAACATCTGAAAAATAAACACAAAAATCAAATCAACAACAATATGTTTTTTGAAACACTATGCCCCTATTGGCAGCTACAGTTCTGTTGTGTGTAGGCAGCGAGTAGGTCAAACTTCCAGCAATGTCAAGGTCACAAGGTTATATTACTTACTTTACATGTTGAAAGGCAAAACGTAATAGAACCTTTCAAATCAAAATTGAAATATGTTTCTCTAAAGAAATGCTGTATTATTTTTCAGGACTTTTCAATGCTCATATTAAGTTTTTGTACTGCAATTTAATAATGAATCTATACATTTGCTTACCCTGACTCCAATTTGCATTAAAGTCAGTTCATCCACTTTGCTTTCCTGTAACAATGTCTGTAACTGCTCCAACATGTAATTCAATATAAATAACACATCGTTCTGATTGGTGACTTTTTCCAGCAGTATTTCACACACATGTACACAATCTTTTCCCTCTGCCATCTTAATCTCCTCTAACACCTGAAATAGAATTGTACGATGTTATTGATACTATATACTGTTCAAGAACAGGTACTGTATGTGGCCTGTCACATGTTTGACCCTAAATATCTGACCTTGACCTTGAGGTGACCTTGGCCCTGATCAAGTGTCGTTCTCGTTTTGCATAACAATCTCTGTAAAATTGATTGTAGTTACTAATGTAACAAGTGTAAATTAAGAAAGTTAAAGCCTGAAAAGTGTGACTACTAGACAGACAGCTATTTAAAGCTTTTTTGTTCAGTTTTAATGGCGATCAAATAAACATTCTAAGATAAAGGAACTTGATATAACATAAAAAACATAGGGTAATCAAAGATTACATAGCTCGCCTATACAGGTTTTTGTCAGAAACCAGGTTAAAGTTTTTGAAAAGTAGGTCAAAGTCCAAGGTCAAGGTGACTAGGTCAAAGGTCATGGTCTCAAATGAAAGGTCTCGTCACAAGGTATCTACATGTGAAATATCAAAGCCCTACCCCTTATACATGTACATCTAGTTCAAGAGATATAGCCCAGGTTAAAGTTTTGTCTACAGACGACGACAACGACGCCGCTGAGGGTATGGCATTAGCTCTCTGGAGTTTTTCGTCCCGGTGAGCTAAATTCCTCTCTGGTAGTGATATATACATGTACATGTATAAAGAAACAGATAAGGGATCGATAGGGTATAATTACAACTTACTTGTACATGACTTACCAAGAATGCTTTAGTTGTGTTGGATGGCTGTTCCTCCAGTAGGTTTATTAGCTGATGCTCTATGACATTCTATAATGTAAATTCATTTCAACTATTACATGTACTTCTAAGAAAAGCAATAAAAACTGACTCAGAAGTGGATTTCATCTCAATACATCAAACATACTGTACGTGTAATCTTCAATACCAAAAAAATTATGAAAATTTAAAAATACAAACTTTTTCCATAAGCTATCTATTTTCTTTGGTTCTAATACAAAATTGATAAATGGAGGAATCATTAGACATGTGAAATTTCCACCTGCTTGCAGACTTTTATTATGATTATGTTTGGATGTCATAAAAAAAATTGCAGGTCAAACAGGGATCACCCTAGCCCTGCAGAGTAATGAGATAAAAATCTCATTTGCTAAAAAACAATGAGATTTTCTCGATTTCAATGAGATTTTGAATGTATTTGTTCGAAAAAATAGTGAAAAATAAAACTTCGGTTTCTCTTAATTTCCGTTAACATCTGGTAACACATTATTTGAATGTGAAATTGGCCCTGGACTTTTTCTTTTTCCCTTGTTTGAATGACATTTTAAATGAAAAACGAGGTCAAATAAAATTTTAAATTCTTTGTCTCTCAGACACCGCCACATGCTATAAGTCGCCGAAGAGAAGTCTTTCACAACTTCAGAAAAACAATATCCACCATTTCTCATTTCCACTCGCTGGTTAAACATGAAGTATCTATCCATCTAATGGAAATTACAGTGTCTTAATTGTGAATGTCTTTTTAGAAATCATTGGTTCCCATGGTACACATTGAAAGTATTTTAGCACGCTGTGACAAGTCATTTTATGGTAACGTCTAATCTGCGAGGATAGGGTGTACTGAAGGATATTTACGTCAAGACTTTACGCATTGTAAATATTTTGAAGAATTGTATAGCTAGGACTTGTAAACTGTTTATAAGTCCTTGAAGATACTTGAAGTTATTGCTTAGTACTGGCCACGTTTCGACGACATGTAAATACATGTAAAAAGCCGGTCTACTCGCGTGCGCAATACAACTTGTACACTTTTGATGAAAAGTGTTTGTATACTATATACTTTTCTTTTCCAGTCTATACAAACAATATCAAGACTGCATTGTAATATTTCATACTCTATTGATATTACAATGACAAAAGAGCATGTACCACTGACAACCGCTAGAGACACGTAAAGCTAAATCCTTACATCGACGGATAAAAAAAAATACCCGCATGCAAACGTCAATACGACAGTCACACACGTGAATTTCAGGGAATAGATTGGGTACATGTATATACAAGGTGTAAGTCCACAATACTCGTCGAGTTCATAAATACATACGTGATAACGCACGCGAAATTGGAATAATCAGCTGAAAATTTGAAGATTTAAGACAAATCTCCTGTTCTGTAGCATTATATTAACTTAAGTGCGATTAATTCAAAGGAGGTATGCGATCTTTTAGCGCGACAACGCAGTAAAAAATGCAATATTTGAGTAAAAAATGCGAGAATATCGCAAAATCGCGGCCTAGGGTGATCCCTGGTCAAAGCATTGTTTAATAATTCTTTAATTATGATGTACATACAGAAAAAGTCAGTCTACAGATGCATTATTTTGAGATCCAGTGATGGACTATTTTCATATTACCACAGTAGACTTGCATTCTATATATGCAATGACTCGAGACATTTGACAAAACTTCTTACTTTGACGTCATGACAGATCTATGACGTAACAGAAAGAAATAATTTGGCAATTGCGGTCTCAGGTCTGTCTTTACATGTGTGATAGGCGGAATGGAAAATGTGGCCGGTCCAGGAATTGAACTGGAGACCTTCTACTTACAGGGCAAACGCTCTTATCGACTGAGCTAACCAGGCAGGATACCCGAACCGTCACGCATGTCTTTAAAGCAAGTCAAGCACTAACATGAAAATGACCTACATGTGTAGTAACAATTACCAGGTATTGTTTAGATGGTAGGTCTACATGTTTACACCAGATCCTGGCTGTCCTGTAGTCTCCAGTTCTCAGTAATACAGAGAGCACCTCATTATGGCTGACGATAGAGGAGGTCAGTAGGTTACGCCAGTCCATAAATAGGTCCAGAACCGTGAGGTAGTCCTCGCCTCTCTCTTCTCCCAGGATAAACGAGTCCCTACGAGCTGACAGCTTCACTTGTAACGTCTTGGCACAGGCTGTGATCTGTAAATCATTTAATGTCCATTGTTATTATTAAGAAACGACAATTCTGATTGGCCGAGAAATTTTGTTGATACCTGTATCAACACAAAACGGAAGTACGCACTTAGCAATGTCATAAGCAACGTCGTTAGCAACACCATTTCAAAGCTGCAAATAAACGTTGAAAAGCTACGAAATAAAATGAAATGATAAGTAATCAATGTAATATTTTTTGGTTTTAGCTATGCACTCGATGCAGTTTTCCCTCAATTTTTGGTGTTGATACCTTGATCAATCAAAAATATTACAATGATTCCTTAAAAGAATATGAAAGAGACATTAGTGTTTCCATAAAAGGCAGTGCAACATCCTTATCCAACAAGATTGCTATGTCAATTCACTAACATAGTGTAATTCAAAGAGCAGCATTAAAAGAAGCAATTTAAAAAAATTTTCAAACTCTAAAATGTAATACATGTAAACACATGAGATTCAACGTCAGAGTGGAATCAAATCAATTAAATGTGCTTCAGTACTAAAGGGGAAGTTATCCTTGTGACCTACTTTTGCCTTCGGTGGATTGTACTTTATATCTACCAAATTTTATCAAGATATGTTTCACCTCTCTGCATGAAGAAGAATTTAAAAGTATTATGATATACATGCTTGTATTGTAAAAGTTTCATAATGGATGGACAGTTGCCGAATGACACTCACTGACCATAGCACAATTGCCCCTTTGGCTCAGTTGACCAAAAATAAAGATAACTGTATAGTATTTTCTTACCCTATAGTACATCTTCATTTCTGCTAATTTTTTCCTGATGATGGACAGCATTTCCTCTGACATGGAATCAAAACAGCAGATCTCAAACAAAGTCAGATTCTGTTCTAACAGTAAATGTCTATGGCACAACAACAGACTATGGAATTTTATATCCTTTGAAAGGATCCTCTGTAAATACTTCAAAACTTGTTCTGACACCCGCTTTGATAAAAGTGGAGTCTTCTTGATTTTTTCATGAATGAAGCACATTATCACAAAATCATGCAGTACACAAAGTTCAGCTTGAGCTGCGAGTACTACATTTGGAAGACTTTCTAGTACGTCAATAATCTGCGTCCATTTCTTCTGATTCAAGAGATCGTTTAACATCCTCATCAAAACATTCTGGAATTGTTGACTGTCATGTAGATTTAGCATGCACGCTTTGACTTTTTCCGATATATTACTAGTTATAAACTTTAGAAGCAGATCGCCACTTTTTAAAATTTCTGGATCCTCCGCCCCAGCTATTGGGATCACATACGTTACGATATGTTGTTTCAGGACAGGATAGTCGTCCGTTAGTTTCTGATACCTGTAGCTACGTATATCTACCAAACTCATTTCCGAGGAGGACCTACTCCGTATACTATCAGAGAAATAGTCGTCGGTCAAATGCTCCTCAATTTCGTCAAGTTCATCCGTACAAACCAAACTAACGAGGGTTGCCACTAACGGACTTTCGGTTTTCACATATTCCAGCGTAAATGGAGTCAACTGGTACAGAGTTTCGTTTTCCTCTTGAGTGCTGCTATGACTTGATGATAAGTGGAGATTTTTGGGAAGAGAGGTAACCCTGCGGTGAGCCTTCTTTAGTCCCGATTTTTGCCCAGCCTGATCATATCCAAACGTTATCATGAAATCCTGTTTATTAGGTTCTATTTCAAGTCTGAATGGAAGTTCTCTTCTCCCTGACGTATCTAAAAATAAAAGTATAATCTATTTATAAAGTCAATTAATCTTCATCTGAAGCTGATTGTAAATAATATAGATCAGTTATACATGTACATGTATGTAATTTACTATAAGGTAAAACAAACTTCAAATTTAACTATGATGGTTTCACTGTACAGACCTTTTTTCTTAAATTAAAGATATTAGTCTATCAACATACTGTAAAAGAAGGAGTGTAAACAACTATGGTGAACTAAACAGTTGATTTACTCTTATTTTCCCTGGGGCAACATTTCACAATTGACCCTTCCGAACGCGGGAAAAATTTGAGTAATTCCATGACGTCACAATGCAATTTAGATGTTTGACCGAGGTTCGAAGCTTAAATGTTTGTCCGAGGTAAAAGCATAGTGACGTCATGAAATTTTGCAATTTTTTCCCGCAATCGGAAGGGTCAATTTCATCATTAAGACGTTATTTGCAACATAAACGTCTCTGCCATTGTAAGAACGCAGCAGGAATATTTTTGCGTGGGGGAAATTCGTGAAATACGAAGAAATTACCCCCACGAAAAAATTTCCACATTTACTGTAATCTAATAATTCCTCACTGATGTTTTCAGGTTGGTTGCTGCTCTCGTCCAATCTTAACATTGCCTCTAGTGAAGTATGTAAATCTCCGCTAGTGTTCTCGAGTACTACACGTAAAATTCCCTCGTTCTCGGCACTAAAATCTTCCATCTCCGTGCTGAAGTCATTCTTATAACTCATCAGTAACTCTGGTAAGGTAACCTGAAACCACATTTATGTTGGAATGATGTTTTATAAAAACTTTTCTGTTTTTCATTGATTTCTATACGAAATAAGCATATTCATACTCAAATATCTCTCTATTTTGTGAAAATTTTTCTCCAGATTTTGAACAATGTTGAAGAGGTTTTATCTTTGTCAAAATCTTACATCAACTTGATGAAAGAAATAAAGTACATGTACTACTTCATTATTTTTGGGCAGATTTTACATTTTATCGTTTTGACAACAAATACTTTGTTATATCAGATAGACACTTACCGTATTTTTCTGAACATCCACTACCACATTATGGTCTAGGTAATCTTTCATTGCTTGTTGGATCTTAGTTTTAATGAGTTCAGGGACTAAAACCTACAGAATAAAACACCAATACTATAACTATAATAACAGACATACAAAAACACAAACACTCAGATACACAAATTTTTTGGCCACTTTGCTTTATCAAGTGTAAAAACAACAATGTATATGTCAGCTTAGTGAAATCCATCCTTTGCTTTACATGTATGAGCGTTCAATGCAAAACTTTTTTTCAATTTTTACTATGAACACTCAGGTGAGCTAAAAATTGGAACCTCATTTCAAAAAGCATGATTGTGTTTTCCTTAATTTGACAAGTTGTTGGTCTTTATCTCCTCAACCTTAGAGCAGCAGACATCACATTGAGGCCGAAAAAATTTATTTTGGTCATAAATAATTACTGAAAGTTTTGAAATTTCGCATGGGGGAAATTTTTGCATTTTTTGCGAATTGATACACATCACGAAAAATTCCCCCACATGAAAATATCCCCGATGCATAATCTTACAATGGGAAAGACATTTTTATCGTGAATATTTCCCACAAGCGTAACGTCTTGATGTTAGAATTGCGAAATTTCCCCCAGTGAGAATTAAACCACGTTTACAGTATTACAGTCATAAATAAAAGAAAATTGAAACATAGATTGTATCTCTGACACAGAGATAGATGTAAACAAAGCTCTATTGTAGAAATAAGCTTACCTGTACAGGTGGAGAGGATTGTGCACATGTAGTCAATAAGAACAATAAACAAGGCTCTGTTTTAGGGATAAACTTGGTCCATGTGTCGTCAGCTGGTACTTCTGAAAAAAGTACGCGAATCTTAATTAAATATCTCAATGAGTTGTAGTTCAATTTGTCCATTTATAAGCCATTGCTTTTTTTAATTTGTTTACAGATCTACAGACTAATTTTTTTCTGCTATGCTTCTCTCAATATCACATGCACATGAAATATGAAGGCTCTATCTTGAATACTGAAAAAGTTGCTGGGTCAGACCCAAAATATCTTATTTTTACATAATTTGCATTAGTTTGACCTTGACCTTGAAGGAAAGACAGAATTGCAGTCTCCTTTGGCTTTGCCGTTTGAAATTAACCATCTTACCATAAATTCTGCTTGAGAGAATACCATCAAACTCTGTGGGTGGAGGGAGACCACTGTGATTCATTATGTACTTCACATCAAATAAACTGTAAAAATCAAGAAATATACTTTAAGTTATACATGTAAATTAAATAAAAATGTTGATATGCATGTACAATTTTGTACAAATCTACAATTACATAGACACAGACACTATTACATACATGTACATGTACAGTCAAACCTGTCTTAAAGTGACCCTCTTTTTAGCGACTTCCTGCTTTATGTGACCTTTTTTATTCCTCCCGAATAGTTTTCCTATCAAATCAACCTGTCTAACGCGACAACGACCGTGATTTTTCTGTCCCGTACCGAATTCCGAACCTGTATATTACGACTTTTAGTGTTGCAAAGGACCCAAACTACATAATATTTTACATTAAATCTCTTCATCAGTGTCTTTCATAATCAAATCTTCTGTGAAAAATAAAATCTAATGTGATTTTATATGTGCAATATGATTAATCAATAAGTCCACAAATTGATATATGCAGTGATTCATTTAATAGTTTTGCTCTTAATGTCACATAAGACAGGTTTGACTGTACATTTTTATAGATGGACAGACAGGGTGTGAACCTTTACTTTAGTCTCCTTCAGTTTCACATGCTAAGAACTAATCACTTATAATACAGAAGCGATCTTTTCTTGTAATTACTTGAACATGCAGTCCCCGTATTACAAGATCTTCCATTGAAACTACATGTATTAAGAAAACTATCTTGTGAAAAATTGATTTTTTTTTTTCAAAATACATCTCTTGATACTTTTCTTATTCATGATTACAGGAAAATTATTTCTTGACTATAATTTTGATACAAGAATCATAATTTTAGAACAATATTATTATTTTTTCCATGATGTGAGTTTGCTTTCATATTATTCCATACCCATCAAGACTCCATACCTTATTTTGCCAAGCTGCCCTACGTCATACACGAACAATCTAAGTTGTAGAACTTGTTGTAAAGTAGACATCTCTGAGTAAAGTTTGGTCTCTGGACATTTATCTATCACATTATCTTCCTTGAAAGACTGAAAAATACATGTAAGGACACCTGTTAGTCTATTAGTCATCTTTATGCAATCTTTATGGAACTCTTTACCTGATTTTATTAGAAACTCTACAACATTGTCATCCTTTAAAAACGGGTATCTGAAGCATAACTTTGACTCTTGAATTACTATACTGATGTTGTTTTACAGGAATGTATTTTTGTAAATGAATTGTGATATTTAGGTATTTCATTAAGGTGATATAATGGATTTAATTTACTTCATATGTACATATTTTTAAGACAGGACCACATTGTAAACTAGTTCATTTTGTAGCTAAATATGCTATCCTGTATAAATAAAGGAAATAAATGAATAAATAACTTTTGAAAAGTAATATCAGATAAACAGGAGTATCAAATTATCAGGAGTGCTGAATCACAAAAAGATATCATGAATTGACATAGTACTTAGATATCATAGAATGCATCTCAACTTGATAAAATCTCTTAATTGAATTATCTCAGTCCATTCTTTATGGTTTACGGGGGAAACAGTATACAACACCGAAAGTACTTTTCTTCAATGTTCCATGACCTTGACCTTTGACTTATTAACCCCAAAATGTATAGTATTTGTCCCTGGTCCATTGGACATTGGCGCATGAAGTTTCATTCATTTAGTACTTCATACACACCAAGTTTCATCAAAATCTGTTCAACTATTCTTGAGACGTCAAAAATGATCAAGCTTACCATGACAACAGATAGAATAATGATAGATGCCACACTCACTTGGGCTTTGTATGAACATGTAAACTTACCTCTGGCATACTTCTCCAAATAAGGTCAAGGCACATATGTATGAACATCAAATTCTGTAGGTTACCAAAGAAACACAATTTCTCTTCTTTCGTCTTGAGCAAATCTAGGTCACAATGTTTCAGGGCAGGTACCAAGCCAAGTACCTCATGTACAGCTTTCATCTTCAGCAACAGTTTGGCACAGGTGACGTCAAATATCATTTTGGTACTGTTTTTACTAGCTAACTCTGAAATAAAAAAGTTTTTATGTGTTTGTAAAACAATGTGCCAGCTATCAAAACACAAGGTGTGGATAACAATCAGGAAAAAGTCTTGGGTTTTACATGATTTTGAACCCCCTGGGTGGAACCGATGTTTCCCTCATACCCACATATGTTCTACGGAGAAGGCCCATTAGATACAGCTATGTGAGCGACATCTGTATCACATATCACATGACAGCTGTATCTCATATCACATGACCCTATTGTTTCAATTATTTACGCTATTGTGACGTCATGATTTCAGTCCACAAAACAAACAAGCTAGCGGCGACGTGGCAATAAAACGTCAATTTTACGATCGTTTTTCAATGTATTCTTGTGTTACATTTTGAAAAGCCTAATATTCGTAGTTTATTATTTGAGAATAAACCATTTTCGGGGGCGCTGAATTCGAACATCGCAAACTTTTTGCGATTAGATCAACTACATGTTTCAAATTTCGTCTCTTTTCCTCAGCTTTAACTTTGGCCCTTAGATATGAGAGAAAAATACTCCTTCATGTTCTTCTATGAAAGATACATTATTTCCACCCTTGGGGTCTCAAGATTTTGCAACACCCTCGGCAAGCCTTGGGTTTCACATGATTTTGAGACCCCTCAGGTTGAACCGATGTATCTTGCATAGAAGACCATGAAAGAGTCTTATAATATTTCATAGCAGTCCACGAAGAGTCTTATAGTATTGTCTCAGCTACTCACTTACCATCTAAATATTAAGGCCAAGATTAAAGTTTTTGCTGAGAATCGCCATCAGGCGTACCCTACAGAACTTACCTCTCATAAGATGTATGAGCTTGGTGAGTATGTGCCGTACATACTTCTCAGGATGGACCGACAACTCTGATCTCTCTGTCTGTACATGCACTGTCTTAACAGTTGGCCCATCACCAATGGAGTTTTCAGCTGCAATTTGGTGCAAGAAATTCATACAAAGGTATATGTAAATCCCACTCATGATGATGAGTTCTAAATATGGGACAACAACTTTACATGATCAATATGCATAAAGTGACATTTCTTTGGTGGAGAGAAAAATTAAGAATACCATATCTCTTCAATGTGCAGTCTGCACAAAACAGCAAGATGTACATGAAGATGACATGTACTTTGACAATACATGTATAACTTTACATACGATATTTGTCATTGCATTTTCTCATATCATGATTTATCTACAGTTAAAGATACAAGAAGACAGTACCTTGTAATAAATCATGTCTGGGTGCTACATCTCTGTGTTTACTGGGTACCTTTGTACAGCAGCTATGGACTATGATGTGTGTAAGGTTCAAGCTGAGACCTTTAGCCACTGCCTCTAATCTACAATGATATGTCATTTAGTAAATGTACATGTATGTTACCTGCTATGCATACTGACACTTCAAGATCACTTTTTTTCATTTGTCCCTCTGTCTGCCAGTCTGTCCATCTATCATACCTATCACTTTTGATTGGCAATTGAAAGGACATTGATGTTTCACATGAACATGCCTTGTGACAAGACCAAAATTTTGATCTTGTGATGAAATGTTAGACTTAATGACTTTTCCCTAGATTTAACCTGCTTGTGTTAAATCATAGACCTTTTTCTTCTACAAGATTACAATCTCCAAAAAGTCCACAAGTCATTGACAAAAACCACATGGAATTGCTGACAATCAAGCATCTTTCATAAACGCTTCTTGGTAATGTTTTATTACAACCATAACATCTGGAATATTCTGCTTACTTTGCAGGGTAAAGTTTCAGAGAGAACATCAGCCTTCCCAGAATGCTTATCGGTCCTTCATCAAGCATACGGAAATAATTCTTTGGTACCACCATGGTCTCTGTAAATATTCATAAAGAATGATCATATAACAAGAAACGTTATTTGTGTCATTGTTTTTTTTACTTTAATTTTGAAAAATGCCTAGAATTTTCATATATCATTACACGATGACCATTCAAATGGATAGACAGACCAACAGACAACACTGATAACTGTCTATCAACTTTGCCCATTTGACAGTTAAATGTGTAACATGTCACCATTTATAAAACTTTGTATGGAACATGAATTAGAAATGAAGGTCAACATCAAAGAGGGTCAAGGTCACATACAAGGTCAACAAAACACACACTTTACCTTTAGATCTACCTTCACTTTCCATGACCACAAATGCTAGTCTCTTGAGATGATCGTAAAGACTCTGTAAATACTCTCTGTTCACTGAAGGTCCGGAACTTGAAGCATTCCTGTAAAAACCAGAAAATGTGTTGAGAGGTTTTACACACTGTCTTAACATTTTGAAAAATATTGATTCTTTGTAAAGAGCAGGTAGAGACATGATTACTATGATTTTTATGTATAAATATTTTTTTCAAAAGCAACCATGGTAAAGAGGACATTTTTTTTGACAATGTCGTTTTCAGTTGCCATGGGAAAGAAGGTCAAGGACATTTAATCACTAAGTTACAATGGTTCTTTCTGATAACAAAAGATACTAAGGCAAGTCATTAAGCGACAGTGCTTACTTGAGAGTACTGGAAATCTTACAATAATGAATTGTTATACATGTACTAAGATATACAGTCATGTACATTTAAAATTAAGGTATCCGTTGTACAAATAAATATCAAGTGTATTATATAGTTAGAATCATGGCATATTTTTATCTAAATATACCTAACACAACATAAATAATGGTTTCTATCATCAAAGGTCAACATGCCGACAGTCACTCAAATCACGGAAACTATCGAGACACTGCCGAAGATTACCGAGTTAATTTTAACACTGTTTAAATGGACAAGATGTACGCGAGACCTTCATTTGTACATTGGATACGTTAAGTGAAAAGTCATAAGATTTATTTAGCATCGTATTTGGCACACTAATAGAGTGCATCAGCTAATCAGAGCCCTTAACAACAATACAATTTCATGCTACATGTATCTAATACTAAGGCTCTGAAAATACAACTTGTTAGAGAACCTTGAATACTTGCTTTTCCCGTTTCATTTTTTTTTGGCAGCAGCAGCAGCAGCCACGAGGGAGAGGTTGAAAATGCTTCAGTATGAATGTGTTGACAGATTGACTCTAATTTTTTGGTAGAATCAAATCTTTTTAAAAACAAAACTGAAAACGAAATAAGAAGTTATCTACCTTGATAAAAGACTACATATGCCACCAGATGGCAGATCTCTCTGCATGACTAGAATAAGTTGTTTCATGGCAGTGTGGAGTACTGGTTGATTCATTTGGCTGGGATCCTCACCCCTGGGGGAGGTTTTAGGTGAAGCCCTTGGGCTCATCTTTGGTGGGGATCGATTCACATACCCCTCCAAAGGCATCCTACCATGTAGTTGAAAGGTGTGCTCTACTTTCTCCATGGCTCGTTTCACTTCCGTTATCAAAGTGGCGTAGGAAATACACTCCGTCTGTGATAAAGGTAGATTGGCCGTTTGTAAGAACGTAGACACACTATGCTTGTATAGTAACCCATACACTTCTCTATGCTCTAATGCTGGGGTCCCTGAGAATGATTCACTACTTAGTTGCATCAGCGATTCAAATACTACGATAAAATCTCTCACTCCACGAATTTTATGGTCCTGTTTCTGCTTTAGTTCCTCAGCTTGTTCCGTAGAACTGAAAGACACTTTTCTGTTTCCTTCCGATAATTTTGACTTCAGAATATCGATCATGTTATTGCACAGTTCCCAAGTCTTACATGAGGTACACAATAAGTCGAAGAGAATAATGGACGGAACGTTATCAAAGTCAGTGGAAGTCATGAGTTTGGAAATACAGAGTGATCTTCCAGTATGAATTTTGGGTAGCTCTACGTCATTTAGTAGTTCCTCTGCTATTCCGGTGATAGACACGTTAGCTACCCCTGCCGCCGCCACGTTACCGAGAGCCTTCAAGGTCATCTTCCCTGGTTTGGCCGACTTCCCTAAGTTACCCTGGTTACTTGTATGTAATCCTTGCAGTTTCTTTGCACACCTGTTGTAAACCTCGGCAAACTTCACCTCCACAGCTTCTGGTTTATTTTCTAATCTCAGCAACTGAATTGAATCAAAAAAAGAAAATATTTGCAGCAATCCTAAAGACAGTATAACAATATTAAGTAATTATATTAAACATTTTTAAACTAAACATAAATAATGAAACAGAACTGCATGTTTGAAACATGTTCATTGGTGCATCTCAGAAACTAGAGATGGTGCTAATCTTGTCATCATGCCTTCAATTTTTGCCGATGTCCAAAGTACTCGCTGCGGAAATCAGAAAAATCAAAATTTTGTCAGCTTGATTTGGACTCTTTTTTTCAGCAAAATAAACACTATTTAATTGATTCAATTTTCTTTCTTAATGCAAGTTTGATATTGACAATATGGTATGCTTTTTGCATGGATTATGCCATTGCATGAATGCCGAGTATAGACTATACATGCAAAACAGAATTTATTTGAGGTGCACTACTGATGATCCCATTTTCCAAAGGTTAATAAAAGATTGAATCATTGGGATACTAGTGTACATTTTACGTAAATATTACATTTTTTTTATTTGTTAAAATTTGACATATATTTATCTCTGAGTCTCATTGCACCTCACAACTAATCTCCAAAACCACCGCATACCTTTATCACCTCAGCTGCCTGCATCAGACTATTTTTCCTTATACACATACAGAGTAACGATTCAGCTGACGCCAACATGTTTGATACTATGCCCATGTGTTTTGAGGAATTTTGAGTATTTGAATGCCTACGCTGACTTCTTGACCTTGACCTTTTCTTTCGGTGACCTTCAGATTTGCTGCTATCAGTCACACTCTCATTGTCAAGGCTTGGACTAGACCTGCTATTTGACCCTGTAGTGAACAAAAAATTGATTTACATGTATGTACGATCATGATTACACATTTCATGGGGTATTTTTTAAAACCTTGGGTGGCATAGGCATCAGCTTATTTAATGAATGTCCAAAAAACTAAATTTTGGTTCTGACTGGAATATAAGTGTCAGAAGGAAAACACTTGAAAAATGACTTTTACAGTAACTGTTACCATTCAAAATACATAAACAATGATCTAGTTTTATGAAATTATCTGATACATGTGTCCAGTTAAAATTATGATAAAGGTATAAGTTTTGGTTTCAGATATGCTTCGAGATCTTTAAAAGCTCATTAAAATTTTAATTTTCTTACTAGAGGTGAGTGAAAATGGTGTTTTCCTTCCATTTCCAGTTTCTTCACTTGTACAGAAGATTTTGGTCGTCCCTTCTTCTTCCTCCTCTATATACACTATAATTGGTTCTGTTACGACTTCTCCGGGTGTGATTGATATCTTTTTATGGCACACAAGCTGAAACCTCCAGAATGCTTCATTAACATGGTGGGAAAGCTGAGATACACGTTTACCGATCGTGTCTTTCGTAACACTTGACACAACCAGATCTGTTAACTGGTCCTCCAGGCTAACGTCTATGAGAGGAACTGACTCTTTGTTATTGTGTTTACTCACAGTCCTGTCTGTCTTTTGACCTTTGACCTGGATTCTGGCAATATTAAGGTCTGTCATGCAATCTTTGATCATTGTTAAAATGTCTCGGATTAAATACTCGTTACAGAGTAAACCAAACTTCAGGTAGCTGCATGTACTGTCTCCACTGAGGGCACTGCCATTCCCTGAACCTCTTTGTAAAGTTTCCTCCGATTTTATTTGATTCAGCCGTGACATCTGAGCTGTTTCCCTTTTCTGTGAGACTAGATACTCTGTGAGTGACGTTGACCTTTTCCTTGATTTTGGTACATCTACAGGTTCAGGAAACGGCTCGTCATAAGCAAATATTGATGTCGAAGAACTTTCAACAGAACACTTCTCCGTCAAATCCATTTTTATGGGTGAAGTCGGTGATAGACTGTCCTCTAAAACAGTACTCATTGTCTGATCGTTGACGCCAACAGTATCTGACCTTGACTTTTCCTCCTCATCAGGTTCAAGGTCACCGCTATCAGACTCTACATCACACACTGTGTCTTGAATATTCTCATGTGTTGCAAATAATAACGAGAACAAATTCTCCAGCACCTCTACTCTGTAAGTCAAAGGTTGTAATCTCGATAAATACTCTTTTGCCAGTTTGAGCTTTTCTATAATGTTTTTCTTGTATTCTTCTTGAAAATTATCACCATTAAACGAACCACTGGATGATTTAGACTTAGACGATACAGAGTTTCTTCTTTTCGTGCTGTAACGATATCTCCTCTGTACTGGGTTCATTAAGCTGTCGTTGGTATTTTCGGCACAGTAGTAAATGGCTTCCATCACGAGTTTTATGGCACAGTAACCGGAGAAGATAGATATGTCTCTATGCTGTTCTATATGTATATCACAGGATGGATCCTTCTGTTCTCCATCTACGGCAAATCTCACAGACTTTGGCTTCTTCTCCTCTTGTTTTTCTATAAATAAACAAAAATTATATAAAAGTTATTACTATTACTAAAACTTAATGACAAAAATGCACTTTATTTGAAGCCATTCCCAACACGATCAGCTTTTACTGGTTAGTATACATGTATTTCTGATGAAGAGATGATTTTCTCAATGAGGAAAAATACATTTATCAGAAATGACTTAAAAGGAGACTTCTGAAGTAAGCCATGCTAACAGTAACTATCATACAATACAAAACCTAAGATGATACATATACAATGAGGAGTAAAAATAGGGCATATACCATACCGGTAGATATACATGTACATAGGAAAAAAATATACAACATTCTAAGCAAATTTTTACCTAGACATTAGTGTTGTAACGATTATCGCCGACATCGGCGACATCATCGCTAATACCCTTCGATTTCGATTAATCGATTATGTTTTTGAGAATCGATTATAATCGGAAAGATTCAACGTGGAAAAGAATGACATAGTTTTCGGTCAAATTCGCGTATGACAAGTACGAATAAAACGAAAGTAGATCAACGATCATTTCTACGAGTTAAAGTTCGTAGCGTAGCGTGAATAGTTTGAGAAGGAAACACTTTCTAAGGCATACAATGGATGGAATTAGGATTCTCATTGAATTTATAGTAATGAAAAATACTCTTATAGAAAACTTCAACGTCAGATGCGATACAGGCCTGTGATACCTCAATATCTACTCGTCTAGAAACAAAATTTTTTTTTAGTTTTTACGCCGAACTCCTGAGCTTTGTAAGAAGGACAAGGTCAGTGAATTTCACAGTACAGTAAGCCTAAACTCCACGAAGATATTGCTTGATTCCTTGAATGAACAAAGTCTTTAGTTAACATGTTCTTGTGTCGTATGGACCCCCCTCCCCCCAAAAAAATCCCTGCATCTGCCGTATAAAGTTGTCGACTATTAAAATATATTTGTTTTGACTCCATTACTGCTGTGATCTTGACATAATATTTCATTTACTAGACAGGATTTTATCATTCTGCGGTTGGAGTTCTTTCTAGACATTTTGCTATTATACATGTATATATTCATTACTTGCCATATTCTTTTCCGTAAAAACAAGAAAGAATTATTTCCGATTAAATCGAAATAATTGATTAAAATCCTCTCCGATTATAAACTGATAATCGATTATGAATTTTTTCCGATTATACAACACTACTAGACATGTAAATTGTAAATGATCTGTACTGTGAATTTTAGTTAAGATTTGTAAGAAGGAATACAATGTAAAGATGTACATGTACATTTTAAATGTTGGGAAGTACAAATCGAACAGTCACATAAAGTTTTTCTCACATACCTGACTGAGGGCTTTTCCTGAGAAGTTTGAGAACTTCTCCTTGATCCAAGGCACCGATCCTCGTGGACTGATGTAGAACGTATAACACGGAATGGTTCTCAAGGAAGTGAAACATTACTGCTGCCCTCTGTTGGTGAGTCTGAGCAGTACTGTCCAGGGGAGACAACAGCGGCCTGGAAAATTAAAAAAAATTCTGATAATTCACTTACTGAATATGCTATTGTGTTGATAAAATATGAATATGACAAAAGAAAGACTTCTCAGTATAACTGCTGAACAATGGCAGTTGGAAAAGGCAGTGGCATATTCAAGGGGAGTGAAGGGGGTGCTCAGAATTTAAGAATAAATTGACATCATTTGTCAGAATTTGTGGAATGGTAATTATTTTTGCTAATTTTCTTTTTTATTGTTCACTTTCACAGCTGGTGAAATGCATACATTTATATTGGGTATGTGTAAATATGAAATAAATCAAAATTCGTGAAATTTTGAATTTGAAAAGGAAATGTGTGAATTTTTTTTCTGTCTGCAATAGTAATACTTTGGTTGCCCTAAAATAATCACTTAGTCCAGTATCTCTGGATCAGTATTGCGTCTGTCCAATATAACTTGCCAATAAGATGTCTTACTTGGTTTTCTCTAAGCACCACTGAATGAGATCTATCTGATAGGCCAGCTTACTACAGCCACTCTCCACCATCGGGTCTATACAGCACCACTGTAATAAAACAGTCACAAATAGTCATCTAACTCATGGGGAATATACCAAACATACAAGTCCTATAATAATGTAAAATCAACTAGATGTGTTTGTGAAGCTTTAGCACTCCTCATATCAGCTATTTATTGTGAGTAGAAAAAGTCAAGGTCACAGAGGCCAAGCTAAGTCAAGGTCACAAGGTCAAATATTGGTACAAGAAAAGGAAGTTTTTTTTCAAATTTGTAGAAAGGTACACACGCATAAAATGTGATATGGAATTAAAAGAATCTATCAGTGGGTGTAATTATTCATATGGAGTTTGAAGTTGCTTTAATGACTGCCTTGCTCAGCCATGGACAAAATAAAATCTCAGACATAAGAATTAATTTCTTTGTCAATGTTAACACTTAACAATTGATTATTTTTCTCCATATGTTTAAATTATCGAATGTAATAACATGTACGTGTATGTACTGCATTTCTGCCACCAAGTTTTGTCTTACACAACTGGACCTGTTTGTAATTTAGGGGCAAAAAATCCTTGAAATATCTAGTATGCCCAAACAACATCTTTCTTACAGAAAAGTACTTTAAACATTAATGCCTACCCCTTCATCCCAAAGAACTTTTAATAGTCGACAAGCATCGTTCACACTCCGACACACGCTCCATCCAAGCAGCAAAACTAACGGACGTAGGGGACACAAGTCCGATACGGACAACAACTGTCCTAGCTCCCTAAACATCTGATTTCTGATCAGACTCAGTGAAGTCTCCTGTAAATACAAGTAAGTCGTCATACAATACTAACAGAGGCAAGGGGAATAGGTCTGGTACAGACAACAACTGGCCTAGCTCATCTGATCAGACTCGGTGAAGTCTCCTGTAAATAAGTCAATCATACCAGATATTTTCGCGAGTATCAAATTTCGTGATTTTATGGTAAAATTGGATATCTTTATTTTCGCGAGTACAATTGTTCGCTATTCCTAAATTACCAACAAATATGAACACATGATGTTACTGTTTTGTACCTTTCCTCATTGAATTTTTAGTTAGTTCTATCATAAGAGTGCACTCAATTCACTTCTCTTGACGCTTAATCAGAAAAAACGAAGAATGACACATGTATGATAAGAACAAAATGTAACTAATATACAAATTTACCATAAACCTTATCAAACACAATATTTCGCGGAGATTTATTTTCGCGATTCCAAAACACTCGCGAATATAGCGAAAATTAGTATCTCGCAAAAATTTCTGGTTATACGGTATACATGTACATGTAGTCACTGTACAAAATGGTAAAGTATATGATGATACCACAAAATATAAAAGATATACATGTATGTAAATGTACAAACTAACAAAGAATTAAACTTTCATAAAAACGTTATATAGTCATTAAAATGAATAATAATATCAAAACACGCATAACAGGTTTCCAATGTTACTAAAATTCAGCTCTCATCTGTGTTACCTGCAATGAGATCTGACAACCACCCATAAGAGGTCGTGCTGGTGGAAAGAATCTACTAATCGAATAAATGACGCTGTGTAAAATGCAAATATTAATTATGCAAGAACTTCAAGATTTGACGCCAGACATTACCTCTTAGAGAAGATAACTGTCAGATCTCTATACAAGTAACGCATAATAAGTACTGAAGTTTAATCAGATTGACTAATTTTCAGCTATTATTTATTTCTCTTCCACTATCGTACATACCACCACGGCTGATAGCAGATGTTGTTTTTGCTTCAGACAATGAACAAAGAAATGATGGAGCTGCTGAGATCTGTCCGTCTCGGACGAGAGAAGGAGCAGTGTCTGCTGATCATCTCGTAAGTCTCCGGTCCTAATACCCTGAGATAACGGCAATCGTCTCGTCTCAATCTCAAACTCGTACGAACAAAACTGCTGGACTAAGTAATCCTGATTGCGACCAATTAATGATGACAGAACATGTGTTTTACTCAAAAAATTTTCTTGTAGGCTCATCAATTCAAACACTCTGGCAAATAAAGATCGCAATATTTCGTAATTATGATACTGGTCAGGGTTATAGAGAGAAAGTAAACGGTAGATTTTATTCCGTCTCTCCGGCAGCTTTCCCAAGTCTTCTTCCTTAGCATGTTCAATACTATCCAATACATCATTCACTGTCAAAATATACAGACCGTTCAAGATTTCATTGTTTTTCTTTGACTGAGTGCAGTCAGACGTGACCAGCAGGTGAGATATGACGGAACTCCCCAGTATTGGATCCTCCCCTAAACATCTCCTTAAGTGATGCTGAAGCTGGGATGACAACGTTGGTAACGGAGAACTTCCGTGTGTGGTTACAGAATGGTAATATTGGTACAACTCCTGTAAACATATCAAAATATCTTATTAATTCATAAAATAATTGTTAGAATGTTTTTGCTATCAGTATGAAACACAAAGGCTAATTTCAATAAACGTTGATCAAGGATTTCATCTGATTTCAATAATAATTGATCAGTTGGGATTATCATGATTATACATGTAGTTTATACCGGTACCTTACTAAACTACAGAAAATAAAGTTCCAACTGAAAAAACGATGCAAATTAATACATGTATCTTAATGATATCCACTAAAGTTACGTTGTTTGAATTCTACCTATAAGGAACTCACTTGGTACCCTGGTTACTTTAAGTTTAGTGACTCCTCGGAGTTGTATGTATGTCATCATTTATCAAACGATTGAAAAGAGTAGCTAAATTAATTACATGCCTGTTTGGAAAGGAAATGCAGGTACATGTAAGTAAAATTTGACACAAAACAAAAATTAAATCTGTTTAAACAAATGTCATACATTTGCATATACAGGTATCTGCAATTCTGTATCATGGATTTGAATAACAGTGGATAATTTTCACACCTCTCAACAAGTAGATAGATGTATGACATCATATTGTAAGGAAATACTGCAGTTTTGAAATTGCCATGGTTATGGCTTATAACCACGACTTTACTATGATGTCATAATTATAGGACTTGTAGAAAGGCAGCAAATGGTGTCATGTCGGGCATTTGGCGTCCAAACCATGTTTATATAAAACTGGTCTATTACCTTTATTATGGAAGGGGAAACATCTGAACAGGTCTGAAACAATGACAGACAGAATTCTGTGTTCCTCGTCCATTCTGTGATCTCAGCCGCCTCCTACAATTTCATTATAACAATATTTTAACATGAATGCACTCAAACATAAGATTCTATTTCCCTCATTGTTTTATACAAGTAGCTCTTCTTTTCTTTTTTTTTCTAAAATGACCTGTTTTATTTTCAAAACTTTTCTTTCAGGAAAAACAGGAGTACTCCATTATATCAGAGCCTTAGACAGAATTTTTTGTCTATTTAATTTACTATAATTTTTTCCAGAATTTTCAAGACCCGTGCAGGTACAGAACTTCATGTCACATTCTTTCATATATGCTACAACATATTCAAATAAAGCGGATTCGAAAGAAAAATCAACATTATAGTAAAATTTGCTTTTCTATTTTACTCGTATAATACAGAGCATATATTCAGGAGTTGAACAAAAGTAAGTTTTTTTTACCTCTTCTGACGTCAAGAGATGGTTGTTGTTGTACTCCAGTAGGCATAGCCATGATAAATGATGTGGTGAAGTTATGTCATGTCCGTATTCACTGAAAAAAAAAAAAAAAGAGAATGATAATAAATGTCATCCTAGACCCAATCAATCCAATGCTATTCAAATTGATAAATATAATTTATAGAAGGAGTGTGGGCAAAACGAAAAAATACATAAATAAAAATATTTCTACATGTATATACCCTTTGAATTTGATTAACAGTATATTTTTGACTGGCAGTCCCAAAGCAATTTTAAAGAACAAGGCTCTCACACCAATTTTTTGGACGGGGGCCAGGGCCTTTGAAATTGGGAAAAATAGCAGAATTTCTCAGAAATTGGGGAAAATGTGAATATAAAATGAAGTAAAATGCTTTCATTTGGATAATTCATGAACAAACAAACTTCTTTACAAGGATTTCTTGTCAAATTTCATTTAAAACTTAGCAATTTTAATTCATTTTTTGAAATTTTGCATTGGGATCAAGAGCCCTGCAGATAAACTATTTTTTTCAATCAATTCTTCTTTAAATCTCATAAATTAGTACATGTAATCAGATGTCGACGGCATATTTAATTTTAAAAATGTCCGCTGCAATAAAGGTCGAGTATCATTTTGACCATGTAGTTTCCTCAACATTGAGGAGTGATTGATACATGTATATTGCAGAATCTCATTCCTGAGCCTCCACTCTATCCTTGGCTTCATGCTCTGCTTGGCTAAATAAGATTAGTCATGCCCAGATTGTCATACGTTTTAGTATGTGCCCTATCAAACTTGGAATTTTATACATTGTACTATGTACAGTACATCTAATAGTCCATTTTCCAGACAAAAGATATGACTGTTACTAACCTTGGTTTTATACACACAGACACCTGCATGCAGACATCACATCATTTGGCAAAATTTTCCAATGTGATCTGATTGCAAAGTCTGACAATGAAGCACCTTGATGTGTTGTCATGCTCTTTATTTTGCCGTCACAATGAAAATATCACGAAATTTTGTAATGTCTGGTGTTTGACTGTCTCAAGAGTTTACTGGAAAATCAGCTACATGTGCTGCTATTCTACAGGCTGGGGAAAGGTACCAATCAAGCTAATACATGTATATCTCCATCAAGCTATAATTATGTATCTTGATCAGGCTAATCAAACCTAATTTTTTTATTCATAAAAGAAACTTTTTTCCTCCAAATTATATTTTGGTGCAAAATCACAGTAGTTTTAAGATCAAGCAACAATATTTACTAAGCAACAATGCCTGAAAACTTTATAGATTTAGAGAAAAATCACCCAATAAATTCAAGAAAATGGAGGTATGTTTTCTCAGTAACCATTAACTTTTCAGGTATGTTTCTTAAAAAATCTTTTGTAAACATTACTTCTTCTGCAAGAGAACTAATGCGATTTTGCACAAAAGAATAATGCTGAGAATATTTTGAATTTTTACTACAGAAAATATTAAGACATCTTCGCAAGCCAATGGTATAGATCCGCTGTGCTCCTCAAATATTTGAGGAGCACGGCGGATCTATACCATTGGCTTGCGAAGATGATATTAAGATTGATTAGCCCAATCGAGGTATATTAGCTCAATCAAGATATCTTAGCTCGATTGGTATACCTATCCCCAGCCTGTTCAATGTAACTTTATGAATCAAAATTCAGGCTCCTATGAACAATACTCGAGTATTCAGTGGCGGATTCAGGGGTGTGTGGAGGGGGCATTCCCCTCCCCCCCTCCCCGGCACTGACCCAACATTTTCCAAAAAAACCTATATTTTGGCCAATTTTCAGTAAATCTAGGCAAAATTCGCCGCTTGACCCCCCCCCCCCCCCCCATAAAGCTTTACTGGGGGGTCAAGTGGCGAATTTTGCCGAGTGCAAAGGGGGGCGCTGGATCCGCCACTGGTATTATACTGTACCATTCATCAAAAACAGATGAAGCAACTTTTCTGAGAACTTCCTTGATTTCAATCGTGCGCTCCCTTCCTTCTTTGTGTAATTGCGATATGCATGCTTTGGCCACCTCCCACCGTTGTGATCTAAGATTTTGTATGAAAAACCGAAATAGACGATGAACTGTATGTTCTTGCTCACGTCCTATAATGTATAATGGTTCTTTTGGATTCAAAGAAACTTCTGACATCCTTTTGGAAAAAATCTATCATGCAAAATCTAGAAAAATCATATTTAAGCACGAGATGTCATTATCAGCGCCAAATGTCAATGGGAGTCGCCATTTTGGATACTTTGGAGATCACATGAGAAGTTGAACTTTGACCTTTTCACGCTTCGCCAATCAAAATGCGTGTTACAAACCCTCGAGGTATCTTCAAATTTCAACCCCTCCCCAAAGGGGGAACGCCGTAAATTCTTCTAAACAAGGGTCAGTGTGGTCAGGAACCCCTCCCAGTTCCGCCTGTAATATGCAAATAAATTTACGAAAGGGACCCCCGGTAGCATTATATTTTTCAATATTATTTGCAACAAGGACTAAATTAAATATTGTTTAAAATTATAGACAGTTTAATTGTCGTTAAGCAAGGGCGGATTTAGGGGGGTTTGGGGGGGTTCGGGAAAACCCCCCCGGTTTCCCAATTTTTTTTTTTTTTTTTTTTTTTTTTTTTGGTAACATTGGCACTCGGAAAAAACGCTGCAAACTGAATGATAATGCTTGATGTCCACCATAATTGACTATTTTGAAACAAAATTTACAAAAATTTTCTGATACATTCTATAGCATATCGATTCGATACCGTATCAATTGGCGTATTTGTGGATTCGTACAGACAATCGTACAGACAATCGCGAAGTTTTTGTAATGTACGTCGCAGAGGGGTTTTTCTCTTTATTTTATTCCCGAAAATTAACATTAACAAATACTATAATATAAACATGTTTCAAATAATTTGCAAAACATGTACGTGTGTCAAACAATCAATGTAAATGGTACGGGGATCGAAACCTACATGTTTCTGTCCTCAAATACCCGGTTTGAGTATTTTTGTCATCTACAAATGTTGTTAAAAACATACTTTGAAATAACCGGAAAAATGGGCAAATATTTAACATTGTATATACATGTAGCTTGAATATGCTCCGGGGGCCTATAATTAAGCATTCAATTTTTCAAAGCCAAAACCCAATGATACTCAACATTTTTAACTCGATATCGTACCAATATTCTAAGTACATGTTACAGCAAGGACAAATCAACAAGCCAGGGGCGAAGCCAGGCGTACATTTGTACGCAAAAACGTCCACATCGTCTCGCGAAAAAAAAAAGGAGAGCGCCTCCCCAGTTGCCAAAAAGAAGGGGGAGGGTCTTTTGAAATAGTATTTAAAGCAAACTACTGTTTAGAAATAGATCAAAGACACTCCAGAAACCACCGATTTGAATGCATTTTTCGTAATTTTCTAGTGTTTCATTAGAACTTAATAAAACCATGCGCGGATCCAGAGGGGGGGGGGACCGGGGATCTGGACACCCCCCCCCCCCTGAGATTTTCGGTGGGGTCCAGCTTTGGCCCATTTCTAACTAAAATGGGTCTAAAATGCATAAAAGGGCTTTGAAACCTAAAATTTCGGCTCGCTTCCTTCGCCATTTACAAATACAAAACTATTTTTTCTGCAAAATTCCTTAATTATTATCAATTGAAATTCATACTAATTAATTTTATATAATTGTCTTGGGTCTCAGGAACTCATATTTTGAACAGTCCCTTACTTCATAGGATGTAACCTCCTTCATCTTTTTCAAGGTTTTGTCATTTTAAGATGTCTGATTATTTGCATGGAAAATGACACATCTCTTATCTATTTATTCTCATGAAATTCGCTCCGCTCGGTGATATAAGGAGTGAAATACATGTATTCAATGTTATAAATATTCATCTCGATCGAATCAAGACAAATATTTCATGTCTAAAACAATTTCTGGCTCGCTACGCTCGCCAATTCTTCATGAAAATAAACGTGAAAGGAAAGCTAACAAAATTGCCCCTCCCCATCATGTGCACCGATATATAAGGTAGACTTCCTTAATTTTTGGACCCCCTCTGACCAAAAATGCTGTATCCGCGAATAATACAACGATCGCTAACAAAGTGCGAGCGGTCGATTGGAAAGATTTTATGTGGACGTACATATATGAGTATTTAAGGAATGTCATGTTCACATCTCAAGTTTTCTTCATCTTAGATACGGTTCATCGTCAGCTGACATCGAATCATATGCGTTATCCCATATAAATTCAGCTAAAATACGCTCCCGAGGTCAGCAATTTGCTTCAATTTTTTCAAAATTTTCACGGAGGACCCCCTTCAAGGGGATGGGTAACATATTTCCATACTGTCCCCACTTGACCCCTCGGGCCTCGCAAGTCACCCCCCCCCCCCAAAAAAGTGTCTGTGCCCTCGGACAGCTGAGTTTGGTCCAACCCTTCTTTATAGAAGTCTACATCGAAAACACCCTGGCTACGCCCCTGCCAGCAGTAAAGGAGAAATTATTTTATTTAGATATCTTTATTAACCACATAAATTGAGTGGCAAAAATGGTCTGAATATTCGGGAAGGTAAGGAGAAAATGTGCTCCAGAATGCACCATTTTATTTCATTTTTTCAAAAATTTTCCGGGGGAGGCCCCCCGGACCCCCACCTACAGGAGGGGGCAACCCCCTCCCGTACCCTCCCCCGCTCGGCACTTCGTGCCTCGAATCGACCCTTTGGGTCGATACAAAACCCCCCCCCGCTTGCCACTCTGGATCCGCTACTGTTAAGATAGTTCTTTGTTGAAACAAGGACTTATAAACAGTTTATAAGTCCTTGTTTGCAAACAGAAAATCATGTTTTACCCCAAAAAATGTACATTTGAGCTATATATGCGATTTTTATGTGAAAGAGCATACAAAATTTAATAGTTTTAAATTACGTTTCAACCAAGGACTTATAAACTGTTTATAAGTCCTTGTTTCAACAAAGAACTATCTTAACGGCAATTAAACTGTCTATAATTTTAAACAATATTTGGGTTTTCCTATTTTCAGTGATTTTTGCATTAAAAGCACGTCTCCTACCCCTATTAGACTAAAAAACTTCCCGCGATCCCGCAGATTTGGAACTTGGGCAAAAGTGCCCGCCAAGTCAGATTTTTTAGTATGAAAAGTTATAAAAATAAATTCTGTTGCAATTTGTTCGAGGTTCAGCAATTTTTTTTCACAAAATTGACTGGGATATTAAATCATTGTGTCAAACATTAAAAATAACCCAAAATGACATTGAGCAGCATTATACAACCCCTTTGTGAGAACCAAATGCAAGAAGTGCGAAACAATCGGAATACAAACATGAAAAAGGGCGAAATAACCCGACGCATGTGAAAGCGATTATCCAATCAAAGATCTCGTTTTAAACAGCGGGGATTTCGAAGGACGCTTTGAGCAGTTCGTCGTAAACATGAAAACAGATCAAAGGAAGCCAATTTTGGGTTGAAACAGCTTGCAGTGACTATGTAGGTGACATCTGGTTACACAAAAATGTAGTATCTTTCCTTTTGTACGCTCAAAAGCCAAAGCTCCATGCCCTTTACTGGTGCGACTTTGCACACAAAACATGTCCAAACAAATCCACACTACACAAACTCGTGTCTAATAAATTTGATAGGCGGATATTTTAAGCAGTTAAGATAGTGTCATTGTAACTTTACTGGCACAGATACTACTTTCTTGACGTTGAATATCACCAAACTTGGAGGGCTCTTTAGTGATCAGGGCTTTGAGCACAATGCTTCAGTCGAGAGAATAATTAACTTGAGATTGTGTTTTTATGGGCAGTACCAAAAACAATCAAAACAATGGGAAGCGGTTCTCATATTGAACATGAAGCAGGGACTTCAATCAAACCAAAAAGATTTAAAGATGAGGTAAAATCGGATCCAAAATTTTTGGACCTTGGAATAGAGGATATTGAGCATGCTGAATTGGAAAGGCCCTTATCTGGGAATTTGGCATCAAGGTCCTTGAGAACGTAAGAATTGTGTATTATAAATTCTAAAGCATATGCAGGGCTCACACTGGCTCAAAATTTTGTGTCGCAAGTTTGCGCGATGACACAAAATTGTGCTGTAGCACAATATTGCGCGACGATAAAGTTGCTGAAAAAACTTTGATGTTTCTCAATAATAGAGATAGTGTATGTGTTGATCTATGTGTTTTATTTTAAAGAGCATACAAAGTCATATTGTATTAGATTCAACAAAGTCAGAGACTAATATCAACACTATGTCTATGATAACATATTACATTTGAAAATGCAAAATATTTAGTAAGTTTGAATTCAATGACAGTATTGAGTAAAAGATGAGTTCAATTAGACCAACTCAAAAAGTCACAGAATTCTTCATAGAAGCCCTCCCATCTAATTAAAAAATATCCATGGAGGTCCTTCTATGCAAGAAAGCTTATCATCATCAATTTGCAGTTTAGGATTACTGTATTGACAAGGCAGTTGGTAGCTGCAAACATGGTGTAGGCTGAAAGAACTGCAGCTTTGCTTTTAGACCAAGCTATAGTACTGACCCTCCTCCCCATGACTTGATTTCCTTGATAGCAAGGACAGCCTGGAATTGGCTATTGTAGCCAAAGAAAGATGGACAGACCTTGAATTTTTCCTGGGATGGGGAGGGGGGTGGGGGTCCAAGTATATGATTGTGAAAAACATAAGACATAAAAACGGGGGGAAATAGCATTTTAGGAAATTTGCAACTTGAAGGTGGCTCCCAACACCCTTTTGATATATGCTCTTGATCGTTTATTCAATGTACATGTAGCTTGAAAACGGTCCCCTTAAATAATCTTTGCATGTTGTGAAAAAAAATGTTGACCTGATTAAATAAGGTCGGTGTAGCGGACCCCCCCCCCCCCCCCAAAAAAAAATAATAATAAAAGGTCTGAACGTACATGTAACTTATCTAGATGAATATGTTTTAGTAATCACAATGTTTTAGAAATAAAGTAAATTTTTCTTGTTCATTTCTTTGTTTCACATGAGATCGACGCCTATGACGCAAAATTAAAAGAAAGTAGAGGGGTGCTATTGTGGGTCCACGACGTCGAGCTCGTATGATTTTATCCTGAATACAAAGATCTCAAAACCTCGATTTAGATGCTATTAAAGGCTTATTTTTGATAGTTTTATCGTCAGAACTTGCAGACGTTTTAAAAACGAACGGCGTCAATTTTGCTATTTTGTTTTCCGATACGGAATCGGACATTTCTAAGTTACGTTTCCCAATTTTAAAATCTTAATTATATAATACAGTGGTACTTCTTTTGGGGGAGAAACAAAGAATTGAAAAATGAAATAATTATGACATACTCGTTATGATCTAAACTTTTCAGTGACATCGAAAGATAAAAAGTTTGCCGTCCGCCGTAACAAAGTTAAAATACATTTTCAAAGTTAGGAATACTTATGTTGGACAGCATATCATCTTAATCCAATTATCTAATTAGCAGTGGCTCTCGTGCTGCTGGGGCTACCTAATTACCAGTGTATTTCACACCTTTTACGGTCACCCGCTTATCTACGTTACACCTGAACGCTTCAACTGCACTTTGGATTACTTAGTATCGATCTGTCAATGCCGAATTCGCGTGTTTGTAGGTACTTGAAATTTCATTTTTAGAAAATTCCCTTTGTCGCAAATCGTGATTTTCTGTCGCAAATTTCAAATTTTTGTCGCAAAATGCGACATTTGCGAAGCCCAGTGCGAGCCCTGCATATGTACATAAACATTTACACTGATAAATGTACATCTTATCATAAATACAGTTGGCAGCAGATGTGGCCAACATATACTTAGCTAATAATTTGCATGGTTTTGGTGTGTACCAAAACCATCCAAGTAGCCATATAGTGTCGTTGGTAGTTTCTGCAACTAATATACATTAGAAGGCACCAGTTTCTTGAGGTCCTAGTCCAACTCCAAGGCCAAGAGCATTGAAGAATCTTGTCCAGCAGGAACCTGGAAATGATAACATCTGACAAATCAAACCTGTATGTGATTAGCATGGTGGACACATTTCTGTCTGTCAGTCTGTGATTGGTCTGTTACTACCGTACATCATACCTGTCAATTCTCCTGGCTTTGAAGGGAGACTCCTGCTTTTGACTCAGTGTATACGAAAGACATTGGACTGTTTAACCTGTACATCCTCAAGACCTCAACAATTTCTAGCCAAACATGGAATGTAGGTTTGCATATATCCTATGCTTATAATGAGAAAAAGTTTTGCTTACATTGTTGACCCCATCACAAATCAAAAGGGTATTGTGCTTAATCAACATGTATACAGGCGGTAATGGACAAAATGTCTCAATGTACATGATGTATCATAAATAAATCAAATGCATTTTTTAATAAATCGGTGAGGAGGGAGACTATCCTTCTTTGTGAATTTCAAATTTGACAGGTCTTGTATAGTTTGTCAAACAATTTCTATTAGCTCAGCAGAATTTCTGGTAGCATCAGGTGCGTGAGTTTTTATGAAGATTGCTATCAGAAACTGATAATATTGCTGTAAATAAATGAAGGTCTATTATAAATGCCTCTTCAATTTTTGTAATGCTTATTTTAAAATAGCTTGGCTCATACATACAGTATTGTAATTTCACATATCTGCATCCTCTGCAACATTTCCTCAAGACTCATGAATTTTGATATCAATCCTACATTTGTTTTAAGTCAACCAGAGGCATAACACAATCACATGAATTGATATTTATTTATTTTCTATTCTCTTTAGTTTGAATAAATCCAATAATTATAAAAGACAGTTTCTTTTTTATATAACTTATTTCATTTTTGGTGGCAGATCACAATCATTTTTAACAAAACAATGCAGTCACAATTTTATAACAGTACTGATACATTGTAATACAATCTAGCCTTATCTTTCACAACATATAGGTCTAATTAATTTATTAATCATGTAACAAAGTATCAGTAATAAAAGTTTGAAGCAAATAGTACTTATATGCGTTACACTCTTACTAAGAATCTGTTTCAATTCAAAATTTAAGTAACAATTGTTTCAAAGAAAGTCATTATAAAAGACAGTTATGATTATAAGACAAGCTTACATATATTGACAAATAAATTTATATGAAATACATCAATGTACATGCTTAAAAAACCAAGGACTTTTAAACCCTTTAAAAGAAACTTATTCATGTGGAAAATTATAATCCAAATTGTCATTATTAACTAGCAAGTACAACCTATGGTACCAATTTAACATGACTGAATTTAAGATTATGTCTCAGAAACTGAGAGTTGAAGGTGCAAAACAATTTCATTGTACATTGAAATAGGAAAATTTGACCACTTTTGGAGGAGAATACTGTTGAACCTTGAAAGAGGGGGTGGACAGGTTGAAAGAGGAAGGGGCAGTAGGAGAGAGGAAGGGGGTAGGAGGGGGAGGTAAAGGAAGAATGAAAAGGGGAGGTAAGGGGGTGGGAGAGAGGTACCCCCGTCCCCCCTTGAAAATTCCTTGACCCATACGGTCATTTCCTTGAAATGAAATCAGATTGGATTATGGCAGGTGCCGTTCGACTTGAGGTGTCACTGTCTACCTGTGTGAAGACCCCCGTGTCTTAATTAACGGTCAAAATCTGTGCTAAGATGTGAGATCGGGTATTCTGTAATACTGTATCTCGCATTGAAGTCTCGATATATCCCGTCATATCAAATTTATTAATTAATGTAATCAAGGCCAAAAAAAAAAAACCAAAACAAACAAAAAGCAATAAAAACAAACAAAAAACTTCATATTTTACCGTAGATAAAATTTACAATTTTACATGATATATATAACGTTCACGCGCATTTCTTTTCTCTGATACGCTTTCGGATATCAAAACACAATTTCTTTTGATCCGATTGCTTGCCTATTTTGGACAGATAACGAGGGAATTTTTGTAACATTGTTTTCGCAGCCGTGATAATTAACAAACAGATTTAATTACGTTGAGTAATTTGTTTGCCAGTGTTTGCTCTGTGGTTTAGCTTTGAGACAGCGCTGGGTATAGAGCCAAGTTTTATCACACGTTCCCACTTAGATCCAAACAATTGATACCCATGAAAGCAGGTCTTTGTCACCTGTCAGCGGCTACCCAAATGTCCGTCTTAGTTCCGCTTGACCAAACAACATAGTTTGTACATAGGATTACGTAATCATTTGTTGCTTTGTGCCCCGGGGGTAATTAGGGTATGGTGTTTGGCAGGGATAACAGTGTATACACCCGGGGCTCTGGCATTCTGAGCCGGCTTCAAAGGTTACGACCGAAAAGTTTGGTTTTTTATCAGCTCTTTGTAGAGTATGGCTTCACATAAGCCGACTGTGAGAAACTCTAAGAAACTGAGAATATATGGGATTTGAAATATGGAAAAAGATGCACACATGCACCAGTTAATTTCATTTGAGACAAAATTTGTAGAGAGGCAAGTCGAGTGTGCATTCAGGAAAGTTGAATATATCTTGTTATATCTTAATGAGGTAAGTGGAATTTTAAATTAGTGAAAAAAAAAAAGAAATGTATAATGCATTTAGCGAGGGAACCCGAATGTCAAACAGTCTTTGTCGTTAGAGTGGAGGGGGAGGGATTGTATCAAATTAGTTTGTGCGTTTGAACAAATATCATATTACGCATTTTAATTTCTTGATCGAGTCATCTGTCCGAACTGTTGCACGGAGCGTGCACAATGTCCTCCTCTTTTTTTCTACGCTCGACGTATTTGAATGGCCATGTCCCGCGTCCATTGGTCTGAAAAATAATCTTGCTCGTATGTCAGTGAATGTATTTCCTCTAGCTATAATAAACCTAAAACAAAATGAAGAATTTCGACAAAATAAATAACTTTTTCTGTTGAATTCCATATTTAATTATATGCTGCATGTTTAAAGAGTTTATTTTACATGTTGGTTTTAAATGTTTCAGGCCCAAGATGCCCAGCACGTTGGAGGATTTTGAAGTCCTGTCTACTATAGGATCAGGGTCGTATGGCACATGTAAGAAAATACGACGGAAAAAGGATGGCAAGGTAAACCAAGCAAATTAAAGGTGCTATTCATCGATAGATAATTACCATGATTACTGTCGAATATAAACGTTTTTCATTCTTATTTTGGACAATTCCTTCTTTAACGTTATTTTAGTATAGAAGTCGGGGTCAACAAACATTGTGTTATATTCTTGGGAACACTGACGTTGTTTTAAGTCAAAGTGGGAAATTTCTTTAAAGTTAAATAAGCCCAAGTACAAATGTAGGCAATTCCGTCAGATTGGTCAGAACTTTATTTAGATATCATGATTTATACGACCTTGACCTTGTACTTTGACCCATTGAATTTTTTTTTAATAAAAACTAAGTATTAACTGTCCCATATCCTGGTAGGGTTTTTATGTTTGATATCAGTATTCCTCTTGACCAGATAGAGCTCTTATTTGGTACCATGACTTTTGACCTGGTGACCTTCTCATTGGACTTTGACCTACTTGACCTGCTTGTTACAATTCACAAAATTTTAACCATTATAGATACTGGTGTGGAAAGAAATGGAATATGGAACGATGACAGAGTCGGAGAAACTGATGCTGGTGTCGGAAGTCAACCTGCTCCGAGAGCTGAAACATCAACATATCGTACGATACTACGACAGGATCATAGATAGAAGTAAAACTACCATCTATATCATCATGGAGTATTGTGACGGTGGGGATCTGGCTCAGCTTATATCCTCTAGTAGAAGGACAGGGTAAGTAGTATATGTACTATGTAGGTAGCTAGACTACATATACCACATGTTTTAATCATAAGAAAAATCTCTAGATATACTCTTTTACCTTTTTGACATGGTTTACTAATCCAGAGGTATCAGAATTTTAGTCATACTTATTGGTATTAAAAATCGCCTTTGCAATTGTGTGTCTAAATATTTTCCAGTAAATATTACAATGTACGTAGTAGTTGTTTATCGATTCACAATCTAACAGCTTAAAATATCTAGATTGATTGTTGTGGCAATTCAAAAAAGTAAAGTTACTGCATATCAATTAATTTAATATACATGATATACATGTACGAGTCCTTTAGATATACAATGTATGTATAAATACTATAAAGTAGAAAGTGTGCCATGTGAAGTGTAACTGAATCTGAGCGTTTGCTTTACTCTCTTGTATGCTAACAAGTCATGTCATTACTTTAGTATGCAATAATTAAGCTTATCAATCTTGTCATGCTAACTGTTATGTATTTACAGCTCTTTTCTTGATGAGGAATTTATATGGAAGATGTTAATTCAGATAACGTCAGCATTAAAAGAATGTCACCGACGTAAGAACGGTAAAGCTGTTCTACATCGAGACCTTAAACCAGCTAACATATTCCTAGATGCCGATAAAAACGTGAAGTTGGGTGATTTTGGTCTTGCCAGGGTGTTGCATCACGAAACAAGTTTTGCCAAAACCTACGTGGGAACACCGTATTATATGTCACCAGTAAGTATAAATCATCAGAGGTCACCGACCCTATCTCTCATTCTGTTATATCAGATGGTTAAGGGAGAGGGTAAGATAAAAATTACCCATCAAAATCAAATTTTTTGCTATATGGCTTGGTATCATACTTAAAAGGTCTCTGAGAACAAATTAGTGCTTGCAAATAGACCATTTTCTGAAGCTCATAATGACGAAAAATGTCTGAGGTAGGAACTTTTTGAATCTTTTTCATTGTTACATCACTGTGGTGTTGCGTCTTTTAACAGTGATGTCATAATGAAAAACAAGGCCAAAAGACGTTGACTCGGACATTTTTAGCTCTAAGCTCTTACAATATTGGAAAATGGTCTATCGACTTTGTGGCCTATATTGTGTATCCTTTTGATTGCCTGTCATGCAAAGCTTAACATTGACTTGTTTGAGTATAAGTATGTAATACTTGCTACATTCAATAATATTTTCTTGATAATTTCATCACAGGAGTTAGTGAACAACATGTCCTACAATGAGAAGTCTGACATCTGGGCCATGGGATGTATGTTGTACGAGTTGTGTGCCCTCCACCCACCCTTCACTGCTTCCAATCAGCTCGATCTCAACAGGAAAATCTGTGTGGGCGATTACAGTAGAATTCCTCTACGCTATACCGATGATCTCAACGCTATTATATCAAAACTACTCAGGGTAGAAGTAAGTAACACATATTTGTCTGAAAATTTATATATCGCAACCATTCCAATGGAATTATTTTGCCATGCCTTCTCGGCTTTGAGACTGAATAATTGATAGGTACTTCTTTGATGATTATAGCAATTATTATACATGGATTTTTTTTGCCCTTGTTTCATGTTGGCAGAAAAATGAATAGTTACTTTACTTGTTAGTACATGTATATGTCCCTCTATGATTTTGTTTTGTTTTAATTTTCCGGATCATAGCTCAAGTACCTTTCTTTTTTATGAAAATTAAATTAAGATGCACATGTATATGGATGCTTTATAAAGGATCCATATACATGTACATCTTAATTGTGAGTTTTTTCAAACAGTGACCTTGAACTTTGATCTATTGGCCTCAAAATCAACAGTTATCTTCCTTTATCTTTCTTTATTTGATTTTGAGGCCAATAGATCAAAGTTCAAGGTCACTGTTTGAAAAAAACTCACTGAAAATATTTAAGTTTCATCTTTTCAAATTCCAATTTACATTTATCTCTTCATTTTTTCAAATTCCAATTTACATTTATCTCTTTATAGCTGTGTTACACTATTACATGTTTATTTATATTTAAGGTACACAAAAGGCCGAGTATAGAAGATGTCCTTCATGACTCGGTAGTTGTGAGGAGGATAAAGAGGTTGGAAAGGAAGAATTCTCACGAGAAAGTGGAAGCTCAAGTAGAAACAAAATCTAGTCATGAATCTCTCAAGTCGTGGGAAGCAGAGCTCAAACTCTGGGAGAGAAGAATGGAATCAAAGGAGGAGGAACTTAAGAGTAAGTCTCTTATTAAATTACTATTAAACACCATTTTGATTTTTACAGCTGGTGTTAAAGGTCAAGGTCATTTAGTTAAAAATAGCATTTTGAGATTTTTTTTCTGATTTAATTATTTAAGATCTATTTGTGACTGAAATGTTTCGAAACCTTGTTCAGTCCAAGGTTTATTTCACATATTTAAGGTTAAAGTTGTGAACATTCAAATAACTTATATGTATCATACTGATTAAGGTTAAACGTGATGAGATTCAACACCTAACGAGAGTCAAGTTTACCTCCAAGGTCAGAGTCATTTACATATATTTTGAGTCAACTCAGATGCAATTTGTTGTGTTTGATAGGTCAATGTTACAGTTCATTTTGAATATGTATTGGTAAACAAACACCCTGCATCTCAATTTGTTGCTGTATAAAAGCTTTGGGTTTCCTTTTGTGCGTCGTTGACCAACACTAGTTTATTTTGGTATCTACATGTATACTTACCTGCATTTATTAACTAATAGCATTTTATCCCAGGCTCGAGCACGGGACAAAATGCTATTTGTTAATTGATGCAGGTTACTATAGATATCTTGTAAACTGTGGGGGGGGGGGGGGGGTATATGTCCAGTTGGATGTAGCTTTTTTTGAGTACATTATAAGTGCTAGGAGAAGGTTGTACATTTTTCTTGTATTTTGCAGATAAAGAAAAAGATCTGGTTGTGAGAGAAAAGCTTATGGAGGAGAGAGAAAAAAGGTAGGCCATACATCATACACATACTCATATAGTAGCTACTTTTAGTTTCTTCTGAAGGACCAATTTATTTAACAAATAGTGTGGCACAGTTTACACAAAAGAAAATTAACTACAGTATAATTAAATTGACCCTTCTGATTGCAGGAAAAAAATGCAATATTTCGTGACGTCACAATGCTTTTTCCACAGACAAACAAGCTTCGAACCTCGGTCAAACATCAAAATTGCAATCTTAAATTAATCTCTTACAGGATTGAGCAGATGACCAAAGAACTGTCCATGAAAACCGGCCTGGATCGTGATATTTGTTCAGCGGGGGATGCAGGTAGGAAAATCCTGTCTCCCATCCCCACACATAAACCAAAATTGTCTGCTTTTCCCATCAAAATACCCTTATTGAGCATTCCCTCTGGGTATAGAACCCCTCTACAACAAATAGACTCTTCGAATCAAAGAGCAGATACATAGATCCTGCCTTTAGCTTCATAGTAATGTACCTTGAGAGTGTTCACTTTGACTTGTTTGCTAATGAAGGGAGTGTTCAATTAGTGTTAAGCTAGCTTAGGATTGTTTTGAATTAGAGTTATCACCAGTGTAGCTAGCTAAATTGGATGTTTTATGTGCTTATAGAAATACGCTTCAAACTAATGTGCTCTAGCAGCTTGCTGAACCCGGTGCTTTCAAACTAGATTAGAATGGTAGAAATCAATCGTTTACAATAGACAATTTTCCTATCTTGTTATTGAGCTCAAAATGTTGTAGCCAACATCTGATGGCAGTTAATGCTTTTCATTGCGACGTCACTGATTTAAACGTGGTTCCATTTTGATGTAATAATGAAGATGCTGAAAAAGAACACAAAAAGTCCCTATGTACCTCGGAATTTTTTATCATTTGACCTCCATAAGGAATTTCGGCAAGTTGTCTATTAAAAAAGTATTACTTTAAAGAAGAAAGTGACACAAGATTTTATATCAACATATACATTTTCTACCATTCTAAGCCTAGACGTGTGCTTTCATTGTTGCCATATGTACATGCCTTAACACTTGCAATATTTTTGTTTGTATATTGTACAAGTCATTTATAATTAATGATCTCATCCCATGTTTCTGATCTCATTTACCTTGTCAACAAATTGTGCAATATTCATTTCTATGCAAAGTTTCTTTTTTCCTACGCAATACATTGTACTTCATACATTTTTTGTACCATTTCTTTCATCATTTGTTTGTTCCCCTTTGTACGTATGTATGTATATTTGTATGTATTTCATTTTCTTTATATGTCTCTCAATTCAGCTCTAGTACTTGCTAAATGTACTAATTATTTTATTTCATACTCATATGTAATATGTCATTGCTTAAATCATTTTTTTGCCATGACTTTATAACTAGCTTTTGCATTAAGCTCTCCATTTCTATTGAAATTCTTATTGCATTTGTGTTGCTTTTGTTCGTCCCAAAATTAAAAGGTTACACAATTTTTTTTTTCATATTTCACTGGTGTATACTGTGTGACCTCTTTTATACTAAATGTTTTTGCTGTAAGAAGTTTGACCTACTTTTGGAAAAATTTAACTTTTGCTGTTCTCTTTTTAGCTCACTTCAGCAAAGCTCAAGTGTCACCTCGACCTTGCCCTTTGTTCTGAATGACAGATTTTATACTGATAAGCTCCAAATGGGGGCATTCTTGTTTAACAAACTCATCTTGCTTTCATATTTGCTATCCAGTTGCAAATCCAACTGCATAATCAGAGTTTTCTCCAAGCTCTTCTCAACTGATCTTCATTTCATTAAATTCATCATACATTAATGTATTAGTGTTTGTTTTACTTGACATATTTCAGCACGTTATTTTCATTTCATTTTCACTCATCATAAGTGTCTTTATTTCATCACTTCTGTAATTGTAGCCCTTATATCGCAGCTAGTGGGCCCCCAACAAAAATGGAAACGTTTTGTCAAAGGAATTCTTAAGCCAAAAAAATTCCGTAAGAAATACAGAGATAAAAATTGTTTGTTCACAATTGAATTCCTGTTTGTTTAAAAGTCTTTCATGTCTTTGACATTTTGTTCAGTTTGCATGAAGTGAGACTACCCGTGAATGTTTCACGTTTATAGTTTATTTGGTATTTTGTTAATTAAATCCATTTAATAGCAAGCTTAGAATCCTTCACGTTTTGCATGCGTTTGACTCTATCGAATGTTTTACAGTGGCAGACTGTATTATAAACATCTTGGTATATTACTGCTGAAACTGGTATTAAAGATGATCAACCCAATATAATACATACATGTATGTTGTCATTTGAGCATAAATGATGTATGAATTGTACTTACTTTAGCAAGATTCATATTTCAGTGAACTTAAGTTATTGCTATTAAGAATGGGTTACTTTAGTCCGGAGAATGAAAAGTACTGCAAAGTTTTGTCAGTCCGAATGAATTTTTGTCAGATATTGATTTCCTTTGGACTGACACTTTTCGACATATCTTTATTACCTTGATCATGAATTAGCGTACTTGACTTATTTCCGATTATAATGACAAAAAAAAATGAATGATTTGGCGTAGACTGAATCGGCACAGTTTTATGAACGCTAACTCTAAAATATGAATTCTGTTAAAATAAGTATACATACAGTATAATCACTGCTTTCATCATGGTCCTCATATTATGACATTCAAAAACATTAAAAGAAAAGTAACTATATAAATGTATATAGAACATTGGTCTGCAAATTATAATTGTGATGAGAACAGTTTAGCATCACTGCTGTAAATCTATGTGTTTGTTACAACATGCACAGAAACACCAAATCATCATGGAATCACCAAATCATCATAGAATCACCAAATCATCATGGAATCACCAAATCATCACAGAATCACCAAATCATCATGGAATCACCAAATCATCATAGAAACACCAAATCATCATAGAATCACCAAATCATCATAGAAACACCAAATCATCATAGAATCACCAAATCATCATAGAATCACCAAATCATCATAGAATCATCATAGAATCACCAAATCATCATAGAAACACCAAATCATCATAGAATCACCAAATCATCATAGAATCACCAAATCATCACAGAAACACCAAATCATCACAGAAACACCAAATCATCACAGAAACACCATACCATCATAGAATCACCAAATCATCATAGAATCACCAAATCATCATAGAAACACCAAATCATCACAGAAACACCAAATCATCACAGAAACACCATATCATCATAGAATCATCATAGAATCACCAAATCATCATAGAAACACCAAATCATCATAGAATCACCAAATCATCATAGAATCACCAAATCATCACAGAAACACCAAATCATCACAGAAACACCAAATCATCACAGAAACACCATACCATCATAGAATCACCAAATCATCATAGAATCACCAAATCATCATAGAAACACCAAATCATCATAGAATCACCAAATCATCACAGAAGCACCAAATCATCACAGAAACACCAAGTCATCACAGAAACACCATATCATCATAGAATCACCAAATCATCATAGAAACACCAAATCATCACAGAAACACCAAATCATCACAGAAACACCAAATCATCATAGACTCACCAAATCATCATAGAAACACCAAATCATCATAGAAACACCAAATCATCATAGACTCACCAAATCATCATAGAAACACCAAATCATCACAGAAACACCAAATCATCATAAAAACACCAAATCATCATATAATCACCAAATCATCACAGAAACACCAAATCATCATAGAAACACCAAATTATCATAGAATCACCAAATCATCACAGAAACACCAAATCATCATAGAAACACCAAATCATCATAGAATCACCAAATCATCATAGAAACACCAAATCATCACAGAAACACCAAATCATCACAGAAACACCAAATCATCATAGAATCACCAAATCATCACAGAATCACCAAATCATCATAGAATCACCAAATCATCATGGAATCACCAAATCATCATAGAATCACCAAATCATCACAGAATCACCAAATCATCATAGAAACACCAAATCATCATAGAATCACCAAATCATCACAGAAACACCAAATTATCATAGAATCACCAAATCATCATAGAATCACCAAATCATCACAGAAACACCAAATCATCATAGAATCACCAAATAATCATAGAATCACCAAATCACCATAGCATCACCAAATCATCATAGAATCACCAAACCCTCCACAAGATTCAAGATCATTTATTTCAAAATCAGAGCCCTAAGGGGCATAACACTCAACATACATGATCACAATTAGATAAAGTGACATAACATGCATGTGAAATACGAAACACAAAACTTCACCATAGGGATAGTGTGAACCCTACTGATTTTCAAGGTAAAATGTCATTTATGGTCATTGGGGAGTTGGACATCAAATCTCTTCGAAAAGGTCAAGGTCATCAAGACCTTAAGCAGAACAGAGAACAATTTTGTTTTTCAAGGTCAAGGGTCAAAGGCTGAGGTAACTTTGAGGTCAAAATCTTGCAACAGCAGTAGTCTTTTGACACAATTATCATGAAATAATCAAACCTCTTTACAAACATTCCCCAAGAGGAAAGGCAGCACTGTAAATTGCTTTGAAGATCTGTCAAGTTTATATTATATGTAAATATAGATGAATGACATTCATTTGCAAGGGAACATCATTCTTATAGACAGACTTTGTAAAATACACATTTATTAAGGTAAAAGCCAAATCTCTTATTATATGCATGGTCAGTATCCAACTGCTTCAAGAGCATGTATGATATATTGGTTAATATCGTAACATTTGTCATGTTGTCTTTGAACGCCAATAATGTAACATGCATCATGATCTCTGTAACTTCAGTCATCATCATTTATCATGCTAACAGTGTAATTTCACTCAATAGACCATTTTCCGATCTTGATTAAAAAATCAAAATGTCCGAGTCAACATCTTTTGGCGTTGCTTTTCATTATGACGTCACTGGTAAAAGACGCAATTCTATTCTGACGTAACAATGAAAAAGTGCACAAAAGTTGCCTGCCTTGGAAATTTTTTGTAATTTTGTCAGCCATTATGGATTTTGGCAAGTGGTGTATTAGTAGCACATATCATACTGTCTGTAACTTCAATTAGCAGCATTAAAGGGGTAGGGCCACGAGACCCCTAAATCGGCCCTCGATTTTTCTCTAGAAATAAATTTCATGGGGAATACTTGATATCTCTCAAGAAAATACACGAATGTTTACCGCATTTAATGGAAAGAAAAATATCACCAAACATAGTGCCATTTAACTGTAATGACGTCATGAAGTGACGTCATTTTGACGTTATAGACAAAATATTGCGAAAATTGCTTGGAATTTTGTCTTTTGTGGAAGAATTCAATGTGGCAGCATGCGTTAACTGAGATAAAACATTTATGACAAAAGGATATAATGATAAACTTTCACATATAATTTTTTCATCCTAGTTAATGCATGCGGCCATTGCTAATTTTATAGAAACATGTAGTTTTTGCATCAATTTCGCGGAATATGACCAATTTAGGTGCTTTCAAAGGGCTTAAAGCTATTGATAAACGCAATGTTTACAAAAGATAGATTCGTGACTCAGTAGAGAACGTTTCAAAATGTCAAATCGCAGTTAAAATTTTTATGAAGTACAATGTTCAAAATTTGGGCCAATATTGGGCTTCGTGGCCCTACCCCTTTTGCCATACTCTCTTTAACAAAATGATTGAATTCATATTTTCAAATTGTTAAGCAAAAATGAAAACGCGCATCATAATTGTCATGTTTCTTGCTTGTAATACAATAACAACAGTATCAATCTGCTCCATTTAAAATAAGAATACATTCATAATATATTCATTTATGTTTTTACATGACTGAAAATTCTGCTTTAATTTAAGATTTGTCGTTTGATGGTCCACATCCATGTTTGTCCCGCGGGAAAAGGGATCCGGACACGCCGAAAAAGAAAGTCACCTTCGACATGTACGGCAAGGAAAATCTGCGGAGGAAAGACAAAGGGGACCTGTTCCTGAATAAATTATTAGCAAAGGATTACATGTCCAAGTACACGGCCGAAATCCATGATTATGACAGTGTTTATGAGACAGAACTCGCAAAACGAAGAGAACTAAAGGAGAGGTTATACAAAGCTAAGTCTAGGGCTATAGAACTCCAGGGTATGCCGGATAATACAAGGATTAAATCTAGGAATTTACTCTACTTTAGGTAATATGAAGTGCGTGTCCAGATTTAGTGGCCTGATTGTGAAGTAGATCCCGCTCATCAACGATGTCTGCAGATTGTCATTTCATCGACATTTGCCTTTATTCGATTTCAATTTTATTTGAAAATTGGAACAAGAATACTTGTGTGTAATCCATTGGAAATCAAATCTTAATTTATTATGATCTGAATTTACCAACCTTGGTACCGTTTAAAAATTTCCTTCAGGAAAACCTTTGATTTCTGTTTGTATCTTTTTTTTCTTCCTTTTTCCTTTTTATTATTTATTACCAATGAAGCTCAGCAGCATCCAATTCACCAGTTATATTGGTTAGGATATACTTTGATTTAAGGTAGAGCATCCCTCAGGTCTCAGATGCTCATATTTCCAAAATAACAACTTTTACGATATTTTCATTTCCTTATATCCAAATCTTATGTTAGACCTGCTATAAAAACAAAATATAATTCATGGTTTCATGATTATGCTGAGAACTTAGGCTAATTGTACTTTAACATTGGACCTTATGGTAAAAGTAAGAAGAATCCCTTTTTAGAGGTGATAAAATGTAACTATTAAAGTTTCTTTTCCCTAAACCATATTAGTTTGATAATCTGAACAATATTCTGAAGAGAAAAAATAGGGTATATATATCCAGGTAAAAAAATACCAGCAATTCTGACCTGAGGGATACTCTACCTTAAGTTGTAATGGCAATTTTGATCTACATGGCCCTAAACCTTCTGCTTCTTTGAAATTTGTACAGGTAATTATTATATCAAGGTAGAAACATAAAGGTCAAAGCTTTCATGGCCAACCTATAAAAAAATTTAACAATCTGAATTCATAATAAAGAATTCAATTATTTCTTTAATATTTATAATTATTTCAAATCTTAACCATGTAACATGGATTCAGCAATCACATAACACATATATAGGTTAGAATAATATCATATTTGTTAATGATATGTATATGTTTACTATACTTGTATAGTAAGATCTTTTAATCATAATCAAGATGTTTAAAACACATGGACTGTGATACACTTAAGTGATTCAAAATAACGATAAAGTGCATAGATAGACTTCTATTTTTAGACAATTGTTTAGTTTTGAATGTAGTATTATTTTTTAGACTTGGCTATTAGAATTGTTGATTTTTTTTTGTTGAAATAAAGTTTTGAAGACTTATGATTTTAAGCTCAATTTTTACTGGCCAGACATCTGTGCAAGGCTCAGGTAACTCTTACAGTAAGTGTTTTGAATATTTTTCCCTGACATTGTCGCCACAGTACTTTCTATATAGACATAACCTCAGACAGTGCATGTATGTTATAAATTGTTTCATTTTTGTGCGTGGACATCGACGGCGGGTGCAGCTAGCCAACGGGATGCTTACTCCTCCCGGGCTTCTGGTCCCACCTCTAGCTTGCTAGGGGTCTGTCGATGCTTAATTTTGTGCTCTATTGTGAGTTCTGTTGAGATTATTGTCAGGATCTTCTTTATCTCTTTTACCACCAAATGTATCGTGACCTTTAACATATGACCTTGGTGCAAGGTAATGACACACCCCTGGATCCAATTAGGCTTCAATTCTGCATCTTCTCGAGACAAGTGTACATAGTACCTTACTCCCCCTTGTTGGATCTCCTACACAAAACTGCGTCTCCGGTGAGTGTCGTAGTGGAGACTTATCAGGCCAAACGTTCGTATGAATTACATTGTACTTGCAATTTAAGTGCTTGTTAATGTGTTTGAATGTTTTTACTCCCAAAATTGCTTCGATATGAAAGTATAATATATTAATATGGAATCTGATCTTGTCGTATATACTCTCCACTACGACACTCGCAGGATACGCAGTTTTATGTATGACATCCGACAAGGGGAAGTAAGGTATTACGTACACTTGTCTTGAGAAGATGCAATTCTTTGGACCTGTTGTAATACCATTGAGAATCGGATCCATGCAAAGAAGTTATAACCTGGAAATGGTGTACATTTGTGACAAGGTTATATCTACATATCATGAGCAACTAAATATACGACCAAAAGAGGACTTGTGCGTACTACCACAAGTAGAGGATATTCTTGATTCATTAAGCGGCGGCAAATGCTTCACCATATTGGATATGAAAAGTGGCCATCAATATCATCAAATTGAAGTTCATGAAGTGCAGAAAGAAAAAAACGCATTTACTATCACTAGCCCTCTTTGATTTTATGAATACAGCTGAATACCATTTGGATTGGTAAATGTGCCTTCCACTTACCAGAGATTGATAGAGCAACCTTACCATTTTGGTTGACCTATAAGCTTGGTTCAAGTAATGACATATCTTTAAATCCTATTGTCAAAGCAAAATGACCTGACCGGGCTCCTATCAATTCAAGCAAACAACTGAGACAAGTCAATAAATTTTACGTTAGATAGACTATGAATTGCATGTAAAGTAATTAGGGTAAATACACATTTTTTATCTGTAATTTTGTATATCTTAAATCACCTGGACATAATTAAACTCTTCCAATGACCAGGTGAAAATAAGCTCTGCCCGGTCAGGTCAGTTTGCTATGACAATGCAAAACAATTACATGTATATTGAAGTCTATGAAAAGGTGAAGACGTTATGGTCAAGACCAGGTTTTGCCTGACTTGCATTGTGACCTCGAGTCTCGGCTCTAGTTCATGGCACTAACTATAGGGTCCCAAGCAACAATTCCATCATCATTGAGATTCATGCAGAGGGGAAGATACGGCCCAGACGAATTCAGTTTAACTCATCAATTTTACTGTAACCTTCACTTTTGACTTGTGGCCTTGTTCAAGAAACACTCTTTGGTTCAAAGTACCAAAATGAAATATTGTAAAGTAAGGCCAGGCTTGCCCATCAAGCGCAATATGACTTTGACCTTGATTCAAGGTCATAATATACCCTTGGATTCTAGGTAGCAATTCTGTGAGATGCTAGAATCTATGCTGAGGGAATGATTTTATGTTCAGAATAAACTGGATTGCAAAGTGTTTGTATTAGATGACATATACTTTTTTGTGCAGACAGAAAGGTCATTAATACTATTGTGAAATGAAAAAAAGCTATGGTCATAAGGTTTCTACATGTGAAATATCAAAGCCCTACCCCTTGTACTGTAGTTCAAAAGTAGATCAAAGGTCAAGGTCACTTAGTCAAAAGTCATATATATCAAATGAAAGATCTGGTCACAAGAAATCTATATGTGAAATATCAATACCTAACTCTTATAATTTTTTTTCAAAAAGAAAGTCAAAGGTGAATGTCAAGGACTTTTGTTCAAAATCATGATATCAAATAAAAGATCTGGTCTTGAGGGATCTACATGTACATGTGAAATATCAAAGCCCTACCTACCCCTTATAGTACATGAGATATAGCCAAGGTTAAATTTTTTTTAAAGTAGGTCAAACTCCATGGCCAAGGTTACTAGATCAAAAGTCAAGATATTAAATGAAAGGTCTGGTCACGAGGATTCTGCACGTGAAATGTCAAAGCCATTTCCTCTATAGTTCATGAGATATAGCCCAGGTTTAATTTTTCAAAAAGTAGGTCAAGGTCACTAGGTCAAATTTTGTTGCTGACTTTGATTCGTCTCATCATGGTCTATCACCATGTCAAGTTTCAAGTTACTGCTCCAAGCAATTTTCTCTCAACAGACTTTTAAAAACGCAACATCTTAACCATAATGTTGACAGTCACAGACGGACTTTGCCATTTCATAGACCATATTTTGCTTCGTAATCTGGCCAAAAAAGGTTTTTTCATTAGGTGTACTATGACCTTGGATCATATCAAGATCACAACACTCCAAGCCTTTGATCCTTAGTACTTAAAAAAATTCTGTCAATATTGAAATCCAAAAAGAGGGAAAGAAATCATGGACAAGACAATGTTTTACCCATCAGATGCACTATGACCTTGACCTATGACTTTGATTCAAGGTCATGATAAACTCGTGAGCCAAAAGCAAGAAGCTGTTTTAATATTTAATTTATTGAAATTGATGTAGAGGGGAAGATGTTATTGTCCAGAGAAAGTTATCTTGACCTTTGTTTAAGGTCATGACATACCCTTTGCTTCTGAGGTTCAAGCCTGTGAAATATCATTGAAATCCATGCAGATGGCAAGAAATGATGCCATGGACATGACTTGGTGGACAGACAGACAGACAGGGCGATTCCTACCGTATGTACCCCTACAATACAAAAATGTATTAAGTGTGAACAAGTTATGACGAAAAATTGTACCCAGTATACTGTATACACAGCTTTTTGTTAAGTCCCATCTGTGACTTTGAACCATGACTTTAAAAATACATAAGTTTCTTCCTTGGGTGAAATAGCAACGTGATCCAAAGTTTGATTACATATAAGTTCTGATGAACAATGTGACCATGACCTTGACCTATGACACTGAAATGAAAGAAAACAGGGTCGTTCCTAATGTCATATCATATCCAATAAGTGGATACAGTTTCAATAAGTTTCAGTGAAAAATATGCATTGTATCTTAAGCTGTATGCAATAAAGTGTGACACAACCTCTCACTGACTCACGAACCGACTACCGAGACCTTATTTTATCCCACTACAACTATGTTGTGAGCCAGGGGGTATTAAATGAAAACATCAGTACAAATACCTTACATTTAATATGCTTAGTGTTCACAAGACATAAATAAACTTTTGAGTTTGAGAACAGAATTCAGTTCACGGCAGTTCACCATGATTTTATTCCTGGGTATCTTGCTGGCTGTAGTTCTCTTCCTCCAAACAGTTTACTTTTATTTCTGAAGAGATCATCGTTATCTTGTATCTTTAATGTGATCCAGTTTACAGGAATAAGCGTGGATGTTAATACAATTGCTTGTAACACAATCTTCTGACGAGGGTTGATCTGAAACGAGATTCACATCATCACTGACCTCATGTATCATTTTATATGCTGTCAACGTGTATATTTTCGCTGGGAAATATTCGCAAAATGATCGTTAGCAACAGTATGCGTAGGGATAATTTTGGCGAATTCGGGAGCATTCCCGTTAGTCTCTTATACTGGTAATTTTCACTTAGGGGTTATTTTTGCAACAGTAATACAATTGTGAAAAGCATAAAATTTACAGCCCATGCGAAAATTTCAAGGTTTACAGTACTAGCACCACCAACTAGAAGTCTCTGAAAAGACTTGAGCTGATCATTTTTATATGCCCTTCATTTGATGGGACATATTATGTCTGTCTGTAACTCTATATCGGCACCTAAACTTCTTAATACTTAAACTGACAGGTTCATACCTTGTAAATAAAGTGTTATGGGATGCCAGTGTTACCATCGATGGGTCCATTCATACAGTTTTTTAGGACATTTTTTCAACCCGCCAACCTCTGTTTTGGCCTTTTAACAAACATGACAAAGGGGTAGGGTCACAAAGCCCCTAAATCGGCCCCGTTTCTTATTATTTTAATTGATTAAATATTTTTTGTGATTTGATACTTTGTCAAGTCCTTCACTAAATTATGTGTTGAGATGTGTAAATAATGCATTTATCAGTAGCTTTAAGCCCTATGAAAACCCCGAAATCCGCAATTTTCCGTGAAATTGCTGCAAAACCTACATGTTTCTTTAAAATTAGCATCGGCCACATGTATGGAGAAACATAAAAATTTTACAAATGAAAGATAATCATCATATCTTCTTCTCATAAAAGTTTCATGTTTCTCGACGCATGTGGCCACATCGAAATTCTCAACTAAAGACACATTTTCGAGCATTTTTGACCATGATTCATCAATTACGTCAAAATGATGTCATTTGGTGACGTCACAATACCACCTACAATGCTTCAGTAGGTGATATGCTCCTTTCATTAAAAGCAGGAAACATTCATTATATTTTACGTGATATATCAAGTATTTCTCATATAAGTTTAATTTTAAGGAAAATTGCAGGGCTGTTTTAGGGGCTTCGTGGTCCTACCCCTTTGTTGTCAGTTAAAGGATAAAAGCTACCTACTTAAACTGTATACAGTATTTTTTCTGTTTTCTTTTTACATTTGTATTGATCAAAATTTATTGAAGTAAACTCAAGACTGGGCTAATACGTTTCACTTCTCATTGGGTGAAAAAAGACATGACAAAATCAAAGTTGTATACAGTAGAATTGTTTAATGTTTTTGTCCAAACAGTGATGAAAACAAAGTCATCAAGACAGACAGACAGACAGACAGCATGATTCCAGTTTTATGTACACCTTAACTTTACTGAGATAAAGAGCCATGATTACAAACTTTAGTACTCATGAAAGATTTTCATAAATATTTTGTGGATATTATGATTACAGTTAAACATGTTCTAAGAAAACCTTCAAGGGAATTTAAAATCAAGGTCACTTGAGGCAGGTGGTCACTTAAGACAGGTGGTCTCTTAATACAGGTTCATTTATATGAAAATTGTTCACTTGGGAAATGAAAACCTTGGTCAATTAAAACACTAAGTCCCTTCACACAGTGGGTCGCTGAGGCAGGTTTGACTGTACCTTTATCAGAGGCATTGTTCCGCTGATGTTCTTTTCTGCTTGGCTACTTCAGCGAGGTTCTTCTTCCACTTCCTGGTGTGGTTCCAATCCAGGAAAATCAGACCAAAGAAGAATGTAGGAAAGAATATGGAAGGCAGGTTCCTCTTCACAAACTTTCTGTAGAAACTCTGTACTTCCATGTACCTGTAATACATTAATATGCAGTTTTACAAACATTGGAATCATCATGTCATGACTATACAAAAAGGAAACTACGGAAATCAGCTGCAAACAATGTTTCCTTTTTTACTTTTTTATGCTATACTTGTTACTTAAACTTGCGGAAATGATCATGATCAGATCCTTTTCTCCCATTAAATTGTACATACGCATACTATTCAACCGGAAGCTATTTCTTTCTTATGTATGTTGCCATTCCCGATTATAATCGATTCTTAAAAACATAATTGATTAATTGAAATACAAGGGTGCTGACAATAACGTTGCTGACCTGTTCGAATGGGCAATAAATGAAGAAAAGATGGATAGAGGATTTTTGTACTAATCAAAGAAGCAATAAACAATAACTAAATCTACTTTTAATGGGGGCTACCATCCCCCCCCCTGAACCCATTAAATACACTCAAACGCCGCTTGGCTTTGTATGTGACTGATAGTGATACACAGATTTCCCAAAATGACAGTTAAGTGATGAAAACCAATTATTAAAACTCAGTTGTACTATTTCCCGAACGAAAGTCATTTTGTGACGTCAGAGTTTTTGCGCGAAGTTTCGGTCAAACTCAAAACAATATGGGACATTTTTACATTGAGTTACAAACTTACAGTGTACGTATTGTACAATCCCAAATTTCCGTATAATATCAAAACCTTCCCTCTTTTCGGAGGTCTCGGATGCAAAGCACTTGGATATAGTAACGGGACTAAGGTAGGAAATGTTTACCCTTTAAAATCGTCTTTTTTACCCTATATAGTGTCGGTCCCCTAAACTGAACAAAGGCCAAGCAAATAAGTGTTATGTCATTGATAACAGCTCACTTAGAAGGAATACCTGTATTGTGATTTCTAATAGGTCAATAACCAGAAGTCTCTGACGAGACTGTAGCTCTCCTGGTTGTTTTGTTTTTTATTTACTCATTGACAAGTGAATTAGATACATACACATAAATATAAATTTCCATTTTTAAAGACCATAGGGAGCAGGCATTCTAACATATTAAAAGTAGCACAACAAAACAACATATCCAATAGACTGCAACTAGAATATCACTCATATAATTAATAATATCCAAGATAAAGTACATGTATTTAAAGAATGCCACACCCATTTTCCAAGGTCCCAGGGGGCAGGGACTGCTAGCTCAAATGAACTATCAATGACATAACAAAACTACAGATTGATCTTATTGATTTAAAATTACAACAACTCACATTCATTAATAGCTTTGAAGAGTTGAGAGCACAATCATATAGGAAAAATGACAACACCCATTTTCTAAGACCCTGGGGATCAGGGGCTCAAACAATATATCAGATGCACAACAAGAACACAGACCAATCATATTGCAAAAAGAATGAAGCCTCAATCATTTATAGTGTCAGAGGAGTTGTGAGTTCAACATTACAAACAGTTATATACTAGGAGAAAATGACCACACCCATTTTCTAAGACCCTGGGGGTCAGGTGCACAACTAGACCATAGACCCATCATATTGCAAAAAGAATCAAGTCTCTATCATTTAAAGTGTCAGAGGAGTTGCAAGCACAAGATTACATAGAGTTATATAGGAGAAAATGACAACACCCATTTTATAAGACCCTGGGGGTCAGGGGCTCAAACAAAATTTCAGGTGCACAACTAAACCACAGACCAATCATATTGCAAAAAGAATGAAGTTTCAATCATTTATAATGTCAGAGGAGTTGCAAACACAAGATTATTACATAGTTATATAGGAGAAAATGACCACACCCATTTTTTAAGACCCTGGGGGTCAGGGGTTCAAACAAAATATCAGATGCACAACTAGATTATAGACCCATCATATTGCAAAAAGAATCATGTCTCTATCATTTATAGTGTTAGAGGAGTTGCAAGCACAAGATAACAGAGTTATATAGGAGAAAATGACCACACCCATTTTCTAAGACCCTGGGGGTCAGGAGCTCAAACAAAATATCAGGTGCACAACTAGACCACAGACCAATCATATTGCAAAAAGAATCAAGTCTCTATCATTAATAGTGACAGAGGAGTTGCGAGCACAAGATTACATAGAGTTATATAAGAGAAAATGACCACACCCATTTTCTAAGACCCCGGGGGTCAGGGGCTCAAACAAAATATCAGGTGCACAACTACACCATAGACCCATCATATTGCAAAAAGAATCAAGTCTCTATCATTTATAGTGACAGAGGAGTTGCGAGCACAAGATTACACAGAGTTATATAGGAGAAAATGACCACACCCATTTTCTAAGACCCTGGGGGTCAGGGGCTCAAACAAAATATCAGGTGCACAACTAGACCATAGACCCATCATATTGCAAAATGAATCAAGTCTCTATCATTTATTGTGTCAGAGGAGTTGCGAGCACAAGATTACATAGAGTTATATACTAGGAGAAAATGACCACACCCATTTTTGAAGACCCTGGGGGTCAGGGGCTCAAACAAAATATCCGGTGCACAACTTGACCACAGACCAATCATATTGCAAAAAGAATCAAGTCTCTATCAATTATAGTGACAGAGGAGTTGCGAGCACAAGATTACATAGAGTTATATAGGAGAAAATGACCACACCCATTTTCTAAGACCCTGGGGGTCAGGGGCTCAAACAAAATATTAGGTGCACAACTAGACCATAGACCCATCATATTGCAAAAAGAATCAAGTCTCTATCATTTATAGTGTTAGAGGAGTTGCGAGCACAAGATTACATAGAGTTATATAGGAGAAAATGACCACACCCATTTTCTAAGACCCCGGGGGTCAGGGGCTCAAACAAAATATCAGGTGCACAACTAGACCATAAACCTATCATATTGCAAAAAGAATCAAGTCTCTATCATTTATAGTGTTAGAGGAGTTGCGAGCACAAGATTACATAGAGTTATATAGGAGAAAATGACCACACCCATTTTCTAAGACCCTGGGGGTCAGGGGCTCAAACAAAATATCAGGTGCACAACAAGACCACAGACCCATCATATTGCAAAAAGAATCAAGTCTCTATCATTTATAGTGTCAGAGGAGTTGCGAGCACAAGATTTCATAGATTTTCATGACCACGCCCATTTTCTAACACCCTGGGGGTCAGGGGCTGAAACCAAATGTCAGGTGCACAACTAGACCACATACCAAGTAAGATGCAAAAAGAATTAGCTTTCTATCTCCTATGGTTTCAGAGGAGTTGCGAGCACAAGAATTGTTTACGGACGGACGGACGGACGGACAGACGGACAGACGGACGGACGCCGGACAACGGGGTATCGCATAAGCTCGACTGGTCAGAGACCAGTAGAGCTAAAAACGATTAGGGTTGGGGAAAATAAAAATAGGGTTTGGGTGACAGTAATCTCAGGTATTTTTTTTTTGCCTGAGTAAAAATTATGCAAGTCAAGCTCAAGTGTAGTAACACAGGGTCGAGATATCAAGGCTTGGTCACAAACCCTTTCCTCTAAACAAATCCTTTCTTCTATATACATGTATGTCTATATTTTTAATATAGACATTAGTGATGAACCAATTGTCGCCGACAATCGATTGTCGATCGCTAAAACTCTTTCGATTCCGATTATCGATTTCATTTTCTTACAATCGATTGTCTCTGGAAGAAAGGTATTTTGTGTATAGGTATTTATTTTCCTCTTTTCACATGTCATATAAATCGTAACTTGTTGTCTTGCATGTAAACAGGCAGACACATTGAAATTGAATGCGTTATATTTTGTTTTCAGCAAAGTTTTCTGAATTTTATGCAGAAAAATACAGTTTTTTTATTTTTTATGTTCCATTTTTCATGGACTTTTGTTTTCCGATTTAAATCGATAATCGATCGGTTTACTCTTTCCGATTATTTTCCGATAATCGATTCTTAAAAGTCTTCCGATGTACAACACTAATAGACATCGAGCAGAAAGGGTTTGTAATGAGGAAAGGGTTTGTGACCAAGCGATGATACCTCACCCCTGTCATGCCTGTGTGTCAGGTTGGGGAAACGGCAAATCTCGCTATCAAAGCTAGATCTAGCTTTTTAAAGCTTGTTCTAGCTTTAAAATGGACAAAATTGAGCTGCATTATTTAGAATGTGTGAAAATAAAGACGTTGCGCACTTGCGCCTCGACTGATATTGTAATGTTTACGTACGAAAATGAACATTGGATCTTAAAATCGGAAACTCAGCGTTGCATTTACTAGTGCAGCTGCACATGTGCATTCAAGGAAAAGGTAAATATTCACTTGTTTACACCTTAAATGACTTACCTTTGTAGATTTAATGTCCTATTTATTTAAAAGAATACATTTGAGTTGAAAATCCGCCATTTTTTTAATTTACCGATCACAGTGGATTCACTGTTTGCAAGAGAAAAGATCAACTAGCGGACGGATATGCATTATTCTGGTATAAAAGTAGGATCGATGAAGACATATTTCACCTGATACAAACTCTTTTTAAGAATTTGATAATTTCAATTTACAATCCTTATTTTGTTTTCGTTATACATAACTTAAATGTAATTGTTCAAAACATGAAAATAAAATGAAAAAAATCAATTTTTTAAAAGAAATTATCTAAAATGCAAAAACGGGAACGACATCCTACTTTTATACCGGAATACTGCACATCCGTCTGTGAGTTGATCTTTTCTCTTGCAAACAGTGAATCCACTGTGATCGGTAATTAAAAATGGCGGATTTTCAAGTCAAATTTAATGTATTCTTTTAAATAAATAGGACATTCCGATTTTAAGATCCAATGTTCATTTTCCAGGCCTTGAAACTCGTGAAAATCTTTGGTTGTCATTCGGGCAACCTGCTTTGAATATCAGGTTGCCCGAAACCATTTTTACTTGCCCGAAATCATTGAACTGAAAAACTAAGCTGTCATTCTTTATTTCCGCTAATTTGAACATTTTACATAAATTCCATTTCTTTTTCAACAAAATTTAAATTATCAGGGTCATATTCAGATGCATCTGTTTCTTAGTCTTCCTCTTGCTCTGTTGACACATTCTCTCTTTGCGAAAAAGAAAAAGCTAAATTCATTTGGAGATGAGATCAGGTGACCGGAGACAGTAAGCATCTCCTGCTTCCCAGCAAAACCCGTCTCAATCACATAATGTGCTATGTGCCATATACAGAAACCAAATAAAACACTGCCAAATATTCCGGGGAAGTTACTCTGTGTAAGAGAATGGACCTTTTTGTTTTCTTTTTAGGTGGTTCAACACCTTGGATAAATTTCTACTAGTGATGAACCAATTGTCGCCGACAATCGATTGTCGATCGCTAAAACTCTTTCGATTCCGATTATCGATTTCAATTTTTTACAATCGATTGTCGCTAACAGGAAGGTGTTTTGCGTTGAGGAATTTATTTTCCTCTTTTTACATGTCACATAAACCGCTACTTGTTGTCTTACCTGTAAACAGGCAGACACTTTGAAATTGAATGCTTTATATTTGTTTTCAGCAAAGTCTTTTTGAATTTTATCCCTCAAAATAAAAATTTATGTCTTTTATGTTCTATTTTTCATGGAATATTCTTTTTCCGATTTAAATCGATAATCGATCGTTTTACACTTTCCGATTATTTTCCGATTATCGATTCCTAAAGGCCTTCCGATGTACAACACTAATTTCTACACCACTGTAAAAATACCGATTTATCATGCAGGAAATTAACAACTGGATTATAAAATTCCAGCTGATAACGGACCGTTGTACGAAAACTTTAAACTGATAGAGAAGTCTGCTATCTGAAAACTTCTACTTTTTCTGATTCTGACTTAAAGCAAACATGATTTAAAATTTTTGTTCATTATTTCATCGGGGTAAGCATACACTGAATGTCTGAAAATAGGTCGTCAGTCAGACGAATTGGTCTCAATTCTAGGTCGTCCCACAGGTAAGTAGGTTGTGTTTGACAATCGGACGACCGCGAATTTCGAGCCCTGATTTTCATACGTAAACATTACAATATCCGTCGAGGCGCAAGTGCGCAACGTCTTTATTTTCACACATTCTATATAATGCAGATCAATTTGGTCCATTTTAAAGCTAGAACAAGCTTTAAAAGCTAGATCTAGCTTTGATAGCTAGATTTGCCGTTTCCCCGACCTGTGTGTGGTAATGAGAATGTTTCATAATATTGGTGTGGGGGGGGGGGGGGGGGGGGCTGCGCAACACCACAACAGAAGTCAAAAATTCATTATTTCATTATTTCTCTGTTTAAATGATTACCGAAGATGTTTCACTCTTAGCTTAATGAAGTATGTACAAGTAATTAAAGATCAAACACAAGGTGAAGTTCACCTACTCAAGCCTCAAAGACACCGGAAGTTACTGCAATGTTTAAACGATTCGTCCACAAGTTGATCCATCTCTTCTTGCTTCGAAATATTTCGTGCTGTTATTTCGAACCGAGTTCTTTCTTACAACAGTATAAAAATTTGTTCCGGGATTAAATTAGTTTTGCATTAGGATAGATTTCTAATTCTAATCCGAATCAAAATATGAATGTCCGCAATATTGGATATTTGCATTCAACAAGTCCTTGTCAATCAAACTACGTAGCAATATGAATGGCTGGGCGGAATCAAATGTTGAGGCAAATAACAATTTTATCTTCGCAATCTTTTAATTTTTGACCTCTCAGCTCCGCTATAAACTGTTATATTCGAAATGATCTTGATTTTCCGCGAAATGATCGTTTTAGTCACGTGACACATGGAATCATGGAGATCGAATTTGTGTAGGACGAGTTGATCATACCCGTTTGTTTACACTTGTTGCGAGTTTTGAATCGACGAATTTGAAATGTATTTCGAATCTATTGTGTTACTGCTTGCCTAGATATTACCTCAGAGGGTCTGCACATAATTTTACATATACGTAAGATTGTTCAAGCAAAAGAAATATCTGAACTTCCACTTTCATATATATCTACAGTAACATGTCTAATATTCAATGTGTTCCAGACATGTTTCTACTTGCATTGCAATCGGATAATTTTGAGTCGGGATACCATTTCAATATTTCATTCTGAATAGCAATATTGAGCAATTGGAAATTTACAATAGGGATGTTCGAGTGACGAAAAAGTGACGTCACACTGTGCATGCGCATGAAAATTGGTTGGCAAAAAGTGGTTCTCTTATATATCTCACTATCAAATTTACCAGTTAAAAACCGTCTCCTGCAAAGAGAGACAACTCATACGTTTTTTCGTCTTCTCTCAAAAAAAAAGATAAATCATACGCTTGAATTCTCCAATAAAATGAAGAGATTGGATCATTGCAAGATAAAATGGGATAATTTCCACTGAAATAAAAATTTTCAACATTTTTTTTCACAGATTTAGCCTAAAAAACGTCTGTTTCCTGCCAGCATTAGTATTTAAAGCAGTTGACACCATCGTTCCCCTTTCTGACACCTGATGAAAAAAATAGACAAGATCCGTTGATGTGTCAAGGTCACTCATGATTTTTTTCATCGTCATAAAAAAATAAGAACAAACTCAAAAAAATTAATTTATGACACGAGGCAGATGGTTTCTATGCATCTAAAATGTCACTTCCGGTCTGTAAATTTGCATAAAAATGAACTTACCTTGATCGTTTCAAAGGAACTATTTTTTTGCTATCAACAGGAAGAGTCACTTGATATTAGTACGCATTGATAAAAATAAATCTTTCTGTTCGATGCCTCTCTTGCATCTACTTTAGTCAAGTGGACAGTACACCAAAGATATTTACAGGGACCCCGTGGGGCCCCTGCTGAAGCGCGGGAAACCCCGAACATTCGGAATTCTGAGGAGACGGTAAATTTGATAGTGTATCTGTATAAGCGATGTCCACTGCTATTCACGTTAATAATCCTTATCGGTACAGTTTATCGACAGATATAATTAAATTAAGATTACTTAAAAGTTGTTATAATTTTAATTTAATTGCTTGTGATATTTTTTTTTTAATTTAATTTTTCTCTGTTAATCACCAGTCAGGGGTGCTACTTCAACAAGTAATTAAAAAAATTACCTTTTCAAGTAACTTTCTAATTTTGCCTTCTAAAATGATTACCTCTAAAAGTAACTGATTTACTTGCGATGTCCATGCAACATATTACTTATACAAGTAATATACATAAAAAGTAAGGCAATGGATGGTTTGTAATGATTGTAGCATACACATTTAAAGTTCTCAAGCTTTTAATTGTTATAAGGGCGACTCATATCAGTAATAATTGCTTCAGTAACAGAAATATCAAGGTAAAACCATTCCCTTAAAATTACTTGTTTAAGTAATAATTATTGAAAGGGGATTATCTTTAAATGAAAGGAGTAATGCTTTTAGCAATTATCGTAATTTATATCTAAATTTTATTTTGAAAAGGAAAGTCTGAATTTACAGGAAAAATTATTGCTATTGGGATGAAAATTCTATTCAAAAATCTACAAGGTTACAAACTTGCACAAATTTGCAACTTTTTAAGTGAAATTTGGCTACAATTTTGGCTATCTTTCTTAACTCAAACAGTTTCTTCTGAGAAAGTTATTTCCTTTTGAAATTAATGAAAGTGCTCTTGCCTTTTACTGCTGTGTTTTCTTACTTGCTATAGGAAATAAGACATTATTTAACTTTTTAAGTGAAATCATGGATACATTTGATATCAGTCAGATAATTACTTGTAGAAGTAATTTTTTAATTACTTGTTGAAGTAGCACCCCTGACTGATCACTGGTATGTATAGAAATAGGATTTAGTCTCTCTTTGGGTAGATTTAATTTCTAAAGTCGTGAATGTGAACATGTTATATCATTCATCAATTTGTCAAGTACAACCTATACAGTGTATCTCGTATGTACACAAGACAATGATCTGACACCTGCCATTTACCTTGATTTTTGTCGGCTGTCCAGGTAGATTTCTCACCCAGGCGCCGCGGCGGAACCAATGATCCGCAAAGGAGAGAAAGCCACTGCATGTGATCTATCCATTTCACATTTCAGTTTTTTTTATTTTGACACGGATGAAACATCTAAACCAATTTTGTTTGGTAAATACTTTTTTTTTTTTTATCATTTTTTTTTTTTTTTTCATTCTACATACAATTTACATACTATAATATCGTAATGTATGAGTAGAATGGTTTTTAATGAAAGGAGAAGAAGAGGAAGAAGGGAGAGAGAGCGAGAGAGAGAGAGAGAGAATGAGAGAGAGAACAAATACAGGTACATCTTTCATACACACATACCACAAATTACTCATTGTTATCAAATATGTGTGACAACAAGTTCCATCTACTCTTAAAAATTAATTTCTTTTTGTGAAAATATATTGATTTTTCGATGAAGTAATATGACTTAAGCTCTATCAAAAAAACTCTGATAATTGGGATACTCTTATTCATTTTTTGTTTATATATGTTACAGGGAATAAGTGTAATCAGGGATTTCATGTAATTCCTGAAAGGTTCAGTGATTACGTGTAATTCCTGGTCATTTTAGGGATTACATGAAATCCCCAAAATCTTAGGGATTACATGTAATTCCTAAAATAATTTAGCATTTTTACACTTATTTCCTGACTGCCAAAAATTATACATAAATTATCAAATTGCAATATGATAGATATTTTACATGTTCATAATATAAAATCCTATTACTGAGAGAGAAAAAATGGTTATGTATATAATCAGAGATGATTTTAAGGCTGTCTTTGTCAATTTAAAATTGATAGGATTAATGATATGTTAGAAAAACACTTGAGCATGTTGAGCAGACAATTTGATTGCACAGATTGATTTGACCCATTGATATGTTCAATAATTCTCTGAAATACGTGCACTCGGTAAAATTGTATGCATGGAATCTTGATTAGACTAAGTCACTATGTAACTCAATTCAGTTATTGTACAAAACTATCATGATGGTGATAGGTTCGTCTGGAAATTTTTTCTTTGCATTTATTTAATTTCAATGAAACTTATTGCAATTAGAAATCTTAGTATTTCGGTATAAACAAAGGAAGGGGAATGTTCCATTTTTTACCGGGAAATAGGAGTAATTTACACAGATTTCTTTTATAGACCTTCATACTTGCTGTCGGGCGGGACATCCGTTGTCTAGCCAAAAAGTCATTTTTTCAAAAATATTATCTTAAAACCTATTTAGACCTCACATAATTAATAGTTGAAAATCAGAACATTTTTATAATTTCTTTTTTCACATTATCAAGACACGTGAATGAGGGTTAAATAGTACTAATATTTTCGATTGAAACCTTCGATTATTATGTTTTATAGTACTTTGACTATCAATTTTGTTCAGTAAGTTAAAATGTTTTTTCTTAGCGCGCTTATGTGTCTGTTTCATGTCCATTTTGCATAGATAATGATAAATATGATAAAAAAAACTTCGAAATTTTGGTAATATTTTGACAGAATTAACCTATTCTAGTCTGAATATTTTCACTTATAAATGGCAAAAACGTTTCTGGGTACTCCACAGAGGATATTCAGCATCAACTGATTCAAAAATAAAGAATTTTAACAACAATACAAGGAGAAATTAAGGTTAGGAAATATGTGTAAAAATTCATGAAAAATTCAGGGATTACATGAAATACCTGGCCAATTTCAGGAATTACATATAATAACCAATCGAAACAGGAATTACACGAAATACCTAAATTTCAGGAATTACATGAAATCCCTAATTACACTTATTCCCTGTAACATATATATGTTTTTTTGCCAGGGTTATTACAAGATTTACCGACTGTTGGTTTTTTTGCATTTTTTTCATGAGACAAATGTCATTATTGGTGAAAGTTATTTGAATATTACAGTTTTGAAAAAGCCATATTTCTAAGTCTTTCCAAAAATTTTCGACATGTTTGCAGTTGCAGAAAAGATGTAAAATTGTTTCTGGATTTTCATTACAGAAAGTGCATAAAGGAGCTGTTAAGATAAGGGCCGTATTTAGCCCTGAATCTCGTGACTTATTTCTTGCGCATGGTGAATCGTATACAGAAAAACATGAGTCATTATTGAAATATAATGTATTTGCAGAACTTTTAAATGTTTTACATTATGTTAAGGAACTCTTAAGGTTGTGAAATTAAGGTCGAAAGAGGTAGGGGTGCTTGGATAGAAAATCCAATAATATCGACAAAAAACGTATACATTTTTGAATATTTTGTCTAAAATGTATAAATATAAGCTAAAAGACATCAAATATGTCTACATTGTGTATCAGAAATAGATTTCGAACGTTCTACCTCCTTTAATCGGTAAATAATGAAATCCGGAACTTAAAATACGGTCTTATTCTTCATTCAATGGCTACAATGTAAGCCTTTTAGCGCGAAATACACATTGACGGAGAAATGAACGTCACTCTTGCTTATTCCGTTCCTAATTCTTGTATCTTTCATTCAATCATATTGAGTACACAATGTTTGATGGATTAAAGAGGAAAAATAGTCAAATGTGCAATATTTAATGGTCAAAAAGATCGATTCTTAAAAAATGCACCCCCCTTTCCATTTTTAGTTTTTCGTCTCTGGGGTAGTGTTCCCCCCGGAGATACAGAACCCCACTTTGCCAAAAAATTTGTATCATGGATACACATCTCCAGTAAAAGTGGCTTTCTGTATATCCGGGGGGAACAATGTTCAATAAAACTTTTCCGTTTTCTATTGATTTCTATGAGAGAAAGATAAGTTTTGACCCCAAAATTAGCAATATTATGCAAAACAGATAAAAAATAACTTCATATTCTGATGGGATGCCGTATAGGTATACATTTTACCAACAAAGGTTCTTGAAATTTCAATTTTCAAAATTCCACTTTTCAGGGCTGATTTTACGCCTTATCTTAACAGCTCCTTTGAACTTAACATATTGAATTTGAATAACATATCATTTGTTCCGATACATCTATGGATTATTCTGTATTGTAGCCACCTTAGAGTTGTATCGTGTGTAATTTTAATAACATTCAAATTAATGAGTTTCCAATCATTGTCATCAATATCTAAATCTAGAGATGATTTCCATTTTTCTTTATAATTCTGTTTATATTTTAGATTAAAAATGAAGACATCATACACTGAAAGTTTACTGTTCTTATTTCTTAATATTGTTCTGATAAATAAAGGGATGATCGGAAAGCACAATTTGAAAGATGAAACTTCACTTTTGAAGAGCAATGGCCATCTTTTAGTAATGCTTTGTCTTATTCTGTAAAACTGTGTAAAAGATGGAGCAAAGTCAAATTTTTGACAAAAATGTTCATAACTAATAAGTGAGCTAGTTTCATCAATAAAATCATGAATATATCTGATACCTTTTTTGAACCATGATTCATAGAATATTGACTTATTATCTATTTTTATATCATTGTTAAACCATAGTTCATTGTGCATAATTTCTTCATTAGTTTCATGATTTTTGATTGTTTCTTAAAATTCAACATAGCACAAAAGAGTGTCTTTCCAAAATCTATTGTTTATACGTTTTGCAATCTTTTTTATAAAGTCTGAACCAAATATGAAAAATTGATCTTTTTTAGTTTTAGTTATGTTTTCGAAAAGTAGGGTCCAAGATGAATCACTAATTAGTAATCTTTTTATCCAGGTTATTTTCATAGATTTCATAAATGATTTTAAATGAATCATATTAAGACCACCATTTTTGTAATTTTGAATAATTTGTTTCCTTGAGATTTTATCAGGTTTTGCTTTTTTTGGTAAATACTTACATTACATTTGTCTTTTAGTTGAAAGAAGCAAAAAGGAAATATATCGATCATAATCATATAAGTTGGAACAGTGGATCATTATTCAAAATTTATTTATTTATTTATTTATTTATTTATTTATTTATTTATTTATTTATTTATTTATTTATTTATTTATTTATTTATTTCAATGGGATAATTGTTGAAATAATTCAGAAAATTAGATAGATGGAAGTCCAAACATCTATTCTTGAAATTCTTTTCAAATATTGGATGTTTTTACAGTCGAGGTGCAAAAGATGGAAATGCTAGAATTTTATATGGTCCGAGATCCCTCTCTTTAATTCATATTAACATTTATCATTTATTTTTATTGTGTATTTTAATCTTATCTTTCATTTTAAATTCATTAATGTCTCTTTTTATCCCAACGATTTTCAATCTTAAGGGGTGCGGCTGCCCAAACTACATGGAAGTTGAGAAATAAATGCTTCATTAGGCATTCTAAAATTCTAATGTTGAGCGCCCCCCCCCCCCCCCCCTTCCCTAGCAAGCAAAAAGTTAGATAAGGCATGTCAATTAAAAAGAAAATTCCATATCCAAAGTAAGAAAATTACTGAAGGAAAAATAAAAGAGAAAAAGAGAATTTGTGCGTGTTTTCATTGTTATTACTATGACTGGCGTTATCTATAAATTGGAGACAGTCGTGATAAAAAACAAAAACAAAAAGAAAAAAAAGCTAAGAAAATTAGTACTCTTTATTTCATTAAACGTTGTCTGTGAGTTAAATTAATTTTTTTTCCGTTTTGCGTTTTCAAACAGTTCGACATTAATTTTGGTCAAACTATTTCCCTCTTTCCATCCCGTTCAAATGCTCCGCCTTAATTAAATCTCAACTAATATGCATGTTTGAGGGATCTAGGTGTGTACTTGTCAAAACAACTGGTCACTAGTTGGGTATGTTACACCTAATACAGGAGCATAATAATGCGACACTATAAATTACACCGGCTTCTTTGAAATGCAAAATTTGAAGAAAAATAATATTGACAGTTTATTGATTCTTGCCCCCCCCCCCCCCCCCCCCCAATCGAACGGCAGTCTGATATACTAATAAACTCAGCAGGATTTCTTTATTGTTGTGATTAGAATGGTCAGTGTCACAGCAGGACTTATCAATGAAATAATAATAGGAAAGTAGCGCATATTAGAGCATCAATTGTCGATTTATCCCCGGGTATAACGTATATTTCCCTTCTCTGCCAACCGTTTTTGCCAACCAGCCTCGTTTTCGCGAGACTCGTGACGTCACGGCGAACATCCCTATAGACTTTTCACGCTAATGTCCATTTTCTCTTCATAAGAAAGTTCCCCACAAAAGTATGCAAACTCATTCAGAGATTAATCTACAATTTGATCTAAATGGGTTCTGTGGACCCGATGAAATTTGACCAATGGGTTCCAAACCAAAACAATGGGTCCCAGCAGAATTTTATGCATCCCAAGTACTATAAACTGTCGTTTTTCGTGGAGTCTAAAGTTTGCGAATACAAGTGATATGAATGGCTTGCGACGTTTTATGTCTGCGAGATCGTTATGTTCCAGGAAAAAAAATTAGAAATAATATCTCCAGAGCTTCAATCTAATAGTCAAATTTGCCGATTTAAGTAATTGATTGTTTATTTAGTCGCTTTATTCACACAAGTGAGGCTTCGCACATGTGTATAGTAAAACATCCAAACAAACAAATTATATACGAAGACGACACCAAGGTGTGAATTTAACGATTTGAATATAAATTGACTGATTCATATTATCTTGCAAAGTTTACCATGGAAGAATTTTTCTTAAATATATTGTCTTTATTCCATGTGCATCTGAATCCGAATGATAAGAAGTTAGACTCGCATCGGACCGCTAATCACTTTTACATCGAACAATTTTTTATGCGCAACAACTACAGACAGAGCAGTCAAAGACGTTAATATATACGATATAAAGCTACTACATTTTCAGTTTCTTGACTTTGAAAGTTTTATGTACCGGGTAAACCATGAACTAAAGGGGACGCATTATACAGAAGTGAATAATGCGTTCGGTGGGACGCAGCGATAAAAAATTAATTGGTCCTGGGTGATTTTTATGCATCAGAGACGCAGAGGTAAACCAATCCCTGCTCATTACTGTCCGCGTAGCAGAAATCGGAAAATTGAAGTTCTCTCTACTTTGTCGGCAAATTTTGTGGTTAGAATTTATACAGTAGGGGGATAGATCTCGAACTCTCATAACTAAGGTTGTATGATATGTGTACCTAATTCTATGCTCACAGTGAAAGAAAATAGTTTTAGAAGTTAATTTTAGCGTGACGTCACCGATGTTTAACACTGAGTCTATGGAGACATCAACGATGTCACACTAAAATTAACATAGAAATCCCCCATCTAAAATTATTTTCGTTCACTGTCAATACTAGTGCGACACACAGTGTGAGCATAGTATAGGTCATACAAACATGTATACAGACATATATCATCAGGGATATTTTTGCCCCATTTTGGGGCCGTTATTCGGCCCTGTTCCCAATGGAAAATAGTATCTTTTTTTCCCAATTGTGACCCTAAAATTTCCCAATCAAATATACATGTGTAGAGGGAATTATCACCGAAATCAGTGAAATTTACTGGTTCAAAAGTAGCAAATGCACTAATTATTTGCCATATTGTTATAAGCATTAAAGAAATTAAATCATATTTAAAAGAAAATCATTTGATTAAACATTCAATTCTGAACTTCTGATTTTATATATAAATTGTCATGTTACCTATTATATTAATACTTCCCAAAATATTCCCAAATGCCGTTAATTTTCCCGAGCCCATTCCCAAATTACTGAAAAAAATCACTGATCATACACCGTTAGTTATGATGGAGTGTTTGAGATCTATCCCCCTATATAAATTTTAATCGGAAAATATGCCGGCAAAGTAGAAAAAACTTCTATTTTCAGATTTCTAAAGTGAGCTGCACAGACAGTAGATTGAAGACAGAAGTTTCTTGTATAGTGTATAAAGTGAAATTCCACTAGGGCGACAAAAGCTTCAACAAGCCACGGGTGTCGGGCTAGCGAGTTTTTGTAAAGACTGGTTACCTCCCATTTTACTGTATCTTAAGGTTTGAAAAATTGACAGAAAAAATTGTCAGGAGTTTTTTTACACGCATGTTTTTCCTGATTATTCGAAAACTAATCTTATTTGGTGGCTGGATTTGTTTCAGAATTGAATGAAGAATAAGATGAGCCAGGAAGAAGACTTTGATTATACAGATGATGAGATCAGGGAGGAGCTGTCCAAGCTGGGATATCAAGGTGTTCCTGACGGCAGACTTAAAGAATTCAAAAAAGGTAGATACCATGTGTACCATGTCTGACTTGGAAGATAAAACCTTGTGGCCACACAGCTCACAGGGATTTTTTAGGGGTTCTCCAGGGCTGAAATTCGGCTCCATTCCCAATGCTGAAAAGCAGGCATTTTTCCAAATTTCTGAGCTTAAAACTCCCAATTTGAAAAAAAAAAAAAATTCCAACAAACAAAGTATAAAAACCCTTTGAAATAACTGAAAATATATTTATAATTATATCTGTTTTGCAATGTACACTATCTGAAATATAATATTCTTGGTACTACAGGTGTCTAGCTTCATTTGTAGCAAATGTCAGAAGATCTTTTTGCTTGTTTTCTCAATTTATTTGTATGATTTTTTTCCCAATTTCAACCAATTGTCGCTATTTTCCCCAATATTGAAGGCCCAGGCCCCTGGAATCAAAGGGTAAAAATATTCCCTGGCTCACCTGAGAACACTGGAAATCTGACAGTCAATTTGACGTACACATGTACATGTATTTATTTTTTAAATTATTGTATGGAATATTCGCTATTTTCGAAAACCAGAGTTACTTCTCATTTGAGACGGTATCTGATGTAGACTGATTATGATGTCATCAGATTCTATGGAAACAGTCCTAAAAGTCTGGGAATTTACGGCATAAAATTGACGTTACCATACCATTTTCATGACGTCACAATTGTATTACATCAGATACCGTCTGTAAGGGGGAAAATCTTTGTATTCTGCAAAGACTCAATATCCCATAGTGTTTTAATGTACTTAAAGAGTTGTCAGGTAAGGAGGTAGCCGGGGGAAATGTTGGTCTTAAGGGAAAAGTTAACCGTGTTTAATGACGGAATAGTCTATTCCTAGTATAACCATGATTACACTGACATCATTGCATGCACAGGCATTACACTGACATGATTCTAAGCTGCACGACAATGTTATCATCCTATTGTTTACCGGCATCTTATTTATCTTTGCCTACAACGCTAAGTCATGCCCAGAGTAAGTAAAAGTCCTCACTTATGTAAAGTAACAGTATACTTTGATATCAAAAGACATGTTCATTTTTTGTTTCAAATATTTTCAGACCTAAAGCTGCTTATGATGCATGAAAGATTAAAGTCACAGAATACAACTATATCTTCACATTACCAAACAGACCAGTCAGAATCCTACTTAGGTATGTATCTTATATACTGTAGTGTACTTATTTTAGCGCAACCAAATTTTAGCGGAAACAGAGCAGAATTGGATAAACTGACATATTAGTGTAATCATGAATTAGTGCTTTGACTTATTTTCCACCTTAATCTATAAGAGATTCATGATTTCGCGTATTCTTGAATTAGCGCAGTCTTAGCAACGCTAACTCCGCTGAAATATGAATCCGGCTAAATAAGTACACATACACTAAGGAAAGGTGAACCTGCAGAAACGGCCAACAACACTTTACTATTTGGATGTATATTTTGTGTTGGTCGCAGATCGCGAGATGAAACTTCAGGAATAGATTGCTTATAACCAGAGGATGATTCTGATCAATTTTGAATTTAGAAGACCAAAAGTTAAGGTCATGCTTGGTCAAACAGTGACGATCTGTTCATCGGGATCTGAAATCTGATGAATTTGTTCAGAACAACGAGTTGTGTTTAGATACATGTATCAAATATTACTTCTTGGAGTAAATATAGTGTGTTCTGTCTTTTCATTATAAGGTTTCAAACATTTCCAAAATTCAGTCTTTATCTACAATTCAGTGTATAAATATTCAAAATGATCCTGTCAGATCCACAGCACTACTTTCTGAAAACTTGATAGTCAAAATTCCTATGTAAAATATACTGTAGAATGCAAATTTTCGCATGGGGGCAATTTTCCCGTATTTCATAAATTAAGTAACTTTGTGAAAATTTCTCCTTCAGGAAAATAACCCTGCTGGAATCATCAAAGTTTTCCCCATCAAAGATAACAACATTTATAGTACATTGTAATCATAAAAGAGCATTGTTTCAGGTACACATACACCCAAAGAGAGGTTGTTTGATGTGGAAAGAACGCCCGATTCAAACCATCCATACACAGACAGAAATGTAAGTGAAAAGAGAGGGGAACAGTCAGAATTAATGGTCCTGAAAGACTCTAAGCATTGGTGTAAAAGTCTGTGAAAAAAAACCCAAAAACCAAAACTTAAAAAAACATTGATATGAGATTCTTTTTACCAAAAACTGTCTTGTAAAGAAAAACAGAAGGGAACATGTGTAAACTAAAGGAGGGGGAAAGGAATTACTTGTCTCTAAAGACTCTATGCATTGGTGTAAATTTTGAAGGGAAAAAAAACACAATTTGAAATGGGATTCTCTATACCAAAGATGGTCTTGTGAAGAAAAACAGAGAAGGGAACATACATGTATGTGAACAAAACTTTTGAAAATTTGCAAATGATTTTTCCAAAGCCCAGCATGAGCATTGCAAAAGAAGGGGGAAGGAATTAATGGGAACCCTAACTACTCTACGTATTGGTGTCTGAAGAAAAAAATACAAATTGAAATGAGATCCTCTTTACCAAAAATTGTCGTGTAAAGAAAAATATAGTGTCCAATTCTGCTACCAGAGAGCAAAGAAAAGTAAAGTCAAACTTCTGATTTAAAAAACCTTGTCATGTGTTTTTCCATATAAAATGTAGTCTAGGTAACATTTCATATTGTAAAATACTCTATTTTCTAGTTTTCATCAAATATAGAGGATAGTGAGAACAGATATGATTTTGGAGGACCAGTTATAAAGAAACCTTTACCAACTAAACCACAGACAAGCCATGACCAATACTCCATGTACAGTACCAGGCCCACGGAACCATCAGCTCTCGATGATGACGTGTCGGAAACTGAATCCGAACGACGATTTGTTAAACGGAAAGTCTTAAGGTAATTTTGTTTACAACAAGGTGTATGATTTTAACCCCCCCCCCCCTTTTCAGTGTAGCATTGATCTGGCCGACATTAATTCTGTTTCCTTCTTTCCTACTATCCCAAAACTTCTTCTGCAATGCAGACTTGGGAATTATGGTCAAGCCTTTACTTGATAAAGATCAGGAGGCCAAAATACCTGGAAATTGAGTTTTTCATCATAACATTGTATATTTTGATGTCAGGATTGATCCCTCTGTTTTCTAGTGTGACCTCATTGTAAGATGTAACATAATTTTGTAATATCTGGTGTCTTGCACCATGATTGACATGAAATATTGATTTTACAGGAAGAAAACTGACGGCACAAGAGTTATTGATGAATCGTTCACAGAAAGTGAAACAGGTAAAATTAACTTTTCTTACACAAGAACTCAATTTATTCTTTAACAATCATGGTGAAAATGATGACTGAAATGCATAACTAGGGAGGCTTATTATACACTGTGTAGCATCATGTGACATAAGTTGATGAAACCATGAACACAAAATGGAGGCATACCGCTCGTTTGGAGGAAAGAAAACAGGTACTGTGATTATTGTTTTGATTCAATTTTATCTTTTCATAGCCGATGTCCTTGTAAAAAATGATACATGTATGTAGATGATTCTCTATTTGTCAATCAAGACATCATAGTAGTTTTTACAAACATTCTGACAAAAGGAACGTCGTGGTCGAAATATGTTAAACACAATGTTGTGGTGGTTTCCACGCATATATCTACAGCTTTTGTAACAATGTTTGTAAAATCAGCGGCGTTTTACTTACTAACGAGTCCATGAATGTAAAAGTATCAGTTTAGACAATGATATAGGCTATGAAAAGATAAAATTTAATTAAAGCAATTATTGCAGTTCATGTTTTTTTTTCTCCAACTGAGCTTTTTATTTATTCGTGGTTTCACCAACTTAAGTCACGTGCTGCTACACAGTGTTATATTCGGTATTTGCGAAAATCAGAGTTACTTCCCTTTTGGGACGGTATCTGACGTAGACTAATTGTGACATCATCAAATTCTATGGAAACAGTCCTAAAACTCTGGGAAATGACTGTAAAAAAACGACGTTACCATACTATTTTCATGACGTCATAATGGTTTTACGTCAGATACCGTCTCAAATGGGAAGTAACTCTGTATTCCGCAAAGACTTAATATAAGAGTCTATTCAACTGAAATTATGTCAGCCAATAAACAGTTCCTCAAAATTCCCTTTTGACATTGGTTACACTGTTCATATTTTTTTTAGATAGGAAAATTATTTTAGCCAAGTTGCAAATTTCTGCTCATAATTTGATGTGGAGTGGATGGCTTGCAGGCAGTCGGGCATTTAAAGGTCAAGGTCATAGGATTTGAATGATTAAAAATGCTTTTTTTAAAAAAATGTTGAGTATGTTATCATCATTGAATTTATACACATATATGCACTTATCATGAGTTGAGTATAAGTTCCATTGATTTTGAAATCTTTGGGATCAAAGGTGATGATACATGTACAAATTATTTAATTTTGCATGTGACAAGGATTTCCATTGGCTTATAAGTTGAGGTTATTTTCCATAACCTGAAAAATATTAGGACACGCCCCCTTTTCTGGAACTACTTCCAAAATTAAGCAAAATGGCGCATCCCGTAAACTTGATACACTGAATTTTACCTCGAGAACGAAGACTAGAGACAAGATACACATCATTTATACTATTTTCAACTTTAGATATACAAACATAATCGATTGTAGCAACAGGTAAACGATTAAATGAAGTAGTTACCATGAGATTTGTAGGTAAACATATCGTGTTGGTGTGGTGATAGGTCACGCTGATGAAAGATTGCATTTTAATCAAATTCTACCACTATCAAACATGTACCTGATTGTCAGATGCTTTACCATCCCATCCGGAGTCATTCTATTCTCATCGTTTGAAATATATCAAATGACTCGGGCTGAAATGTATGAAAACAAACGCTGGCGCCGTTCAACTACAAGCCTCCATTCTTGAATTGTCGGCTGTTGTTATTAGCAACGAGGGAGATAATCCCTACGCAGGAACTTTGCATTGAGCATTTTCACGATTTTCCAAGATCTAATAAGATGGACATAATGTATTATATACTTTAAAATTAATTTATAAGGAATTTTTCTAAAATTCTTTTTGGTTATGGGAAATAACCTCAAAAAGCCGATGCACAAACGGTATAATTCGCGTATATTATACCACGTTTGTGCATCGGCTTTTTGAGGTTATTTCCCATAACCAAAAAGAATTTTAGAATCATTCCTTAATTAATTATACTTAATTATAAGGAATTTTTCGAAAATTCTTTTTGGTTATGGGAAATAACCTCAAAAAGCCGATGCACAAACGTGGTATAATTCGCTACGCGAATTATACTGTTTGTGCATCGGCTTTTTGAGGTTATTTCCCATAACCAAAAGGAATTTTAGAATCATTCCTTAATAAATTAATTTGAGTATTGCTAGATACTGGTAGCACACTGCAACTTCGATGCAGCTTTTTAAAAAATCAGAATGAACTTTAACCTATGTATGTTTCATGATTCAGGTAGTTTACTAGACATCAATGAGCGTGTGAGGAGGCTCGGTCTGGATGATTTAGAAACAGCAAGGCCCAGAACAGCTCCTTGTGAGGTAATATAGTTTGTTTGTGCTGTGGTCTATTGGTTAACTTGTCGAGTCAGTGAGTGAAAGATTGCTGGTTCTAGCCTCACTAAGTCCACGAGTCAGCCGACATACATGTACATGTATATACATATATTTCTATGTTACGTGTTATATACAAAAAATGTCCTTGTCTGTGTAATGTTTACATGTTTGTGGTGTTTTTTTAGTCCCCTACCAGCAACGCCGAAGGGGACTCTTAGTTTCCTCTCGGTCTGTCCTCTGGTCTATCCGTCTGTCATATTTTCAGTTTTTTTTTAAATGAAGATAAAAAAATTTTTTGTTTAAAGTTGCTTTGTCAGGCCTTGAAAAATTTTGTTTTATTTTTCAAAAATATTGGTAGCCTAAATACAGAAATTACATTGAAGTTCATACTAAAGCACTGAAACATCAGAATTTCATACGACATAAATTAAAACAAGAAGAGCACAAAGAAAGGAAATACGTGTGTACATGTAAATTGATAGTTTATCTTTAATCATGACCCTTACCCCCCGTTTACACTATGTTCCCGGCGGCCACGTTTCAAGCCACCGTGGACGAAACGTGGTGACCGTGAGACAAAGTAGGGGAACGGGATCGACAATCGTAACTAGCCGTGGATGCCGGGGCTGATGGGGCAAATGTTTAAACTGTCAAAACATTTGTCACGGCAGCCCACGGTGCAGATGGCCTTCTTTAGAAACCGTAGCAAAACGGGTCGAATGCAACGCAACGTGACAGAACGTTACAGACCGTGACAAAACTTGGGACAGTGTCCGTAGCGGAACGGGAAGCAAAAGTATGACTCAACAAATTACGATCCTTGCGAAGTTGAGTTACGGTCTGCCACGTTTATGTCCCGTTTAGCTGCGGCTGCTTTAGGGCAGATGCACGTTTTATCAAGGTGAGCTACGGTTTCTCACGGCGAGCTAAGGAAGTGTTAGCCGTTTCGTCACGGTACGTCCAGGCTTGTTACGTTTTATTTCAAGTTCTACTACGGCCTGGTACGGCACGCTCGGTCACACAAGAAGTATAACAAACCAAACCCTTTTATGCAGCTTTTTGTGTCTCCTGTTCCCGGTTAATCGTAGTGGGCCTTGACAGAACTTGGTAGTCGTGGCTAACTTGATTGGATCGTAACAAACAGTGACAGACCTTATCAGAACGTGACAGGTCGTGAGGAAACGTACAAACGTCCGTAACAAGCCGTAGGTTGAAACGTAGTGCGCCGTCAGGTCTCCAGGATTCAGGAGCTGCGGCTCGTCAAGGATACCTTGATAGACCGTGCGAAAACGTAACGAGACCTAACAGAACTTGAGTACCAAGATAAAAACTGCCAAAAATCATACGGTGTGCTACGTTTTTGGCCGCTGTGACTGCCGTGGTCGCCGGGAACATAGTGTAAACCTAGGGTTAGATTTGGATAATTTATTTAAAGTTTGAAACAATATGTGATTTATCTGTGAGTTACTTTTGTTGCCGCAGGATTATTTTTCCTGTAATGACAGTTTGAGTTAATTATGTGTCTATACTTACAGCCACCTTACAGACTAGCTCCAGATGATCCTAGACCAGCGTCAGGTAAGAGTTCATCAAAATTAGCGTATACATGCTCAAAGTATGTACGTATAATTTTATGTAACTTGCCTTTTCAATATTCAGTCTTTTTTTTTTAATACTGGAGTTATTTGGGATGGTAGCTGACATAAACTTATTGTGACATCACCACATCAAAATGATCAAATTCTACGGAAACTACATGTAGCATGAAATTCTGGGAAAAAATGGTCTAAGTACGTTTCTGTGAAAATTTCTTTATTCCATAATGCATTTATGTCAGATACCACCCAAAATGGAATGTCTCTGGATATAAAAATGACGGAAAAACCTTCTTATATGCAATTTAAACTTCCAAATTACAGTGACTGTCAGAATAAAAGAATTTACATGCAATGTTCAAGGAAAAGATCTTAAGGTAGTTCGTACCTCTGGTCATGAGAGCTCATATTCTCCCCATCATCACTTTTTTTTAATTTTAGTGCTTATCGATCATCTTTGAACCTTTTATTTTCAAATAGACCCTAGATTGCAGGAATATCTTTATCATCTATAAATTCGAATGACACCAACTTTAACATTACACCCTATGGAAAAATCCAAAAATTCACTTTATTTACATTGTAGAAACATTTTTTTAACCAAAAATATATTTGAAACCTGTATTAGCTTTACCAAAATTGATGTGCAATAATATGAAAAGAAAATATGAGTATCCATGCATAATTTTTGCCGATTTTGGACCAGAGGTACAATCTACCTTAAGTACAGTAGATATTGTAGAAGGCTAATCTTGAAATGTTAATGGAAAACAAAGTACATATCTAGGGTATTGTTAGAAAACTTTGTTATGAAGACAACATCTTTATTTGCGATAATTTTGTTTTGCTTTTAATGCGTAGTTAATAGATAAACTGAAAGTTACTGATTCATTACAGTTATTCTTCGGCCGTCGGAGCACCCTCATACCAAACATTTACGGAAATCGGATCCTGTGGCAAGGTTTCAACAATTCCGACAGTCTTGGTCCATGCAGAAAGTACCGGGAGAGAAAAATCACAAGCAGCTTAGATGGAATATCAGAGAACAAATGTTATCACAAGACCAAGTCATAGAAAAGGTGGGTAATTTTAATTGCAAGACATCCTCAGAGTTATTTAAAATCATGAGGTCATGTACATGTAGCTAACCTCATCTGAACATATATGGAAGTGTCCTAAATACTAGTATAGTATGTCTGGCCTCAAGCAGCCGGACATTGATTCCAAACTGAATTTGCTGAGTAATCATTGCAAAAAATTTCATTTCAGACCAACTATTAGAAAATATACATGAGAAGCGGCATGCTCAAAAAATGAAAATCTGAGAAATAGACTAAATAAAATAAAAATTTGAAAAATCGGCTGAATAATATGAAAATCTAAGAAATCGGCAAAATATCAAATTTCTGATATTCCTTAGATACAGAACTTGTTTATTCAACTTGTTGGAGCTCTGATCAGTATTGTTTTTCATATTTTACAGAAAGCGCCCAAATCATATATACCCAACAGCTACGTAGTTCCTACCGAGAAAAAACGCAAGAATCTCCGCTGGCAAATCAGGATGGATATGGCACAGGGACAGATGCCTCCGCATGGATATTACCACGAGTACTGATCTTTACTACATCTCCTATTTGCAAAAGTGGTGAAACTATGAAGACAAAAACTAGTTTATACACAAAGTACAGTAAATTAAAATGTGAGATTTTCATAGTTTTGATGTCCGTTTCTTGAAGATGGGAACTAAAATTTGAAATTCTTATAGTTTTTGAAGATTGGGGACAACATCATTTTTAGTCAAATTATGTATTCCTTTCAGAGAGATCTGACAATCATTTGTTAGAGGTCATTTCTAACTGTCTTGGGTCAAATACAGAAATATTTATTACTAAATGAAACAAAATTAAAAAAAAAAAAAAAGTAGAAAAAATCGAGTTTTGCAGAGCTTCATTTCACTAGTGCAGTTGATTTCAACCAAGATATGACCTTTTATAGGAGTATGTCAGACCTCTTTGCAAGTAATACATGTACATACAATAGTGTCTACTAAAACGCAAAAGGGTATATCACATGTTCATTGTATGAGGAAATTAACCAGTTGCTATGTTTGAATGATCAGCGCAGTCTTTAGATTAACGATGTGATAAAGATATAACAGATTCATTGTCTCTGTGTTATTTTGTATTTATTTACATGTATATTAGAAATATTTGTATTTATATTTATGTACATAAATAAGATTTTCTTTAATAAAATTCATAAAAGATGGTCTATAATACTTCATGACTGGATTTGACCTGATTTTGAAGAAAGGAAAGGCCTAATTTCAGCGTGTCATCCCCTGATCTAAAGCCATGGGATATACATGTATTTTGATCAAACTCGGTAGATATATGACATATCTTAGCTGTCTCACTTGGTTGAAAAGACACAGCACAGGGATGCTTTCCTTTATGCGTAATGTTCCAGAACGATTCCATTCTGATAAGGGAACGAAAATGGTACCAGAATGACTTCATTTTAGCAAAAATGGACGTAGGCGAATGTTGAAATATGCGAAATTCAAATTTGTTGTAATTGATGGTCTTTCCTATTACATGCCTAAATTTCCAATTACAATAACTTTTCATGCATATGTAAGAAGATCATAGTTTTGTCCATGTAGGAATTGCCTATAAGGATGATCCGATCCATTTCTATGAAAATGGCACATTCCATTACAGAGAATGTATCTCTAAAGGAGCATAGAGTAGAGATCATGCTCAAGTTTTCCAAAAGTAGGCCAAGTCGAAGGTGAATACCACCTCAAAAGCCGTATCAAATGCTACCTCTCATCATGTGATTCACTTGTGGCTCAAAAGATAAACATGAAGCCCAGGCTAGGTCTGGTTTGTTGACCTTTAATGGCAACATAGATTATGATGCCAGGGGTATGACATAACATTTGCACTCTGGACTTTAAGGTGGGAGAATTTACAAGAATACAAAGGATAAGATAATCCATATGTGCCAACACGATATATTTCTCAACTGATTGTATGTAGCCCAACGCGTTGTTTGTGCATTCATTAGCTCCAGTTCAAACAAACTGAAATTGAAGGTAATGTGCCGATGATATATGTCCCGCCTTAAATTCTTCAACTTTTCCTATGCTTTTTTCTTGGAGGGAAAATAAATTTTGGCCTACAATATATACATGTATGTACACTACCCATCATAAATAAGTACCCACCTTATGCTTGGTTCTAGACAACAGACACATTTGTTTAATTGCTTTGAGAATCTGGATATCATTTCTGGTATCTTTTACCTCTTAGAGATATATTTTTAGCTCGCCGGGACGAAACTAATGCCATACCCTCGGCGTCGTTGTCGTCGTCCGTAGTCAAAACTTTAACCTGGGCTATATCTCTTGAACTATAAGGGGTAGGGCTTTGATACTTCACATGTAGATGCCTTGTGACGAGACCTTTCATTTGAGACCTTGACCTTTGACCTACTTTTCAAAAACTTTAACCTGGTTTCTGACAAAAACCTGTATAGGCGACCTGTTATCTTTGATTACCCTATGTTTTTGTAAAATTATCCAGTTTTTCCATTACATGTCAATTTTTGAAGGTACAAAATTCCAAGATGTAATCAATTATTTTTTTATTTCTGTAATCAAACTTATAATGAAGACAACAATAAATCAATCTATATGCATTTTGGATCTCAAAAAAGAAAATACTGGATATATCTTTTCAAAAAATTAAATGTTTGTGGTACATGCACTAGTACCTAGATACTTATTTATGGTGGGCAGTGTATTACACTTATATAATCATACCATGCTGATTTAACTATTCCTGGTAAGTTCCACATGTTAGAGCCTTGACAAAGACAACAAATAAGTTTTGACGTGATTTAGCTTCTCACTAGTACATGTATATTTGGCACGGTACGATTATGAGTGATTGTATTGTTGAAGATTTATAAAACAGATAACCTGACATAACACGTCATGTTTCTCTTTTATTCCTTTCTGTTCATAGATACAATTATTGAAAACAAAAATACAAAGTATGGTACAACATGTATGTGTAATGAATGAATCATATAAAATATGCATTTGGATGAGAGAAAATAAGATACATGTAAGTAATGTACATTGTAACATCTTCATGGTTTAAGATGTTTATCAGAATTTAAGCGAAAAAAGACGTGATTCCAGAATCATAAAATCTGATATTGGATACGATACACTTAAACCTAATCAGCTTATACACTGAAAATGTTACCACTTTCTATTATAGTACACCGATATGAACAAGACACTTTTATCTGTAGGTATCCTCTGAACCTATGTGTACATTGGTATGTGTATTCCTTCTTGTTCATTCATCAATAATTTCGATTGTCTCTCTCTTTCTTTTAAAGAATGAGGAGTGTCCAAAGTACATCATTCATATAAATGTTTGTCATGACTTTGCTCTCAGCTGACAAGACCTACAAATCAAGTGGAATACATGTTAAAATTTTGTATACAAAGTATTTTAAGCATAAAGACAAAGGATTTTCCTACATTCTTACAGTCTTTTGTGTATATTTTTTTCTTACATAAATTTTTAGAGGAATTGTAAAAGTACATATTTTTTATGAACATATTAATTTTGTGGACATCTCTTTGTTGAAAAGAAAGATGAGAGAGGTGTAAAATCCTCTAGAATTCATATATGTGGCAACAAGTTATTGCCGTGCATCTGAGGAAGGTTCAATGGGTGAATGGTAATACATTATGATTTATTGTGTTCACAAATACCACTTTTACTCTAAAAAAAAAGAATTAGTATCAATACATAGTAATGATTAAAACAAGAAAAAAATTCCAACTAAATTCTTCTGTTGGTAGATAAACTATAAGTATAAATAAACACTGTACATGACACTGTACACCAAAGATATAATATTCACTCACCTAAGTAATCGTCCATGAGTGTTCCAATGGCAAACTAAAACGATAAAGTAATGTTAAAAACATTGTTCACTATTATGAATTAAGAAAGAGATATTCTACTAATTCAATGTAGTATCATAAGTATGTCCTTTTGGAAATATTTCAGGTACTGTCAACCTTTTTCATTCAACCAGACTTGTCAGAATGACAACATAGCTCGCCGGTGGCAACCATATGTAAATTGCAACAACAACAAAAAGTAGGTAAAATTTCAAGGTCAAGGTCACTAGGTCAAAATTTATGGTACGGCATGAAAGGTCTTATCACAAGGAATGCACATGTGAAATATCAAAGCCCTATCACTTACCATTCAAAAAATATGGCCCAAGTTAAAGTTTTTGAAAAGTAGGTAAAATTTCAAGGTCAAGGTCACTAGGTCAAAATTTATGGTACGGCATGAAAGGTCTTATCACAAGGAATGCACATGTGAAATATCAAAGCCCTATCACTTACCAATCAAAAAATATGGCCAAGGTTAAAGTTTTTCAAAAGTAGGTCAATCTCCAAGGTCAAGGTCACAAGGTCAAAAATTTTGGTATCCATGGAAAGGTCTTGTCACAAGGAATACACATGTGAAATATCAAAGCCCTATCACTTACCATTCAAAAAATATGGCCAAGGTTAAAGTTTTTCAAAAGTAGGTCAATCTCCAAGGTCAAGGTCACAAGGTCAAAAATTTTGGTATCCATGGAAAGGTCTTGTCACAAGGAATACACATGTGGAATATCAAAGCCTTATCACTTACCATTCAAAAAATATGGCCATGGTTAAAGTTTTTCAAAAGTAAGTCAATCTCCAAGGTCAAGGTCACAAGGTCAAAAATTTTGGTATCCATGGAAAGGTCTTGTCACAAGGAATACACATGTGGAATATCAAAGCCCTATCACTTACCATTCAAAAAATATGGCCAAGGTTAAAGTTTTTCAAAAGTAGGTCAATCTCCAAGGTCAAGGTCACAAGGTCAAAAATTTTGGTATCCATGGAAAGGTCTTGTCACAAGGAATACACATGTGAAATATCAAAGCCCTATCACTTACCATTCAAAAAATATGGCCAAGGTTAAAGTTTTTCAAAAGTAGGTCAATCTCCAAGGTCAAGGTCACAAGGTCAAAAATTTTGGTATCCATGGAAAGGTCTTGTCACAAGGAATGCACATGTGAAATATGAAAGCCCAATCTGTATTGCTTTAAAAGTTATAAGCAAGGTTAAAGTTTTTGTGCATGCGCACGCAGACGCCAACGCCGACACCGGGGGTATGACAATAGCTCTCCGGACATTCGTCCCGGCAAGCTAAAAAGGATTATAGGATTATAATATGTGGACCAAACAACATCAAAATTCAAGTCCTAGTTCAACGGCATCCCCAATACATACACCTATTCTTGTCAATAAAGCATAAACCAATCTGTTCGAATGGTGGTGATCTTGTTTTACAAATTGGGTAAATTACGGCTTCCAGCAATAATGCATCATGAAATTTCATGCAGCATTTTCAGAGAGAAATCACCAAAGTGTCGTTATTAGATCCATTTGTGATCAACTTGCTTGAGAGATCCAGTAGAAAAAGTATTGAAAAAAAAACTGGGGGGGGGGGGGCATAGCACAATGATATTGAAATAGATCAATTAAAATGTTGCAAATGATAATAGGTCTGAACCTATTGTCAAAAATATTCCAAAAAATTTGACGAGTACTTACAATGTCTTTGGCATCCACTCGAGTCCCTACAATCTTGAGACGTATTTCATCATCTTGCTGTATCACAACATCCTGAGGAAAACAGGAGATGAAAAGGTTGGTGTATCGTTAAAGGTTGGTGTATCATTAAAGGTTGGTGTATCATTAAAGGTTTGGTGTATCATTATTGGTTAGTGTATCATTAAAGGTTGGTGCATTATCATAGATTGGTGTATCATTAAAAATTGGTGTATCATTAAAGGTTGGTGTATTGTTAAAGGTTGGTGTATTGTTAAAGGTTGGTGTATCATTTAAAGTTGTTGTATCATTAAAGGTTAGTGTATTGTTAAAGGTTGGTGCATCATTATAGGTTGATGTATCATTAAAGGTTGGTGTATCATTAAAGGTTTGGTGTATCATTATAGGTTAGTGTATTATTACAGTTTGGTGCATTATCATAGATTGGTGTATAATTAAAGGTTGGTATATCATTAAAGGTTGGTGTATTATCAAATGTTGGTGTATCATTACAGATTGGTATATTATCAAATGTTGGTGTATCATTAAAGATTGGTGTATTATCAAATGTTGGTGTATCATTACAGATTGGTGTATTATCAAATGTTGGTGTATCATTAAAGATTGGTGTATTATCAAATGTTGGTGTATCATTACAGATTGGTGTATCATTAAAGGTTGGTATATCATTAAAGGTTGGTGTATTGTTAGAGCAGTTCATTCCATTTTAACTGAGGAATAGAAACAATGAAAAGCTTGTGCAAGATTGGTTACTCATCAGCTAACAAACAAATTAAAGGTTGTCCATAAAACACAGAAAAAAAATAGCACTGTTCAAGAAAAGGAATGACGCCTGTTGGATGTTCGACCCTAAGTACGTGACCTTGACCTTGATAGTGACCTTGACCTATATCGGGCGATGAGTCTTATCATGCTTTACCATCCCTGCAAGTTTAAAAGAGGTCTGATGTACATCAAGTAAGTTATAGCCAAATATGTGAAAGTGTGACTACCAGACAGACAGACAAACGCCAGACAAAGTGATCTCTATATGTTGCTCTTGCCTTGCAGGCGACATAACAAAAAGACTTTGAAATTCAAACTTAACCTTGATGTTCTCGTGATGTGTCAAGATACAAAAGATCATTCAGGAAGTATGTCATTAATGCAATGATATTGTATTTAAACCGAATGATAACAGGACAGAAGTGGATTAAGCATTATATGCTCCATACATCTTAAAGTGACAATATAATTTATCGGCTAACTTTAGGTATCGGGAAGAATTTGAAGCATTCATTTATTTTCATGTTACATACCTCATCTTTTGTCTTGTAACATGGAGGATTGGAGTTTGGATCAAAGTCCATATCAGCTGGTATTGACTGAAAGAAACAAAGTAAAATATATTATGTATAGATTTACTTTTCACTATAGATTTAAATTATGTCCTTCAGTCGATGTCTGCATAGTAAACAGCAAAACAATCAGCAGCAACAGATTTATGTTTATGAAAATGTTTCAGCACTATCATTGTTAAGCTGGTATTCAACCTCTTTTCCTGAAATGTCTTTATGCCCTCTTTCCAAAATACTCTAAACAATTTTTTACTTGCCAGGACTTTATTTTAGCGTAATTTCGCAAGCTTGATCAGACACAAAAATAAAGTCCTTGCTAATAACAAGAGCCCCAGGGGGCACAACGCTCACCTGATACCCATGCACGCTCTAATTGACATACTGACATTGAATACTGATAGTGCCAGTACCAGGATTTTAGCCCACAACCTTTCTAAAAAGATTTTTGCCGGATGCAGAGAAGTGTTTTTTTCAGACAACCTTTAAAAGTACAAAAAAGAAAAAAATAGTCACATTTCAAAACAATAACTTTTTTACTGATTTGAAAAAAACGGATAAAGTGGTCCAACGTCATATGCCCAGCTAGTATAGTTCAATTATGCAACATCAAAAATAAAATCATATTGTAAAATTCCACATTAATGTGCAGCAGAAAAAGAATAAAACAATGAAATGATTTCACAAATTAAGTTTATTTAAAATTGAACACAAAACCTTTCATTATTGATAGCTAGCATGCCAGAAATTATAAAGCCTGTGTTTGTGAAACGAGAATGCCCCCGGTGGCATCTTTGTTAGTATAAATGCCATTTTCTGTTAAGTATGTGAGAGGTCAGGGTCAGCGTAATATTGGTATCAATGGAAAGATCTTGTCACAAGGAATACACATGTACAATATGAAAGCCCTATCACTATAACCATTCAAAAGTTATGCCCAATGTTAAAGTTTTTGAGAAGTACGTGAAAGGTCAAGGTTATGGTCATGAGGTCAAAAATTTTGGTAAATAAACATGTGAAATATGAAACCTCTATCACCAGCTTCCATTCAAAAGTTATGCCCAATGTTAAAGTTTTTCGGAAAACAGACAGACAAACAGGCAGACGGACAGGCCAAAAACTTTATGCTCCTGAATCTTTTATTCCAGGGGCATAAAAAACAAAGATTTTTTGATTTTGCCTTTATTCACTGAAATCTATGAATTATGCTTTTGAATAGTATTGATTTCATCTCAAATACATGAAACGTACAGTTAAAATCGTTTTGATCCAATATTCATCAATTCAAGTGAGTTGTGCAGAAATTGTGCCAGTTTGTTTTCCAAAAAAGCAGTGTATGTTGTATCAAACCTCATGACCCAGTGAAGCCACTTGAACAAATAATTTTCAGTAAATATGCTGAAATGCGACGCTTCTTGCCTATGCATATTTCAACAGGCGAGAAGGAGCGTCGCATTTCAGCATACGCTGTTCAACAACTCAAGTGGTTTCTCTAAGGTTTCGCAGTTTGAAACAAATTAAAAGGCCCATGAAATTGTTAAGCTTGTCCAACTAGCAGACCTACGACATTGTTATTTACTGTTAACTAATTGTTTTACCTCATCATAGGTCTGTTACACGGACAAGTTGTTAGCGGAGAGAGTTCATGAAATGTATCGGTTGCATTGGATTTGCCCACAAGAAGTTATTTGGTCCGATAAAAACTCATCATGTATCTATTATTTGAACAGATAAAAATTCCCAAATGTCTTAACACAGGATCCTGTCGTTTTATGAGAGAAAATGTTTTATTATTCACAACCTCAGGCCTCTGTGTTCCTCTTAGAAATATTATACATACAAGATGTCGAACACAGTGGCTTAAGGTTGTGAATAATAATTTATTTTCTCTATTAAAACAACAGCTTCTGTGGTCCAACATTTCATTGGAAGATTTCAGGAACTCTGAACGGAATTATTTATTTTCAAGAATTTCAGATATTAAATGTCCTATGCATTCTCAAAATCCAGAGGAAGAGATTACTCATTAGACGTTTCTTCAAGAAATCAGTCCGTAAATTACTTCATCTAAGAGAGTCTAAGACAGAGGAAATTCGAGCAAACTTTATACATGATAACAAGTATATGCAAGTGTTCCAAGTCCATGAATGATAACCATTATGAAAGTGTTCCAAGTATAAAAATCTATTCCGTTTGCACTGTATCTCCTGAAATATATCGCAGTACTACTTTGCGGTTTGTATTGCAATGAAGCGCCTAGCGGAATACGATGCGCCTTGGGGACGAAGATGAATTAATGCATATCTAGGTCATTGTCCTGTCAAATAGTTCCGATTATTTTCTTATTATTTTCAACAATTGGTGGAAAATACACACAATGTTTATCTTGAATTGTCTTCCCGTGATTGTTTACTAGATAGATGAAATAAAATTTTGAATATAGTTTTAAAGTGCGTGAGACATCTACATGTGTGGAAGAATACATGTGAAAATGGGTCCTCAGATCATAAAATTCGAATAATTCCGGTCCGGAACCAGGTGCATGGCTTTGAAAAAATATAAAAAAAAAGTTGTGTACTTTTAATCTTTACAGCATTTTTTTTTTGTGATTCAAATAAAATTTCTTCATTCAAAAGTAGTATCAATGTGTATAACCCGGTGCGATTTGAGAATTTTTCTCCTATTTTTGGTAAGAAAACATACATTATACCTATGTACAATCTTAAAAAATATTCCTTAAAAATCCAAAAGTGGATATCTTGACAAAATTCTTTCACTTTTAGGGTACCATGCATGAGTACCTCATACCTACAAATTGTCATGACAATCTGAAGAGTGGTTATAGAAAAGAAGCAGAAAATGTATGAAAATCACCCCCCCCCCCTTCCTTTTTACATAAGAAAAAAATTCATAAAAAATCAAAAAAATAAAATTTAAGCATAAAATACATATCAAAGCATTAAGTAAGTTAAATATGATAAATATGTAGTAAATGAGTGTGTAAAATCATACACTTATTGAGTTATTTAAAGAAAAAGTGCAAAAATGTGCATTTCTGACTAAGTCCGAAAAGACGTCAAAAACACGTCAAAAATTTGACTTCGAAGTGGAACCAAAAATAACAACACTTCTTAAGACATCTCTCTAGATCATCCTGATGCTTTCGGTTTGTCGATACATGCTTCGGTTCTGAAGAAGAAGTTTGTCAAAGGAGGGTACCCCCGTGACCTACTTTTGGCTGTGGTGGCGCCACCTATTGACAGATCCGGACGAAAAACAACAACACTTGTAGGGGACCATGAGTACTTCATACCTACCAAGTTTCATCAAAATCCCTTCATTCGTTCTGCAGAAGTTGAAAATGTGAAAAGTTTACGACGACGACGGACGATGAACGACAGATGCAACACTATGACAATAGCTCACTTGAGCCTATGGCTCAGGTGAGCTAAAAATCATTCCAAGGAATGCATGTGTCACCTGCAAAACATATTGACACTCAGGAATAACTTTTATAGGGTGTGACATCCAGGTGTGACAGAAAGACGGACGGACAGACGGACAACGGACAAAGTGATCCATAAGTGTCGCTATGCTTCACAGGCAACACAAAAAGTCCATTCAAAAGATAAGAAATAATGTATTTTGATTTTTCAGATATTTTTTTTCCTCTTTAACTTTCTGATATCCCTTGTCCAGTGCAGTCTTTTCATATCTTTTCTTTATTTCAAAAAAATTGTGTGATAAAAGATTAGATACCATACTAATTTTTCGTGGTACCTCAATACTTCAGTGTAGCACCATATGTTTTCTGCACATTCTATTAAGAATCAAGCCATTTTTGACATAAAGTATCATAATGACTTACGTGTCTGGAGATAAAGCAAGAAAGAGGTCCTATCTCGGTGAACAATCCAACCTACAAATCAAATACGTCAATCAGATTAGAGATGATCAACAGATATTTGACAAGGCTGGCGACTGATAAATGGCAAAGACCGCATCAACATTTTTAAGACATGGTTACTGAAACGATTTAAATTCTTTTAAAAATGGTCACTCAACCATGAACCCTTGGTAAAATGAAGCTTCTGCAACCTGCATTTCTTCTACAAAGAAGTTATTGATGAAAAGTTGACTTTGAAAATGAATCCATGTATGTAGATATCACCGAAAATTAAAACAAAATTTATAGATACAGACACTTCATGAGGTATTTCTTCCATTTATGCCTACAAATGATCTCTCTCTCATCATTTTATCTACCAATTTAAAAACTTCTCAAGTCCATGTCAAAAAAACATCAGTATACATTTACCCTGACCTGCATTCTGGTTGTCATAACTACATATATTATCCTTGCGAATTTGGGGACTCTGGCACTTATAATGTCTGAAATTATATCTTCTTAAAGTGTTATATTCTGTAAATTTAGAAATGTTCAAAATCTATTTACCTTATTGACTTGAGTAACCACTGCATCGAGAACTTCACCTTTGAAAGGTCTGAAGACAATGGCTTTGTATTTGACAGGATACACTACAAAGCCCCTCCCCGGCTGTATCATCCCAGCACCAATATTGTCAATAGTTGTTACGGCTATCACAAAACCATACCTGTCAGAATAATTATACTGATTACAATGTCCATTTTCCAGATAAAAGATATAATCGTTCCTAACCTTGATTTTATACACACAGACACCAGACATCACATCATTTGGCAAAATTTTCCATTGTGCATCACATCTGATCGCATCATCTTAAAGCACCTTGATGTGTTGTCATGCTTTTCATTTTGATGTCACAATGAAAATATTACGAAATATTGTGATGTCTGTTGTTTGACTGTCTGACAAGTAAAACAAACATTACTTGATCAATTTCGACAGCACTGGCTCTCAAAAATTCAAGACTCCCCAAAGGCATTAAATTACCGAATTTATAAGGACAAGTTAGAATTTGAAAATTATTTTAATTTCCTTTCAGACAAAGATGCACTCACTCTATGTAGATTTAGAACCTGTAACCACTATTTACCGATTGAAAAGGGTAGGTGGGCAAACATTCCAAGAGATCAAAGAAAATGTAGACTATGTCAGACAGACGGACTAGGTGACGAATTTCATTATTTGTTAGAATGTCCCGCCCTTCAGATCGAAAGAAGACTCATGCTTCCAAATTATACTTTAAGGCACCCTAATATTATCAAATTTAATAGAATCATGACTTGTAAGAAACAATCAGTAGTTAAGAAATTAAGTGCATTTATAAGAATTATATTTAAGAAAAACCGCGATAAGAATTTAACATACTTATTGGAACTCTTCTCTCTCTCTCTCTCTCTCTCTCTCTCACATATAATTAATAGATCAAATGTTTAATTTCGAACTTCACATGGAGCCTAGATCAAAGAAAATGCATTTTGTTCATTTATATTTTTTGTTCTCTCTGTAAGCATTGTATTGTCACCTGTAATTGTCAACATGATCTATACACCATTTCTGTCCAATATTATATCCATGTATAACATTTTTCTCCATACCATTGTATTAACTGAGGTGATAAGATGATAATAAACTTTAAAACAGTTCACTGGAAAATCAGCTAATGAATGGAGAAGACTAAGTCAAAAATTTTAGAGATTCAATCGCTTATGACTCTCTCCACAAAAACCTAACACAAACCACTTCTATCAGACAAAGTAAAGACCAGGCAAACTCATTGTATAATCTGGACCTGCTTTTTCATGGTATAATAAAAGCAAACATTTTAAATCTGAACAAAAGAGTATGTCCCGATTCTTGTAAAGAAAAGCTTTACCAAAATGGAGGGGGTTTTTTTTGTTTACATTTTTTACATGTATATCATTTTTTACATGTATATCATTTTTTACATGTTTATTATTTTTTACACATATATTATTTTTTACACGTATATCATTTTCCTTAGAATTTGAACATTCTACAGAAGATGTTAACTGAAATCAGAATCAGTTTATCAGTTTTTAAACTTGTACGCTAACTGTAACAGCAACTGACATACTTTCCTGTGCATGTTCCCTCCACTTCTGTAAATAGTTTCTGTTTGACAATGTTCAACAGATTTGGACCAAAATATTTGGGATGGAGAAGGATCTCATGTTCTAGGGATACCTGAAATAATTATTATATTTTTAGAATTATATATACAATGTATATAAACATGTATAATATATTTCACAAAACATGTCGATACCGTATAAAAAATCTTGTGAGGTTTTGTTCACTGTGCAGTTTTTTCCTGGGGTTTTTGTTTTTGTGAGTGAAATTCTGCCTTTTTTTCACCTTTTTTTGTCACGATTTCTGGACAAAAATTCTCATGAAGGTAATATGAGCAAATTGAAAAAAAAAAAACAAAAAAAAAAAAACGAGAGGCCAAAGCGGGTCTTTATGGCCCACCTGAGCGCAATGAAATTCAATAAAGAGAGTGTGAATTTGACAAACCATAACTTGGTTACATCTTCAAGATAAGATGAAATTTTGAGAAGAAAAGATAAAAGCAGATACATGTACATGTACTTGGTTGAAAGATTGAGTTAAAAAGAAATTTTGGATAAAGCTAGACATTGAGTATCGGTTCACAATAAGGATCATTATCAAACAAGATTAGCCTTATTCTAAAGCTTGCTGCATACTGGTGATGAGCAATCGAACAAATTTTACTTTCGATTATCGGGACACTATCAGAAACTATAAAACTATCAATAACAAACTATATAGCTTGCTGCCTACTGTCCTGTTCATCAAATCCAGAGCATTCCATTTTGATGATTTTGTCCGAAATATACTGTTATCTCATTGTTATCTCATAAACTGATACCTAGTCTCGGAGTTTATGAATGAGACCAAAACTCCACAGGACATTTGTCCCGCTGGCGCAGTTAAATGAAAATTCTTAAAATCCACTGGACAAAGCTAAAAATTACCGGACAAAGACAAAATGATTATTATTACAAAGGGGCAGGGCCACGAAGCCCCTTAAACGGCCCTGCAATTTTCATTAAAATTAAAATCGATGATAAATAATTGATATATCACATGAAATATAATGAATGTTTCCTGCTTTTAATAAAATCAACATATCACGGACCGAGGCACCATAGGAAGACTTATGACGTCATCAAGTGACGTCATTTTGATGTTATTGACAGAATATGGTCAAAAATGCTCGAAAATGTGTCTTTCGTGGAGAATTGGGACGTGGCCACATTCGTCGACAAATATAAAATTTTCATTACAAGAAGATATCATTGTTATCTTTCATTTGTAATTTTTTTGTTTCTCGATTCATGTGGCCAATGCTAATTTTAACGAAACATGTAGGTTTTGCAGCAATTTGACAGAAAATGACCGATTTTGGGGTTTTCATAGGGCTCATAGTTGCTGATGCATGCATTATTTACAAAATCTTAACACATAATTTAGTAAAGAAGTTAACAAAGTATCAAGTCACAAAAAATATTCAATCAACTCAAATGTTAAGAAAGAGGGCCGATTTAGGGGTTTCGTGGCCCTACCCCTTTGCTGTTTGAACATAGAAAAGAAGTTGACATGGAAAAGTGTACGAACTTCAAAAAGAAAACTCTTTGATGTAGTACTCACGAATATTGTATAAATGTCCAAGACGCATGGTGGCACGTGTTCAGTGTCTTTATATTGTCATGATTGTAAACATGTACAATAACTAAATACAATCATTTACAAAATGGGATGTACATGTAAGCATTCTATTGTGCCCAGTGTTCTAGGATCCATTACCCGCCCCAAAGGACATGTACAAGATAATATTTTAGCAGTCATCCTCAGCTGTATTTTAAGTGTGACAATATTTCTGGACATAATAATTTACTCTCATGGTAATGGCTAGAATGCTCGATAGAAAATTAACATCCCCTTTTTATTCTGACATTTTTGTTTGGGTAAGTGAGTTTACTTGCTTGGTAAGCACATATTTGGTGGGCACTTACCCTGTTGGTAAGTGGATTTTTAATATAAAATAAATGACTGGTCATGCCATGCTGAAAACTTACATCACTGAACTGAAATATCTATAATTGCATACTTTTTATAGACAGATTTAATAGGGCAAAATAATTTCCTTTAAACATGTTCAATAAAATTGATACTAGTAAATACTTCACACTTAGCCAACGGTTGATAATTTGACATGGCAGATATTTTTTATTCTGAAGTTACAAAAGAGCATGGCAATGTCAGACTCGGAGAAAGAAATTTAACATGGCATTACCTGTCTTTACTGAAAGTCAAATACTATAAATGTTCAAAGGATAATGTAGTGTCATTATCTTGGAACAAATCAATTAATTTGGACATTTTTTCCGGATCCAAACTGTTACCAAAAACTGTCAGACATTTGAAATATCAACCGGGGATCCCTGGCAATCAGGCACTTTTTGGAAATCTATAGTCTATCTTAGTTATCATAGAAAATGTCCACCTTTTGGTTGTGCGTAACTTATTTAAAAAATATCAATGACGGAAAATAAAATGTCTACAGGGATTTTCTGTGGTAAAAATGACTAAAATATGTGACTTCAGACACCATGATGTCAAACTTTACCATTGTTGATACAGAGAAAAATATGATGGGTGGCCTAAAATGAACATGGATAGCTACATGAAATTTCCATGATGGAAATTTCCCATACTGGTTGAGCAGATAATTCCGAACGATTTTTGCAGATTTTCGTCAATAACTTAAAATTGGCTTCTTTACATCCAATTACCATGAAACTCGGGAACAAATAATGCTTCACCCTCTTTACAAATGCCTATGTAACAGTAATTTTGAAAATCGTCCTATAAGTGCTGAGGGTCTTTTCATACCCCCTTAAATAGCCATTTTATGCAAGTTACTTAAGGTACATGTATTTCCAAATGCCTTTTAATTCCTCCTGGGGTCAAATATGGATCAAATGTTTCAAAACTTTCCTATTTTATCCTTTTTTTCTTATTGAAGAATTCTATGTCAACATATTTCATAACACTTTTACAAAATTTATTTCTAGAGCGACTTTCTGAACCATGATACTGTAGGTTTATTTCTTACTTATTTCCAATGATTTTGGTATTCTAACACATGAAATTTATACACTTTTTCGTTAATATCCTGCTCTGGGCTCCTCTCAATGCAGGTTTTCATCAATCAGTTGACAAGAATAGATTTTTGGATAGATGACTAGAAGAATAGATGACTCCGCAGCTAGGTCAAGATATGTTCTTAACACAATGACGATACTTTCCCCTGCTCCCAAAGAGACGAAAGTTACAAACAGCAGGAGAAACAAACACTAAAAATATACTAAATTAAGTTATTTTGAGATTTCCTTTTGCATGTTGGTTATTTTTCTGAATATCTAGATATCTGTATCACAAAAATTGTGAAAAAGTAACTCCAAGTAACCGGTAACCTAATTGCCTTACTAGCAAATCGTTCTGAAATACCTTCAGTTCGGAAATATCTTCTCGACCAGTAGCTGATTTATTTACGTACAGCAGCTTTTAAACAGTTGAATGTGCAAGTTCATGCACATTTCCTGTTAGGACTAAAGGAGGTCAACCTATAGATACGATGAATAATTGGAAAATTTCTCTAAGACGGCAGAATAAAGATCCAAAAACAGGGTGCTCTGGATTTAGAGAAGTCGGAAAAAGTGGAATTTGGGAGCTAACTTCTCACATCATTGACATAACAGGTGCCTGTGCATAAATAAAATATTTTTGATTCTTAAGGACATTGGAAATAAACTAAAACTCACATGATAAAACATCTTCGAGAAAGTCAGAAAAAGCTCGGTCTCTAGAATAAAGCGCTTGAATATGCAATGTGTTTAATCCTTTCACCAAAACGTTTTCTTGTACCCGCATAAGTGATAGGTAACTTCGCACCAAAATGTTTTCTTGCCCCAGAACTTTCGCATTCGGGAATTTCCACACATTTCCATTAAAAGTAAGTTTAATATGCATATACATATACAGACCAACTTTTTTCAGTGATGGAATTGATAAATAGTCGAACTACAAGTTAAAGAGGAGTGGTGTATGTTTTTTGTCGGGAGGGGCAAGGACTTATAAGTCCTTGGGAGGGGGATGTGATGAAATATATCTTCCAGCATAATATCAAATTATTCCTTGGAAATTTTATCATATAATATTTTCCCCAAGAATTTTATTATGTATCAAAAATTTCAAAAGGAAATTTTATTCTGTAATGTATCTTCCATGATCATAATAAAAGTTCTAATACCATGGGAAATATATTACATAATAAAAATTCCATCTGGATTTTTTTTATGTTCATGATAAAAGTGCTGATACTTGTTTCAGGGAATAACCTGGATTTGTAAAGGCAAGGTCCATTAAAGAGGGCCAATGGCCCTCTCTTTATCACATGTATCTAAAATTGACAAAAAAGAGGGGCCATTTGAAAAAATAAGGGGACATTTTGGAAAATTGAGGGGCCGATGAACTCTTATTTTGGGTCCTATACTAAACTAAATGGCAGTAAATGCATATTTGGATAGTTCACATAGGGGGCCCTTTCATATTTGAAGTCAGATTTCTCCTATTTCGCATAGTTTTCTCATAATCTCACAATGGCCCCACCCAGGATTATCCCTGCTAGTACCATGAAAAAAATCCATCGTCGGAAACCCACGGCATATTCTCTATTCTACTACATAATCGTAGGGCAATAGGCTGTGGGTTTCCGACGACGGAAAAAATCTTGCAATAAAGATTCCGTATATGTGCATAATGATTGTCACTGGAAAAAATATAATAAAGAATTTTATACAAATATTTAAAAATAGAATTCAAAATAAGAAATAACAGAGACGTATGTGAAATGCAATCTGGATTATATTTTCTCCTTTTCTCCTCGATTATCCAGACTATACCAGGCTATTTTTTCACTCAATTTATCAATGTGACAAAGAAAGGGCGGAACCCCTTTTCCAACGGTTTAATCCCGATTGTCCCACATTTGGAAAAAATCATATCCCGATTGTCCTACATTTTTAAACAAACACATGCATAATGATAATACAAACATTCAGGTTATAGTCTATTTTATTGTTGTATGTTTTTTTTTTTTTTTTGTTACATGGTCGATCTTTATTTTTGGCACCTTTTATTTATTCAATTTATAGCTATTGGATATAATAATCGGGTTGTTTTTTTTGCATCAGGAATTTCATTAATTGTAGAGTATGGGATAACTACTGAAAATATTAAATATGAATCTACTATCGATAAATACAATCTAAGACTTATGGATTCTAAAGGATTGCCGTATTTCATAGATTTAATGCGTGATCAAGATTTATAATTATAGTTCAGAAAGGAGCTGATAAGATAAGGGCCGTATTTAGCCCTGAATCTCATCAAGTATTTCTTCAACACAATGATCTGTACGCAAGAAAAACTTGATAATTACTAAAATGTAATGTATTTGGAGATTCTTGATACAACTTTTATTTTGGTAAGCTTATTTCTAGATACTTAAATAACAGTCTAAGAGTAGGGGTAGCCATGTTGAAAAGAAGCTAATATCGATCAAAAGCCCCCCACCCTCCCTTTTTCAGTTTTTTGTCTCTGGGGCATCATCCCCCCCCCTTAGCTACAGAACCCCACTTTGTCAAAAGATGTGTATTAGTGATATACACCTTCTGTAAAAGTGGCGTTCTGTAGCTGAGGGGGGAACAATGTTTTAAAAAACTTTTCCATTTTCCATTGGTTTCTATAGAAAAAAGACATAAGTTGCCCCAAAATTTAGGAAAACTATGCATGATAAATCTTGTGCAACTGCTTATTATGATGAAACCAAGAACTGGCATCAATTTTGTGAAAGAATTTTCTTAAGTTCCCATTTTGAAAATTCCACTTTTTCAGGGCAGATTTTACGCCTTATCTTATCAGCTCCTTGCACATTTCAACTGAAAGAGCATATACTTGTACTTTAAAAATTGTACCTGTACAGAACATTAATTTCGAAACGTATGCAATATAGTGATGAAAAGATCTTTATGTCAATGAAAAGTTTTCACTTTACGTTCCAGCATCAATTTAGGCATTTTCATTTTCAGATAGATCAGTATGATAAATAAATATAATTATTTCATTTACATGTATTTCTAAAACCTCATAAATTCTTAGTTTTCATAGGAACATGACAATTCGGACAATTGTCAGACACTTTCATATCCGATTTTATGTTATTTCATAACTGTCATTGATTGCATCTTCATCCTTTCACATTTTGTAACAATCACACGCAAAACCTTCGTTGTGATACAATACTGTCATGATTCAAAAAAGAAGTATGATCAAGATCTATACTAGTGTCAGAACGGACTCCGGACAGACGTCGTCCTTTTGAAGTAATTTGAAACTTATTTTCAAAATTCTGTGACAATTTTGAAGTTTTTTTTAGCTCACCTGAGCCATAGGCTCAAGTGAGCTATTGTCATAGTGTTGCGTCCGTCGTCCGTCGTCCGTCGTCGTCGTCGTCGTCGTCGTCGTCGTCCGTCGTCGTCGTAAACTTTTCACATTTTAAACTTCTTCTCAAGAACGGCTGAAGGGATTTTGATGAAACTTGGTAGGTATGAAGTACTCATGGTCCCCTACAAGTGTTGTTGTTTTTCGTCCGGATCTGTCAACAGGTGGCGCCACCACAGCCAAAAGTAGGTCACGGGGGGTACCCTCCTTTGACAAACTTCTTCTTCAGAACCGAAGCATGTATCGACAAACCGAAAGCATCAGGATGATCTAGAGAGATGTCTTAAGAAGTGTTGTTATTTTTGGTTCCACTTCGAAGTCAAATTTTTGACGCGTTTTTGACGTCTTTTCGGACTTTGTCAGAAATGCACATTTTTGCACTATTTCTTTAAATAACTCAATAAGTGTATGATTTTACACACTCATTTGCTACATATTTATCATATTTAACTTACTTAATGCTTTGATATGTATTTTATGCTTAAAATTTATTTTTTTGATTTTTTATGAATTTTTTTCTTATGTAAAAAGGAAGGGGGGGGGGGGGGGTGGTTGATTTTCATACATTTTCTGCTTCTTTTCTATAACCACTCTTCAGATTGTCATGACAATTTGTAGGTATGAGGTACTCATGCATGGTACCCTACAAGTGAAAGAATTTTGTCAAGATATCCACTTTTGGATTTTTAAGGAATATTTTTTAAGATTGTACATAGGTATAATGTATGTTTTCCATGCCAAATGGACCCATGGGGAGTAGCTTCAAACCCCGGAGGGACCCCAACAATTTTTTTTTTTCTCTTTTTCAGTTTTTTTTCTCTTATTTTTATATTTATAGCTAGAAATGAAACTGTGAAAGAATTTTGTCAAAATATCAACTTTTAGATTTTTAATGATTTTTTAAATAAGACAAGCTATAGCTAGTTTGGCTTTGTGTACTTATTTTCATACTTCGAATTAACTTGGCCACATACGCTATCAAATATACGCTGAATTTATTTTTAAGATGTTGACTTTTTGTGTCGCCTGCGAAGCACAGCGACACTTAGGGATCACTTTGTCTGTTGTTCGTCTGTCCGTCCCTCCGTCTGTCCGTCTGTCTGTCACACTTGGGTGTCACACCCCATAACTTTTGATTGGTAAGTGATAGGGCTTTGATATTTCACATGTGTATTCCTTGTGACAAGACCTTTATACACATATCATAATTTTTGACCTTGACCTAGATATTTGACCTACTTTTCTAAAAATTTAATATTGGCTATATCTCTTGATTGATTAGTGATAGGGCTTTGATATTTCACATGTGTATTCCTTGTGATTAGACCTTTCTACACATATAATGTTTGACCTTGTGACCTTGATCTAGATATTTGACCTACTTTTCTAAAAATCTAATATTGGCTATATCTCTTGATTGGCAAGTGATAGGGCTTTGATATTTCACGTGTGTAATCTTTGTGACAAGACCTTTCTACGCAAACCATATTTTTTGACCTCGTGACCTTGACCTAGATATTTGACCTACTTTTCAAAAAATCTAAGATTGGCTATATCTTTTGATTGGTAAGTGATAGGGCTTTGATACTTCACATGTGTATTTCTTGTGACAAGCCCTTTTTTCACATACTATATTTTTTAACCTTATGACCTTGACCTAGATATTTGACCTACTTTTTAAAAAAAACCAAGATTGGCTATATCTATTGATTGGCAAGTGATAGGGCTTTGATATTTCTCTTGTGTATTCCTTTTGACAATACCTTTCTACACATACCATAATTTTGACCTCATGACCTTGACCTAGATATTTGACCTACTTCTCAAAAAAATTAAGATTTGCTATATCTTTTGATTGGTAAGTGATAGAGCTTTGATATTTCATATGTGTATTCCTTCTTGTGACAAGGCCTTTCTACACATATCATAACTTTTGACCTCATGACCAAGACCTAGATATTTGACCTACTTTTCAAAAAATCTTAGATTGGTTATTTCTTTTGATTGCTGAGTGATAGGCTTTGATATTTCACATGTGCATTCCATGTGACAAGACCTTTCTTCACATACCATCATTTTTAGCTCACCTCGACGAAGTTAAGAAGTTTGGGGTAGCTCAGTATCTGACAAAGTACTAACGCTACAGTAACCAAACTGGCACAAGTGATTCATCTTTGGATGCTGAGGTGAATCCATGCATCGTATGCAGCATCTGACCTACATTTTCCGCTTGAGTGACTTGGTTAAGAAGTTTGGGGTAGCTCAGTATCTGACAAAGTACTGATGCTACAGTAACAAAACTTGCACAAGTGATTCATTTTTGGATGCTGAGGTAAACCCATGCATCGGATGCAGCATCTGACCTACATTTTCCGCTTGAGTGACTTGGTTAAGAAGTTTGGGGTAGCTCAGTATCTGACAAAGTACTGATGCTACAGTAACCAAACTTGCACAAATGATTCATCTTTGGATGCTGAGGTGAACCCATGCATTGGATGCAGCATCTGACCTACATTTTCCGCTTGAGTGATTTGGATAAGAAGTTTGGGGTAGCTCAGTATCTGACAAAGTACTAATGCTACAGTAACCAAACTTGCACAAGTGATTCATCTTTGGATGCCGAGATGGACCCATGCATCGGATGCAGCATCTGACCTACTTTTTCCACTTGAGTGATTTCGCTTTTAAAAGCCAATATTGAGCAGAGTATAAGTGCTACATGTACCAAACTTGCATATTGGATGTATCTTTGATCAAACTTTCATAAAATGACCTTGACCTACTTTTTCCGCTTGAGTGATTTTGCCTTTAAAAGCCAATATTGAGCAAAGTATAAGTGCTAGATGTTCCAAACTTGCATATTAGATGTATCTTTGATCAAACTTTCATAAAATGACCTTGACCTACTTTTTCCGCTTGAGTGATTTTGCCTTTAAAAGCCAATATTGAGCAAAGTATAACTGCTACATGTACCAAACTTGCATATTGGATGTATCTTTGATCAAACTTTCATAAAATGACCTTGACCTACTTCTTCTGCTTGAGTGGTTTTGCCTTTAAAAGCCAATATACATGTACTAAGAAATATGTTTGAATTGAATTTTGCTGTCACGAGGTGAGCTTCGTAATCTGTGATTACCTATGTTTTACCTCATGCACTTGCCCTATATATTTGACCTACTTTTCAACAAATCTATGATTTGCTATATCTTTTGAGTGGTAAGTGATAGGGCTTTGATATTTCACATTTGTATTCCTTATGAAAAGACCTTTCTAAACATTCCATAATTTTTAACCTAGTGACCTTGCCCTTGATATTTGACCTAATTTCAATAAAAAAAAAAATCCGCTACGCAGGCGACACAAGCATTCCTTGGATTGCTTTTTTTTCATACATGCATATTTCAGAACAATTTCCCTATTTAATGATTATTTTCTCTGTCTTATTTCTGTATCTATGGTAAACATAGTCGCCATATATCTTGTGTTACAGATTTGATTGGTTCAATACCTCCTTGCCCCTTTAGTAGGGGTAACTACAGGAAATAAAAAGGTGCACACTAAAAATTTTGACTGACTTGAAATGCCCGGAAGTCTGTAAAATTGGTCTTTTTGATTGCGAATCTTTGGCACGCATAAAAATGTAAAGAAAAAGGGGGGGGGGGGTCATGCATGTCCTTTTTTCGCAAATTTCACTTTTTTTACAGGAACTCTGCGTCCTCATCGAAAATGTTCCGAATTTTGCATATTTTCAAACCTATCTGTAGATTGCATAAAAGACAAGATCAAGTTCGAAGTTAAATTTATCACGACTATTGATTCAATATGCTAAAAATATATTTCCAAGCACCGCATTTCAGCATATATAATTTGTCCAAGTGGCTTCACTGGGTCATGAGGTTTGATACACCGTACACTGCTGTTTGGAAAATAAATTGGCTCAATTTCTGCAAAACTCACTTGAATTAATATTGTCCGCTAACAACTTGTCTGTGTTAATTGGATTAACACGATTTTGACTGTACGTTACATGTATTAAGATGAAATCAATACTATTCAAAAGCTCTCATTCATAGATTTCTGTATAATTTAATATGAATAAAGGCAAAACCGAAAAGTCTTTGTTTTTTATGCTTCCGGAATCAAAGATATGGGGGCATATAGTTTTTGGCCTGTCCGTCTGTCTGTTTGTCCGAAAAACTTTACATTGGGCATAACTTTTGATAGGAAGGTGATAGAGCTTTCATATTTCACATATGTATTCCTTGTGACAATACCTTTCCATTGATACCAAAATTTTTGACCTCGTGACCTTGACCTTGACCTTTGACCTACTTTTCAAAAACTTTACTATTGGGCATAACTTTTGAATGGTTAGTGATAGGGCTTTCATATTGTACATGTGTATTCTTTGTGACAAGATCTTTCCATTGATACCAACATTACTCTGACCCTGACCTCTCACATACTTAACAGAAAATGGTGTTTATACCAACAAAGATGCCACCGCGGGGCATTCGTGTTTCACAAACACAGGCTTTATTATTTTCTGGCATACTAGCCATTAATAATGAAAGGTTTGGTGTTCAATTTTAAATAAACTTAATTTATGAAATCATTTCATTGTTTTATTCTGTTTCTGTTGCACATTTATGTGGAATTTTACAAAATGATTTTATTTTTGATGTTGCATAATCGAACTATACTAGCTGGGCATATGACTTTGGATCGCATAATCCATCTTTTCAAATCAGTAAAAAAGTTGTTGTTTTGAAATGTGACTATTTTCTCTTGTTTGTACTTTTAAAGGTTGTCTAAAAAAAAAACTTGTCTGCATCCGGCAAAAATCTTGTTAGAAAGGTTGTGGGCTAAAATCCTGGTACTGGCACTATCAGTATTCAATGTCTGAGTATGTCAATTAGAGCGTGCATGGGTATCAGGTGAGCGTTGTGCCCCCTGGGGCTCTTGTTTTTAAATCTTGCATCTAAATTGCTTAATCATACCGCCTTTTGACCCCTTTTGCCCCTTTGAATTTGTTTATATTAAAATATATGTTCTATAGTACCAATTTATTGTACTAGACACATGTTTCGGATATTGAATCCTCGTCAGTAGTACTTTAAATAAAGCGAAAGTGAATTTTCCTGGCGCCATCTACAATGTCGCGCACAGGGGGAAGTCGCCGAGAACCGCCCTTTTTTAATCTATGTACATGATTTTTGATATCCAAAATCAATCCTTCAGTTTTTCCTGATATTGATATAGATTGACAGCTTTAAAATTCGGTGTCCCGAAAATGGTCAAGTTATTTGCCAAAAAAGAAAAAAAGCCAAAATATAGGGTCACAAAAATCGGTCTACAAACCACATCTCTTAGTAGATTTCTTGGGCGGATCCAGGATTTTTAGAGGGGTGGTCCTAAAGTCCGAAAAAATGAGTCAAATAAATAAATAAATAAATAAATAAATAAATAAATAAATAAATAAATAAATAAATAAATAAATAAATAAATAAATAAATAAAAGCACACCAGAAAGTACAAAACATTCATGCCGTTAATTAAGAAATCATGAATCAGACTTTAACCTTCACCCTTTGATCTCTGAATGAGATAATTGCCGCAATTACCTAATTAACCTGCACACCATATCCCGATTGTCCCACATGACTTTTATACCTTTTTTATATAAATGTGGGACAATCGGGATGACACCCTTTCCAACATATACGTAGAGCGAGTCTGGTTTATCTCGATTTGGTCAATAAAGAAGATATTCTAATTTGTCCTTTACTGCTGCATTGTTGATTTGCCCACGTGGTTACATGTACTTAGAATATTATTGGTTCGATCTTGAGTAAAAAAATCCAGTATCTTTTTTTTTTTTTTTTTTTTTACTTTAGTATGTTATATTCATATTTATTCACCTGAATATATGGACGAATTAGAGGAGTGAGTGATTCACCCTTTCCGTCGTCTTCACGGTTCTAAGATATCTAGAGTTTCTGAAAAAAGTATTAAAATGTTTTGATTTTTAAAAATACGTGCTATAAAAAATTGTCTTAGTTTAAACATATTTATTTGTCACAAGCATTCTTAATTTTACAAAACTCATACAAGTGAAACTAAAGGGATTAGAAAAAAAAGCCTACAGCTTATGTAAATTCCTTTCCCAAGTGCCGGGGGGGGGGGAGGGAAATTGTCTTACACTATGGTGCATCTACAGAACTTCGACCGACAAGGAAGGTACATGCACTGCCAGAAAGGCGAGGAAAAGCTTCAAATGAAGAATCGAATGCTTAAATTATAGGCCCCCAGAGCATATTTGCCAATTTTCCTGGTTATTGTAAAGTATGTTTTTAAACAAAATATGTAGATGATCAAAAATGTTTATATTTGAGGACATATTTATAAACGTGTAGGTTTCGACCCCCGTATCATAAATCTACATTGTTTGTCACGCACGTGCATGTTTTGCAAATTATTTTAACATGTTTATGTTATAGTATTTGTTAATTTTCCGGCATAAAAATGAACAGAAAACCCGCTCTGCGACGTACATTACTAGTACAATTTAAACTTCGCGATTCCACAAATACGCCAGTTGATAGGTATCGAACCGATATGCGATAGAAATTGAATATACATGTATCAGAAGATTTTTGTAAATTTTGTTTCAAAAATTAAATGGTGAATTCTGGTGGACATTTAGCAATGTTTACTTTTTTTGCAGTTTTTTGATAATTGCTTAATGTTCGTTTGAGCAGGCAACTTTATAAGAACACAATGTCTGTGTTCATGTCAGCAATAGTAAATCAAACAAGCAGAACCATTTTTTTGTGTGTGTTCCAGAAGCTTTGCGTTTTTCATTGAGGAGTTGCAGTACAGAATTAAAAAAAACCATTTTTTTAACAGATATTTGTGAACAAAAATGAAATCATTCTAAAAATATACTCAGAGATGTATATATACTGGTAGAAGAACATTATAGCGAGCGGAGCTCGCCGCAAAGGCCCGAGCGAAGCTCGCCCTTATGGCAACGCGTATACACTTACTTTATTGAAAAAGGTGCTGAATCAGTGAATGAGAATGTATTACTAATTTCTTTCAAAAATTTTCGTCCTCTCGCAGAGTTGCTGCGGAGATGCTGGATATCGCCATTTACGTATTTTTCGACATGCAAGTTGAACTATTAGCTATACATTTGTACTCAATTTTTGTTAACAAGTTAAATTTATTGACATAATTTTTCGTAAAGCAGATTACGAAATAGCATCAACAACTCGGCGTAACCACGGAATCTTTTATGAAAGACGACATTTCCGTTTGAGTATTTGTTTACTGTGCTTCTATGACGTCATTGGTAAAAAGGTCAATAATCCGGCCAAAGTAATCGTATGGGCGATTTTGTGCTCTGAAATCCGGATGGCTCCACGGTATTAAATAATTTTGAAATCTGATATTGAGTGGTTTTCTTTATTGAAATGTTGTGAAACACAATTTGGACGATTATGTCTGACATCTGAGAGATGTTCTTTTTTTTTTTCTTTTGTTCGATATGCAATAAGTTATTTATTTACTTTTAACACTTTTCTTACAAAATTAAAATGGCTTGAATAAAAAAAAAAAGATGTCGACCTCTAGCTGAGCACTGTCTACTGAGAGTTTTCAAAATCAGACACCTTTTGTTTTTGCTCGTAGTTTTCCGTGACTGGACCCCCCCCCCCCCCCCAACCTCAGTGGCGGATTCAGCCAGGGGTGCAGTGCCCAACGAAGGGGGCACTTATAACATGCTTTTGGAAGCATTTAAACTACTGTTTCCTAAAATAGTCTATGAAATTAGTCAGGAATAGCCCCAAAACGCCCCAGAAACCACTGATTTGAATAAATTTTCCAAAAATTTCTCCGGGATAGATTACAAAGTCGGGGAGGATGCATTGCTGCCATGTCCATCGTCTGTATGTGAACATACACGTTTCGGAAACAACCTACATTGAATCACATTCATATAGGATTTTCTCCATCTGAGGGATGAATCCAGAGTAGATCCGAAGTCCTATGCAAGTCATAAAACACACAAAATTATTTCTTAAATTACGAAATCTTCGACAGTAACCCTCTATAAAATAGACAATTTTTTACTTTTTAAAGATCGATTGTTTTTTTTAGGTAATGATCAGTCTTTTTAAAATGAACAGTTAAAATTGTTTTGGCCAGATTTGGAACGACTAGTTCCAAGAATTTTTCAAAGAGTCAAAAATGCATGTTTTCATTATTTTTAGATTCGAATTACCAATAAATGATTATACATATATACCTTTCTATCTGGACGATGCAGAGCATGGGGCACCCATGATCTCTTGTTTGTCAAGGAAATTTATCATTTCTTATTTTCTTCTCCTTATAAAGATTAACAAACGAGCGCGGGTCTAAAGTGATGGTTAGGGGGGTCAGGTCCCGTCTGGAACTTGCAAAATTGCTGATTTTTTTTCCTAGCTTTTACGTGAAATAGGCTGGACCCCCTCCCCATCCCACCCCAATGGGCTGACTTCCGTGTCCTTTCAAAACCTTTCTTGATCCGCTCTTTGCTTAGAAAATCCTGAACAAGTTGACTCCTGCATGCCGTGCAAAAACAATACAGCATCAGATATTGTCGAAAATTTTTAAGATATACTAATAATCGATACTGACGTACTGACTGAATCATGCGCGCCTAATCCCTTCTAAATTCAGTTCAAATACGCTTCAGATCCCACCAAATTGCTTCATTTTTTTCAAAATTTTCTCGGGGGAGGCCCCCGAACTCCCTCCCACACCCTCCCCCTCTCGGCCCTTCGGGCCTCGCAAGTTATTCCCATCAAAAATTGTATGTGCCCCCGGCATTTGAGGTTCTGGATCCGCCCCTGAACCTAATCTAATATTTGCCGGTCTGGGTCAGAACATGGACGTATAACGAACCATATTTTTAGCCCCACCCCCACCCCCTTAGAATGTTCACCTGCTGGTCCAGACCAATTTTACAAATGCTTCCGTATTTCCACTCGCCTTTTACTGCTTTTTTATGCAATCATTAAACAGAAAGTTTTGTAAGATTAGATAAACCGACATAGTCTATAATGCAAGAAAATAAAAAAAAGGAAAGATTTTTAAAATTTTATTTGTACATGTAGTCATATTTATTTTCTCTCCGCTCGCACAAAAAGGCTTTGCCTTAATTCATATTATATAGTGTAAAAATTGCGATGTTTTAACAAAATTAATTTCTAAATTTAATATATTTCCACTGTTTTGATTTCAATCTTTCAAATATACTAGTAGAGGACGCAGTCCGCGCCGCAGGCGCGGACGTAGTCCTCTTGAAGATAACACGTGTAAATAAATAGGAAAAATACTGGTTTCCAATGTTCATTCTGTACAAATTCTGTATAACCTACAAACTCAGCCGTGCGGTTTCGCCAAAGTCTCGGGGCTTACTACTAAACCCATGTATATTCGGAATAATCATGGCTGACTTCCGGTCTACATGGACGGAGGATTATTGGACAACCTGTTTTCAGCGGTATATACGAAGTCAATAATTTCATTGAATCCATTGAATCATGCTTTACTTACTTGATTATATGTGATTTGAAACCGTTTCATCTTACTGCCATCTTCAACAAGTTACGACTAATACATCATGACGTCATTATGCAACGTCATTATTACGTCAGAATGCAACGTCATCATGTAGCAGGAAAAACGTTGTTTCGCGGACTATCTGTACATTAGCTAAATATTTCGCCCGACCATCACGTTGCTTCTATTCCGTTGTCTTTTGTTGGGGGGGGGGGGGGGGGGGGTTGTATGTTGAAAAACGTGTGGGACGGGCGAATTATTGAAGCTATCTGCATATATGTGTGTGTGCAGAATTGTTCAAATTTTCAAGAAACTGTCAGACCGATTCTGCACCGAGGTCTCTCTCAGTTGTAGCTAAATAACTTGCATAACTAGAGGCGTTTTTTTTTTTTAAATTTGGTTTTATTTGGTTTTATTTATTTGTTTGATTTTTATTTGGTTGGATGTTTTTAGGGGGAGGGGTTGCCGCTGGGGTGAAGTTGAGGGAGCAAATACTGAAATTTTATGTAGAGAAGGTAAAAGGAACTCCCTCATCCCATAAAAACTTAAAAGGCTTAATTCCTGAAGAAATATACATTGAAATTCACGTTTATTATAATACACCATATTCTCTTCTTGGAGTAGGATTTTTTTATTTCTCTTTTTTATTTCGTTTTCATTTATTCATTTACATGTATTTTCAAATTTATTTGTTTATCTATCACTAGTATTATATTTACATGCTCATTTATCTTCTATTTCTAATTAAAAAAAATTACATTATCAATTTTTGAAGTCAGTAGTAATATTTGTTTTTCAATTTCACCCTGCGTCCTCACTATGGCTTTGCCATAATTCATATTATTATATATATATAAACATAACTTTATTAACTTATTTACGTCTCTGATATACTGTATTTCTTCGAAGAAGATATAATTTATTTGATAAAACTTTAATGGTCTAAAAATATACCAAGATAAGTTTTGAAAAGAAGCCTAGATCTTCATTGAATAAATGTCTTTTTAACCAATGAAAGTAACGTCCTGTGTTATTTTGATTTATTTATTTTTATGAACAGAAAAACTAGTGGATCCATAAGGACGGCGATTTGCAAGGCGATCAGATTTTTGTGCGAAAAGATTTTGGTGCGAATATTTCCTTTACTCAAAAAGACAACTTGCGTCAGGGATATTCGTCTTTTTGCAGCGATCACCTCCGATTATGACAACATGTTACTCTCATTGTGTTCCCGATGTATGACAGAATTTAGACAATGTCGTCGGTTTATCTCGCTGAAAACTGTAAGATTTCTCACGGAATAGACTACTGGACTATGTTACAATTGCATCAGTATCGAATTTCCTCTGCTGCCACTACTACTGGGCGATTTTGAAGGTTTTTCGGGGATAACTTCTCCGTACATCAATGGAAAACATTCAAATTTCTCTCAAATAATGCTATGCCCTTCCCAGATACTCATGTTGAAAGAAAATATTAAATCTCTCAAGAAATATGGTTTTAGACCGATTTTATGACCCTATATTTTGGCCATTTTTCACAAGGCAGTGGCTCCGGATACGAACGTTCGTATCTTTAGACCTATGTCTCGGCGTACGAACACAAATCGTAGTGAGCTTCTGCATATATATTTCAATTTGGTTCGTTTTTTTTTTTTCAAGGCATCTAGTGTTCAAATTGTATCTTTTTTGTGACATATTCTGAAAAGTGAATTAGTAAAAAGCACGGAGTTGCAGCTACATGTACGTATTTATTATCGTCTCAAAACTTTCAAAAACTTCAAATTCCGCTGGAGCGACGGAACGTCAACTGGTACGTGCACACAACAGCCGACAAGTGCGCGTCTATTACTGATCAGTGATCACTATACTTATGATTGAGAGCATAGGAAATAGCCTCTTGTCCTGGTTGCTTAATTACAGATTATGCAGAATAAACTCATATACCTTGATATGGTTACAAAAATCAACTTTGGACACATGACCAGAGTCACGTGACAGTTATAGACCAATCGGAAACATGTTCGTACGCCGAGACATAGGTCTAAAGATACGAACGTTCGTATCCGGAGCCACTGCCTTTTCGCAAATCACTGGAACAGTTTCCGGACACCTGATTTTAAATCTGTCAATTTCAATCAATTTCGGCCCAAACTGGATGATTTTTTTTTATATTGGTTTCTTCAATCTTTTTTACAAATGACTGTGTAAAAATAATTTTGAAAATAGAAATGAAACTTCTCAAATCACGTAGATTAAAATAGCATGGTTCTCGGCAACTTCCCCCCGTGTGCGATATTAAACGGGGCAGAAAGGTGTAAAGATGGTGTGATAAAGCAACTTTGATGCAAAATTTTGTTTATATGATTCGTGATTTGAATTCTGCATTTAAGAATCTACAAACTTGCCACAAAATTTTCAAAATAATTTCCTTCAAAGTACTTGAAAGGGTGACTGTCCCGAAACTGTTACTGTCCAGAAACTGTTCTGACACCAGTAGGCAAGACTAATGTAATGTACTGTCCTGTTCACTAAATCCAGAGCACCCTGTTTTGGCGATTTATTCTGTGGTTTAACAAATTTTGCGATAAATTATTGATTCCAAGAACTGACCTCCTTTAGTCATAACTGGAAATTAACTTCAACTTACCGTATCAACTGCCTTCAAACAGCAATATGAAAAATAAAATGTCTACGGGAAATTTCCATGTTAATTTCAAGCCGCCGCCATATTGTTCTCCGTGTCAACAATAGTAAACAGTGACGTCAAAGCCTCCAACGTCACACATTTTCAGCGATTTTACTATTAGAAAATCCCCGTAGACTTTTTATTTTCCTTCTTATTTCTAACTTAACTGACGCAGAGCCAAAACAATGGTATTTTCTGTTACGACTAAAGGAGTACATGTACTATAAAAGTGATATCTTTTTGGAAGACATTATAATATTTTAGAGAAAACCGGGAAAACAGGGTGTTCTGGAATTAGTGAACAGGAGAGTAGTAATCGATGTAATGCCGAAATCTTCGTCTTTCTGGTTACAGCAAAACTTTATGTGATTGAAAATTCCTTGATCTGGTTTGCTTGCTAGTTCTAGACTACAGTTTATGATCCTAGGGCAAATTAATCCCTTTTGTGATTTGGTCACAGGCAGCTGAGGCTGTTTTATTATGCTGCTGTTGACTGATTGCCCTTACTGAATCCCTTTTTAACTATTCATTATTTTATTTGGGGAGTAGGCCCTGATGAATCTGCTCGATTTGCAGGCATATTGTGACATATATACCTTGGCATGTGCAGAAAGTAAGTCATTCCCCGCTTCCTGACATGCATATTTCCTCTTCAATCTACGATATTCATTGCATAAAATCCCTCTTTTAAATGGAGAAACGACGGTTTCCAATAGACCATTTTCACATTACCGCTAGATAGTGTTGTAACGATTATGACCGACATCGGCGACATCATCGCTAATACCCTTCGATTTCGATTAATCGATTGTGTTTTCAAGAATCGATTATAATCGGAAATATACAACGTACAAAAGAATGACATAGTTCTCGGTCGAATACGCGTGTAACACGTACAAATAAAACGAAAGTAGATCGAAGATCGTTTCCACGAGTTAAAGTTATGGTCGTAGCGTAAATAATTTGAAAAGGATACACTTTCTAAGGCATACAATTGGTGGAATTAGGATTCTGATTGAATTTTATAGTAATGTCAAGTACTCTAATAGAAAACTTTAACGTCAGATTCGATACGTCAATATCTACTCGTCTAAGAGTAGGGGGAAAAAAACTTTTTACGCCAAACCTTCAGAGCTTTGTCTGAACGACAAGGCCAGCCTAAACTCCACGAAGATATTGTTTGATTCCTCATTGAATGAGCAAAAACCTTGCTCTTGGGTCGAATGGAGACCCCCCACCACCACCACCACCAAAAATAATAATTAAAAAAAAAAATCTGCATCTGCCGTGTAAAGTTGCCGACTATTAGTATTACAATCACATATTTGTTTTGGCTCCATTCTTCTTCTTCTTCCTGTTTGGGCACCTGGCAGCCCTCTATTGGATCAGTTGGCTGTATTGATGTTATATTGCGGGGAACTCATTCGCCAACTGCCCGTTACAGAGTATTCTTGCCAGGCCGTTCCCCTCTGGGGTGCCTCATAGCCCCTCCTATTATTTAAGGGGCGGAGTACTACCCATTTTAATGCCCACCCTCCACTTGTGTATGTGTGTATGCATGTATGCAGGAGGGTTGTTTAATCATGTACTGCTTGGATGGTCCGTATTTCCAACGGCTTTTATAAGGTGCCACCACACCTGGATACCCTTGCCGCAGCATGAACGCGGGTACCCAACCGGGCTGCTGTGATCTTAACATAATATTTCATTTACTAGACAGGATTTTATCATTCTGTGGTTGGAGTTCTTTCTAGACATTTTACTATGTATATTAGCATATGATTTAGTGAAGTTTTATCATTGCTTGTCATATTCTTTTTTGTAAAAGCAAGGAAAATTTATTTCCGATTAAATCGAAATAATCGATTAAAATCCTCTCCAATTATAAACCGATAATCGATTATGAAATTTGTCCGATTATACAACACTACCGCTAGACTTGCATTCCAAGACTGCCACACCAAGACCCGATATCACAGCTTTTGACATTGGCGGACTGATTAGTGGCTTACATCCAATCGCAAGCATCAATCTTTCCATGTTGTGATCACATGTCGCAACAACAATATGGTGATTATTTGATGGGACTCAACTTTAATTGTTTTTTTTTCTCTGAAAAACGTTTCGTGGTATGTATTGGGGAAGAAAATATTGTGATGTACAGGTTTTACCATACAGTACTACATTGTATTAGTGACAAGATTTATACATGTATGGCAAGCACCATCATAATACTGTATAAGTTGAATCTTTCATTGGTACTTACTTTCCTGGCTTTATAAAAATAAACCCTCTAGCATGGATGATGATTTGCAGTCTCAGTGACTTATGCCTTTGGTACAATTACTACAAATTCACTGAGAGAAACGTTCTGCAAAAGAAAAAACGGATGGATAAGCAGATATTATACACACGATGATTCTACATTTACAGTGAATTTTCTCTTTTTTGGAGGAACGTGGTCAGTTCCAATACGTGGGGGAAAATATGTGCGCGAACTACTCAAAACGGGAACTTTTTTTTTACCAAATTTAAATTCTTGAAAAAAGTGTATTAGATAGCATCGGCTGTAAGTACATTCAGGTACATTAAAGGAACCATATTCTACTATTTGGATTCTGATTTTATTGAATTTTACACTCTATTTTTGGCCAAAGAAAAAATCTTTTATGTTTGGGGAGAAATTTCTCTGACAGGAGGGGGAAAATATTAACTCAAGAGTGGGGGGAATGGGGCCGAATATCGCCAATTTTTTTTGGAAAGAAAAACACTGATTTACTATATCTAAAATTTGTTGAGTAAACAAAGTGATAAACATGAGGTTTATTATAATAAAATCTATCTAATTTTACAGAGAAATGTGAGCACAAGCTGTGATAATCAACAAACCAGTAAAGCTACACCAAGTAAGTATGAATACAACAAGAAGCTACAAAAAATAAATAAAACTACAAGTTTACTACAACAAGTAAAACTACAAGTAAGTAAAACTATACCAAGACAGTAAACCTACAACATGTAAGTAAAATTACAACAAGTAAGGAAAACTACAACATGTAAGGAAACTTACAATAAGTAAAACTACATCAAGTGAGTAAAGCTACCGGTACAACAAGTTAGTAAAACTACATCAAGTATAAGTTAAGCTACAACAAGTTAGTAAAACTACACAAAGTAAAGCTACACAAAGTAAGTAAAACTACACCATGTAAAACTACATCAAGAAAGTAAAGCTACAACAAGTAAGTAAAGCTACAACAAGTAAGAAAAACTACACCATGTTAAACTACATCAAGTAAGTAAAGCTACAAAAAGTAAGTGAAACTACACCATGTACATGTAAAACTACATCAAGAAAGTAAAGCTACAACAAGTAAGTAAAGCTACAACAAGTAAGAAAAACTACACCATGTAAAACTACATCAAGTAAGTAAAGCTACAACAAGTAAGTAAAACTACACCATGTAAAACTACATCAAGAAAGTAAAGCTACAACAAGTAAGTAAAGCTACAACAAGTAAGTAAAACTACATCAAGTAAAACTACATCAAGTAAGTAAAGCTACAACAAGTAAGTGAAACAACACCATGTAAAACTACATCAAGAAAGTAAAGCTACAACAAGTAAGTAAAGCTACAACAAGTAAGAAAAACTACACCATGTAAAACTACATCAAGTAAGTAAAGCTACAACAAGTAAGTAAAACTACACTATGTAAAACTACATCAAGAAAGTAAAGCTACAACAAGTAAGTAAAACTACATCAAGAAAGTAAAGCTACAACAAGTAAGAAAAACTACAACAAGTAAGAAAAACTACACCAAAAACTACATCAAGTAAGTAAAGCTACAACAAGTAAGTAAAACTACACCATGTAAAACTACATCAAGAAAGTAAAGCTACAACAAGTAAGTAAAACTACATCGAGAAAGTAAAGCTACAACAAGTAAGAAAAACTACAACAAGTAAGAAAAACTACACCAAAAACTACATCAAGTAAGTAAAACTACATCAAGTAAGTAAAACTACATCAAGAAAGTAAAGCTACAACAAGTAAGTAAAGCTACAACAAGTAAGAAAAACTACACCATGTAAAACTACATCAAGTAAGTAAAACTACAACAAGTAAGTGAAACTACACCATGTACATGTAAAACTACATCAAGTAAGTAAAGCTTCATCAAGTAAGTAAAGCTACAACAAGTAAGTAAAACTACACCATGTAAAACTACATCAAGTAAGTAAAACTACATCAAGAAAGTAAAGCTACAACAAGTAAGTAAAGCTACAACAAGTAAGAAAAACTACACCAAAAACTACATCAATTAAGTAAAGCTGCAACAAGTAAGTAAAACTACATCAAGAAAGTAAAGCTACAACAAGTAAGTAAAGCTACAACAAGTAAGAAAAACTACACCAAAAACTACATCAATTAAGTAAAGCTACAACAAGTAAGAAAAACTACAACAAGTAAGAAAAACTACACCAAAAACTACATCAAGTAAGTAAAACTACATCAAGTAAGTAAAACTACATCAAGAAAGTAAAGCTACAACAAGTAAGTAAAACTACACCATGTAAAACTACATCAAGTAAGTAAAACTACATCAAGAAAGTAAAGCTACAACAAGTAAGTAAAGCTACAAGTAAGAAAAACTACACCAAAAACTACATCAAGTAAGTAAAGCTACAACAAGTAAGTAAAACTACACCATGTAAAACTACATCAAGTAAGTAAAACTACATCAAGAAAGTAAAGCTACAACAAGTAAGTAAAGCTACAAGTAAGAAAAACTACACCAAAAACTACATCAAGTAAGTAAAGCTACAACAAGTAAGTAAAGCTACACCATGTAAAACTACATCAAGTAAGTAAAACTACATAAAGAAAGTAAAGCTACAACAAGTAAGTAAAGCTGCAACAAGTAAGAAAAACTAGTTAAACTATAGTAACTGCAAAATCAGTGCACCAATTTGAAAATAGACTGAGAGGTATTGGGAAGACCATCCCCTTAGATACAATTATTTACATGTAGAGGAATACTGACCATAAAAACTATGAAAATAGTACAATAGTGCAACTAGAGCTGCCTATAGAGAACCAAGAGGTACTATGGGCAGAATCACCATAAGGTAACATAAGGTGTTAGTACCAAACATACCTGACCCTTTGTTCCTTAACTTAATATAATCATGTATAAAGCTCGTAACGGTGTAACTTTTCATTGCGTCACAAACGCATTTTGTCATAATCTTACGAGCTTAAGTTGAATTTTATCATTTTTTAGGTAACATAATTGATTCACAAATATTGGGAAGCAGGAGAGCCTTACCAGTGGTAACTTCCCGAGAAATCCAGTTTCCAAATAAATACCGAGAGCCCAAACAAGCATGGCTGGAGAGTTTATCCCAACACGAGGATGAGAAGCTGGGTCTAATAGACCTACATCCAGATATATTTGGAGCTTATCCAAGGTATTTATTCAAATTTGAACTAGTACAGAATAACTTGCTATTATTATCACCCTTCTTCCAACAAAGAAAAAGACGAAGGTATGTCTGTTTGTCTGTCTGACTGACTTTCAGTTGGTCAGGCCAGTAGGTTGTCTGTCCTTATTTTCTTTCATAAGAAAAGGGAAAAGGGAGGTATAATGTCTATCGTAATAAATCTTGTTGGAAATTTTTCCCTTCAGTCAAAGTTATACATGTACACTATTGATTTAAGGTCAAAACTCAAGGACATAAGACTCTGATGACAATAATGAAATACTTTAGAATGACTTCATATATTTCCTTCTTTTTAATTCAGTTCAGATCAACCATCATATGGGAGTTGAAGTGAACACATTATAAAAAAAGTACTTGAAAAAAGTTGAAGGAATTCATCTGTCCGATCCTTACGTAAAACTGTACTTGAATAACCTTTCTAGGTACGTTTGATAACAAAAACAGATGCCTGGTGATGACTGTCGATGATGACCACTTGGACTATACATATATCAATTTTTCATTTATTATTACAGAATAGATGTCTTGCATCGCAATGTGAAGTGGCAATCCCTTTATAGAAAGATTGTAAGTTAAATCAGTATCAGTTTAACATGTAATATGTTTAATAAAGCAGTATAATCATTTTCATGTAAAATGTACCTTGAAGCAGTAAAGTAAAATTTACAGCAAAGGATGATAAGTTTTGCATGTAAAATGTACCGTAAAGCCATGTAGTTTTTATATAATTACATGTATATATATTATGTTTAGTAAAGCAGTATCACTTTTACGTGTTAAATGTTCTGTAAAGCAGTATCATTTTTAGCTCTACTTGTCTCAGACCAGTTGAGCTTATGCGATACCACGTTGTCCGGCGTCCGTCCGTCGGTCCGTCCGTTTGTCCGTAAACAATTCTTGTGCTCGCAACTCTTCTGAAACCATAGGAGATAGAAAGTTAATTCTTTTTGCATCCTACTTGGTATGTGGTCTAGTTGTGCACCTGACATTTGGTTTCAGCCCCTGACCCCCAGGGTCTTAGAAAATGGGCGTGGTTATGAAAATCTATGTAATCTTGTGCTCGCAACTCCTCTGACACTGTAAATGATGGAGACTTAATTCTTTTTGCAATATGATGGGGCTGTGGTCTTGTTGTGCACCTGATACTTTGTTTGAGCCCCTGACTCCCAGGGTCTTAGAAAATGGGTGTGGTCATTTTCACCTATATAACTCTATTAATCTTGTGCTTGCAACTCCACAGACACTATAATTGATGGAGACTTAATTCTTTTTGCAGTGTGATGGGTCTGTGGTCTAGTTGTGTACCTGATATTTTGTTTGAACCCCTGACCCCCAGGGTCTTAGAAAATGGGTGTGGTCATTTTTACCTATATAACTCTATGTAATCTTGTGCTTGCAACTCCTCTAACACTATAAATGATGGAGACTTAATTCTTTTTGCAGTATGATGGGTCTGTGGTCTAGTTGTGCACCTGATATTTTGTTTGAACCCCTGACCCCCAGGGTCTTAGAAAATGGGTGTGGTCATTTTCACCTATATAACTCTATGTAATTTTGTGCTCACAACTCCTCTTACACTATAAATGATGGAGACTTATTTTTTTAGCTCACCTGAGCCATAGGCTCAAGTGAGCTATTGTCATAGTGTTGCGTCCGGCGTCCGGCGTCCGTCGTCGTCGTCGTCGTCGTCGTCGTCGTCGTCGTCCGTCGTCGTCCGTCGTCGTCCGTCGTCGTAAACTTTTCACATTTTAAACTTCTTCTCCAGAACGGCTGAAGGGATTTTGATGAAACTTGGTAGGTATGAAGTACTCATGGTCCCCTACAAGTGTTGTTGTTTTTCGTCCGGATCTGTCAACAGGTGGCGCCACCACAGCCAAAAGTAGGTCACGGGGGGTACCCTCCTTTGACAAACTTCTTCTTCAGAACCGAAGCATGTATCGACAAACCGAAAGCATCAGGATGATCTAGAGAGATGTCTTAAGAAGTGTTGTTATTTTTGGTTCCACTTCGAAGTCAAATTTTTGACGCGTTTTTGACGTCTTTTCGGACTTTGTCAGAAATGCACATTTTTGCACTATTTCTTTAAATAACTCAATAAGTGTATGATTTTACACACTCATTTACTACATATTTATCATATTTAACTTACTTAATGCTTTGATATGTATTTTATGCTTAAATTTTATTTTTTTGATTTTTTATGAATTTTTTTCTTATGTAAAAAGGAAGGGGGGGGGGGTTGATTTTCATACATTTTCTGCTTCTTTTCTATAACCACTCTTCAGATTGTCATGACAATTTGTAGGTATGAGGTACTCATGCATGGTACCCTACAAGTGAAAGAATTTTGTCAAGATATCCACTTTTGGATTTTTAAGGAATATTTTTTAAGATTGTACATAGGTATAATGTATGTTTTCCATGCCAAATGGATCCATGGGGAGTAGCTTCAAACCCCGGCGGGACCCCAACAATTTTTTTTTTCCTTTTTCGGTTTTTTTTCTCTTTTTATTTTTATATTTATCGCTAGAAATGAAACTGTGAAAGAATTTTGTCAAAATATCAACTTTTAGATTTTTAATAATTTTTTAAATAAGACAAGCTATAGCTAGTTTGGCTTTGTGTACTTATTTTCATACTTCGAATTAACTTGGCCACATACGCTATCAAATATACTCTGAATTTATTTTTAAGATGTTGACTTTTTGTGTCGCCTGCGAAGCACAGCGACACTTAGGGATCACTTTGTCCGTTGTTCGTCTGTCCGTCCATCCGTCCCTCCGTCTGTCCGTCTGTCTGTCACACTTGGGTGTCACACCCCATAACTTTTGATTGGTAAGTGATAGGGCTTTGATATTTCACATGTGTATTCCTTGTGACAAGACCTTTATACACATATCATAATTTTTGACCTTGTGACCTTGACCTAGATATTTGACCTACTTTTCTAAAAATCTAATATTGGCTATATCTCTTGATTGATTAGTGATAGGACTTTGATATTTCACATGTGTATTCCTTGTGATTAGACCTTTCTACACATATAATGTTTGACCTTGTGACCTTGATCTAGATATTTGACCTACTTTTCTAAAAATCTAATATTGGCTATATCTCTTGATTGATTAGTGATAGGACTTTGATATTTCACATGTGTATTCCTTGTGATTAGACCTTTCTACACATATAATGTTTGACCTTGTGACCTTGATCTAGATATTTGACCTACTTTTTAAAAAAAAACCAAGATTGGCTATATCTATTTATTGGCAAGTGATAGGGCTTTGATATTTCTCTTGTGTATTCCTTTTGACAATACCTTTCTACACATACCATAATTTTGACCTCATGACCTTGACCTAGATATTTGACCTACTTTTCAAAAAAATTAAGATTTGCTATATCTTTTGATTGGTAAGTGATAGAGCTTTGATATTTCATATGTGTTTTCCTTCTTGTGACAAGGCCTTTCTACACATATCATAACTTTTGACCTCATGACCAAGACCTAGATATTTGACCTACTTTTCAAAAAATCTTAGATTGGCTATTTCTTTTGATTGCTGAGTGATAGGCTTTGATATTTCACATGTGCATTCCATGTGACAAGACCTTTCTTCACATACCATCATTTTTAGCTCACCTCGACGAAGTTGAGTGAGCTTATGCTATAACCCCACGCGTCCGCGTCCGCGTCCGCGTCCGGTTAAAAAGTTTGGGGTAGCTCAGTATCTGACAAAGTACTAATGCTACAGTAACCAAACTGGCACAAGTGATTCATCTTTGGATGCTGAGGTGAACCCATGCATCGTATGCAGCATCTGACCTACATTTTCCGCTTGAGTGACTTGGTTAAGAAGTTTGGGGTAGCTCAGTATCTGACAAAGTACTGATGCTACAGTAACCAAACTTGCACAAGTGATTCATTTTTGGATGCTGAGGTAAACCCATGCATCGGATGCAGCATCTGACCTACATTTTCTGCTTGAGTGACTTGGTTAAGAAGTTTGGGGTAGCTCAGTATCTGACAAAGTACTGATGCTACAGTAACCAAACTTGCACAAGTGATTCATCTTTGGATGCTGAGGTGAACCCATGCATCGGATGCAGCATCTGACCTACATTTTCCGCTTGAGTGATTTGGATAAGAAGTTTGGGGTAGCTCAGTATCTGACAAAGTACTGATGCTACAGTAACCAAACTTGCACAAGTGATTCATCTTTGGATGCCGAGATGGACCCATGCATCGGATGCAGCATCTGACCTACTTTTCCGCTTGAGTGATTTCGCTTTTAAAAGCCAATATTGAGCAGAGTATAAGTGCTACATGTACCAAACTTGCATATTGGATGTATCTTTGATCAAACTTTCATAAAATGACCTTGACTACTTTTTCCGGTTGAGTGATTTTGCCTTTAAAAGCCAATATTGAGCAAAGTATAAGTGCTAGATGTTCCAAACTTGCATATTAGATGTATCTTTGATCAAACTTTCATAAAATGACCTTGACCTACTTTTTCCACTTTAGTGATTTTGCCTTTAAAAGCCAATATTGAGCAAAGTATAAGTGATACATGTACCAAACTTGCATATTGGATGTATCTTTGATCAATCTTTCATAAAATGACCTTGGCCTACTTTTTCCGCTTGAGTGATTTTGCTCTATAAAGCCAATATTGAGCAAAGTATAACTGCTACATGAACCAAACTTGCATATTGAATGTATCTTTGATCAAACTTTCATAAAATGACCTTGACCTACTTTTTCTGCTTGAGTGGATTTGCCTTTAAAAGCATGTACTAAGAAATATGTTTGAATTGAATTTTGCTGTCACGAGGTGAGCTTCGTAATCTGTGATTACCTATGTTTTACCTCGTGCACTTGCCCTATATATTTGACCTACTTTTCAACAAATCTATGATTTGCTATTTCTTTTGAGTGGTAAGTGATAGGGCTTTGATATTTCACATTTGTATTCCTTATGAAAAGACCTTTCTAAACATTCCATAATTTTTAACCTAGTGACCTTGCCCTTGATATTTGACCTAATTTCAATAAAAAAAAAATCCTCTACGCAGGCGACACAAGCATTCCTTGGATTGCTTTTTTTTCATACATGCATATTTCAGAACAATTCCCCTATTTAATGATTATTTTATCTGTCTTATTTCTGTATCTATGGTAAACATAGTCGCCATATATCTTGTGTTACAGATTTGATTGGTTCAATACCTCCTTGCCCCTTTAGTAGGGGTAACTACAGGAAATAAAAAGGTGCACACTAAAAATTTTGCCTGAAATGAAATGCCCGGAAGTCTGTAAAATTGGTCTTTTTTGATTGCGAATCTTTGGCACGCATAAAAATGTAAAGAAAAAGGGGGGGGGGGGGTCATGCATGTTCTTTTTTCGCAAATTTCACTTTTTTTACAGGAACTCTGCATCCTCATCGAAAATGTTCCGAATTTTGCATATTTTCAAACCTATCTGTAGATTGCATAAAAGACAAGATCAAGTTCGAAGTTAAATTTATCACGACTATTGATTCAATATGCTAAAAATACATTTCCAAGCGCCGCATTTCAGCATATTTACCGAAAATAATTTGTCCAAGTGGCTTCACTGGGTCATGAGGTTTGATACACCGTACACTGCTGTTTGGAAATAAAATTGGCTCAATTTCTGCACAACTCACTTGAATTAATATTGTCCGCTAACAACTTGTCTGTGTTAATTGGATTAACACGATTTTGACTGTACGTTACATGTATTAAGATGAAATCAATACTATTCAAAAGCTCTCATTCATAGATTTCTGTATAATTTAATATGAATAAAGGCAAAACCGAAAAGTCTTTGTTTTTTATGCTTCCGGAATCAAAGATACGGGGGCATATAGTTTTTGGCCTGTCCGTCTGTCTGTTTGTCCGAAAAACTTTACATTGGGCATAACTTTTGAATGGAAGGTGATAGAGCTTTCATATTTCACATGTGTATTCCTTGTGACAATACCTTTCCATTGATACCAAAATTTTTGACCTCGTGACCTTGACCTTTGACCTACTTTTCAAAAACTTTAACATTGGGCATAACTTTTGAATGGTTAGTGATAGGGCTTTCATATTGTACATGTGTATTCTTTGTGACAAGATCTTTCCATTGATACCAACATTACTCTGACCCTGACCTCTCACATACTTAACAGAAAATGATGTTTATACCAACAAAGATGCCACCGTGGGGCATTCATGTTTCACAAACAGGCTTTATTATTTTCTGGCATACTAGCTATTAATAATGAAAGGTTTGGTGTTCAATTTTAAATAAACTTAATTTATGAAATCATTTCATTGTTTTATTCTGTTTCTGTTGCACATTAATGTGGAATTTTACAAAATGATTTTATTTTTGATGTTGCATAATCAAACTATACAAGCTGGGCATATGACTTTGGATCGCATAATCCATCTTTTCAAATCAGTAAAAAAGTTGTTGTTTTGAAATGTGACTATTTTCTCTTGTTTGTACTTTTAAAGGTTGTCTGAAAAAAAAACTTGTCTGCATCCGGCAAAAATCTTGTTAGGAAGGTTGTGGGCTAAAATCCTGGTACTGGCACTATCAGTATTCAATGTCAGTATGTCAATTAGAGCGTGCATGGGTATCAGGTGAGCGTTGTGCCCCCTGGGGCTCTTGTTTTTGCAATATGATGAGTCTGTGGTTAAGTTGAGCATCTGATATTTTGTTTGAGCCCCTGACCCCCAGGGTCTAAGAAAATGGGTGTGGTCATTTTCACCTATATAACTCTATGTAATCTTGTGCCCGAAACTCCTCTGACACTATAAATGATGGAGACTTAATTCTTTTTGCAATATGATGGGTCTGTGGTCTAGTTGTGCACCTGATATTTTGTTTGAGCCCCTGACCCCCAGGGTCTTAGATAATGGGTGTTGTCATTTTCACCTATACAGGGTTTTTTTTTTATTTTGGGGAAGGTGCCTGTGCCTGTCCCATTTGGGAAAATTTGCGACAATTTGCTAAAATTGGGAAAATTTTTGTACAAATTCTCACCAAAGTATAACCTTAAAGTATCATTTATTAACACTGATAATCCATTGATTTGCTTTAACTGAACATGGGATGAATAAAAAACTTTAAAAAATGCACTTAGAAATAGGACATTTTGTGCTGACTTTCATGTTTTGGGTCTTATTTTCTAGGGTGATTTTTTCATAATTCCTCTTTGGGAATTTCTGGGTGATTTTTTGGGAAAAATAGAGGAAATTTGGCATTGGGAAGGGGCCGAAATTCGGCCCCAAAACAAGGGGAAAAAAACCCTGCTATATAACTCTATGTAATCTTGTGCTTGCACCTCCTCTGACACTATAAATGATGGAGACTTAATTCGTTTTGCAATATGATGGGTCTGTGGTGTAGTTGTGATTCTGATATATTATTTGAGCTCCTGACCCCCAAGGTCTAAGAAAATGGGTGTGGCCATTTTCTCCTATATAACTCTTTGAATCTTATTTTTTGTGTCCTTGAGCTAGCAGCCCCTGGCCACTAGGATATTGAAAAATGGTCACGGCATTCTTTTTTGAAATATTATGAGTTCCATGAGTGATATTCTAGTTGCAGTCTAATGGATATGTTGTTTTGTTGTGCAATGCTCCTTATAATTTGTTAAAGAGCCTGCTTCCTTATTATGGTCTTTGGTTTAAAAGAAAGGAAATTGATCTTTTAAAACAAAACAACCAGGAGAGCTACAGTCTCGTCAGAGACTTCTGGTTACATTCAAATTGTACAGTAACAAGCAATACCTCTTTTACATATAAAATGTGCAGTAAAGCAGTATCACTTTTACATATAAAATGTACAGTAAAGCATTATTACTTTTACATATAAAATGTACAGTAAAGCATTATTACTTTTACATATAAAATGTACAGTAAAGCATTATTACTTTTACATATAAAATGTACAGTAAAGCATTATTACTTTTACATATAAATTATACAGTAAAGCAGTACCTTTTTTACACATAAAATTTACAGTGAAGCAGTGAAGCAGAAGCACTTTTACATGTAAAATTTTCAGTAAAGCAGTGTCACTTTATCAGTATACAGTTTTACATATAAAATGTACAGTCAAGCAGTTTCACTTTTACATATAAAATGTACAGTAAAGCAGTATAAATCTACAGTAAAGCAGTATCACTTTAACATGTAAAATGTGCTGTGAAGCAGTACCACTTTTACATATAGAATTTACTGTCAAGCAGTTTAACTTTTACATATAAAATGTACAGTCAAGCAGTTTAACTTTTACATATAAAATGCACAGTCAAGCAGTATCACTTTAACATGTAAAATGTGCAGTAAAGCAGTATCACTTTTACATGTAAAATGTACAGTCAAGCAGTATCACTTTTACATATAAAATGTACAGTCAAGCAGTTCAACTTTTACATATAAAATGCACAGTCAAGCAGTATCACTTTTACATATAAAATGTACAGTCAAGCAGTTTCACTTTTACATGTAAATGTACAGTCAAGCAGTTTCACTTTTACATATAAAATGTTCAGTCAAGCAGTTTCACTTTTACATATAAAATGTACAGTAAAGCAGTATAAATCTACTGTAAAGCAGTATCACTTTTACATGTAAATGTACAGTCAAGCAGTATCACTTTTACATATGAAATTTACAGTGAAGCAGTGCCACATTTACATATATAATTTACAGTGAAGCAGTGCCACATTTACATATAAAATTTACAGTGAAGCAGTGAAGCAGAAGCACTTTTACATGTAAAATTTTCAGTAAAGCAGTGTCACTTTATCAGTATACAGTTTTACATATAAAATGTACAGTCAAGCAGTTTCACTTTTACATATAAAATGTACAGTAAAGCAGTATAAATCTACAGTAAAGCAGTATCACTTTAACATGTAAAATGTGCTGTGAAGCAGTACCACTTTTACATATAGAATTTACTGTCAAGCAGTTTAACTTTTACATATAAAATGTACAGTCAAGCAGTTTAACTTTTACATATAAAATGCACAGTCAAGCAGTATCACTTTAACATGTAAAATGTGCAGTAAAGCAGTATCACTTTTACATGTAAAATGTACAGTCAAGCAGTATCACTTTTACATATAAAATGTACAGTCAAGCAGTTCAACTTTTACATATAAAATGCACAGTCAAGCAGTATCACTTTTACATATAAAATGTACAGTCAAGCAGTTTCACTTTTACATGTAAATGTACAGTCAAGCAGTTTCACTTTTACATATAAAATGTTCAGTCAAGCAGTTTCACTTTTACATATAAAATGTACAGTAAAGCAGTATAAATCTACTGTAAAGCAGTATCACTTTTACATGTAAATGTACAGTCAAGCAGTATCACTTTTACATATGAAATTTACAGTGAAGCAGTGCCACATTTACATATATAATTTACAGTGAAGCAGTGCCACATTTACATATAAAATTTACAGTGAAGCAGTATCACTATAGGTAGGAATGTACAGTAAAGCAGTATCACTTTACATATAAAATTTACAGTGAAGCAGTGCCACATTTACATATAAAATTTACTGTGAAGCAGTCTCACTTTTACATGTATCATACTGACATACTATTTTGTCCTCAGAATTACGATAAGACCCCCAGCAGAGCTGAAGTGAAGGGCACAACCAAGAAACCATGGCCACAGAAAGGGATGGGTAAAGCCAGACATGGTGACAGGAAATCTCCACTATGGGTAGGAGGTAGGTGTTGATTTGTTTAAGTGATTGACAAGAAATCTCCACTATGGGTAGGAGGTTGGTGTTGATCGTTTAAGTGGTTGACAAGAAATCTCCACTATGGGTAGGAGGTAGGTGTTGATTTGTTTAAGTGATTGACAAGAAATCTCCACTATGGGTAGGAGGTTGGTGTTGATCGTTTAAGTGGTTGACAAGAAATCTCCACCGTGGGTAGGAGGTAGGTGTTGATTTGTTTAAGTGGTTGACAAGAAATTTCCACTGTGGGTAGGAGATAGGTGTTGATTTGTTTAAGTGGTTGACAAGAAATCTCCACTGTGGGTAGGAGGTTGGTGTTGATTTGTTTAAGTGGTTGACAAGAAATTTCCACCGTGGGTAGGAGGTAGGTGTTGATTTGTTTAAGTGGTTGACAAGAAATTTCCACTGTGGGTAGGAGGTTGGTGTTGATTTGTTTAAGTGGTTGACAAGAAATTTCCACTATGGGTAGGAGGTTGGTGTTGATTTGTTTAAGTGGTTGCAGTGTTCTCCCCAGGCCATTTTAGCGTGGCGGCCCCGCCACGCTATCGAGATTTACCGCCACGCTATCAGGATTAGCACCACGCTATATTTTACGGCCGCCATGCTATATTTTTTCCCCTTAGAATTTGTGTATTAACTAATTTATGTACCCCTTTGCGTTAATTGATTGATTTAACCGCTGCATTCCCGGTTAATTAGCCCCGGCTGTATACAATCCGAGGTGTTAAACGTCTTGTAGCCCCCGCAAGCTTTATTTACCTGAGCTGAGAACGTGTCTGGCTTCTACGGCGCACATCAATCAATCGGACATTTAAAACAACTGCGTTGTCAAAGTCTATCAAGTGACCAACAAAAGACAACCATTCTATAACGTAGTTCATGAAAACGTTTTCATCTACATGTATAATCGCTAGATCGTGTTGACTGGCATGTGTTATATAGTTACAGCATGACGGTAAATTGGAAATAGAAAATATGCTATATCAGATGTCATTAAAACATGTTTTTAATCCGTCTTACTGTTCGATGTATTACCCAACCTTGCCGTCTTTGTCATACAAAATAATTGACGCTTTTACGAAATAAGAAAAAATGTTATCTCGCTCGCGCAAAATAATTTTACTTTGAATAAATAATGAGTCGGTATGTCCGTATTTTTTTTTTTTTAAATACGCTTGAATCTAGTTAATAAGAAGTTTAGATGGATGGATGAAATTAATAATCAAAACACAACAATGTGCATGGACCATCGTTTTATTGATGAGTCTGGGCGCAATATAGAAGGCTTTGTATACAATCTACATACAAGATAGATCTTGATTTCTTGGGAGAGGGAGGGGGGCAGGTTTGCTCCATGTTGTGGGCAAAGTAGAACAATTGTCAGCTTTCTTTGCCAGAGATTACCTCCACATTGTTGCAATGGCTAATAAGGAGTCAATGTTTACATCCTTGGACCCAATTTTTCAAGTAGGAATTTGTATAAAGATAATTTTCAACCTTTTTTAAAAAGTGAAACTTTTCCCTGAACCAAAAATTCAGAACTCAAGGTTAGACTCCCTTTTCATAACACACTTAGATTCACTAATTTGAGTGATTAGGAAGGACAGAGAACATGCACCATAGTCCCATTAATTTGCAAAATGGCCCATTGAAAACTTAGTACTTTTTAAAAAGAAATGGCCCATTGATATTTAAGAAATTATGGAAAATGGCCCATTCACAGAATTCCCTTACAACATGTTCAACTCAGTGTAATATCATGCTAAATTCTTACACTAAGTTACCTGGAGTTATGGTCATGAGACAGTCTCAAGATAATTTTCTCGAAAGGCCCAAAACTAATTGGGTTTTAAAATTGTCATGAATCTCTCTTTACAAATAGAACACCAATGATCTCATTCTCTAAATTTTAATGATAATTGGTATGTAGGTAAGAATGTAGTACTTTTAACACATCTATTTCATTATCAAAATTATTTTGAACAATGTAGTAATAAAGCAACAACACATGAAACAGTACGCAATGATGCAACACGCAATTAGGCATCTAAACGCAAGGTGCACCGTGAAGACTTAGCACCATGCTATCTGAAATTTCTGGGGAGAACACTGGGTTGACAAGAAATCTGCACTATGGGTAGGAGGTTGGTGTTGATTTGTTAAAGTGGTTGACAAGAAATCTCCACTATGGGTAGGATGTAGGTGTTGATATGTTTAAGTGGTTGACAAGAAATCTCCACTGTGGGTAGGAGGTTGGTGTTGATTTGTTTAAGTGGTTGACAAGAAATCTCCACTATGGGTAGAAGGTAGGTGTTGATTTGTTTAAGTGGTTGACAAGAAATCTCCACTATGGGAAGGAGGTTGGTGTTGATTTGTTTAAGTGGTTGACAAGAAATTTCCATTATGGGAAGGAGGTAGGTCTTGATCGTTTAAGTGGTTGACAAGAAATCTCCACTGTGGGTAGGAGGTAGGTGTTGATTTGTTTAAGCGGTTGACAAGAAATCTCCACTGTGGGTAGGAGGTTGGTGTTGATTTGTTTAAGTGGTTGACAAGAAATCTCCACTGTGGGTAGGAGGTAGGTCTTGATATGTTTAAGTGGTTGACAAGAAATCTCCACTATAGGTAGGAGGATGGTGTTGATTTGTTTAAGTGGATGACAAGAAATCTCCACTGTGGGTAGGAGGTAGGTGTTGATTTGTTTAAGTGGCTTTAGATTTGATTTGTTATTAATTTAAAATGAAATTTCACTCTCTGATGGAAAAGTTCACTTTCCCTATTACCAGAACCTTTTAATTTAGCCTCAAGAATTTGGATTGTTAGGGTCTTCTCTTGTGAAAATTTTCAATATTTTATCCCCTCAGGGCTGTTGCTGGGTATTTTTGGAGTTTTACCCCTCAGTCCTGTCGCTGGGTATTTTTGGAGTTTTTACCGCCTCATGGCTGGGTATTTTGAGATTGGAGCCAAGGCCTTTCATGGAGGTAGGGCCACGAAGCCCCTAAAACAGCCCTGTGATTTTCCTTAAAATCAAACTTAATAAGAAACACTTGATGATATATCATAAAAAGATAATGAATGTTTCCCATTTTTAATGAAAGGGACATATTACCAACCATGTTTCTTGATGCATTTGGCCAATGCTAATTCAAAAACATGTACTAGGTTTTGCAGCAATTTCACAGAAAATTTCCAATTTTTGGGTTTTCAAAGACCTTGAAGCTATAGCTACTGATAAATGCATTATTTACAATTCTAAACACAAAATTTAGTAAAGAACTTTACAAAGTATAAGGCCAGAAATATTTTATGTTTGCTGTTAACCGACTCTACCCTTTTACCTATGGGTAGGTAGGTAGGGAAAATATTTTATTTTATTTGAAAATAACTTTATAAATACTTAGCCACACAAGACTAATCCTACATTCAACATAAAATCATTTTGCTTATTTTTAATGTTCTTTGAACTAAAATTAAAAGAAGCTTATTATAGCATACTGAAGCATGGCATTGAGAAGTTTAGAAACTTTCTGGTATATGAGTAGACATGACCTTAAATTTTATTTTCATATTCATCATTATATGTATTGCGTTGAGACATTTTTAAAATCAGTTTCATTATGTACATGTATGATTGTTTCAGTCTGCATGCTGGAAGAATTTAAACTTACTGAATCCAACAGACTGATGGTCAATGAAAGCTCTTTTTATGCCCCCGTAATCAAAGATTGGGGGGCATGTAGTTTTTGTCCTGTCCGTTTGTCTGTCTGTTTGTCCTCAAAAACTTTAACCTTGGCCATAACTTTTGAATGGAAAGGGATAGGGCTTTGATATTTCACATGTGTATTCCTTGTGACAAAACCTTTCCATTGATACCAAAATTTTTGACCTTGTGACCTTGACCTTGGAGTTTGACCATTCTTACTGACAAAGATGCCAACGGGGGCATTCATGTTTCACAAACATATGGGTTTTTTTTCAAATACTAGTAATTACAAAAGTGACAGATAACTGTTATATGCACACTGTCTATTGATTAATAGTCAAAATGAAAACAAGTTCACACAAAATGTAGCACCTCCATGCATGACAACAACATTAAATTTTTAATTTCTTTTTTATTTCCTTTCATTTGTTATCTAAAGACTGTCGATAAGGTAATCTATTTCTGTACATTGTGACCTTGACCTTTGAGCCTTGACCTTCAAAATCACAAGGTGTTACTTGTACATAGTCCTTGACCCATGGGCAACTCATATGGAATTTTGAAGAGCATCAAAAGTACACCATATAGTTCTGCATTATTGCCTATTGTGAACCTTGAAAGCAATGGGCGTCCCCTCCCCTGCACCATTGGCAGCTTGCATGCAAAGTTTGATGAACACCTTATTAAATTGCAATCTCTAGAGTTGATCTAATATTGCCTAATGTGAACTTTGACCCCTGACCTTGAGACCAAATAGGTATCGTCCTCTGGCTCTGAACATGATTAAGTCAATGCATAGATTGAATATTGATTTCAAATGTAAATTGTGATCTTTAGACTGTCCACAGAGTTTTATCATTACCAATAGTGATCTCGATTTTTGACTCCTGACCTTGAAAATCAATAGATTAAATCCTCTCGCCACTGTCTAGAAGTGTCCACGTGATTGCACAAACCCACTAGAAGTTGAACGAGGGGAGAGTTGGAGCGTTGTCATTATTATTATTGTCATTTTGGTTCAACACACGATATCCAATTTTTCAACATATGTATTCGTTCAGGAACAGATCCTGAAAACCTATTCCAACTGGTATTCTGCCAGTATGAAGTGGGGGAGTTTGGAGAACCCCCCCCCCCAAAAAAAAATTATGGATCATTGAAGAAACCGTGCACTCTGGCGCTGAAGTCTCATGGAATTTCCTTGCTCATTTTACCAAAACTTATACAAGAGCAAGCAGTAAATATTATTTTAAGCACAATCTAAGTGTCCAGTATTAGCATCCCCCGAAAGAAGTTTCATTTTGCATTTGTTACAACCACTTCAGTTACGCGAGCTAGTAATGGGGGGAGGGGGGGCTACAGATAATACGTTGCCATTGTTGATCGGAACCTGGTATATAAATCAACTTTTTCACATGTTAAAATCAATATTAGTCTAGGTGCCATTCATGAAACCCAAAAATTTCTTACGCACAAAATGTTTTTGCATGAAAGTGTTGTCAATACCCTCTTATTTGATAATCCGGCGGATGCCACTCTGGCATCCTTGGGCATTTCGAAATTTTGGGGTAAAATGATATTTTTCGAAGAAAAACCATTGAAAATTGGAAAAATTCAATTACATTTTCCATGCTGCAGCTAGATCAACAAAATTGGTACCAAAAGAACGAAAATTTAATTGTCTTTAAGTCTCAAGCTCAATTTACCAATCTACTTGTCAATAAAATTTGGAAAACTATGGATTTTCGATGAAAATTGGGAAAATCCAATATCTTTTTTTATTCTGTAGCTGAATAAACAATTTTGGTACCAGGGCTCACACTGGCTCAAAATTTTGTGTCGCAAGTTTGCGCGATGACACAAAATTGTGCTGTAGCACAATATTGCGCGACGATAGAGTTGCTGAAAAAACTTTGATTTTTCTCAATAATAGAGATAGTGTATGTGTTGATCTATGTGTTTTATTCAACATACAAAGTCATATTGTATTAGATTCAACAAAGTCAGAGACTAATACCAACACTACTTCTATGATAACATAGTAAATGCAAAATATTCAGTAAGTTTGAATTGAATGACAGTACTGAGTAAGTGATGAGTTCAATTAGACCAACTCAAAAAGTCACAGAATTCTTCATAGAAGCCCTCCCATCTAATTAAAAAATATCCATTTGAGGGCCTTCTATGCTTATCATGATCAATTTACAGTTTAGGGATTACTGTATTGACAAGGCAGGTGGTAGCTGCAAACATGGTGTAGGCTGAAAGAACTGCAGCTTTGCTTTTAGACCAAGCTATAGTATTGAACTCCCCCCCCCCCCCCCGTGACTTGAACTCCTTGATAGCAAGGACAGCCTGGAATTGGCTATTGTAGCCAAAGAAAGATGGACAGACCTTGAATTTTTCCTGGAATGGGGAGGGGTCCAAGTATATGATTGTGAAAAACATTAGACATAAAAACGGGAAAAATAGCAATTTAGGAAATTTCAAAGGTGACTCCTAACCCCCTCTAGATATACTCTTGATCATTTGTTCAATGTATCTTGAAAACAGTCCCCTTAAATAATCTTTGCATGTTGTGAAAAATAATTTTGACCTGATTAAATAAGGTCGGTGTAGCGGACCCCCACCCCCAACAAAAATAAAAGGTCTCGCCGCACATATTACTTATCTAGATGAATATTTCTCGTATAGATACATAAGCTGTTTGTGCTTTGTTTTCGTACTCACAATGGCTTAGAAATAAAATAAGTAATTTTTTCTTGTTAAATTCTTCGTCGCCGACTCTTTGTTTCACAGGAGATTGACGCCTATGACGCAAAATTAAAAGAAAGTAGAGGGGTGCTTATTGTGGGTCCACGACGTCGAGCTCGTATGCTTTTATCCTGAATACAAAGATCTCAAAACCTCGATTTAGATGCTATTGAAGGCTTATATTTGATAGTTTTATCGTCAGAACTGCAGACGTTTTAAAAACGAACGGCGTCAATTTTGCTACATGTATTTTGTTTTCCCATACGGAATCGGACATTTCTAAGTTACGTTTCCTAATTTTAAAATCTAAATTATATAATACAGTGGTACTTCTTTTGGGGGAGAAACAAAGAATTGAAAAATAAAATAATTATGACATACTCGTGATGATCTAAACTTTTCAGTGACATCGAAAGATATAAAGTTTGCCATCCGCCGTAAAAAAGTTAAAATACATTTTCATAATTAGGAATACTAACGTTGGACAGCTTATCTTCATAATCCAATTATCTAATTAGCGATGGCTCTCGTGCTGCTGGGGCTACCTAATTACCAGTGTATTTCACACCTTTACGGTCACCCGCTTACCTACGTTACACCTGGACGCTTCAACTGCACTTTGGATGACTTAGAATCGATTTGTCAATGCCGAATTCGCGTGTTTGTCGGTACTTGAAAACTCATTTTTAGAAAATTCCCTTTGTCGCAAATCGCGATTTTCTGTCGCAAATTTCAAATTTTTGTCGCAAAATGCGACATTTGCGAAGCCCAGCGCGAGCCCTGGGTACCAAACGCACAATAAAAGTATTGCCTTTCATTTTAAATAATGCAGAAGTCAGATTCGCAATTTGCTGGTACGAAAAATTGGTTAAACAACTACTCTTGGATATAAAACGCTGAAAATGTGCAAAATACAATCAACCTTTTCAAACTGTAGTTAGTATGAGGTACAGCAATTATGGTACCAAAAGAATTTTTTTATTGTCTTTTAGTCTGAATTCGTATTAAGCAACTTGCCCATAAATAAAGTGGGAGAAGACCAATGAGGGAGAGAACTTTGATTTTTGAAGGGTATTTTCCATTAAAAGTTGGGACTTTGAAAAATGCAAAAAGTCAACACTTTTTTAAAACAATTTACTGGTACATGGAGTCTTGTAGCGAGCTTTTGAAAGACGTGGGTGAAATTAGAGACATTGTTCAAAAGAAAGCGGCTACTGTCTATGATACATAACGTGCATGTCTGGTCCACGCTATTTTAGATTAATCTGCTTTAAAATGATGCTAATGAATTTGAAGGCGTTTAACATTTGTACCACTTGGTGAGTGTCACTGCTGGTGGACCGGGAGTCCCTAAGGGCACATGTAGCCAAGATCGACCAATTTCGGTTGGTCGTTTCTTCAAACGCATTCGAAAATTTCTGTCTACGAAATTGTCACAAATTTCTGAAACCTGGGTCCATATTTCAGTCATCTTGCTACGTCTTTCGGTATATTTTGGACATAATTATCACACATTTTGGCAATATTTCATTGTTTGGATTGAGAATCACTGACGAGGGTTAAATACCCGAAACGTGCATGTCTGGTCCACGCCGTTAATTAATCTGCTTTTAAATGATGCTAATGAATTTGAAGACGTTTTTAAAACATAGATGATTTCTGCCAGGGTTGTGTAGTTGTTTTCAATTATTGAAGTGGATCTTAAAGACCTGCTTAGTCATGACGTTGTTCTAGTTCCTATGTCGATGTTGTAAAGATGACATCTGAGTTTTGCAACTTCCAAACTTTGCACTGTATTTCTTTAAAAGACAGTGCATGTATTTTATATCTTCTTTTCATTTTTGTGCGTGAACATCGATGCGGGTGCGGCTAGCCAACAGGGTTTGCTTAATCCTCCCGGGCACCTGGTGCCACCTCTAGCTTGCTAGGGGTCCGTCGATGCTCATTTTTGTGCTCTAATGTGAGTGATTATCGTCAGGATCTTCTTCAACTCATTCAAAATATGTTTTTAAAATAAGTTCCAGGTTATTCATTCCACAAGAATGCCTAGGAGCTGATGATCGACTGATGTATGCAGGACTCTCATTCATGAAGAATTAAAACCTTGAATGTTTATGGTCGTATATTTCTAAAAATAACTAAACTCTTCAGATGTTCAATAATAAGTGTTCCAACTATTTACCTTCTTGAAGACAGTTTTAAACCAAATTTGATGCACCAGACACGTGTTTCGGAAAGAAAAATCCTCATTAGTGATGCTTTCAGTTACTTCATGGCACAGTCAAAATCCTCTCCAGCAGCGCCCCTGGCCATATTTTCTCAACTTAAAATTGCTATCACTTTGCAGAGAGCAGATTAAAATGATACTAAATTGACCCCTACTTACCGTCACAATGACATAAAATATTCAGTCAGGAAAGCTACATCTCAGGAAAGGAAGTGCAACTGATTGATATTACATGTACTTGCAATCAGTTGATCGAGAAAGCAATCCGATTGATTAAGAACTCACATTCTACACATTCTGAAGATTAAGGTATTGAGAACAGATCATGATGATGGGTATCATCAACATATGATGGTATTGAAGAGACAAAGTTTGTTCTGTGGGAAGTTTTTGAAGTGGTGTACCGTGTCAAATTTCAGAGAAGTTAATTCAGATATTGAAAAGATGGTGACTGAGGCCATGATATTCAAAAAGAATTACTATGGTTTAGAGAATCTAGACAGTATATCTGATGTCAGGTCCAGTGCATGATTGAATGAAATGCGCTATAAGAATTCAAAACTCTAAGACGACCATTGCCACCAACAGTTAATTGAATAATTTCGATAACATGTCAAGAAAAACTAAATATTTTAGCCATGCATAAGGAAACATTTTTAAGATACAGTTCAATCTAACCTGGATCTGCTGAAAGAATTAAATTTTTTAAAAATGTGGAGACCTATTGTGATAATAATCTGTTATCCTGTTGATTTATTGCAGTCGCACATGAAATCTGAGTTGTGTAACAAACAGATGTGACAAATTCTGTGCTCATATTTCTTTAATTCTGTAAATGTTTTGGAGTAGAGAATTGTCAGAGTACGATGTAAAGGAGGCATTTTGATCAACCATGTAAGAGGGGTTCTTTGTTGTTAGAAGTAGTTGCACACAAGTATTACATTTGCATGTTGATGAAACAACATGGCAATAAGAAAGGAGGTGATCTCCAACAAAACTGGGTTGCAGCACCAATATCAACACATCAAAACACCTCAAGTAAAAACACAGAGAAGTCACACACAGCAAGAGAAACCAGAGAATCTAGAGTAGAAAAAAGGGTAATAAGAGAGTGCAAATCTAAAACAATCAATATGCGATCATTTTGATACGTAAATTCTTGTTTTAGAATCTCTTTAAACCGATTATATTTTTACAATTTAAAACCTTTTTTTTAACCAAAAAAACCAACAACAACAAAACATAACAAGAAGATTCCATTTGCTTGTAATTCTGAATTTAAATCAATGAAATAATCTTCTTGTCGTTGTTCAACCTACAGCATGAAAAAAGCATTGTAATATCCCAATTTCCAGCGATTTTTCATTCAAAATGCATTCTTTTCCTCATATTCGTACTTGCAAATTGCTAATCTGATATTTAAAATGAAAAGCAATACATTTATTGTGCGTTTGGTACCAAAATTGTTACTTTATCTACAGTATGAAAAAAGATATGACATTTTCCCAATTTTCAACGGTTTTTCATCGAAAATCAATAATTTTCCCCATTTTATGGACGAGTAAATTGATAAACTGAGCTTGAGACTTAAAGGCAATGGCGTTGCTGTTCTTTAGATACCAAATCTGTTGTTCTAGCTACAACATGGACAAAGTAATTGCCTTTTTCCAATTTGCAACGGTTTTTCTTTTAAAAATCACACCTTTTCCCCAAAATTTCGAAATGCCCAAGGATGCCAGAGTGGCATCAGCCGGATTATCAAAGTAGACGGTACTAACATCACTTTCATGCAAAAACATTTTGTGCGTAACACTTTTTTGGGTTCCCCCCAAAATAGCCATTTGGCAACTAGACTATATGATTTAAATAGGACCATCTGTCTTGTGGGCATTTCTTGTCATTGAAATGTGGTAAGTAGTTATTGATTTTTCGCGGTCGTACATGTACATAAAATACGACTATCAAACATCATTTACAGGGACATAATACTTACAAATGTCTCTTCACTGAAATTGCGCCCTGTTAAATCTAAAGGTTTTTTTTTTCATTTTGAATAATCATATCCAAACTGGACATTCCAAAATCTCGGGAAGAAATAATCAATAGAAAAAAATATCAGAATGAAAATGGCAATAAAATTCTCCGAGTCGCGGCAATTTTCGTGGGTCGGTCGGTTAACAGCAAACAAACTAAATTTTATTTTAGGCCTAAAATTTCAAAAGATATTCAATTTATTTAAATGTTAAGAAACTGCCGATTTAGGTGCTTTGTTGCCCTACCCCTTTGGAATTCAATGGTATTCTTAGCAGAATTAGGAATTTTACAATTGAAACTAAATATCAAGTTGTTCATTTCAACCTTTCATTCAGGCAAGATTCTCTACTGATAAATGGTGGAATATACATCAAACAAAAACCACAAAGAATTGGGAATATGTAAGGCTTAAATTCGGGGAAAAAGAAACTGGGAACTAGGCCGAATATCAGCCCAAAATTAGCTTTCACAATGGCCCTGCTCCTTCAGATTTTATTTTGTTCATTTTATTAGAATCATGTTTTTGCCTTGGAAAAAGGAATCCAGCAACAATTGAGAATTTGCCAAATGCCGGACATTGCATCTGTTGGGGTGCTGAAACATGTTGACGTCATGATCAAATTGCTCGTTGAAGTACTATTTATTAAGACCTTGATTGTCAGTTCATAACATAATTTAAAATGTCTTCCACCATGCACGATGTTGGACATTTGTCGATTCAGCGATTTGTTGATTGATCAGTGGTTTGCAATCAACAAGGGCTCGTAGATTCATTGGATGTTCTAATGATATGCAAAAAGGGATTTTCCTTTTATACACGAAGTAGCCAAAGTTTTTAGATCAAAGGACATGTTGTTATCAGCAGAGATGTAAAAATCTGTTTTCAATATGATGCCAGATAGGCAGTAGGACAGGCTTTGTCAACAGTAGACCACTTGCAGGAATGGATAAAGGGTAAAAAAAGTGGGTAGGAACTTTTTCGCGCTCTCTTTCATTGTTACATCATAATGGAATCACTTCTTTATAACAGTTACACCATAATGAAGAAAAAAAAAATTATGAATCGCAAGCGATATAAGTCCCCTACCGGCATTAATCCATGTCCTTAAACTCTGCCTTGACCTGTACTTACACGAAAAGATGAATCCAACATAAAAAAATAAGTTCAATATGTGTATTAGAAAAAGGTCTGGAAAACAGGAAAATTTAATGAAATTTGCCATAAGGCCATACCTTTTGTAAGAACAAATAAATCAAACCCAACTTCAACTTATTCTTTATCATACTATAATGTATCTGCATACCAAAAATCAGCTCAATATCTACAACAACAGGCATGAAAAGACTGGAAACTGAGAAGTTCATAAAATTTGCTAAGTTCAGGGGCCATAACTCCTGTAGAAATGGGTCATTCAAATTGAAACACGAACTTGATTTGTATCACACTGAGATATATTCACAAACCAAAAATGATTTCAATATCTGCAATGCAATGGAAGAAGAGTCCAGTTAACTGAGAATTTCATGAAATTTGCTAAGTCCAAGGGCCATAACTCTGAAAATAGGTCAATCGGAACCAAATTCAAACTTGATCTGTATTACACTAAGATGTAGTCACATATAAAAAATTATTTCATTATCTACAACAATAGCCGAGAAAAGTCCGGAAAACTGAGAATTTCATCAAATTTGCTAAGTCCAGGGGCCTTAACTGTTGTAAAAATTGGTCAATCAGAACCAAACTCAAACTTGAGCTGTAGAACACTAAGATGTAATCACATATAACAAATTACATGTATTTCAATATCTGCAATACCTTGGAAGAAAAGTCTGGAAAACTGAGAATTTCATGAAATTTGCTAAGTCCAGGGGCCATAACTCTTGTAGAAATAGGTCAATTGGAACCAAACTCGAACTTCATCTGTATCACATTGAGATAAATTCACATACGAAAAATGAGTTCAATATATGCAACGACAGCGAAAAAAAGCTAGTCTGGAAACTAAAGTGTGACGGACAGACAAACAGGGTGGAAACTCCGGCGAGCTGGTAGGGGACTAATAAACAATGCTAAAACTCTATTATTTTGAGCTTCATAAAATTTTTTTAATGAGATGCCCCATTTAATTTTTACTGTGTCCAATATTATAGATCGTTGGTGATAGTAGAAATTGTTCTAGGTACTTTAGGCTACAGTGATAGGTTATAGGCTACGATATTATAGTTACAGAGGATAATCTTTAAGACAAGTTATTTGTTTAAATAGATTTATACTTCTCGTTTACTTTCAGAGGGCAAATTTCTTTGTAAATAATAACATACACATAATTATCTTGTTTTTATTCAGGGGGCAAAGCACTTGGTCCAAGAGGTCCTAAGTCCTATTTTTACATGCTACCAACGGAGGAGCGTGTCTTGGGCCTGTGTACAGCTCTATCTGTAAAGTATGCTCAAGGCTACCTACAAATCGTGGAATCTCTAGACATACCAACAGATGATCCTCAGGTATGGTCCTATACTTAGGTTTACAAAACATTTTGTAGAAATTCAGAAAGAAATGCCAGATACATATGCAATTTTGCATTTATTTGTGGAGCATATCATAGTTGCCATGCAGTTCACATGGCAAATTTTCTGTTGAAGTGTTCTCTAAATGTACAGCTTTTTCAGACAGAATGGGTTACTATCATATAAATGTTATTGATAGCCATATGATAGGCCTGAAATTGATATATATAAAGTAGATACTTTGTTCAAACACTCTAAAGCGAAGGGTTTTCCCGTAGAACATATCATTTGCATGTCACAAGTTATGTGACTGTGATTGTATGAGCAACATATTCACTAACTAGATTTTGTGTCGCCTGTGAAGCATAGCGACACTTAGGGATCACTTTGTCCATTGTCCGTCTGTCTGTCACACTTGCACATCACACCCTATAAAAGTGATTCCGGAGTGTTGCTATGTTTCGCAGGCGACACATGCGCATTCCTTAGAATGATTTTGAGTACTATGAACAAATTCACAAATTTTGTACATTTGTATGGTTCGAATGACTCCCTGCAGATTTATTGTGTGACGCATGTTTATTATCTTTACAGTATCTGGAGGATTTGTTTGATGTACGATTCTGGGGATTTTCTGCGTTATTTGTTGATGAGTAAGTACAGTTAAGAAACATTTCATAAGAAGACAATATATTAAGATTTCTGTAAAGTAGATTTATCCGTATCTAGAACCTTCCAGGATTCAGACTACAGATAAGAAAACAAATTAATTCTCAGATTTATTTAGACAATTTTTATCACTTTTAAAATTTAGACGATGCTGTAAATAGTCTTTAGAAGATGGTGTAAATCTTGACTTTTCTGTCTTCAATTGCAGTCTTCACAAAAATTTTTTCAACCACTAGCCCGGAGACAAATTTTATCAGATATTTCGTTAGTTTATATAGTGAAATTCTACTAGCCCGGCAAAATTTCTACTAGCCTCGGGCGTCGGGCTAGTGAGTTTTTGTTAAGACTGAACTGTACATCAAATATATGGGGTACAATACCTTTAGATTTGAATTCATTGAAAATAATTTTGAAGTAGATGTACATTCTTCTTTTGTTTTCAGTACTGATCAGATGCCTGAGAACATTGCCATAGCAACCAGCCATATCCCACAATACAATTTGATGCCTGTTTATGGTGGGTGATTTTTACCTCTAATTTCACATGTTTTTGTCAATAGGTCAAGGTCAAGTTCAAATTAATCAATGCTTAATAATGAACTTTGTTGGTAAAAAATAAACTTAGGCGTTCACAAACATTCAAACGATTGTATGATGAAATGGTTTCAATATATCGTATTGTACATAGGATCTTAGGAACAAATGTACTTTTACACAAAATAGGTATTAATTCTTCAAACTTATGTTCTTTTTGTCATTCAAATCAAGAAACTTTTTTCAAATTTATTGTTCGAATGCCATTTTTCTTACACTGTATGGCATGATTTTGAAATATGGTCACTTAACATCTTTGACATAAATTTAGATTTGATTATTCATGAGGCATTATTAGGTCTTTTTAATGACAAGCATAAAATACTAGACACAATTATTTGTTTGATTAAACAACATATTTACAGAAGAAAAAAAGAAAAATTGCATTCCAACCTTTGAGGGTGCAAAAGTCTCTCTCTAAGATTATATTCAGATAGAGCTCTATATGTAAAAAAAAGGAAAAGAGAGCTAGTGACTTTAGACAAAAATAGGGTCCTTTTGCTATATTAACAGATTAAAATTTCTTATTTTCTTATTTCATTAAAGATCATTCCTGATTAATTTTCAAGAAAATTGAGTAAAATAATTAGTACCATTTTTCAATTTACAAAAATGTACATAAAATTGTTGCACATGTGATGTCAAGAATTTGTGTGTAATGTGTGTATGTTTATTCAGTAATGTCAATTACACTGATGTATTGATGTATTGTCTTCTGTTTTCTATATTGTCAATGGTGTTGATATTACTTGTATGTGTATGCCTGTGTGTATGTCCGTGTAAATAATATGCCAAAGGAAAATAAAAAATTAAAAAAGGTCAAGTTTAAAGCAATTTAATAAAGAGATATAGCCCAGACATGATTTTTGACAGACAGACAGATGGACACTATGCCCGTTTGTCATAAATTGTGTCTGGACTTTACTCTTAAACCATTTATCTTTTCAATTTCGTGTTGTATTATGTTGTTTCTCATGACTTGAAGGTTTTACATTTACTTTATCCAAGGTCGTGTGAACAAGGTCAAGGTCACAAGGAGGGGCGGGGGACTATGTTGTGTATTCCTTCAAAAACAATATTTTAATTTGTTTTCTGATCTCTCATTTCAGGATTAAATGTGTACAGTATGCTGAAACACGAGACCTTGGTCCTCACACTAGCCGCTGTTGAAAAATTGGAAGAAAAACTCTTGTATCAACTTAATAAAACAAAGTTAAACCTTGCTTTTAATAGAAAAGACAAATACAATGTCTCATGAACAAATATTCAAGACTAGAAAAATTTTTTATGTACTTAAACTTTATTATAAAGAGGTGAATTTTGATAAGTTATCAGTTGATCATGTGAATATGACAATAAATGATTTTTATATCCTTTAATTTCCTTTGTTATTATTAAGAAACAAAGATTCTGATTGGCTTGGAAATTTTGTTGATACATCAATCAACTAAATTTCTCACGGACATCTATTAATGGTACTATTTTTGGAACTGGGGATTCCGTAAAACATGTATCGGCTTGTAGCTGAAAATACAAAATGTTGATGTTTGCTTAAAATTTCAAGGGTACAATTTCTTTCCTACTTGCTAAAAATCTCGTGTGCTTGTAGGATTTCCTCAAACTCATTCTTATTCCATAGATACAAAGATACTATTGTTCGATGTTTGAATTGTGGCGGCTGCCATAACTCGTTTCATAGCTTCGTGCATTGATGCAGTTTTCTGTCCATTTTTAGCTCACCTCGACGAAGTTGAGATGAGCTTATGCTATAACCCCGGCGTCCGCTTCCCCGTCCGTGTCCCCGTCCGCGTCCGCGTCCGGTTAAAGTTTTTGGGCAACTCAGTATCTGACAAAGTACTGATAATACAGTAACCAAACTTGCACAAGTGATTCATCTTGGCATGCTGAGGTGAACCCATGCATCGGATGCAGCATCTGACCTACATTTTCTGGTTGAATGACTTTGTCAATGTCTGGTTAAAGTTTTTGGGGTAGTTCAGTATCTGACAAAGTACTGATGCTACAGTAACCAAACTTGCACAAGTGATTCATCTTGAGATGCTGAGGTGAACCCATGCATCGGATGCAGCATCTGACCTACTTTTTCCGCTTGAGCGATTTTGCCTTATAAGGCCAATATTGAGCAAAGTATAAGTGCTACATGTACCAAACTTGCATATTGGATGTATCTTTGATCAAACTTTCATAAAATGACTTTGACCTACTTTTTCCGCTTGAGCGATTCTGCCTTTAAAGGCCAATATTTAGCAAAGTATAAGTGCTACATGTACCAAACTTGCATATTGGATGTATCTTTGATCAAACTTTCATAAAATGACCTTGACCTACTTTTTTCACTTGAGTGATTTTGCCTTTAAAGGCCAATATTGAGCAAAGTATAAGTGCTACATGTACCAAACTTGCATATTGGATGTATCTTTGATCAAACTTTCATAAAATGACCTTGACCTACTTTTTCCCACTTGAGTGATTTTCTTATTATACATGTACTTAGAGATATGTTTTAATTGAACTTTGCTGCCGCGAGGTGAGCTTCGTAATCTTTGATTACACTATGTTTTTTTTTTGGGGGGGGGGATACCTGCATCAACAGAAAAAATATAAGATTTATTTCTTAAGTCCCATATTATGGATTTTGGACATGCTCTTTCATCCTGTCTGTTCATTTGTGTATTTGAAACTTTAACCGTGTGCATATTATAGGACCACATATTCAAATGCAGAATCCTTCAAGGAAATAATGTTTTCAAACTGTCTGTCAGTCCATCTGTATGTCTGTCAACATGGTGGTTATAACATGATTACTCAAATAGTGTTTAGCTCACATGAACCAAAGGATCAAGTAAGCTCTTTTCCATGTGTAAACATTTTAGCTGAGTCTCAAGATTGGCCTACTTATTAGTTTATTCTCCTGCCAAAAATGCTGGGGGGCATAATGATGCCTATATTCGTCTGTCTGTCCATCTTTGTATTAGTCCTGTATGCAGTTTCTGGACATTAAAAAGAAAAATGATATAGAGGATCAATTCATTTCTTGGATATTGCTTTTACACAAACTTCGAGAATCACAGGTCAAGCTTGAATATGGGTCATGTTGTTCAATTATGTACAGAGTTATGCCCATTGAAACTGAAAAATTCAATACTACGTTTTTTTGTATGTCATTTCTTGGCAATTGAAGGAAATCTGTTACATTGAATCAATTCATTTTTGGAAATGGCTTTTACAATAAGGTCATATTGCTCAATTATGTGCAGAGTTGTGCCCCCTCGAAACAATGAAAAATTCAATATTTGTGATTTCCAGACTTTTACAGAGATTCTGTTTATTTCTTGAAAATCAGTGTAACTCTTAAAAAAGATATAGGTCAAGATCAAATTTCATTCATTAGGTTTCCAAATGTTAACTCCTTTCCAATCCAAATACTTAAAAGGGTCAATAGATAGACTAAATAGTCGTATTGCTGGTAGCGTAGTGGTTATAGCGCGGTGGACTATGAACCCATAGGTTGTGGTTTTGAATCTCACCGCTGCCGGACATTACAAAACCATTGTAACCTTGGGCAAGTTACTTTAGACTACGTTGCACTCAGGAGTAATCCTGGTACCTGGCACATGAGACGAGTTGGCCATGTGAATGAAAAGCATTATATAGCGGCAGTTCTGTATGTGTACTCCCAAGGGAGTTGAGAATGCACTGGATTGTACAGGTCTCGCCAGGGAGGTAATTGTGGAAGTCGCCTGAGGATAAAGCGAAAGAGACTGAAAACCCCTACCTTTGTATATAAAAGATCGAGGTTACTGTTACGAAAAAACTTGTTGACTAAACTAAATTCGTCTTCCTGATAGTTAAAACAGACATATTCAGAGATAGAAAGTTGACAGATGATGATTTTATTAATTTATTACTTATTTGCACGTACATGTATATGTGTGATGTTTTGAGTATTTATACTTGCAGGACACAAAATGAATTAATTAATAAAACATCACTTATGCACGAGAACAAAATGAACTAATTAATTAAACATTATACTTAGGCACAAGAACAAAATGAACTTATTAATAAACCGTTACTTATGCACAAGAGCAAAATGAACTAAATAAAACATTACTTATGCACAAGAACAAAATGAACTTATTAATAAACCATTACTTATGCATAAGAAAAAAATGAACTTATTAATAAACCATTACTTATGCACAAGAACAAAATGAACTCATTAATTAAACATTTCGTATGCACAAGAACAAAATGAACTTATTTCAAAATGATACATTACTTATGCGCATGAACATCTTTGTGGGATATTTGGAGCAGTTACATCGGATTGTGTACCTGCCGGGCATAGGTTGTATTGACAGCTCAGCAAAAAGTAGGTTTTCCCCAGTAACGAATTCAAAATTCTTCGGATCAAGGCATTTTCTCTGTGATGGCTAAAACATACATTTGTAAGTGGCATAAAGGGTTCTGAGGATGTTTTGCCGAATGGAATGACGACTTGTTGGAAATTACTCAAAGAAATGCTTTTGCTGTGATGATCGATGCGGTTGTCTTCAATGGAGATCCTTTTAATAAAACTTCTTTAACTCATTTGTGTCACACTTATGCCCTTTGCCGTGTGGAGCTCGTAAAAAACGTTCCCCGCGAGGGGTTTGACTGTAAGTGTTTTGAATATTTTTCCCTGACATTGTCGCCATAGCACTTTTTATATAGACATAACCTCAGACAGTGCATTATTTTAGTAATTGTTTTCATTTTCATGCGTGAACATCGACGGCGGGTGCGGCTAGCTAAACAGGGATGCTCACCCCCGGGCACCTGGTCCCACCTCTAGCTTGCTAGGGGTCCGTCGATGTGCTATTTGGTGCTCTTTTGTGAGTGGTGTTGAGATTATCGTCAGGATCTTCTTTAACTCATTTGTACTAAATACTCCTCAGCAATTGAAACCATTTGAATTTGCACCAAAGTTTTGCAAGTATGTACTGTATTGGAATGGCTAGTAATGCAGCTTGCTTTGTGCCTATAGCTATACTCTTATAATGCACTCGCTTAAATATGTTAAGTACCAGTACTGCATTGCGCTCACCAAATCCAACTCTACAATGATAGTTAATTCTAATCAAAATGTATTACTTGTTTAGGGAGTATCAGTCTCTGGCAAATTTACAATACCGGTATCTCTTGATGTTTCTTATGGTGCGAGTCTGTGTTCCTTGTCCCTTTTGCGTCTCTTTCTGTGGGTGTCTGATCTGTGTTTTTGCATTGGGTGTTTTGCTCTGGGTGCTGCAACCTAGTGTTGTTGGAGATCCCCTCCTTTCTTGTCCCTTTTGCGTCTCTTGCTATGTATGTCTTCTCTGTGGTTTCACGTGGGGTGTTTTGGTGTGGATGCTGCAACCAAGTCTTGTTGGAGATCCTCTCCTCTAATAAATATATATAAACATCATTTCCGACAGCGAAATGTCAATCTCTCACTTCGGAAATCAGTTTTACTTGAAAGGGTGCCTTTGCGTTTCTACCCTGTGTCTCTAGGACCTTTGAAGACACTAACAATAATTTTTGCTGATGCCTCCTGTCATGGATAATTCATCTTTGTATTGATGAGAAGGGACTGTATTTAACTCTATTCCATCTTTATTTAATTATATATATGTACTTGTAAGAAGAGATGTATCTTCTTAAATTACAGGAATATGGATGGTGGTTTAATCCCCCAATTTGTCTTTCCAAATCCTTGACAGAATAGTCGGTTAAGAATCCAATTAACTGTACCAGATATATTTATTCGGGATGCCTTTTTGGTCCATGACTATTGCAGTACAAAAACCATTAATTTTTTCCATTTCTTTTTGCACTTATTTTTAGCATATGGCATCAACTGTGTAACATGCTCCGAAGTTATCGGATTTAAAATACACTGAAATGTTTCTCAAGTCCAGATCGAGTTGACTCTCGTGAGGCTGAGTCATGAACCCAGACTCGTCAAACAGAGGCTTCCTTTTCAAGTTCAGATCACGTTGACTCTTGTGAGGCTGAGTCATGAACACATCCTCGTCAAATAGAGGCTTTCTTTTCAAGTTCAGATCGAGTTGACTCTCGTGAGGCTGAGTCATGAACCCAGACTCGTCAAACAGAGGCTTCCTTTTCAAGTTCAGATCGAGTTGACTGTCGTGAGGCTGAGTCATGAACACATCCTCGTCAAATAGAGGCTTCCTTTTCAAGTTCAGATCGAGTTGACTCTCGTGAGGCTGAGTCATGAACCCAAACTCGTCAAATAGAGGCTTCCTTTTCAACTTATATCAATGGATGATCTTCTGAAGTATGATATGATATTTGATTCTTAAATTTAATTTTATGTCAAGGTTTCGGAAAAATAAAGAAGGGAATAAAACCAACCTGTCAATTTTTATTAAATTAAAGGAGAGATATATCCTCATGTAAATATGAATAATATCTGGCCAACAAGTGGGAATACAAGTCACATTCAGACATTTCTTCTCAAAACGAAAATTTAAAATTATCCATGACAGGAAGCATCAGCAAAGGTTATTGCATGTACCATAAAGATACCCAGAGAACATTGCATATTGTATGCAAATAATTACGTCACATATTGATGACCTTGACATTAATATTAAGGAAGCATACTTTAGAACAGTTCCGTATGCTGCAAAAAATTTGAATACATCTTTGCAACCACTATGTGCAGATATAACTAAATCTTTTAGCAAACAAAGGAGGGAATCTCCAACAACACCAGGTTGCTGCATCCACAGGAAAACCCCAAAACACCTAATGCAAAAACACAGAACAGACAAGCACGAATGACAAGGAGCGTCAACGCACAACACAGAAACATCAAACGGAAAGGACTACACATAAACCAACGAGACTAATGGGCAGTCGGTGCCGACTTAGGACGGCCAAGGTGTGATTATCCGGGATACGTGCACACAACCCTCCCACTTTTACGATTACCCAGATATTCCCAGATATTCATTTCCCATCCAGTCAGTATTCTGTGCAAGAAAACCTATAAACATTATATGTTTTTAAGTCTCAAGAGAAAGCGTCTTTCAGACAAACTTCTTTTAAAGGGATACATTTGCGAGGACCGAAGTTTTATGTTTGTTACTAGGTATATCCATCCCAATATTACATCTCATTATCAATAAAACACTGTTGAATTTGAACTACTGTGAAATACTGGTTCATCATATTCCATATTTTGTAATTCCCGGAATCGACATCTTCAATACGCAAGATCGCAAACGCAGCGCGTGCAGCGTGTCCGATCTGATTTTTCATTTAGTCACCTTCCTAAACCATTGTTCAAAACTTGGGCACCTTTTCTGCCCAAGTAAATTGATGACGTCATAACAATGGAGAACAATCGAAGAGTGCGCGAGAACATTCGTATAGTCTTGGTTAGAAGTATTTGCGATCTTCCGTATTGACCTTCTTCATATTACCGTTAGACTTGCATTTTAGACGCTCCAAGATCCGACATCACTACTTTTAATGTTATTTCTAATTGTGACGTAATAATTCAGATACGACGTCACAGTCAAAAGTTACGTCAAATGTTGTCATGACGGGTTTTAGGATGTATTGCATCTTTGCGAAACACAAAGTTTTTTCCCTTTACAGACGGTATCTGACGTAAAACCATTGTGACATCAAGAATATGGTATGGTAACGTCGATTTTATACCGTCATTTCCCATACTTTTAGTCCATAGTATTTGATGACGTCATAATCAGTCTACGTCAGATGCCGTCTTAAATGGGAAGTAACTCTGGTTTTCGAAAACATCGAATAAGATACAAGTCCACTGCGGCAATATGAAAATCGTCTATTAAACATAATGAAACGTGTTGGGAGCAAGCAGAAGATACTTACTCTCTTATTATTAGAGAGGTTTAGTTCTAAATTTTAGCGCAACTTGACGTATGACGTCATCACTTCCTGCGATTTTTTATCAAATGAAGTCATGATGTGACGTAGCTACACATTATGAACATGTAAATAAGCGGAAAGGTTCCAACTCTTTACCTTGCAGAAAATTTCAAACCAATTTATTATTCAACAGACACGTGTTTCGAATATTCAACAAAGGAGGGGATCACCAACAACACCAGGTTGCAGAATCCACAGTAAAACCCCAAAGCACCCAATGCAAAAACACAAAGCAGACAAGCACAGAAAGAGACGCATAAGGGACAAGGAACGTCAACGCACAACACAGAAGCATCAAACACAAAGGACTACACATAAACCAACGAGACCAATGGGCAACCGGTGCCGACTTAGGACGGCCATCTGCCACGGAAATAGCAGAAGGTGTGGTTATCCTGGATTACGTGCGCACAACTCTCCCACTTATCCGATTACCCAGAGGTCTCGAAGAACGTACAATTGTGGTGTAAAACAACCTCCTCACTGTCAGATGACCACATACAAACAAGACCGCAAAACGCAGGGGCCCAAGCAACACAGATGAATATGTAAATGGATATAAAAAGAGGGCGTACGTAATACAATCCGTGCTCTGCCGCCGCGAGCTCATGTATGTTATCACCCGAGGAGTCTGACTGACATTCAGAGAGGACAGGTGGTCGGGGCCCTGTCTTCTCTAAAGAGGTTTGGACAGGACCCGTCATGGAGTCCCGTCGTCACAGTCAGTCAGGATGCAAGTTTTGTACAAGACTGTAGATTGGTCAAGTACCAAGCCTAGTGTCCGTCTGGTGACATTAGGATCATATCCACGGTATAAAAGGCGTTTGATGATTCTGACGCATTTTCGATAGTGATGTTGTCTATCTTTGATCCTTCTTATCCTGTTAATAATGTCACCATAAAATGCAGGTTGTGAAATACCCAAAGAAATATACTCTGTTGCCTGTATTGGTCCGAATTTCAGAAGAAGTTGACAATAATTTTTGTAAAATTTCCAGAAAGTCTTTACTAGTTTGTGAAAGCAAAAACCTTGTCCTAGAAGTTTCTTGGTAATTTGTAAATTTCTACGATGAAAATCCAAAACATCAATACATGCTCTAGCATACCGGATGAGCTGTGAAATATAGATACCATAGGACGGTTATCTAGGAACATCACCGTCAAGCCATGGGAAATTTACTATGTTAAATCCAAAGTCATCTCTTTTGTCATACACACTTGTATGGATCTCTCCATTAACAATTTTGATATTAAGGTCCAAAAATGGTGTTTCTGTGTGTGAAACGTTTGCCTTGTTTAGAATCAATTCTTGTGGATTAATAATATTTCTATACTTCTCAAAAACAGGATTGTCGATAGTAAGAATATCATCCAGGTACCTAGAAGTACCAATGAAACATTTCACATCATCATTTTTTCTTTGCTTTTGAAGATTTTGGATAAATTCCTTTTCATACGTGTATAAAAATAAATCTGCAACAAGAGGCGCACAATTAGTACCCATTGGAATCCCTACAACCTGCTTGTAGAGTTTCTCACCAAATATTGTCCAAAAGGAAGGACAAGGCAATAGACAGGTCACCACATGTCCATGATTTGTATGATTTGTAATCTGTGGCGGAAAAGAAACCCTTCGATTCAGAAGTACAAATATAAGTTTTCCCCTATCGATCAAAACACCATTTAATGAGTTTTGACAGTCGAGCATTTATTTTGTCGTGAGGAAGCGTGGTGTACATATTAGAAAAGTCGTATGAAGATATCGTATTTGCTTCAAAATTTCTTGATTTCAATTTGTCAATCACATCCCCTGAATTTTTAATAGACCAAAATAAGTTTACGCCATTCCTGTTCATGACAGTTTTACAGTATTTTGCCACGTGCTCCTTTATAGATGTGAGTGCTGACGTCAGATTTCTAGACAAAATTGTTGTTAAGCAGTTGCTAGAATTAGCAATGTATCGAAACTTGTAAGGAGACTTGTGAAGTTTTGGTATACAGTATATTGTAGGGAGATCCAATTTAGAAATAGGTATGTTAAAAGAAGAAATTTCACTGTTATGTTTGTTCAAAATATTGGGAACACTTTCGTTGCTTTCGATATAAGTATTAGTAGAGGAAAGTTCCGAAACTAAAGTTAATATGTAGTAGCGTTTTCAAATAATTATGGTGTTGTTTGCTGCTTTGTCTGCAGGCGCGAAGACATATTTTTCATGTAAATTACGTAACTTGGATTTGAAATATCTTTCAGATTTAGAAATTGGATTTTCCTGGTTATCCAGGCAAGTTCAGCTTGTAAGCGGCGTTTTTTAATTTCAGTTTTACTTTGATTTTTAAGTTTTAGGAATGACTGAACTGGAGTAATTGTTATATCCGAAAATGAATGATTGTATTTAACGAAGTGATTATATAGGAAATTTCTTTGTTTTTTTTTCTGACGCAAGTTTCTTATTTGATACGAGTGACTTCGAAAACGAGATTTTAAGGCCTGGCCTGTTTCCCCTACATGTTGGCGTCATGTAATGACATAGATAACATCTTGATACGATCAATCAATGTCCTTATCAATCTCGATATAAAAGGTCTGCCCATTAACACTAGATTTAATTGATGAACGGACACATACCGCATCTTTTCCCATTGCACCTGCAAATGGTTTAGAACCCTCTATGTTTGTTGTTAAATCTAGAGCCTGCAGATGGAGAAGTGGATGCAATACGTTAATGGGGATTTAATTTAAGAGGTGATAGAAGTACCTTTGGTGAGGGAAAAAGTTTCTTACTGTTAAATGTTGATGATGGAAAAGTGACTGTAGTAATGGAGGGTAATCTCAAAGGAGTTAATTTGATACAAGGCGACCTTAAAAAAGCCACGATGAAATGATCGGTGAAAGGTGAATTATGATCCTGCGTAGAGGACACTACAACTTCGTCAACGATATAGAACGTAATGGAATTAAAACACTTCAAACATAGGGTCGCGGTGAATTGTATTACCAACTCCACACTGCAACACGAAATAAGTGTAGATATAAAACAAAGGAGGGGATCTCCAACAACACCAGGTTGCAGCATCCACAGCAAAACCCCAAAACACCCAATGCAAAAACACAAAGCAGACAAGCAGAGAAAGAGACGCATAAGGGACAAGGAACGTTAACGCACAACACAGAAGCATCAAACACAAAGGACTACACATAAACCAACGAGACCAATGGGCAACCGGTGCCAACTTAGGACGACCATCTGCCACGGAAATAGCAGAAGGTGTGGTTATCCTGGATTACGTGTGCACAAACCTCCCACTTATCCGATTACCCAGAGGTCTCGAAGAACGTACAATTGTGGTGTAAAACAACCTCCTCACTGTCAGATGACCACATTCAAACAAGACCGCAAAATGCAGGGGCCCAAGCAACACAGATGAATATGTAAATGGATATAAAAAGAGGGCGTACGTAATACAATCCGTGCTCTGCCGCCGCGAGCTCATGTATGTTATCACCCGAGGAGTCCGACTGACATTCAGAGAGGACAGGTGGTCGGGGCCCTGTCTTCTCTAAAGAGGTTTGGACAGGACCCGTCATGGAGTCCCGTCGTCACAGTCAGTCAGAGTGCAAGTTTTAAGAATGCGCTTGTACAAGACTGTAGATTGGTCAAGTACCAAGCCTAGTGTCCGTCTGGTGATATTAGGATCATATCCACGGTATAAAAGGCGTTTGATGATTCTGACGCATTTTCGATAGTGATGTTGTCTATCTTTGATGCTTCTATTAATTCTCATCAGTGATGCTTCCAGGCAAAGTGCTTTTCATAAGCCACCCAGATTCATTTCACTAGCGCAATCTTGTTTTATTTTTAGAATTTAAATTTGTGTATTTACTTTACAGAGAGAACGCGGTTCCAAATTTCCTGTAGGATGTGTTCAAAATAAGATTGGAGGTATTAACCTCCTTTAATTTCGATAATATTTTGGGATGAAATGACAAGTTTCCTGAATAGCCGAATAAAAGTATAATGTCAAATTGATAAAGTGCCAAAACAAAGCTTCTTTCAGGCGACAGAGCTGGAAAGAAGTACTTAATACACTAAAACATCCAATGCCACGGGGAACGATTTTAACTTCTCCACACTGCAATTAACAGTAAATACGTGTTTATATCAATGATGTGTATACGGTGCTCTACCCGTAAAAACAGAACGGGTAACGTCTTTGAAAATTTCCACATTTCTCATTGATCGAATTTCCAGTGTTCGCTATTGTAAAGCACGTTTAGGATTCTAGCTTTCATTACGTCGAGGTTTTACGAATTTCAATATACATTTCTCGCAGATTAAGGTGGTAGTCTCACCATAACCCCTACATTCAATTTTCTTCATAATTGCAATATTAATTAACTATGATGTCATGCATCGTTTGCTAAAGTTTGAAAAAAAACGAACCAATCGTTTTGCGTGGGTCGCAATTCAAAATCTCCAAATTTTGTCCCCCTTTCAATGCAGAAAATGGCAACTTTGTCACGAAATTTGTTCTCAGATATTCAATGAGCCTGCAAATTTATTAAGTATCAGCTTTGCATTTCAAAGATAATACATACATCTTTCTTTTTTTAGTAAAATTTTGATGTTTTAATATCACCATACTTATTTTAGAAGCGATTTTAATAGAAAATAAGGATAAGCATGTATCTTTCTGAAGTTCCGAAAATTGTCACATTTACTTAGCTCATGAAAAAACGTATCATTTAATTTCAATAACAAACTATTGGAAAAAAGATTAATTATCTATCTTAAATCTGTACAAATTTCAGGGAAATCGAACCTATTTTTACCGAGTTAGCGCCATTTGGGTTACCCCTACCCCCATTTTTCTTTTCGTCGCGATACGTTACGTCGAGGTTAAGCATAGCGTTGTATGTCTTGCTGGCAAATTTATAATCAACATGCTTACGCGAAATTGTAAAATTAATTTGAATAGATAACAGTTATCATTATTTAAGAATTTAGACGTAATTCGTGCATTTGACTCAGTTGATATTACGATTAAACACTGGAAGCAACCAAACAAAAAGTAAAATGAAAAAAATAAGAAGGAAAATTAAAAAAAAAAGAAAAGGAAAAATTGGATGGACTGTCCAGTGCGCGGGTATATATGGAGTCGAGTTGTTTAGAACCGAAACCACAACCACCCCACGCCCTGGACCTCTCCTTTTGAAATCGATACAGAAATTTTATTTTCCCGATCTTTTTTAATAAAAACTTATCGTCCCAGATTGCCGAGCCGGACACCTTTCCCCCTTTCTACGATATATATTTTTTTCTTCTAGATGATCCTCTTATCAAACGAAGGTATCGTATAAAGGTAAATGTACTGTATTTACACTAATCACGCTCAAATAAATCGAAGTAAGCATGGTCATAATTATCAGATGACATCAGATTTCTTTCGACATTTACGTTAGGTCAAAGGATTAGTGTAGATACTGAAAATATCAAAAGAATAAAGAAACGTATAAATCTCGGAAACATATTCAATCTATAAGTAATGCTCAATTTCAGAAAATAAAACAGAGAAAATGAAATTCTTGCTTATGAAAATAGATAATGATATATTGAGAAACCATAAAAAAATCCCGTTTACCTCCGTGCACCGCGCGGGAAATTCCCCTATCATGACGTCATGATTAAGTCATGCAGATGCCTGTCGTGAAAACAAACGATGGTAACGTTACGCCAGACAACAAACGTTCGTGAGATCAATTTTGAGTTAAGTCCCCTACTCTGAGACCACCATCTTAAACTGATTAAAAAGAAGCAAGCTACACGTACACCTTACTACATAGCTTTAACTAGATCTACTCCAATTCGTAAATATAACTAAGCGACGTCTTTGGATTGTGACGTCAAGCTATGACGTGTAAATGTAAGACATACGTACACATTGAATAGCATTTTTAACTAAATCTCTCTAACATTTCGGTCCTCTTGTGGGGTTCTTTATCAATACATCGTTGAAGTTGTGTTGAGTTGTGTTCTAGCTGTTCCAATTTCCTTTCTCCAGAGTTTGTAAGTCCATGGCTTTACTTATAGAATAACTGTCTTTTGGTATGTGATTATACTGTTATAACCTACAATGGTCATAATCGAGGAATTCTGAGAAACATAATTCCTGGATCCATTGTAGGTTATCACAGTATAATCACATTCCAAAAGACAGTTATTATATATGACAAATATGGATAATGACCATATCTATTTTTTTCATTCCAGTTTTTCACGCTAAAATGACGTTTAGCTGCGTTTAAAACTCCGCTGTTAAGGCTCTGTTTCCAACTTTGCCGTGTGGAGCACGTAAAAAAGTTTTCCGCGAGGGGGTTTGACAGTAAGTGTTTTGAATATTTTCCCCTGACATTGTCGCCATGGCACTTTCTTTATAAACATAACATCAGACAGTGCATGTATTTTAGATATTGTTTTCATGTTCATGCGTAAACATCGACGGCGGATACGGCTAGCAAACAGGGGGTGCAACTTCTCCCTGGCACCTGGTCCAAACCCTAGCTTGCCAGTGGTCCGTCGATGCTCATCTTAGTGATCTATTGTGAGTGCTGTTGAGATTTTCATCAGGATCTTCTTTAACTCATACGATCCGTCATAGTTCAAATCTAGCCAAGTTACTATGGCGTCATAGTTCAAATCACGCCACCGCGGTAATTCAATACAATATTAAAATCTAACTAACGGGTACATTGGATTTTTATTTCAATATTGATGATAATTATAAACAACATTACCATTTTGTGGTGCTCTCTATCTAATAACCCATTCATTCAATTCTAATGTGATCAAATAAGTTTCACTTTATTGGAGACTTATTTACTCCTTCGTTTGTGACACCTTTACTCTATTCACCTCTGTTACAGTTTGACTCATGTGATTTCTTTAAGTCACCGTTCCACTGCAATCCCGCTGTACCTACGACCATTCCCGGCCAAAATTTCACAAGCACGGGTAAACTTTCCCGACTTTTTCATTTTGTTAAACATCACGATCTACACCGATTCTCGATCAATGTATGACAAATTCACGTATTAACGCCGACACACTCGCGCTTTAGTCGCTCTACACACGATCATATTGCCAACCAAGTCCCGTTCTATCCGATCAAACTCCGATCTATTCCCGACCAAAATCCGATCTATTCCCGATCGATTACCGACTTTCCCCGACACATTCCCGTTCAAAACACAATTTCTAACTTTAACGTATCTCATTTGTCATCCAATGATCGTATCGGCTTAGAGGAAGCCTATATTTCTCGTTTTGACCCAGCCTTATCCAAAAGTGTCGCGATTGAAATTAAGATTTATATTACTTAAAAAGTGGCTCTGGATAGCCAAGATCGGCACACTTGTATCTCGTTTGCGTTGTCGTCACCGCAACATTCTGATCATAAGTATTTCAAATCAATATCAGTGCGAGAAAATGAATGAAATATGCACAGATCCTATTTGAAGCGTCGCGTGGTCATAACTTGGTCCGAGTCATAAAGAGCGTGAATAGGTAGTAAAGATCAGCGAACATTAAATCTACAGCGGATAGATCGAGGTAAGAGTGTAGAATTAACGAATAAAGATCGGGAACAGGGCGTAATTAAAGCGTATTCTATGCGTGAGGAGAGCAGGGTTTCGTTAAATGCCAATCAGACAACGATCAATCCACGCTCTTACCCGACCAGGACACGATTAACCTAGACTGTACCCCCGACTATCCCGATCAAACTTCGACCATTCACGACCACCAAGAGACAGGTTGAAAAAAATATGGGAAACTTTTCCCGACCTCTAGAGCGTGCATGCTCTAATACCGATCGACTTTGGACCAACATACGCTGTACCAGACCAAGATACGACTAAGGGCCTTCCTCTCCCGACCTGGCAATTTTCGGAGTCGGGAATGAGCGTAGGTACAGCGAGATTGCAGTGGAACATTTGACTCCAGTGAGTTACACTTTAACTCTTTGACTCTATAATTTCTTTATCACTATAGCTATTTGTACACTCTGTTACTTTTGACTCCAGTAATCTATATACCTCTATTGCTTATGAGTTCAGTGATATATTCTTGACTGCTTCTTTTGCCTCCAGTAATTCATTCATCACCTCTACTTTTAACTCATTATTAATCATCAAAATTTTGTATCTGTCCGTGCACCATATCATAACATGTGGTGAGGATTGAAAATTTTTTGTTTAAGTGTTCTCCAAATATGCGTCTGTTCTTGACCAGAATAGATTACCATCATATAACTGATGATAATGGCCTTATGATAGGCCTAAAGTTAATTCATATAAAGTAGACTGAGACAGTATCTACTTGGTTTAATTAAAGAGGGTTCCCGTGGAACATATCAATTGCATATCACGTGATATGCCACAGTGTTTATCACCGTTACCTTTCTTCAGGTAAGCTTCTTCTAAGCATTAGAAAAGGATTAAGAAGAAACGATTCTAAAAAGATTTTATTTTAAAAAAGTGTGTTTATTGACAACAATACACCAATTATTATAGTTCAATTTAATCTTCAATCATATCGATACAGCCAAGAGCTCACTGAAAAAAAAAGATCATAAAAAATCAACAAATTTTGAAAAAAAGCCTTAGGAATGACATTAACTAGAAAGTTCATGAAATCAATCTGCAAACGAGAAGATAAATCTATTAAACAAACATTTCAAAGATCATTAAAATGGAAACCTTAGTGTAAGTTACTCCCGAATGCTGAAATTGACACTAACACAAAGTCGCCTCAACAGCCATGTTTATATCCAAAATAATTCTTAACACAAACATTGGCTTGTAATTTAATGATGTTTGAAATGTTTTTATGTGAGGTGAATAAGGAGTAACTGATGTTTTTCGTTGGATGAAAGTAAACCACACATAAGGATATTTGAAACCGACCTTTCACAAAATCTAGAAACACATTTTAGTCAATTTTTGTGAATACAAGTGATCTTCCTATCGAATACACGTTTTGAGTGTCGGGAATGTTTACGTACCAGTTCACGTCATGTTAGATATATGAAATTACATGTAGCAATTTTGCCAGATACTTCCATCTTTTTAGATACAGAATTGAATTATGCACGAAAAACATTTGTATAATTCACCAGTACTAGTCGGCCTTTCCGAAAAATACCTTCTTGATTTTCTGAATGTACATATTTAACAAGAGGCCTGTAACAAGAGGTCCAAGGGCTACATTGCCAACATTAGTTTAAGACGAAGGGACGAAAGTGGCCATTTTGGTAGAAGACTTGCCTCCTGAAAGGTTTGTAAAATTCTACGCAGCAGTTAAGAGGAGAAGTCGAAAATGCTTCACACAATCAGAGCCCTTCCTGGCCATATGTATAAGTTGACAAATTGGCACAAAAAACAACCTTTGTAAGGGATTTGAGTACTTGATTCTTGTAAGATTTCATGAAATTCTGTGCAGCAGTTGCAGAGAAGATGTCGGAAATGTGTCAGCCAATCAGATCCATTGGCTGATATAAGTGAGTTTGTAGAGAACTTTGAGTACTTGCTTCCTGAAAAGTTTCATTGAAAATTGCAAAAATTTGCACTTTTTATTAATTCAGAAAGAATGAATATTGCAGTTACCTGGTAAGAAAAAATGGCTAACGTATATCTTAATTTTGCATAAGGGTAAATTTCAAATTCTACACTGTCGGGTAAGTGCATATAATCAAGGGGCGTCTCTCCGATAAAAAAAAATTGAATCGGTCGGAAACTATTTACGACTTCAAAACATTCCGGATTCACCTCAATATTTACACTCTCTTGGAAATGATCTAAGAAAGTATTAGATGTGATAGCTAGATATAATACAAGATGAAGTAACTTGATAAATGACCCTCTAAATTTTGTATGTCAAGTTAAACTAATAATAATTCTCCGAGCAGGGTGTGGAAGGAAATCGACAATTCTCTTAAGTTCACTAAGTTTAAAACATATTGGGAATACGTTTCAAAGGGAATGCAACGAAATACTCACAGGGATTATCTAGTGAAGCAGATCTCCTTTTACGCCCTGTGGCATAAGATACTGAATTTCCATATCCGTAGTTAGCAGACAATGAGTTTGAGTTTCCTTTACTATGAGCCTGACTGAATGCATGTCCTCCTCCATGAGTCAGAGCCTTTGAGTTTGCACCGTATACTCCATGAGCTGCTGAGATGGCGTGTCCATGAAGTGTCTTTGCTCCTGATGTAGCTGTTAATCCTACTGATTTGGCGATGGCATTTTGACCATAGTGACCGAGGGACAATGCCTTAGCTGCTCCATGTACGGCCAAAGAGTTGGATACAACATTATGTTTTCCACCGAATGGGTAGTATTTGCGACCTTTAGGATATGCTGAAATGATTTTAATATATATACTTAAAATAATTAAGGCAACATCTTGAACATATAATGCACTAAGTAATTACGACAGAACATATAATGCACTAAGTAATTACGACAGAACATATAATGCACTAAGTAATTACGACAGAACATATAATGCACTATGTAATTACGACAGAACATATATTTCATTATGATCATAATGATATAAAATTTTTTGAATTGTCTCGTTTGAATGTAGAGATGACACTTAATTTCCGGCATTTAATTAAGTACCACTGATGCAGATTTACTATCCGAAACACGTGTCTGGTGCATTAAAATTGGTTTGAAATGTTCTATAAGAAGTCATAGTTTGAACATTTCCATATTATCATTCGATCTGATCTTTTATTTCTACAGGTATAAGTTTCCCTAGCTGTTCTATTGACACGTTCATGAGTATTTCAAAAGATTTTCTGATTAAAAATGTGATTCAATTAAAAAAGAATCAAAAACAGGAAATCTATAATGTTTGAATTTTCCTTCTATTGATCGGGATTTGTGTTGTCATCTGTGTAACAGGACTGCGTCCGTATAGAAAACAGAACATTATATTACTCAGTCTCTTGGGCCTTTGAAACTGTATCACCAGAAATTTTCGCGAGTATCAAATTTCGCGATTCCTTAATTACAAACATACATGTACATATGATTTCACTGTATTGTACCTTACATTATTAAAGTTTTAGTTATATCTATCCTAAGAATACACTCGATTTACTTCTCTATATGTTTTATCGAGATATGTGAAGAAGGACACATGTACAAATTAAGAACAAAATGTAGCTGATATGCAAATTTATTTAATACCTTACAAAACACAATTTTTCGCGAGAAAATGTTTTTGAAATTTGAAATCCCTCACAAAAATTAGTCTCTCGCGAAAATTTCTAGTTATACGGTATTTCACTTGCTAATTTTGTTATCCTTGTTCCTTTTAGGTCTATTTTCCTGCTTTTCTACTCTGTGATTTTGTGTAAGAGTGTTTCAGTGTTTTGCTGTTTGTGCTGCGACCTACGTCTCGTTGGAGATCATTTCCTTTCTTTCTCGTAGTGAGGGCAACCATTTGATACCATGATATTAGGGTCAATGCCCTTAACCTTGAACTTTCGGTTTGTTGTTTCTTCAAAGGCATTCCAAAATTTCTGTTTACAATTTTTCTCAAATTTCTGAAACCTGGGTCCTGTAGCATCATATTCCAGTCATTTTGCTACGTCTTTCGGTATATTTCGGACATAATTTCACAAATGTTGGCCATATTACATTGTTTAGATTTAGGATCACTGGCGAGGGTTAAGTACGCGAAACGTGCATGTCTTGTCCATGCTGTTAATTTACCCGCTCTAAAATGATGCTAATGAAATTGAAGACGTTTAATATTTGATCCAATTGAAAATCTAGACCTCCAGATGAAGGGGATTGTCTCCAGCTGATATCTCACATGAACCTATCTGGTACTCCGAGCGTTTAATGATTTTTTTATTTTGAATAAAAAATCAGCTTCTTATCTTTTTAGATGCATATAAAATGATTTAAATGGTTTATACTAAAAACACAAAAACGGTTACTAGTATATATTTCTTTTCAATATGCAAATCTTTTTACCCTATAAGCATTGTATCTGATTTTTTTTTCAGCTTACAACATTGCTGTTTATTTACAAAGTATGATTGTCTAGAGAACTAATATTTATTGTTTTTAATAAGATTTGTAAGAGAACATTCTATCTAATTCTTTGTAAAAATCTGTTTCCGGATTTGATTAATTTATAAACGAAATCATTCTTTTGGATTCAGTTTAAAATCTTAAGTAACGTTACTAGAGTAGACTTTTTCACTGAATCAAGAAAAAGATATCAGTTGTATTAAACTTGAATCAAATGGAGGTTTTAGCTCACCTGAGCCAAAGGCTTAAATAGAGCCCATCGTCTGTCCTCCATCCGTCGTCCGTCCATCTGTCTGTCCGTAAATTTTTTTTTTACATTTTTGACCTTTTCTCCAGAAGCACTGAAGGGATTTTGATGAAACATGGTAGGAATGAAGTACTTATGGTCCCCTATAAGTATTGCTGTTTTTTTTGTCCGGATCCGTCAGCTGGTATTGTAACTACGACAAAAATAGGTTACGGGGGTACCCTCCTTTGAGAAATGTCTTCTTCAGAACCTTAGCACGTATCGACAAACCGAAAGCATTAGGATGATCTAGAAGGATGTGTTCAGAAATTTTGTTATTTTTGGTTTCATTCTGACGTCAAATTTTTGATGCGTTTTTTTATGTCTTTTCGTGTTTTTTTTAATGTAATTTATGTATGATAAGTAGACTACTTTTTGTACAATTTTGCAGCATTTAACATCATAGAAAATCAAAACTATTCTTAGTTTGTATTTCTACATTTAGCCTCTTCCAAAGATAATAGGACTACATGTTTTTGATTCTCCCATATTTATATATACATAAACAGAGAAAAATGATATAAAAGTAAACATTTTAACATACTGTAAATTGCTTTATTTTCGTCAGTACAAATTTTCGTCAATTCGTTTAAAATGACCATTTTGTCAGTACGTAAATTCGTCATCCAAGGGTCCCTAAAATGTAAATTTGTCTGTTCAAATGCCAACTTAACATTTAGATCCGCCTTCAAATCGTCAAATCTGCCGCATGTGTTTGTTTTCATTGTTTAAGTTTGTTTAATAATTATCAGTAAACAAACAATTGGAAACATGTATATCACCTGGCTTTCTGTGTAAACAGATCATTTGGTAATTAGACACATAATATGCGACGTTGTGTGCGTATTCAGTTTTCATTGAATTGTCATTTGCCTGTCGTAATAAAACTTTTTTTTACAATATATTGAAACTCGGAATCTGCAGTTTCTTCCTCATTGCTCTGCAGTGTTCCCGGCTTATATTTAAGTTTACCAAGAGACAGATTCAATTTTTCCTTACTAAACATTATTTTTTGTCAAGAGTATTTATATTCGTCGGTTCGTAATTTGGTCAATACTGACAAAAATGACGAAAATTGGTACCTGACGAATTAAAACCAATTAACAGTATAAAACAAAGCCTCTGAATATGTATATGTTTGTTCAAAACGCGTTTTGAACAGCTCTTATATTACCGAGGGGAAAATGCAACAGTTATTCTGTTTGTTTCTATTAGTTGCTGTTAGAAAAACATTTTCGAAGAAAATTTAAAAATTACTTTAAAAAATTCTTTTGCTTTAGAGGAGTGGCCCATTAGCAACTTGAAGTAAAAAAGCAGACGCTGCCCGGGAACATGAAGAAAAACTAAAATAATGTCGAAGGGTTCCAACTCTATACCTTCTTGAAGAAAATTCAAAACCAATTTCCATGCACCAGACACGTGTTTCGAATATTAAATTCTCATCAGTGATGCTTTCAGCTGAGCCACCAAAAATAATTTCAGTAGCGCCCTCTTTAATTTTTTGAAGTTAGATTTTTACATTTACATTACAGAGAGTGCTCCAATTTTCCTTTGGGGTCGATTCAGTAGCATATCCAAATAAAATCTATGTTCAAAATAGCATTAGGGATGGTGCTAAGATCTTAAACTCCTTTAATTTCGACGATATTTATCGGTGAAATGGCTAGTTTCCGAAATAGCAAAAACATATATATGATTTCAAATTGTTAAAAGGCCAAAACAATGCTTCTTTTAGGTGACAGAGCTGGAAGGAAGTAATTTATACACTTGACAACGTGAAATAAGTGTCTATATTAATAATGTCGAAGGGTCTAAAAGTCCAACTTGGCTTCCTGGGGCTTTATTCTGGATATCAAATTCCGCCTTTTCAATGTTACAGGTATATATGATTTGTGCAGGTATCTGACGTAATGTAATGCTGGTTTCTAATGGATTTGATGACGTCATGTACCTGTACAAATTGGAAGTAACGTATAATTTCGAAAATGCCGAATTTCTATTTGCGTTGAAAGACATGCATGTATTGGATTATTAAATAAAATTAAAAAAAAAACAAATAAAAGGCTCCCCAACGTTCAAATTCTAAATTTTCTAGAAAAACTAGTTTCTTCCAATAGGATTGCGTATATCACGTCAAATGATTACCTCCTATGAGGACATAGCCTAACCCCTCATCCAGATAGAATGCAATGGCGGCCTAATTCGAGGCGAGGGCAATAATATGACTACCTTTTACATAAAGAAGATAACAAATCAGATCATGTTAGCCACAAACTCAAACAAGAAGACGTTCATTTACTTAAATTAATGGTTTAAGAATTACATCTTCCTTTCTTAATTCAAAATAATAAGTTGTTCGTGTATAATGTTACGTTTCCAAGGTCAAATGCTGACGCCACTGATGTAGCGATGAAGTAGGAGACAAGCGAACGCGCACCAAATGAAAAGACACGCGTTTATTTTTTGAAATAACCTTTCAGTTTTATTTTATTTGTAAATAGATCTTGTCCTCGATGCAATCAATTCGTAATTAGGTTATTAACTGACCTACCATGGAAATATAGGGGGTAAGCTGTGATCATTTTGGGGCTCCGCTTCGCCTCGCCGCACTATGCTCACAGCCTTCACTCTATATTTCCATAGTAGGTCAGAGGGCACATGTAACCAAGTTCGATCAACTTCGGTTGATCGTCTGTCTCTTCAACGCACTCGAAAATTTCTGTTATCAAAAAATCTTGAAATGTCTAAAACGTGGGTCCTGTAGCACCATATCCCACCAATCCTGCTACGTTTTTCGGTACATTTTTTGGACATAATCATTTCACACTCCGGTCATATTACATTGTTTAGATTGTGGATCACTGACGAGGGTTAAGTACTCGACACGTGCATGTCTGATCCATGCTGCAAATTGATCTCTTCTTAAATGATGCTATTGAATTTGAAAACGTATAACATTATACTTGAGTATCAAGTAGCTCATGTAAGATGACATGCTGGCAGATGGACGCCAGTTGACGCATATTGATAGAATTATACTTGAATCTCAAGTAGATCATGTAAGATGACATGCAGGCAGAAGGACGCCAGAGGACGCGTATTGATAGAATTAAGCTTGAATCTCAAGTAGTACATGTAAGATGACATGCGGGCAGAAGGACGCCAGAGGACGCGTATTGATAGAATTATTCTTGAATCTCAAGTAGTACATGTAAGATGACATGCGGGCATAAGGACGCCAGAGGACGCATATTGATAGAATTATGCTTGAATCTCAAGTAGCTCATGTAAGATGACATGCAGGCAGAAGGTCGCCAGAGAAAGCGTATTGATAGAATTATGCTTGAGTCTCAAGTAGCTCATGTAAGAAGACGTATAATATTATACTTGTCTCAAGTAGCTCATGTAAGATGACATGCTGGCAGATGGACGCCAGAGGACGCATATTGATAGAATTAAACTTGAATCTCGAGTAGCTCATGTAAGATGACATGCGGGCAGAAGGACGCCAGAGAAAGCGTATTGATAGAATTATGCTTGAATCTCAAGTAGCTCATGTAAGATGACATGCGGGTCGATTGACGGCAGAGGGCGCGCTTTGACAGAAGCATGATTGATTCGTGTATGAATGACAAAATAGAGGTTTTAACTTACGTTGTTTTCCAATTGGATAGTCCCCTGCATACTTGTCTTCAAGGAAAACAAGAAAGGAAAGGTTTGTAAGTAAGTGATAAATGGACACCTAAAGGATATTTGACGTGGATCCATGCTCCACGTAGGTGGCACGTGGAATATGTTAGTTTAAGTTGTCATCCTTGCCGTTCACGGTAATGTGTAGGTTTCCATTAGAATTAAAACTGGAGAGCTGTCGTATCTTGGAAAAGATTAATGAGAAGAGAAACTTGAGTTTAAGATTGGGTTTTTACTTTCTTTCTAGGAATGTGGTGCCCCTGAGATACGCATTTGAAAATTTCTGTTACAAAATTTCTTGAAATTTCTAAAACGTGGGTCCTGTAGCATCACATCCGACCCATCCTGCTACGTCTTTCGGTACATTTACGGACACAATAATTTTCACACTTTTTGGTCAAGTTACATTGTTTAGATTTAGGATCACTAACGTGGGTTTAGTATCCGAAACGTGCATGTCTGGTCCATGATGAAAATTTATCTGTTCTTAAATGATGCTATTGAATTTGAAGACGTTTAACACCTGTACCTCTTGGTGAGTGTCACTGCTGGTGGACCGGGAGTCCCCGATGGCATATGTAGCCAAGTTCGATCAACTTCGATTGATCAACTGTCTCTTCAACGCATTTGAAAATTTCTGTTACAAAATTTCTTGAAATTACTAAAACGTGGGTTCTGTAGCATCATATCCCATCCATCCTGCAACGTCTTTCGGTTTAATTTTTGAACACAATAATTTTCACACTTTTTGGTCAAATTACATTGTTTAGATTGAGGATCACTGACGAGGGTTTAGTACCGGAAACGTGCATGTCTGGTCCATGCTGAAAATTTATCTGTTCTTAAATGATGCTAGTGAATTTGAAGACATTTAACACAGCATAATCAGACTTTTGCGCATTACCTTAGCACAATCTACCCTTGTGAAACAGACCGAGAAAAAACCCTGACGTCATGTTTATGTCTCATCTGTGAATGAACATCAGACACAAATGTTGAATTGAGATTAAAAAAAAACACAGTCAAAAGGCTTACAAAACTAAAATTTCTTTCGAGAAAAGAAAACTCACACAGAAAGATGGAGACAATAACACAGCTCAATAGACACATGCTATTTTTGACAAAAGCGACGATTTCAACTCTTTTCCTGGGTAGTAAATAACCCTATTCCCCTGCCTATGGTGTATTCCAGAGCAAGCTCGAACTACAATCAATTCGTTCTGTGGATAAGCCGTAAAACCGAGTAACTAGTCAACCATAAAGATATTCGTTACCGACTGCATTTATCATTGCAAAATGTGTTCGACTAAACAATGGGAACATAAAACGCTTTAACAGCTCGGTATTCGCAATGTTGAAAGATATTTTAGGTCAAAACATCCGAAATATAAGGTTTGATACATCCACCGGCTTTTAGATTTTTATCGCGGCCATAGTACGAATGTCCCCGAGCACTGGTCCTTATCTCCATTGAACCTTCGCAAACTATTTAGATGTTTGGTTTGGTTTTCTAATTTCCATGGTTATAATATATGCTTATAGAGTATGATTGTGGACTCTGTTGTTTGACTTTCATTCAATGATGAAGATATATCCTATTTTCGAAAACCAGAGTTACTTCCCATTTGAGACGGTATCTGACGTAGACTGATTATGACGTCATCAAATTCTATGGTAACAGTCCTTAAAGTCTGGAAAATGACGTATAAAATCATCGTTGCCATACCATTTCCATGACGTCGCAATGGTTTTACGTCAGATACCGTCTGTAAGGGGAAAAACTCTGTATTCCGCAAAGACTCAATATATAGCTCTGAAAAAAATTTTTTGTTCAGTTGGTTATGTTTAATACGGTTTCTGCCTTTCACAAAGAAAATAACTTTTCTCGACAGAGTCGGTCGCTCCAATTTTTCCAAAATGTTCAAGGTCTATTCAATCTGTTAAGCAATTTTTGTCTAATTAATTTCTATATTTGTCTCGTCGATGAATTTAACACCGGGAAAATAAGCAAAAAACCATGTTCATAGCTTCTACCTCTGATAAGAAATGAACAAAGTAGAGAAAAATGTAGCTGAATATCAAAACTTCGTATTGGAGTCTTTTGTATCGATTCAAAGCTTGCTGTCACTCTTTTAATTCATTATAGAGCAAAAAGTTTAAACATTTTTATACATTTACAGAACCATTTGGAAAGGTTGAGAGTTGAATTGTGATAGATAAACATATGAATTTTATGATAATTTGATTTTATATTTATGTACTTGAGTAGACTGTCATTTTGTAGCAAATAGTCAGTGTCGACTCTGAACAGAAGATGCTTACTAATTCCAGGTATTGGAATTTAGGGATTAAATCCATAGTATATAATTGATGTAGATATTAATATTTTGTTTCAGATTTAGATATTCTTTTACGTTCTTAATGTTTGCGTTTCTTGCATAAAGAAAGCGGAGAAGCTGGAGTAATTTAGGTATTTTCTAATTTCCAACATCGTATCAGTTGGCAGACTTTTATTGGATGTGATAAGCCGTGAAACAATTTGTTAAAGACGTCGTTTTGTTTAAGTCCACCAAAAAGTGCGACGTTGGATATTTATCGACCCCTTAATACCAGATCCTAGGATGGGTAAGCATCTGCATGAACATCGACGGCGGGTGAGGCTAGCCAAGAGGTGATGCTTACTCCTCCTAGGCACCTGGTCCCACCTCTAGCTTGATAGGGGTCCGTCGATGCTCAATTTTGTGCTCTAATGTGAGTTCTGTTGAGATTATCGGTTCACTACCCGAAACGTGCATGTCTGGTCCATGCTGTTAATTTATCTGCTCTCAAATGATGCTAATGAATTTGAAGACGTTTAACATCAGGATCGTCTTTAACTAATTTCCGTTAACATCAGATGTAGGTATACGATAAAAGAAAAATATTCTCAAAATTCATACCATAAACAGATCGCCTTTTACGTCCAGTTGCGTATGAAAAGGCAGCTCCTCCTTTTCCATAGTTAGCTGCCAATGAGTTTGAGTTTTTAAAACTATGAGAATTGCTAATTGCATGTCCTCCTCCGTGAGTCAGAGCCTTTGAGTTAGCTCCGTATTTGCCATAAGCTCCTGAGATAGCGTGTCCGTACTGGGTCAGTCCTGCGGATGAAGCTGTTAATCCTACTGCCTTGGAGTTGACATTTTGACCGTAGTGACCGAGGGCCACAGACTTAGCTGCTCCTTTTACAGCCAAAGAGTTAGATACAACATTATGTCGACCCCCGAATGGACCATAGCCATAATCTGAAATCATGTAACATAAGCGAGTATTGAAATAAATTTTGTGAATTACTTTATGCTCAATCACCATACTTCAAGTAGCCTTTTATCAAAAGTTTTCGATTCATAATGCTAAGAAGCCGCGTTTGCACATTATAAATCTCATTAGACATCATTAGTTAAGGATCAAGGAGAAAAAAAATAATGTATCAATCTATAAGTTATATGGACAATTATACGAAACTATTTATAATTTATACATACATTTTAATCCTTTTCTTCCTGTACAAAAAAAGAAAAATTCTTAAAATTACGATACTATAGAAAATTTGTCTATGGTTATATATAAAATGTAACATATAAAATGCATCATGAACAGTGACAATTCAAGAGATTACATACAACAATGTTTTTCTTTTTGTAAACCCTGATAGGAAAATCGTCAATATATATATTAGGTAATAGCTGTATCATATTATGTTCCCATTGTTAACGTTATTGTGACATCATGATTTCAGTCTGCAAAACAAACTAGCGGCGACGTGGCAGGAAAACATCGATTTTCTATGTATGGCGACGTGGCAGGAAACATCGATTTTAAGATCGTTATTCTATGCATAATTGGTTTATAATTTGAAAAGCCTGATATTCATAGAGTATTCTAATAGGATAACGATTTTCGAGGCCACTGGATTCGGATATTGCAATATTTCTACGATTAAATCAACTGGATATGTTTCGAATTTCTTTTCTTCTTTTACCACTTTCACTGTCACCTTTAAATATGGGAAAAAAGAACTAATTCATGGGCTTCAAGCCTCGAGTTTTACGAGATTTTGAGACCCCTCGGATGTAACCTATGTATCTCTCATAGAAAATCACGAAATAGTCTTATGATATCCTCAGGAATGTCGCAACAGACCCTCGAATTTCGACGGTGTTTAAGAGATTTCGGATACCCTGAAATTTGCCAAAACGGTGTTTTTTTCCTAGATTTAAATACGATTTCTATCTTAAAATATAGTGAGTCCCCTCTTGATGGTTTGGGCGAAAAGACAATAAACCACAGAAGATTAATAGAAATTAAGGAAGAAAATTCCCTACTATCATTTTCAAGATATTATCAGTTGCTAAGCAATTAAGGTATAACTAGCTTCTGACGTTATCTTTGCGGACGGTAAAGGCTGATTTTACGGTCGCAAACTGATTTTTTCTGGCAACGCGTTAGCGGAGCCAGAAAAATGGATGTTTGCTCCGTAAAATCAGCACTTACCGTCCGCAAACATAGCGTCAGTATCTAGTTATTCCCATTCTAATGCAAAACTGTGAAGTTAGTAACGTCTGCCATAACCAAGGAGCAAACAACCGATGAAATTCGACGTTATAGCGACTTGCATTTACACTGGTTGCTTGTATAAGCAGATAATAACATGATAAGACACGATATCAGTGCTGATTCCAAATGGTATAATATCCTATGTACAATAATTATTTCATGCTACTGTGTAAGAATAGTTCCTTTAATTTTCATAGGATTTAATTTTCGTGTATAAATGAAAATGAAAGTTCAATAATCTTACTATATACTGATCTCTTCTTGCGCCCTGTTGCATAAGATACTGAATTTCCATATCCGTAGTTAGCAGACAATGAGTTTGAGTTTCCTTTACTATGAGCCTGACTGAATGCATGTCCTCCTCCATGAGTCAGAGCCTTTGAGTTTGCTCCATATACTCCATGAGCTGATGAGATAGCGTGTCCGTACTTGGTCAGTCCTGCTGCTGAAGCTGTTTTTCCCACTGATTTGGCGATGGCATTTTGACCATAGTGACCGAGGGACAATGCCTTAGCTGCTCCATGTACGGCCAAGGAGTTGGATACAACATTATGTTTTCCACCGAATGGACCATATCCATAATCTAGAATCATACATTATGAGGGCTGATTAATATGTTGTGAGCCTCTGGGTTGCAGAAGCTATTCTGCTGATAATTATCCCATAAAGGACAACCAACTAATGGCATATACTATGCTTCACTTCTGAAACAGCTTTGGGAAAATATTAAACTTATGCGCCGCGGAGAGCTCACTAGTTTAAGGTGTGTTGTTCCATCAGGAAAATGCTCCTGTTCACAAGTCTGTCAGTGCCATGACTGCTATTCATGGTTTTAATGTGATTGAGCATTCGCCTTATGTACCTGATCTTACTCCATCACACTTTCATCTATTCCCAAAACTGAAAGCGGCTATTTCTAGCTCTCACTTTCAGTTCGATGATGACGTCATACTTCCAGTGGATAGCTTTCTGACCAAGATAAGGAGTTTTTAAATTGGTATTGAGGCCCTTAAAGACCGTCGGCAAAAGTGTATAGATACTGAAGGGGATTATGCAGAAAAATAATGCAAAATGGTTAATAAAATTCACATTCACGAGGCTCAAAACATATCAATCAGCCCTTGTTAATATTCGTAAAGTAGATATATAAAAAAACCCTCATCATTGTATTTGTTGTATATTACTCATGTCCTGCGACGTGTAGAATTAACTTTACTAATTTCACCGTCTGCTACTGACGTGACAGATTGCCGTTCTAAGTCGCCACCGATCGCCCATTGGTTTATATGTAGTCATTTGTGTTTGATGTTTCTCTGTGATTTGGCGTTCCTTGTACCATTTGCGTCACCTTCTGTGCGTGTTTTCTTTGTGTTTTTACAGTGGGTGTTTTGGGGGTGTTGCTGTTGGTGGTGCAGCTAGGTGTTGTTGAAGATCCCCACCTATCCATTACTATATCTTCATGGCTTTAGTACATACTTAGGTTACATGCTTCTTATACGTTAATGCCTTTGATGTTTATATGAATCGGAGGGCTTTTGCGATTATTTTTTTTACCAAAATGTCCTGATTTCAAAGTGTCAGATATTATAATATCATTCGTGAGACTTTCTACCTAGTGTTATCAGTATGATCAGACTTTAGTGAACAATCCAGCACCTCTGGTTCCTGCATGAGGACAATAGGTTGATGTCTTACCTTAGTACCTTAGAAATTAAACACAAATGGGAAGAAACGCCTTTGGTTTGTAGTTTCAAACTTTTATTTCAAAATAATAAAAAAAATCCCCAAGTCGTATGAGTAAGAGCATTGGCTCGAGATGGCTTTGATGATGGCGTTACTCATTTTTTAAGGGTTAGACATCTTTCAAAAGAATTAGCGACCCAAATTATAGATAACGAAGAAGTTGAATAGATCCTTGACTGAAGAGGTAAATAAAAAAAAAGTCCTATGGTAAGATTCAGCATAAAAAGATTCAACAATCCCTTAACTATATTAACATCAAAGAAGTACATATCAGTTATTCAGTCTAAAAGTCGAGAAGGCATGGTAAAATCATTAGAATTTCTATTGGAACGGTTGCGAACCTCCGAATGAATAACATTCTGAAGTGAGACCAGGTGCCCAGGGAGAGTCAGTGTCTCCTGATTGCATGCAACATCCGTCGCAACAGTTCCATGAAAACTTGTCATATTCAGTGATTGTCTCGACTCACCCATTGATGTACATATCAGGTAAATATTTCTTGTTTGGTGATGATATATATGAAAACTATATGGGAAAAATCCATGCACAGCTACAATGGACTGATCACAGCGGATTACAACCGCATGAGAGGTTATATTTCGTTTATCTATGTTACGGACCAAGTTTCAGAACTATTGAAAAATTATACTTACATTTTCCCTTTCTTCCTAGTAAAAATCAAATGAAGGATATTAATGAAATGCATCACAAACGTGTTAACTCTCAAGAGAAGTTAAGAATTTAAAATGAAAACATCGACTAAAGAATTAATTTCGTATAAGATTTATATCAACACTTTTCTGTCTTATATGAAGAATGTTCAAAAGAATAATTTTTAAGGAAAATGTCCGGAGACCAATGATGCCCCGCCCAGCTTATTTAATACACACGTAATCAAGTTACTGAATGCATGTCAGACAGTGTATGTATTTTAGATATTGTATCTATTTCGTGCTTGTGAACATCGACGGCGCGTGTGGCTAGCCAAACAGGGGATGTTTACTCCATCCGGGCGCCTGGTCCCACCTCTAGCTTGCTAGGGGTCCGTCGATGCTCAATTATGTGCTCTACTATGTGTGCTGTTAAGATTATCGTCAGGATCTTCTTTAACTCATTTATAAATTTAAGTGTATATAAGGAAGGTTTTAAGGACATGAATCTGCACATTGATCGCCATGACCCATATTTGAACTTGACCTGATTTTTTATGTAATAGCTATATCCAAGAAGTAAATCGATTCCCTGTAACGGCTTTCCTTTAAATGTCCGGAAACCACAAATTTTGATTTTTTGTTTTTTAAAGTGACATAACTCTGCATATTGAGCGACATGACCCATATTCGAACTTGACCTGTATTTCTTGGTGTAAAATCAATTTATGCCCTAAAACGACTTTCCTTTAAATGTCCGGATCACACAAAATATTGAATTCTTCTATGTTTAAAGGGACACAACTTTATATATACTTGAGTGACATGACCCGTAATCGAACTGAAAGAAGCATTGTTTTGGCCTTTTATCAATGTGACATCATATATATTTTTTGCTATTTCGGAAACTAGCCATTTCAACGATAAATATCATCGAAATTAAAGGAGTTTAACATCTTAGCACCATCCCTCCAATGCTATTTTGAACATAGATTTTATTTGGATATGCTACTGAATCGACCCTACAGGAAATTTGGAGCCGCGCACTCTCTGTAATGTAAATGTGAAAATCTAACTTCAAAAAATTAAAGAGGGCGCTACTGGAATTATTTTTGGTGGCTCCACTAAAAGCATCACTGATGAGAATTTAATATTCAAAACACGTGTCTTATGCATGGAAATTGGTTTGGAATTTTCTTCAAGAAGGTATAGAGTTCGAACCCTTCGACATTATTAATATAGACACTTATTTCACGTTGCAGTGTGGAGCAGTTAAAATCGTTCCCCGTGGCCTGATGTTTGTCAAGTGTATTAATTACTTCTTTCCAGTTCTGTCACCCGAAAGAAGCATTGTTTTGGCCTTTTATCAATGTGACATTATATATATTTTTTGCTATTTCGGAAACTTGCCATTTCACCGATAAATATCATCGAAATTAAAGGAGTTTAACATCTTAGCACCATCCCTCCAATGCTATTTTTAACATAGATTTTATTTGGATGTGCTACTGAATCGACCCTACAGGAAATTTGTGGCCGCGCACTCTCTGTAATGTAAATGTGAAAATCTAACTTCAAAAAATTAAAGAGGGCGCTACTGAAATTATTTTTGGTGGCTCCGCTTAAAGCATCACTGATGAGAATTTAATATTCGAAACACGTGTCTGGTGCATGGAAATTGGTTTGGAATTTTCTTCAAGAAGGTTTAGAGTTGGAACCCGTCGACATTATCTCTTGGTTTTAAAGCTATATACAAGAAATGAATTGATTCCCTTAAACGGTGTTCCTTTAAACGTCATCGCATGTGGGATGGATGCACGCACTGTAGGACGAGAGGACATGTTCATCACTAAACACCCTGTCTATTTTGGCAGGGGTAAAAAATCCATCTAATCTAAACATATTCAATAAAATATATCTTATGAAATATAGATATTAAACTAGAGGACGCAAAAAACGTTATTTCATACTTGCATACTGCACAGTATTCAGATTTTTTTTGTGTCAAGAAAACAGCTCTCTGACTGTAGGACTGGGACTCATGGTTTTCTTTACCACCAGAGTGCAATAAACTCACCTGAACCGCTTATTAATTCTAAGAGCTGTTATCGGCCATTGAGTCGTCCTAAATTCTGTGCATGACCAAAACGAGACTAGAGCGAGACTATAAACCCCTACCTTTTTTACCTTTAAAGCACAAGCGTATCTACATGATATATGCTCTGAACGTCCACTGTAGGGACATATCAATTTATGCTTTTACAACCGTCCGCATCACAAACGATATATTCGAATGCTATGACAGGTCTCGATACAGGAAAAAAGCTGCACTTAGCTAGTCAATTCATCATAACAAAGAAATACTACATATATTGTGCTGTCAACATAAATTAATCATGAACTTTCTATTTGCAACGATATGTATAATTATAAAAAGACAACGGAGTCTGTTATTTCCTGTAACATGTTGGTCCATCTATGACAAGTCTGACGACTTTAATAATTTCAGCATTTCTAATTCAACATCTCTAGAATGCATCATCCCATTAGATTTTATAGATAATACTCTCTTATTGAGAAACTTCACAAAAGCTTCGTTTTGAAGGCGAAGGGACACTCAAACACGACTCACAATATGTTGCATTGTGTCGAGATAGGTATTCTAAAACTTCTTACTGTATATTGATCTCTTCTTGCGGCCTGTGGCATAAGATATTGAATTTCCATATCCGTAATTAGCAGACAATGAGTTTGAGTTTCCTTTACTATGAGCCTGACTGAATGCATGTCCTCCTCCGTGAGTCAGAGCCTTTGAGTTTGCTCCATATACTCCATGAGCTGCTGAGATAGCGTGTCCGTGCTTGGTCAGTCCTGCTGCTGAAGCTGTTTTTCCCACTGCTTTGGCGATGGCATTTTGACCATAGTGACCGAGGGACAATGCCTTAGCTGCTCCATGTACGGCCAAAGAGTTGGATACCACATTATGTTTTCCACCGAATGGGTAGTATTTGCGACCTTTAGGATATCCTGAAAATTGAATGAAAATGAGAGATGAAAAACAAGTGTTATTAACTCTATCCCTTCATGAAGAAAATTCCAAACCAACGTATAATAAAGAAATCATATTCTTAGAGTTCATGCACAGCTAAAAATACGATAAGATTATCTATATTATGTTAAGTGTGGATAAAAAACACTTTGTTCCCTCGAATATCTATCAATTAATCAATCAACTGCTTTGCAGATGGTCTTCAAATTTATCGAGGCGATTTATTTCTTGACCAACTCCCATCCCCACTTTCGCCAAGATAGAAAACACATACACACACGAAGATCAATAATTTGATAATATTTGTTTCCTTATTTTTCTCAAATTTCTGCATTCACCACTTTGTAAAGTATACATGTTCGCTTGTGTGAAGGATATATATCCAGCTGTAATTACATTGGGAAAACTTCTTTAAGCCGCTATATGAAAGGAGTATTTTTCCATGTATGGTGGTATGATACTATTAAATGAAATTCTGACCAAATTAAATTTCATAAGACAAAAAAGTCATCTCAGTATTTGAGGTGTGCTTTTTTTCTGCGAATTTGTTGATTTGGGAAATCATTATATATTTCAACCAAATTTGCTAACCCTATAACATTCTTTACCGACCAAGTACTAGGGAAATTCCTTCAGAACATACATATGGAGGCTGATCTGAACACATTTCAAAAGAAAAAGTACAGCAAAAGTTTAAAAGGTTTTTCTTCAGTCTGATCCTTGCGTGGACCTCTACTGAACGTCAGACGTCCGTTTAGGATAAAAGAGAAAATATCAATTCTCAAAATTCATACCATAAACAGATCTCTTTTTACGTCCAGTTGCGTATGAAACGGCATGTCCTTTTCCATAGTTAGCTGACAATGAGTTTGAGTTTCCTTTACTATGAGCCTGACTGAATGCATGTCCTCCTCCATGAGTCAGAGCCTTTGAGTTTGCTCCATATACTCCATGAGCTGCTGAGATAGCGTGTCCGTGCTTGGTCAGTCCTGCTGCTGAAGCTGTTTTTCCCACTGCTTTGGCGATGGCATTTTGACCATAGTGACCGAGGGACAATGCCTTAGCTGCTCCATGTACGGCCAAAGAGTTGGATACCACATTATGTTTTCCACCGAATGGACCATATCCATAATCTGAAATCATACATTATGAGGTCTGAATAATATGTTGTGAGCATCTGGAATGCAAAAGCTATTCTGCTGATAGATAAGTTGCGTATGAAAGGGCATGTCCTTTTCCATAGTTAGCTGCCAATGAGTTTGAGTTTCTAAAACTATGAGAATTGCTAATTGCATGTCATCCTCCATGAGTCAGAGCCTTTGAGTTAGCTCCGTATTTGCCGTAAGCTCCTGAGATAGCGTGTCCGTACTGGGTCAGTCCTACGGCTGAAGCTGTTAATCCTACTGCATTGGAGTTGACATTTTGACCATTGTGACCGAGGGCCACAGACTTAGCTGCTCCTTTTACGGCCAAAGAGTTAGATACAACATTATGTCGACCCCCGAATGGACCATAACCATAATCTGAAATCAGCAAATCAATGAATCCTATGTCCTTTTACGAACGATGCAAGGAATTTCAATGTATCACTGAACGAAGCTTTAGTTTAAAATTGAAACTTATTCTAAACATTCTTTTGTATTCTTTGTATTCTTTTGAAACGATTAAACGAACTACTAAGCTTAGATATGTTTTGTATGGCTCGTGAAAGTTCAGCATGCTTGGCGGCAGATCCCAGAAAAACCTGCTAAAAATATTCTAGATAAGCGGTAAATTGTGTTTTTAAGCTTACGAGTCTGCTACAAAGCAAGAGTAGTGTGACATATTCATTGTTTAAAAATCTTAAGGTTTAATCGTTTCTAGGCTGATTATAGAATATGATTCAACTTGTCCGTTTTCGGCTTTCTTTGATGTGTCTACAATAGTCACTGCGCATGACTGTCTGTGGACTTCCGTGTGAGTTTAAGATAATCATTCTTCATTTTGACCAGTCTACTAGGTTGTCAGTAATGACATATGATTTTTCTCGGATTAAAATCAGGAAATCACCTTTGCTGATTTATACGAACTTCTCAATCTAAAGGTTTCAAAATCCATAATACAAAAAGGTGCCATTTTTTACGTTAGAATTTAGTCTTAAATTACCCACTTCCATTTTTCATTTTCATTTTATTTGTCAATAAACATATATTTCCTTTGATTAAAATTCAATGGCCTCCTCTTGGGGCATTTTGTGATATTTAAAATAGAAAATATTAAAATTTTTAACGTCTTCAAAATGCATCATTCAAGAGCAGATAATTTTACAGCATGGACCAGACATGCACGTTTCGGGTACTTAACCCTTATCAGTGATCCTCAATCTAAATGTTAAACGTCTTGAAATTCAATGGTATCATTTGAGAGCAGATAAACTTGCAGCTTGCCAAAGAAAATGTGAAAAATATTATGTTAAAAAATGTACCGAAAGACGAAGCAGGATGGGTGGGATATGATTCTACAGGACCCACGTTTTACACATTTCAAGACATTTTGATAACAGAAATTTTCAAATGCGTCGAAGAGACAGACGATCAACCGAAGTTGATCGAACTTGGTTACATGTGCCCTCGGCGACTCCTGGTCCTCCAGCAGTGACACTCACCAAGTGGTACAAATGTTCTACATCTTCAAATTCAATAGCGTCATTTAAGAGCAGATAAATTTGCAGCAAGGACCAGACATGCATGTTTAACTAATAACAAATATATGCAATTACCATGTCCAAATATACAGTACAAACATCGATAATTCAGAAAATCATAAACCGAAGGCATAAACTAAATTATGTAAAAATTAACAAGCTTTTACACTCGTATCCATGGCAGCGAAATATCCGAAGATGGCTTATTTCATAATTTTTAAAATATAATGACCTCGTTACCATAGCAACCAGAGTTTACATTGACCGAAATATGTTATTTTCATCGTCAGTACTTAGTGTATACCAATTATATCGAAAATCATCAAAGTACATGGCATGCCGTGCCACTCGATTTTGGTCCTTACAGAGAATGGCTATTAAATCTTAGCAAGAATATGTTTCTCTGATTTTTTGTGCAATAGTGATTTTTTTCTCCTATTTATGATTTTCAAACAGAAAAAGAGAAAGTATACATACATGATAAAATAATTATAGAAGAATAATGCATAGACAGCTTTTATAAAATCTGACATTGCGAGAATTTTGTACATTTTTTTAATTATGCCCGTTCATTTGTATATTATTTACGTTGTAATTATTAGAGTATAACCACGGTGCCTCGAGTTGAACTATGGCGTCATATAGTGACAGAACCGTAGCAATGGAGTTTAAACATATTTAAACGTCATTTCAACGTAATAAAATGGAATGTAAATATGTATTATAACTATTTGATTGGAATGTGATTATACTGTGATAACCTACAAAGAATTCAGGAATCATATTTCTCATAATGTCCTAATGCGCATTATCACAGTGTAGGAACGCTTTTGTACGAAATAAGTTTTTTTTTGCGATTGCCGAGGCGAGAAATTTACATGTGTAAATTTAATATCCATCTATCGCGTGTGCGCTAGAAGGTATACTGTTATAGATTCAGTATAGAATATTTTCTTAAGACTGATACTTCATAGACAGGTAGTACTTCGTCATTGCCGTGAAATTGCAACTTTAACAATACAATCACTTGAATATAGTGAAATTCTATCGTTTTATTGTGAGTTTTGAGTCCCCAGGTGTGTCCACTGTGACAAGTTCTATATTTAAAGAATGCTTACATTACCTAGTACTCCGTGAACACAAACTTGATTGTATATTTATAGAGAAAATTTTATGAATCGCAAGCGATATAAGTCCCCTACGGGAATTAATCCATGTCCTTCAACTCTGCCTTGACCTGTACTTACACCAAAAGATGAATCCGACATCGAAATAAGTTCAATATACGATTTAGAAAAAGGTCTGGAAAGCAGGAAAATATAATGAAATTTGCACTTTCTACATAGAGATAACCTCAGACAGTGCATCTATTCTGTACATTGTTTTCATTTTCGTGCGTGAACATCGACGGCGGGTGCGGCTAGCCAACAGGGGATGCTTACTCCTCCCAGGCACCTGGTCCCACATCTAGCTTGCTAGGGGTCCGTCGATGCTCAATTTGGTGCTCTATTGTGAGAGCTGTTGAGATTTTCGTCTGGATCTTTTTTAACTCGTTTGTTTCACACTTATGTCCTTTGCCGTGTGGAGCGCGTAAAAAGTTCCCCGCGAGGGGTTTGACGGTAAGTGTTTTGAATATTTTCCCTGACATGGTCGCCATAGCACTTTCTAAATAGACATAACCTCAGATAGTGCATGTATGTAATATATTGTTTTCATTTTCGTTCGTGAACATCGACGGCGGGTGCGGCTAGCCAACAGGGGATGCTTACTCCTCCTGGGCACCTGGTCACCTCTAGCTTGCTAGGGTCCGTCGATGCTCAATTTGGTGCTCTATTGTAAGTGCTGTTGAGATTTTCGTCAGGATCTTCATTAACTCATTGCTATTAGGCTATACCTTTTGTAAGAACAAATTAATCAAACCCAACTTCAATTTATTCTTTATAAGACTATAATGTATCTGCATACCAAAAATCAGCTCAATATCTAAAAGAACAGGCATGAAAAGACTGGAAACTGAGAAGTTCATGAAATTTGCTAAGAGCAGGGGCCATAACTCCTGTAGAAATGGGTCAATAAAATTGAAAGACGAACTCGATTTGTATCACACTAAGATATATTGACATACCAAAAATGATTTCAATATCTGCAGTACCATGGAATAAAAGTCCGGAAAACTGAGAAATTCATTAAATTTGCTATGTCCAGGGGCTATAACTCTTGTAAAAATCGGTCAATCGGAACCAAACTCGTACTTGATCTGTATAACACTAAGATGTATCACATATAAAAAATGATTTTAATATCTGCAACGGCAGCGAAAAATTGTCTGGAAAACTAAAGTGTGACAGACCGACAGACGGACAGGCAAACGGGGTGGAAACTATATGTCCCGTCCGGCGAGTGGGTAGGGGACTAATAAAGTTTAAATAATGAAAAAATAGTAAACATGAACTGTGCGGTTATATGCAGCCACTGTAGGAGTTCTGTACTTATCATATTTTTGGCACCTTACACACCAGTATTGAGTAAATCTCCCTCAACTTCATTATAGGGGGTATAAAACAACATAATTATAACACTTGAGAATATACTAGGAGTTCGGTAATTCTAGTCAATAAAATTCAGGAATTTATCGTATATGTATGGTACCAATGAAATATGCTTAGTACAGGTTACTAGTCGTGAACAGGAGCGTTCCTACACTATGGAACATAATTCGTGGATTCATTGTATATTGTCACAGTATAATCACATTCCAAAAGATAGTTATTCTTTATATTAATACAAAAAATAAATCGTAATGAAATCACTTATCATGCAAAGAAACTATCGTGAAATATAGGATGTATAAAAACAATAAACAGTGCACCGCTCTTTAGTGAAGAAGGAGTGAATATACTTACATGGCCTATGCCGCCTCTCTGCAATAAGAACAAAAACACAAAACGATGAGAGGAGATTGTTCATCAAAAATAGGTCTTAGTGTATCAAAAGAAACTTTCGGGATATCTTTTATCTACACATTTGAATACTTTTTTTTCAAAATAAGAGCTGTGATAACAATACTTTTACACATTTGAATACTTTTTTTCAAAATAAGAGCTGTGATAACAAAGGGAAGGACAGGGAGAATAGCTTAATAAGACTACCCTACGCTAACAATATCACACGAAATACAGTGGGAATACCGGCAGGATTGCGACAAAACAAATAACATCAGTCAAAACTATGTCAAGAATAGGAGACGATCTCCAGCATGACCATCCTGCACCCACCCAGCGAAACAAACCCACAAGAAAGTGATACGTAAATGACATCAGACAAAACTACAAACCACAAAAAGTACACGACAATAATCACTAGAACATCATACATAACAATCGAATTAGACGTACAGAAACATCAAACATTAATTTAATTACAACGCATAAAAGGAAGGAAACTAATGTGCACCCGGCGCCGACTTTGAACGGCCATCTACTATAAGTAAATGGTGTGTTTATCCGGAGTACGCGAGCACAACCTTCCTACTTATCCGGACACACGGAGGTCTCCATAGACGTACAGCAATTGCATGAACATAAAACTTCTCACTGTAAGGTGAGAAGTCACAAACAAGACAGTTAAACGCAGCGGCCTTTTGTACTACAAATTCTATGTTAAAGGATATAAAATATTCTATTGCATGCGTATAACAGTTAATGCTCTGCTGGCTGAAGCGAGCTCAAGATCAATCACCCAAGAAGTCTGACCAACTTTCAGATTGGACAGAGAATCAGGACCTATTCTTCTCTGGCGTGATTTCAACAGGGCCCGTCATTGAGTCCCGTAGTCATGGTCTGGCAGTGTGTAACGTTGAGAAAGACACTGGTACAAATCTATGGTTTGGTCCAGTACCATGCCCAGTGTTCTTTTGATGACGTTGGTATCATATCCTCGGTAAAACAGGCGACCGACTATTTCCTTACATTTGCGGTTGAAGTTTGTTCTGCTTTTGATCCTTCTGACTTTGTTTACTAAGTCACCGCAAAATGAAGGTAATGAAATTCCCAATGATACATACTCTGATGCTGGAATTGTCCCTAATTTTGCAAGAAGTTCAGAATATTTATTGTAAAATATCCAAAAAGATTTTACAAGTTTTTGATATCTAAATCCTTGATTGATAAGTTTTTTTTTTTTAAATTTGTCTATTTTTATCATCGAAGTCCGAAACACGGTAGCAAGCTCTAGCGTATCTGATGAGCTGAGAGATGTAAATGCTGTAGGATGGCAAGCTTAGAACATCGCCCTCAAGCCAAGGAAAATTATCTATGTTGAAACCAAAGTCTTCTCTTTTGTCGTATATCTTTGTCTGAACAAACAACAGGGGACAACGAATCAAGACAGATAAAATTACCCGCAATTGCAGGTCTCGCAGTACTAATTCCATTGAAGTCTATGGAGCACCCATCTCTGTTCAATTGCATCCTACGTCTCTCACAACATTTATCCAGATGATTCACTATATAAGTTTTGTACACGAAGGTTTGAGATTCTTAAAAAAAGTGACCACAGACTTGAAAGATCTAGCCACTTGAAGATTTAGGTCCATTATTTGCACATAAATCTAAATTGCCATTTTTGAATCACAGGACTTCTTTCAGATCGATCTCTCATCCACAGCTACAGATGATAATTTCACAAATGATCCGTGTTTTAATTTCTGATTTATCTGTTCTTAAATGATGCTATTCAATTTGAAGACGTTTACATTTATACCACTTGGTGAGTGTCACTGCTGGTGGACCAGGAGTCCCCGAGGGCACATGTAGCCAAGTTCGATCAATTTCGGTTGATCGTTTCTTCAACGCATTCTAAATTTCTGTTATCAAAATTTCTTGAAATTTCTAAAAAGTGGGTTCTGTAACATCATTTCCCACCCATCCTGCTACGTCTTTCGGTACACTTGTTCGACATAGTAATTTTCATACTTTTTTAGCATATAACATTGTTTAGATTTAGGATCACTGATGAGGGTTGAGTACCCGAAACGTGCATGTCTGGTCCACGTTGCCAATTTATCTGTTCTTAAATGATGCTATTCAATTTGAAGACGTTTACAATTATAGACCTTTTATGTGATATGATTAGATTATTTCAAGTCTTTATATCTATTTATAATTTTATTCTTAAAGTCGGGAACAAGATTTCAATAGCGGCCATGTTTTGCCGTGTACCAGAAGGGGATTCCCCATTTAGCACTGTGATACCATAACGTAACAACAATCAGAGTAGACACACCAAATAATTGAACATGAATGACAATACAGAAAAAAAACTTTAAGATGACCAGATGCACAATCGTATCCAATACCTTGCTTTTTTGGTTATATTGTTCACTTAAATAAGCTTCTAAATACCCCTACACAAAATGTGGAGCCGCTCATTTTTGACAAAAGGATATTAAAAGTCTATATTGAGACGGCGCCAGAAAAATTCACTTTGGCTTTCTTCAAACCTGTTTGACATTACGTACCACTGACGAGGATTCAATATCCGAAACATGTGTCTAGTACAATAAATTGGTACTTTAGACGTGTCTGGTGCATAATAGATTTGTTTTTTCTCAATTTTTGAAGAAGGTATAGTGTTGGAACACTTCCGTATTATTCAGAACATTTATTTCAATATTTACAATCAAACAGCACCAAGCCGTTTCCGTCAGTTTAGTCCCAAGACTTCCACCTGGACCGAGAGAGACGATGGTGCAGCACAGAGAGGGACAGTATGATACATGTTGATATCTTGTAATCAAGAATACAAAAGTAATGCATTTTTATTATATATTCAAAACACTCAATTAAAAAGAAGTATTGGATCTCCTATTGGACTTGTTTCATCACCAGCTGCAAAACATGGAAGGACACAAACGCGAAAAAAACACCCCATTAGACAGAGACACCAAAGGAACAATGATGACCAAACATTAAAGACAACATAATAATACGGAAGTGATCCAACACTATACCTTCTTGGAGAAAATTACAAACCAATTCATTATGCACCAGACACGTGTTTCAGTTATTAAATCCTCATCAGTAATGTCTCCATTCAAACTTATTTCCAGGAGCCGCAAAAATTCATTTTAGTAGCGCCCTCTAGTTTTATTTCCTGAATCTAAATTTGCGCATTTACTTTACAGAGAGGGCGCGGCTTCAAATTTCCCACAGAGTGTATTCAGTAGCATATCCAAATAAAAACTTTATTCAAAATAGCATTGGAGGGATGGTGCTAAGATGTTAACCAATAAACACAAAAGACTACACATAAACTAACAACACAAATAGGATATCAGTAACCGACTGAAAATGACCATCAGAAAAAAAGTGTAGTTTTTCGGACTATACGTGAAAAACCCTCTCATTTATCCGCTAACCAATTGGTCTTCAAGAACTCAGAATTGTCTGCTCTGTCCTTAGCTGGGGTTTCGGCAAATTTTTACGGTCATGATTAAAATCAAGCTCCTTGCGTCTACCATCCGACGATGTTTAGCCCATTTTTTCACTTAAATACGCTTTTGACTACACCATACACAAACACACATTCTCTCTCTCTCTCTCTCTCTCTCTCTCTCTCTCTCTCTCTCTCTCTCTCTCTCTCTCTCTCTTACACCCCCCACACACCCTCCCTCACACACACCCTCACACACAAAATTGAACAGATCATTTTAGCAATACGAAATCAAAAGTGTATATTGCAGACGGCGCCAGGAAAATTAACATTGTTTGGGTTTATTTAACCTGTTTGACATTAAGTACTACTGACGAAAATTCAACATCCAAAACACGTGTCTAGTACAAAATATTGGTACTATAGAACATATATTTTGAACAATACTGACAATTAAAATGGATATGATAAGCATCTGGGCATACCAAAACAGCCCGTATCTGCTGACGAACTGAAGCCTACAATCACAAGGGAAATCCAGGTTTTCTCTAAACGTATATGACAGGGACTGTTATAGAGTCCGCTTGTCGGTCAGTCAATCAGTCAAATTAATAGATACATTCAGAATGATGGGCACTTTTCACAATCTTATCCAGGAGTTTTTTACAAGTTGACTCGACAATTAGACCGCTAAGATGTTCTTTGGTTAACCATTTTTGAATTATTGACTTTTGGCGCTTCTATAATTCCGAAGTTGAATTGAGCAAGTGTATTTTAATGTCTTACTGTATACTGATCTCTTCTTGCGGCCTGTGGCATAAGATACTGAATTTCCATATCCGTAGTTAGCAGACAATGAGTTTGAGTTTCCTTTACTATGAGCCTGACTGAATGCATGTCCTCCTCCATGAGTCAGAGCCTTTGAGTTTGCTCCATATACTCCATGAGCTGCTGAGATGGCGTGTCCATGAAGTGTCTTTGCTCCTGATGTAGCTGTTAATCCTACTGATTTGGCGATGGCATTTTGACCATAGTGACCGAGGGACAATGCCTTAGCTGCTCCATGTACGGCCAAAGAGTTGGATACAACATTATGTTTTCCACCGAATGGGTAGTATTTGCGACCTTTAGGATATGCTGAAATGATTTTAATATGGATACTTAAAATAATACAGACGACATCATGAAGATATAATGCACTAAGTAATTAAGATGCCTTAGATGTTCCATGCTCGGCCAACGAATTTGAAACTACGTTTAAATGACCACCTCTTGACCTGTATACTGAAATGTATTTCCGAAGAATATACTAAAAGATGAATCTTCTAAACACGAATAAGAATCAATGTTAAAAATAATGTTCCTTGTGTAATACATAAGGTTTATTATCGGTTGTACACAATGTTTTCTTAATGAACTCTATGAATAATGTCGAACTGTTGTGAATGTTCGGGAGAAGATCCCCCAACACAGCGACGCTGCCATGGTCACAACTCAACACACGCGAAGGTAACGTTAAAAAGGCAGTACAAAGACAAAAGGAAACTACGGGAAAGGGTAGAACACAGACAGACAGAAACAACGAGAATAAGGTAGTACACAGACAGACGGAAACAACGAGAAAAAGGTAGTACATAGACAGACGGAAACAACGAGAATAAGGTAGTACACAGACAGACGGAAACAACGAGAAAAAGGTAGTACATAGACAGACGGAAACAACCAGAAAAAAGTAGTTCACAGGCAGACGAAAACAACCAGAAAAAGTAATACACAGACAGACGGAACAACGAGCAAAAGTAATACACAGACAGACGGAAACAATCAGAAAAAGGTAGTACACAGACAGACGGAAATGACGAGAAAAAGGTAGTACACAGACAGACGGAAACAACGAGGAAAAGGTAGTACATAGACAGACGAAAATAACGAGAAAAAGTAATACGCAGACAGACGGAAACAACGAGAAAAAGATAGTGCACAGACAGACGGAAACAACAAGAAAAAGGTAGTACACATACAGATGGAAACAATAAGAAAAAGGTAGTACACAGACAGACGGAAACAACAATAAAAATCACATTACGTGATTGAGACATGGCAGACAACACTTCGATCTCATCCTCTGACGTTATAGATCCGACCCTATGACGTCATCGATACCAAAGCGACGTTTTAGAAGTAAGGCAACAAAAGGTGATTATAACACACTATATGCTGTTTTTACAGTAGACGACGTTGGAGAAAAACATTCAAACATCACCGTCAGGGAGGGATGGCTGAGCAAGCAGATACATAGACTTGCAAAATTTGTACACTCGGATTGAGAATTCACCATCCCTTTCTCATGGTGGTGCAATATTATATTAATCTCCACAGCGTTTAATTGAAAATGGCGCCTCTGGAATAAATCATTACGGCGCTTCATAAATTGAAATCGTCTTATCAGATATGCCTAAACAAAGATATAGATGAATTCGGACAATTATCATGTTGAAATATTATTCTATCGTAAAAACTTAGGAAACTATTGCGCATTTCTACAAACACTGTATTGATCACCAGTTATGTTACGATCACCAGTGATGTTACGATCACCAGTTATGTTACGATCACCAGTTATGTTACGATCACCAGTTATGTTACGACTCTTTTATCGAATCTTGGAAACAGAACTTTATAAATAATCAGATTGCGTCATATCAATATAAAGGCTGTATTCGGTCGATGAGACACAACTGTGTACATTTTTTTTGTATTCATATCTGAAAATAAATACGACCTTTGTATGGCTTGCCAGTGTTTAAAATAGAAGCCTTTTACAATAAACTCTGAGTAGTTTCACTATCAGCGCATAGACAAAGTAAAGATGGAAGACCTATGCTTGTTCGCTACGAGACTCATTTTCAACGCATTCAAGGATAGATCGAACCATATCTAATAAAGTATTTTGGTAACATTTAAACCGTGTCTACGTAGTAAAAATAGCATTGTTCAAGAGCAGGTATGTTCCTTGTCGCATATTTAACCCTCAATGCGAGACCTTGACCATACTGGTACATGAAAACCTTGATAATCCCTGCACCTTTAAAGGGGGGGGGGAGAGGGGGCACCTTTCTCCCCCTCCCACCCCTTACCTCCCCTCCCGCCCCCTCCTCTCTCCCCCTCCTTTTTACCCTTCCCTTACCTCCCCTTTCGCCTCCCTTTCTCCCTCCTCCCGCCCCCTTTCCTCCCTCCTCCCTCCTCTCGACCCCTTCCTCCCTTCCCTCCCATGTTCCCCCTTCCTTCCTCCTCCCACCCCCTCTCTCCCTCCTCCCGTCCCCTTCCTACCCCTCCCTTTCACCCTATCCACCCCTCTTTAATTGAAATATAATGAATGTGATAAACGTCTTCAAATTTAATAGCATTATTTAAAAACAGATAAATTTGCAGCATGGACCAGGCGTACCAATCAAGAAATAACCATTTCTGTAAAAGTATGACAACCAGAGAGATGGGCATACAGACAGACTGACGAACGACGGACAGTGAGATTCCTTCTGAGTGCGTGTCAATCTCTTGCGTTGCAGACGACATAAAACTACTAGTCTTCTTTTATTTCGATCAATGTCATTTATTTCCATATATAGCTGATTTCTTCTACTTGCTTTTCTTCATTTTCAGATATTTAAATGACACAATTTCTTTAAACATGTCGGTTTAACTCCCTTCCATTTTATAGTCAAACATTGTACTTTATTCCCTCTTAAAGAAACAATATAAAAACAAAATTCAAATGAGAAAGAAATACACCCCCCCCCCCCCAAAAAAAAAAAATTATATTCTAAACAAACTAAGTATAAATTAAAGAACCAGCTAAGAGATAAAGATTCCAAAAATATTTTTTTAAGTTGTATTTAATTGATAAATGAGTTGAGAGGAGCCTTTAATTATAACATATGTAATTAAGAGGTGAACGTTTCGTATTTTCTTATTTACGGAATTGTATACAGTAATTATCGAACGCATCTGCGCGATTTTGCAAGTCTATGAGGTTTATGATTGAACTCGACTTTGAAAATAAATAATATTATATAGCTCGACCATGGCTGCGAATAGGAACTCTACCGAATCTTGTTCACCTGTCACAGGCGGCTGAGTTCTTTCCTCTTTAGGGTAAGATTTCGACTTTCTGAAGTGCCCGTCAAAAGAATATTTTTCATTTGAGTTGTTATTACATTGATATCTCTACAGTTTTCTCTTATACATTGGTTTCCATAAAACGCTGCAAGTTAATCAGATATGTCAATACTCGGTTTGTTATTCATAAAGAAACGTGTAACGTAACTTGATACATATTTACCGGCAGTCAGTCATAACTACCGGTATACTGTAATCATTCGTAACCTACTTGCACGGATAGAATACCTCATTGCAATATGATTGGTTGCGATTTCGAAAATGCAAATATTCGTCTAGGTAATTCAGAATCTGTACATTAGATTCTTTCATCATGTCGGCTTAAGAGTCTAGATGATCTAACAAATGAAAGTCATATAGTATCAATGCATTTTCTTCCGAAAAGTCTTAACGCCGATGCGACCAATAACAATCGCAGATTCTCTGAAATTTCCGTCGATTGAATGGGCAATAAAAACGTAAAAGCCTTGAAATGTGCAATTGGTTTAACTAAAGAATTTCAATTTTTTCTTACTAGAAGTTACAACATTAGAAGTCAGCTAACTGACGGCAAGCTTTTTGTAAAAGCTAATACTTGTCCCACTATTTCTGAATAGAGCGTCAATGATGAGACATCGTTTGTTAATTGAATGATATTTAAGGAAATCAAACCAATGCTGGTCATATATTTTATTTAGCTATGCTAATGAGTCCACCCTACAGGAAAGTTGGAGCCATTAACTCTTTAAAAAGTACTGTAGTAACAAACATTCAAAAATCAAACTAGAGGGTGATACTTAAGTGAATTTGGCTGTCTAAAATTCACCTTGGCTTGAATTAACACTGACGATGATTTACTATGCGAAACACGTATCTTGTACATTGAAATTGGAAAACGAGGCAAGGTTATGTGAGGTTTGAAAAGTTGATCAAGACGGTAATGAGTTGGAACACTTAGGTTTTCTTGTCTACCTCCACTGAATAACATTTTCATATCAACAAATCCTTATAATATAAAAGAAAGGAGGGGATCTTCAACAACACATAGTTGCAGCACCAACAGCAAAACCCCAAAACAATCACTGTGTTAAAACACAAAGCAGACACGCACAGAGAGAGACGCAAGTGGTACAAGGAACGCCAAATCACAGAGAAACATAAAATACCAATGACTACACATAAGCCAACGAGACCAATGGGCAATCGGTGTCATTGGTCATAATATAATATACATGCAAGCCATCGGTCTCCTTTAGTTTATGTTTTATCCTTCTCGTTTCGATGGTCATTGTCATATCTGTTGTTTGATTCGGTGTAAGAGTTGTAAAGTGTAGGTCCACGTAAGAATCAGGCAGGGGTGATACATAAAAAAAATTTGCAAAACTTTTTTTTTGTTTTGAGACATATATGTGGTACAAATCAAACTTATGGTATTCATTTCTCACGATGGCGATGGTGAAGCGCTATATTCACCTCATAATTTATAAACGATTATGAAGGGAAAAAATGGCGGGAAAATTCTCTCTATATAATTCAACCAAATTTGCTACCCCAATAACTTTCATCACCATCCAAGAATGAGGAAAATTCCTCATATGGAGGCTGATCTGAACACATTTCAAGTGAAAAAAGTTCTGCAAAAGTTTTAAAATTTTTCAATTGCCTTATCCTTACGTGGACCTGTACTTAAGACATTAAGGATATAATGGTAAAGGCATTAATTCTCTTCTGTCGTATATGATATGGTTTAAGGTCAGGGTTGCGAGTTTTAATAGACTTGAGGTATGAGAAAGATGGATAGGTCCACATGCAGAGGAACATAACTAGTTAGACCTAAAAATCAAAATTTGAACGTCTCATTTTTTGTCTACAAACTCATTTTTTGCCTCTATGAAAATTTTCGTGATTTGTGGAGAATGCCACAACATAACTTGCCATGCCTATGTAATGCATGAAATTTCAAGAATTCTTATATAACCACTTTTGCTGTGATTCGTTTGGCTTCTGTATGAATTAAAGAAAAATTCTGAAAAAGTCAACAGTTCTAAGGGGAGTATTTTTTTATGAATAAGATCTTCTGGTTGCAATGGCAACAACTTGCGATTTTCATTGATGTCTAGAATGTATATAGGGGCGTATTTTTTCAACGCATAGAGCAATGATATTCCTTTTTGTAAAGTATCAAACAAATATGTACCCGAATTAGTTTTTTTGGGCAAAATGACTACTTCTAAAAATAGACAACAATTTATGCCAAAAATCAACATTTTGACCCAAAATTCTGAATTATCTTTTTTTTATAGGTATAATAAATAGTATGTTTCTGATGTTTGAATCTTTGATAGCAAAAGAATTACGAAAATGAAACTCATAAAAATGAAAAAAAAAACTCTTACGCTCTGTGATTTTTCATAAAAGAACCATGTATTTCTCCTCAAAACACCCATTTAGCGATGAAAATTCAAGAAAGGATTTTTTTTTCTAAAATGATGATACAAACTGAGGTCATGTCATTTATCGTTAATGTTGGTTTCAAATATTACGTGATATGAAAATATAGTTATCTCGTTGTAGTCGCAACCTGAACCTTTAGGTATTTTTTGTTTCATTCAACTTACATTTATGTACATGAAGACAAACACCGAATATTGCAAGTTTTCAACTTTCGAGCTATTTCGACGGGTGTTACATTCAACCAAGAGACACTGACTCTCCTCGGGCACATGGTCTTCACTTCGGAATATTATTCATTCCGAGTTTCGCAACCGTTCCAATGGAAATTCTAATGGCTTGCCTTCCATTCTCGACATTGACACTGAATAACTGTTAGGTACTTTTGACGAGGTCGTGTAACGTTCCAAAAAATTGTTATATTTAATATTTCTGTATGCAGAATTAAACCATAAATTTTTAATGTCTAACACTTTTTGATGACGTAGTAGTTATACGTAATGTCCCCTCTTTAGGTCTCATAAATGTATGTTGTCATCATTGCAACGATGTCTGATTGAAGAATAGCCATATGCCCGACATTATACCTGATGGAAGACATTTATACATGACGTCAAGTATAAAACAATATCTGTCAATGTCTATAAATAATGTCTGCCAGACAGACCATTGAGTATGACGTCATATTGCATGGTACGTTAGCAAGTACGATATTGGAGATATCCCATACTATGAAATCTCCTTATTCCCTTTGCTTCAAGATTAAGGAACGGTTCTCTACGAAAAAAAAAACAACAAAAGAAAAACCCGATGCACGAACGGTGTAATTTGCGTATACCACAAATATGTGTATCGTTTTTAGATTTTTTTTCTGTAACTTACAATTTTTTAGGAACATCCCTAATGATTTAATTCACAATAGAGAATACATCGTTCTGAATTATTTCTTTTTGATTTTATCAAAATCGTCTGCGTAGGAATATTAAGTTCCAGTAAGGGGAAACTGTCTTTAAAATTTTCATGTAAAATAACCAAATCTTCTAGGGCAATGAAAATCCAATGCTTATGTTACTAATTCTTTTGTTTCTGTAATGTTTGCATCAAGTCGAGAAATCTCACAACAGAAACATGGTAGACTGTATAATTTGTCAAGCAAATGCAGCCAGAAAAGTTATCGATTTCGCGCTGTTTTTTCCCTTTAATACGTTGTTTAACATACCGGTATGATTTTCTTGAGGAAACATTCATAAAGGTTTACAGCGATTCCCAAATCAGAATATTCTTTTATTTCCGAATATGAACCATAAAAGCTTCTTTTTGTTTAAGATTTAAGGTACTTTGAACTCAACTTATAAAACATAATCATGTTCGTGAAACGTGAATTATAGAAACAAAACCAATTATGTTGTGTGATTATGCCTTGTGCAATAAGCATTTTGCCAATCTATTCTGTGAACTTCAATATGCAAGATGCGTTGCTACCCATGGAAAAAGGAATGAATAGAAGTGCGTCATATTGAATTGCAATAATGAGAACGCTTGCGCGACAAGCTGTTGTTATACATTCACCTCTATTTTGATATATATTAATTATATAAGAATGAAAAGAAAAGATCTCAAACAGACAATTTTGCAGTGACCAACGCATAACGCACGCATATTTACTTTCCCTCATTAGCATTGTAGCTAAACTTGAAGATGAACGCATATTTAGTATCGCAATGTTATGGTCTCATTTGCGTGATTCGTTCTATATGTTCATTCCGTCCATCAAAATACTTATCCAATTATAAATGCTTCGATGACAACTTTTACGGTTTATTCTTACCGATCAAGGGCGCGTAACAAATCATACTTACATAATCATACATGCACGGAGTAACGCATATTTTAAAATAACTACTCATAGTTTGAGTCGTTAAAAACGTTTCCTTCTCTACGGTGATAAGAGAAATATCTATTCATCACATTGCATTTATCATAAACGAATGTTCATTCATGTTATGGCGTGATTCGGAAGAAGGAATTGTATATGTCTTTCCGGAAATCTCTACACCGTGATTGCACGAAAGGAAAACGGTTAAAATTTCTGTCACTACTTTCTAAACTGAAATAACGAAAATTAACATTTCGTTTGTTTTCAGAAGGAATCTATTCGCATAGCAAGATTGTGTCGTGCAGCTAGGTTTATAAAGCAACATATGCAAGTATTTGAAGGAGAAAAGACAACTAAAGACAAAAGCCAAGGTAGGTATGATAAGCGGAAGTATCTGCTCTAAGGAGGTAAGGGCTGGATCGGGTAGCTGTGGACGCCATGGAAAAACTGTACTTACGTTGATATGCAGACCTGCGTTTGCGACCATGAGCAACAGCGAATGAATTTCCAGTTCCAAAATTAAAAGCATGTGCGTGTGCATGACCTTTCAGTGATGTTGCTTGTGAAATAGCATGCCCTCCACCAGTGGTCTTAGAGATTGATTGAGCTCCAAAAACACCAAGTGCATTCGATATAGCATTTCCCTGCTTTGCTAAGGCTCCTGCGGTTGCAGTTTTCCCAAGGGCATTTGCTAATGCGTCCTGATTCAGACGACCCAGGGAGAGAGCCTTAGCCTGCCCTTTGGCAGAGAACGCATTTGACACAGCTTGTGATCTCTTCGCACCTGAAAATGATCACGTAAACTTCAATACGAACCAAAAACATTCTAAATCCTTCATCGCTTGTTTCTAGTATACTTATTTTGTCTTTTCAGTTTTCTAGAATTCTGATAATAAATATCATGTTTTTCTCAACGGTAAACGATATAAAAACTTTGCCGTCACCTACCATATGGATGGTGGCGAATATATTTAAGGCACCAAGTTCTGCAGTATGTTGCTCTTCTGTATTTAAGGTAACATTTCTTATAAAGGCTGGTATATCCTGTAATAAAACTTTATCGGTAAGAGGTCAAGATGAAAAAAGACTTCGGTCTAATGTCATGGAAATTAAACAGAATCAGACGAAAAACATTATTCATCTATTTACAGAGACTTGTTAACTGAGGGAATAGTTCGATGTATTGAATCTCTTGATAAAGTAGCATTTGAATTTGAATTTTTTTCAATATTATTTATCGATTTGATATGAATAGTTAGGATACTTGTAATAAAGATATCTTAAAACATTTGTCTAATCTAACTTCATGAATTTCTAATATAATTTCATTCCAATATCATGTCATTGTATGGAATAAGGAAGGGGCTGTGTCGAAACGACGGTACGAACGTACCGTGACAGCTATCCATGAGCAATTGCCTAAGCAATCAAGACATGATGAATAACCACTGATGAGAATTTGTTATCTGAAGCATTGACGAAATGTCCAACAGTCTGCTACCTGGTAGAATTTTCTTTTTCCTAACTACATTATTAGATATTTTTTTCGAACTACTCCTATGAACTCAAACCAAAAGAAGGAACTGAGATATCAGACAAATTGAATAAACTAATAATTGTCTTTGATGTGTTCATATCCACCAAGAGAATGTAACTTTGTTTTGCATAACGCAACTTCAGTGCCTAGTTCTAATAATTTTGCTTGCTAAATGAGTTAAAGTCGTAGGTATTTCACGTCCTGCATAGATAATTCAAAAATTCAGATAACGCTTAAATAAAACTATATGATAACAATTCTTTTTGTCACAAAATGATTCTAAATTTTGAGTCATTTCTAACATAGGGATAACGTAATTAACTATATTTTGCGTTTGTGTTTTGAATATCCTTAATTCAAAAGAAAGTCATTCTTGTTGTGAATGAACAACGAATGTAATTCACGAATTACATAGCTGAAAATAATAGAAAAATCATGAATCAATATTTACCTCGGAAAGTACTGACCTCTCAACTATAGATGCATAATAAAACAAAGTAGGCTCAACTCGAGTAAAAGTAGCATCTCTTTATAGTAAGTCTATGCTCAAGACAAATACAGAGAAATATTTACGTTTGAAGTATTTGTAAGAATCATTTTCAAAAGACAAGTATTTAACTATATTTAGAGTAAAGAAGAAAATCATGCATATAGTATCGATATTCAAGGTTTAAAAGCATCTTGGTTTGTGTAAGGAATGACCAATACCCAGGAACAAATGATGGAAGCTTAGAATATTAAATTTTCAAAGCGCAAAATGTGGTTTTGGTGGCAGAGTGGGCACAATTTGTTTTTCTTTGAAATTCAGAGACTGACATGCAAGATCTGTCGAATGACAGCAGTTTTTCTATTCGACATATTTCGACGTGTTACAGACACTATGTACTTCATGCTATCGTTTTAACGTGGATTTTTCGCGAGAGATTTTTTTCGGAGTAATATAAAACGTTCAACACCTGTTTATGCCAAACGTTGAATCGAAGATAATATCGGTTACTTTGTAAACATACGCAATCTCATAAACCGACTGTTCACTTCAACAGCTAATATCATGAAACACAAAACACAATTCGATTATCAAGAGTTCTTCTAATAAATCAAAATAGTTAATTAAACAAAGTTAACATTAACAACAAATGAATGGAATGCTACTTACGTTTGCCGTAACCTGAAGAAGTTAAATGAAAATTAAATTAAAGCAGAAGAATATTAAAGTTGCATTAACGATTTTTTGCATATCTTCTGTACAACTCCGGATCCCTTGGAGTAATGATACCAATGATCAAAACGTAAACTTGTTTAATTAGGAGATTTGAATAGATTCTTGATCTTCCTTAAGGAGGATTAGTTTCTGTGCACGTTTCTCAGGTATAACACCAAATTGTTTTGTCCACTTTGAATACTTTTAACTCAAGTATAAGTGATAATTTCATCTTCAGATACATGCATGTCTAGTGCATTTACACAGCCAATTATGCAAATTATGAAATTCATATAAAATGAGCATCATGTAATTTCACATGAAAGCTCATGTGAAATTCATGTAAATTTTACATTAAATATATATGAAAATAAATTCACATGAATTTCACATAAATTTTCTCCACGTGAATTTTACATGAAATTTTCTTTGCTACCTTCAAGCAAAATTGACTTTACATTCAATTCATTTTGGATTTCATGTGAAAAATTTCATGTAAATTTCATGTTCGTGTTCAATTCACATCAATTTCATGTGAACTATTATGTAAAGTTCATGTAAATTTCACATGAATTTCATATGAGGCACAATAGGCTATGCACATTTATTTTGTCAACAAGGTTGGTCTCTGGCAATAGAATTGGACGACGCTTTGATTAACTTTTATTTTCTCTAATTGTTCAATTCATGAAGATGTATTTCTGTACATGTTAATACTGATGCGTCTACTACTATCTTCGACTTTAAATATGATGAGTATTATAACATAACACTTTAAAAACAAGGTAGCATATGATTGAGACAATGGAGTTTTCTCGATGACTCCCCTCTTATTTCATAGCTCACAGGTTATATATTGAACGCAGTTACACAGTAGCTTAAAAGTATTCAAGAACTAATAGCCTTCTTATAGTTAAATTGATATTAATTTCTAAATGTGTGTGATTTTGATGCATGTAACTTCAGACAGAGAAAAGTACAGATTGAACAGAGCATCAAGTATATAGAAATCGAAAACGGCAACCTACAAGACGTGCATATATAGAATATTCATTAATAGGTGAAACCTCTACGCTACCTGACGAGGTTAGGAGGATGTAGAAATCTAGTTTTTATCAGATTGCAAATACATTTAGGAAACTCTTACTATTGTCATACTCAAAATGATATATGTTTTTGAGTTTCGGCTATTTGGGTAAATGTTACGAATGTTCTGTAATGAAGAGATGGGATGTCGATATGAACAATGGGGTTTGTGTATTCTTTACTTACCAGCACAGGCCGAAGCAACAAAAAGTACTAGGAGACACCACTTAAGCATTGTGTTGGTCTTGTAGTCTCTCAGCTTCCTGCTCAACAGCCCTTTATATACCCCATGTCATGAACATATGGCTCTACGCTATTGGAATCTTATTATGAAAAGAAGGTGTTAAATATGATCAGAAACAAGGATAAAAGATTTCATAGGAGTATTCATGCAGATGAACAATGGGCTAAATGAAACTTAATCCTTGTTTACATGGTATTACTCCTTGTAGGCAAAAAATGTCTCAGAATATGGGAGTTCACAACTTATATAAAATAAATATTTCTGGTATGGCTTTCATGACAATACACATCTTCGTACTCAGGAAAGAAATATGGTGGCATATTCAGGATAGATCATTATCTTACCAATGAAAGGATTAATAATATGTTAATCCACGGGGAATTTTTTCTGAAAGAGCGAAAAATGATATACCTGTTAAGTTATAAGGTGTTACAACTCTTTACCTTCTAGAAGAGATTTCATGCACCAGACACGTGTTTCGGTTAGAAAATCCTCATCAGTGGTACTTAACTAAATGCAGAACATTAAAATATCAGACACAGCGAAATATGTTTTAGAAGCGCCCTCTGATTATATTTTTAGAATTTCAATTTTTGTATTCAGCAAAAAGTGTGCGGATACAAATTTCCTGTAGGGTTGGATCGATGCAGTAAGATAGTCAAATAAAAATATATACCCAAAATAGCATTGGGGGAATGGTTCTAGGAATCTCCTTTAACTTCGATGATATTTTTGTTTGAAATGACAAGTGTACGAAATAGCAAAATTATATCCGGTGTCAAATTATGAAAGGGAAAAAACGAAGCTTTATTTTCGGACGAAAGAGCTAGAAAGAAGAAATTATTACACTTTAAACATCCAGTCACGGTGAACAAGGTACAAAAAATGTAGAAACTTAAAGATATCAAACGTCTTTTTGGTACATTTTTGGACATAACAATTTTCATACTTTTTGGCCATATTACATTGCTTAGACTAAGGATCACTGACGAGGGTTTAGTACTCGAAACGTGCATGTCTGGTCCATGCTGTAAATTCATCAAGTTTTAAATGATGCTATTAGATTTAAAGACGTTTAACAAAGTTAATAGTAATTCTATTTTGTTTTCTGTCCCTAAATGGACATACATGGCGGAAGAGATCAAATTCCGTTGCATTTTGAGGTCCAAGAATTTTTCAGTGAAAAGTACTTTTATTTCAGCAGTTAAGGCCATTCTCATTCTGAATATTGCAAAAAGAGTCTGTTGCGATATAGACTTCAAAATATTTCGCCGTTTTACTGGAAAAGCAGTCAAATCCTATACAAAAAACACACAATCGTGATCACTCTTCAAAATGATACCATGAAAATGTTTCAATTTCTAGTTTGAAGAAGAATTGTTCTTGGAGGTAAGAATGATATGAACATTGAATGAAAAATAAATCCAGGATAAGATAACACCAAATTGATTAAATGTTCCTCGGATTTTTCAAAATAAAAAAGATTGTTCGCTCGCACCCGTAAAAATCTGGATCAGTTTTTTAGGGTCGGTTCTGATTTCAAAATTTCAAATTTCAAAGCTTTTAGAAGACTCAGATTGCGCTAATTTCCTTGCAATTATTCTTTGGTGTTTGAAAAATTCTGTCGGGAACAAATTTTTTTGTCTCAAGCATGACACTGAAATTGAATGAGGTGGGAATGTTCGGAAAAAAATCATATTGCCAGGCTTCCTAGTCTACATATTCACACGGGGAGTCCCTTTTGAGTGCGGAAAAATCGGAAATGTATGCCTGAGGGTCCCTGTTTTTGTCATACTACTTCATAAAACATGACAAATCAGAGAACAGACCTAATACATAACAATACGGAAGTGTTCCAACTCTATACCTTCATGAAGAAATTTTCAAACCAATTTTTCCTGCACCAGAAACGTGTTTCGAATATTCAATTCTCACAAGTGATGCTTCCAGCGGAGCCACCAAAATTCATTTCAGTAGCGCCCTCTTTAATGTTATGAATTACGATTTGTACATTTACTTTACAAAGAGTGCGAGGATCCAAATTTCCTGTAGGGTCGATTTAGTAGCATATCGAAATAAAATATGTTCAAAATAGCATTGGAGGTATGGTGCTAAGATGTTAACCTCTTTTAATTTCGATGATAGTTTTGAATGGAATGACAAGTTTTCGAAATAGCAAAATGATATTTCTTATGTCAAATTGATAAAAGCCAAAACAAAGCTTCTTTCAGGCTATAGAGCTGTAAAGAAGTGATTAATACACTTCTATTATTATTCTATTTAGTGTTATTGCGAAGACCTAAAGGGAAGCGAAGAGAATAACAATATACAGTGTGTCTGTGAGTGTAATGTGTGTAAGGGGGAGACATGCATAAACATCAAGTCATGGGGAACGATTTTAACTGCTTTTAACTTGTGAATCTGAAAGATGTAAAATGAGGTGCATATATACCTCTTCATTGATAGATTGGGGCATGGGTTTTCACTACCTTTTTGTTCTTCAATTTGTCAATTGTTAACTTTTGTTTGAGTCATACTTAACTTTTGAAACCCTATAAGTGACATCAAGGTCAAATTACACGCACGCTGTCTAGCTATATTTAACTTTGTCTAAATTCAGATGGTACTTTGAAATCATCTTAGAATCTGCCCTACATCTTTTAGTGTTATTGCGAAGACCTAAAAGCGAAGCGAAGAGAATAACAATATACAGTGTGTCTGTGTGTGTAAGGGGGAGACATGCATAAATGCTCCGAATATCATTTGCATATAATATTCTCAAATGATCATGGGTTATAAAATTGAAAACAAATACTTGTCTAGATTGGTAAGCAGACATTGATGTCAAAAGCATCATTAATCGCCGGCAGAAGCCGATGATTGCTATTGATAGTTCTTTACTTCCGCCGAAGTAGGACAACTCAAGATTCAACATTGTCGATGCCACTTAGCTTGCTGTAAGGCTATTCAGTTTGACCTTCTTAATTTGCGGAACTAAGTTTATAATAACGTCACATGCATACGAAACCTTTTCATATCATCGCTCCTTCGTAATTAATATTTTAAGAGTAAAACCATAAGACTGAACTTTGTCCTTTCCAGATAAGAATTCCAAGAAGGTCCCCGACCTATGCCATGAAAAAAGAAACGTATAGTTAAAGTTGGGGACCATCTTGGAATTCTTGATTGACTGAAATGGACATTATACTTTTTACAATTAAGATGATCACATTGAGAGCCTATGATTGGTAAAGTTCACATGTTTTCATCTAGGCTTTGTAAAAACGTTAATAACTTTGAATCTGAATGTTTTAGGGAACATTACTTCAGGAAGGGACGGAGGACATATAGAAAGGCAGAAAGGGGGAGGGGGGTTCACATACATAATTTTATGAAAATATTCCATATCTAGATTCTATATACTCATGAGTAATTACAGGTATTTTTTGTACCTGAATTTTTTCGGGAAATTGATGTTTTGCATCAATGGTTTTCTTGTTTCAGTTTAATCAGTAAATTCTGAACGCTGTGTTTAGATACTTCATTTACTTAGTTTAAAACTCTGCACTCAGTAGCCACAAATGAGTTAAAGAAGATTACTTGCAACGTTTACTTACAAGCTAGAACTTGAAATCATTATATAGTAAACTGAAACGAATAAGACTGTGTCGTTAAATTATGATACTGTAAAAAAAAAGTTGGTTATCCAGGGTATATGTTTTTTAAAAATGGCGGCGCCTATGGAAACAACTTCCGTGGAGAAATCTTTTCTAGCCTTAGTATGTATTTGATCTTTCTTACTATGTGCCTTATTTTCCATTTCATAAATATACGTTTCCCTTAAAGCTTGATCAGAGCAAGCGGGCTCTTCGAGCAAAGTAATTATTCTAGCAGCAAATATATGATTAAAATAATCATAGCCCTATAAATTAAAGTAAACATATGACTCTGCATATACATTAATATCATGCAGACTTTCATAAGGCCTAAACTATCTTAAAAAGAAAAAAAAAAGAGAAAATACTTTATCTTCCTCAATTAACCTAAGTATTTGTACTGTAGATAGATCCAGTACCATGCATATTATTGTTTTGATAATTTCAAGAGTATAACCATAGTATCGAAGGAGATCCTATTACAATTTCGATTAAAGTTGAATTTAGATCATTCTGATTGTTTTTCAAGTCACCAAGGAAAGAGATCGAAATGCCAAAGAACCATACATTGGCGCTTGAATTGTCCTAATTTTAGAAATGAAATTCACTGTTATTTCTTTAAAACTTCTAGAAAGTTTTCACAAGTTTATATTGACCTTAGATGTTTATTTTTATATTTAAGTCCAAAATGCTAATGCAGGTGCTGAGTTGAAAGATATATATTCCGTCAAAGGGCAGTAATGTAAAGAAAAATTTACCTACCTAAGTCATTTTCATTTAATGTGGTCTGCATTTCTCTAAAATATTATGTATGTTTAAAAGGTGTTTTCAAGTCATCGATATTAATATTATCTAAAGTAAACTTTCATAGATTTAAGGAATCCACAACTAGAGGCGCACATATAGTATCCATAGGAAATCAAACAACTTGTCTAAAATCATACAAAATCGGGATAAAACAGGAACCAAAGCAATTTAAACAAACATTTCCACCACATGAAAAGAAGCACACTCCCAATATAGGAGTGAGACAAGGTGCCCAGGAAGAGTCAGCATCTCCTGCTTGCATGCAACACCCGTCGCTTCAATTCGATAGAACTGTCACAACCGGTTACTTCCATTTCGGAAGATATAAGCATTTTCTGTAATTGGATGGCTCAAATGGTCTAAGACAGAATATCATCCACCATTCTGAACAATGGGACATCATAGTGTATGACGAGTTCCCCATGTCGGCCGTAGAACTTCCTCAGTGACGATAATAGTCGGTCCCAATCGTATCCCTTGAGAAGCTCATCTGAAAGACGACTAGCTCTCAAAATAAAATCTGCGTATTTGGTACTTGCTGTGGCATTACGTATCAACTGAGATGTGAACATGCCATAAGCAGGCGATAAAGGGATGTTGCTACTCAGAAAAGTTTGTGATGCTGAAATTGAAATCTGCAGAACTGTTGCTGCACAGTTCAAATGGTCGTCGTGAAAAAAATTTGATGCCGCTTTTTCTAAAAAAAAAAAAAAGATGGGAAAATATAGATGCTAAGGTTCAGAAAACGTAGTATTAGAATAATTAAGATAAGAGTAGTAATCCTGCAAAACGGCAGATTTTAAAAAATGCTTCTCGTCAAATCCAATATAGTCGGAAAACTTTTGCCAATACCACAAAAATCAGCCAATTGTTTATGCTCATCCTATTTGGCGGTTTGCATGTTATATTGGAAAATATGTCCTATTATTAAACTTCAGTACACCATATGCATATCCAAAAATTGATGTCTCATCAGTGACACTAAAGGCCGAAAAAGGCCGAAAAATAATACATTTCGTAGTGGAACAAAAACGATGATGTCACTCTAAGAGCACGGAGAGTTTCAAAATGTTCCTATTTGAAGACTGAATCAATACATGATGTGATATTGTTAAAAATCATCGGCGATCTTTAAAACGGTTTTATCATACAATATCGATATTTCAATTTAATTTCAGCATTTGAGTATTTTATGATTTTTCTATTTCCCAACTAATTGTAATGCGAATAAGAGACATGTGTAGTCTGTCGATTCAATTGTGTGTTTGTTTAACATAGAAAAAAGTGCCTTCTCTATCGAGGATATGATTCTAGACTCATCAAAGTAACGTTCGGTACAATTTTCGACATAATAACTTTCTAGCTTTTTGGCCATATTGAGGATCTATGACGAGGGTTAATTACCCGAAACACGCATGTATGGTCCATGCTGAAATTTTATCTGTTTTTAAATGATGCTATTAAATTTGAAGACGTTTGACATTTGTACCACTTGGCCAGTGTCACTGTTGGTTGACCAGGAGTCCCTGAGGGCACAAGTAGCCAAGTTTGATCAACTTCGGTTGATCGTTTCTTCAACGCATTCGAAAATTTCTGTTATCAAAAACGTGGGTCCTGTAGCATCATATCCCAGCAGAACGTAGGTCTTGTAGCATCATATCCCACCAATCCTGCCACGTCTTTCGGTACATTTTTCGACATAACTTTCTAAATTTTTGGCCATATTATATTGTTAAGATTGAGGATCACTGACGAGTGAAAAGTACCCGAAACGTACATGTAGGGTCCATGCTGAAAATTTATCTTTTCTTAAATGATGCTATTAAATTTGAAGACGTTTGACATTTGTACCACTTGGCCAGTGTCAGTTGGTGGACCAGGAGTCCCTGAGGGCACAAGTAGCCAAGTTTGATAAACTTCGGTTGATCGTTTCTTAACGTATTCGAAAATTTCTGTTATCAAAATTTCTTGAAATTGCTAAGACATTTCACCAATTCTGCCACGTCTTTCGGTACATTTTTCCACATAGTAACTTTTTGGCCATATTACATTGTTAAGATTGAGGATCACTGACGAGGGTTAAGTACCACCCGAAACTTGCATGTCTAGTCCATGCTGAAAATTTATCTGTTCTTGAATTTGAAGACGTTTAACATTAATCAAGATACTGAACCCATCTACAATTTTGTGTCGGCATCATTTTCAGCACCGCACATTGACCAACCACGCCGACTACGACTCAAAGACTTCAGATGTCAGACTCTCGTATGTGAAACTTGATCTCGATCCATTGTCTTATCAAAGAGTTGGTCGGCTTTCTCGGGTAATAAATAATCAGCTCGCTTCAGAAGCAGAACTTGGACTGTGTTCGTATTAACACTATCTTTAATATCTATCTACATATTTTTGTGTCACTCAGGGCCCAGAGGTATAACTGCCTTGTTTGTGATGTCACCTTACAATAAGAAAGCATTGTGATTTACACTAACTGCAGGCCTCTCAATGCCATGTGCGTATCACGGTGTATTGAATTTGAGGGTTGTTCGCACATAGTTAGGATAACCACACCATTTGCTATTATCTAGCGTATGACCGTCAAAATCGGCACCGGTGTCACCTAAGTCTTTCTAAGATTATCTATTGTCATCCATGTCTCTTGTTTTAGTAGGTCTGCTTTGATTGAAGTGCTGGTAGCGTAGTGGTTAGCGCGATTGACTACGAAATCAACATTTAAGTGTTCCAATGCTTTGATATATGATCAAATTTGGAATCTCAAAACGTGCAATTTAAAAATAAAGGGGGATTTTCGTATATTTTCAGGTCTTCGCCAACACAGCTGAGTAGAATATTATGGACTTGGTACGTATGAAGAACTTATGGTTCCCTCCAAGTGTTGGGGTTTTTTTTGGTCAAAATCAAGGTAATGCTGCCAATGAATAAAGTAGTATACGGAAGTGTCCCAGTTCTATACCTTCATGAAGAAAATTTCAAACCAATTTTTCCTCCACCAGACACGTGTTTCGAATATTAAATTCTCATCAGTGATGCTTCCAGCGGAGCCACCAAAATTCATTTCAGTAGCGCCCTCTTTTATTTTTTTGAATTTAGATTTGTATAATTACTTTACAGATAGTGCACGGCTCCAAATTTCCTGTAGGGTCGACTCAGTAGCATATCCAATAAAATCTAATTTCAAAATAGCATTGGAGGGATGCTGCTAAGATGTTAGCCTTCTTTAATTTCGATGTTTGAATGGTAACAGGGGATATCCTCTATTGACAAACTTCCTCAGAACAGAATATATCGACAGACTTAAAGCCTGAATTATTAAGATAGATATTGTAAGAAGCACTGTTTATTTTTTTGTTCTACTCTGAAATTCAACATTTGACCTGTTTCTGACGATTTTTCAGACTCTTTTAATACTCAGACATTTATGCATTGCATGCGCATTGCAGATATTTAGGGAATGAATTTGAAATGGCTCTTTCGATTCTAAATAATTGATGTGTGCTTTCTTTTATTCCATGTTTATTTGTGATGTTTGCATAATCATCAAAGAAGTGCTTATTCAGTCTCAAAGTCGAGAAAGCAAGGCAAAATCATTAGAATTTACATTGGAACGGTTGCGAATTTCGGAATGAATAACAATCCGAAGTGAGATCAGGTGCCCAAGGAGAGTCAGCATCTCCTGATTGCATGTAACACCTGTCGCAACAGCTCCATGGAAACTTGTCAAATTCGGTGATTGTATAAATGTACATATTGGTGTACATATCAGCTAGATATTTCTTGTTTGATGATGACAGCCATTCAATTTCGAGGCATATTACTTACTAGAATCAAGGACTTTTCTAAAATTCACTACTAATTCACTACTAATGAAGTCTTGTGCACAATAATGTATACTGTTCGGTATAAAGCCTTCTCTTTACACCAGGAGGGAGTTACTACCAATAAAAAGATATACACGGAAATATAATTACGGGTTGAAAAGGTAGGGGTACTTATGAGAGGAATGTCAAAAATCGAGCGAAAAGTCACAAAAAATACATTTGTTTACACAAATTTGATGTTAATTGTATCTCTCTATCAAATGAAATGTCAAACTTGGATAAGAGAAATTAACCTTGAGGTTAATTTATCAATATCAACAGCAAAAACAGCAATCCGGAAACTGAAAAGCGGTACTATGTCGTATTTATCAGCCACATATCTATCTTTCAGGCACGAAATGCGCAAAGTGTAGAAATAGACAACCTTCTCGTTTATTTCCTTCCTAACGGTTAAATATTTGATAGGAGCTCAATCTGAATAGATTGTTACATGATATAAAAAGAAAAGATGGCTTTAAAGACGGATTCTAAAATAGTCATCCATCCCTTTTTTGTTTGTTTTTCGCCTGTGGAACATTCCCCCCCCCTCTCGCTTCAGAACCACACTTGGTCAGAAAAATTGTTTATTGATATATACCTTTGGTAAAAGTGGCATTCTGAACCGAGGGGGGCAATGTTGTAGAAAACTTTTCCGTTTTCCATTGATTTCTAAAGGAAAATCGCTTATTTAGACACAAAAATCGGTCTTATTTTAAATAATTTATCCAACCTGACAGAAGATCCATATCTGAACAAAGTAACCTCTTATTTTTACCGAATAAAAAATTCTTAATTTTTGTATTTTGAAATTTCGACCTTTCAGGGCAGATTTTACGCCTTCTCTTAACAGCTCCTTTGTCTAGTTGGCAAATTCGCGATTCATTGAAAATTTGCATGTCACTATCTGTTCTTAAATGATGTTATTGAATTTGAAAACGTTTAACATCTGACGTTAGATAGTCATAACTTAAATGTTTCATTTGTATTAAATTCTAGAGGCTCTTATTTGTATGAGCATCGCCAATATTACGTGTAACAACGTCAAAAGTATCTTGACGTGACGTCACAATAGACAACAAAAATTATAGGAATATATTTCCAGTTGCCCAATGGGCGTTTAACTTTGGGAATGTACTAATAATGTGAACATAATGAAATAAAAGACAGAACATCTTATCAATGTCTCATGATTTATTGTTACATAGTTAATGCACAATTGATCATAAATGTACATTTATTCAATTACATTGCCTTGGTTTTCATCTGCCCAACATCATAGACACTGAAAACAAAACATAAATATATCAGTTATGAAATTGAAAAAAAAATCAACAACAAAAATTTTTCAATTTTTTTTTTCATTGTAGCACGGTCTTGTATTTAGAAAAAAAGAGATTAAATTCCCATCATGCCTGAGGGAAACAGAATCACCATGACAAAGCCAATGTAAAAATCATATAGCATCCATATTGCGACAGTTGTATTTTTTTTCTATTTTCGTTGGAAAGTTCCCTGAAGAATACATTTTTTTTCATTACTTTCATAAACATTAACATTGATTTAATTTAATCTAATTTATATTTTGGGGAAATTTAGATATTTTTTCTCACAAAAGGAATGTGATACAGTGTAAGAATGGCTTAGCTATGGATTTTCTCCAAAATAAGAGAAATAATATCTTTTTTAAAGCACAAAAGCGGTCGGCTATTTTTATAAAGATCGAAAGTGAAAGTAGAATGCCGATACTGCGATAGGTGTTGTGCAGAATTAAAAGCGACTTTCCCTCCCCATAATTTTGGATTCGATTTACAGCTAGCATAGCCTAATCTTGCATCACATTCTTCTTTTTATGCCCCCGGGGGCATAGAGTTTTTGGTCTGTCCGTCTGTTTGTCTGTTTGTCCGAAAAACTTTAACATTGGACATAACTTTGGAATGGAAGGTGATATTTCATATGTGCATTCCATGTGACAGGACCTACTTCTGAAAACTGTATTGTCGTAGCAAAGTTACCTGACCGGGCGGAGCTAACTCAATCAAGCGAATGAGACGAGTCAATTAAATTTTAGGATAGATAGACTATGAATTGCATGTAGTAAATAGTCATTACCATTTATTTTAATAGCTTATATCATCTAATCAGAAGTACGCTCTTCTGATGACCAGGTGAAAATAAGCCCCACCCGGTCAGGTCAGATTGCCACGACAATGACATTGGGTATAACTTTTGAATGGCAGGTGATAGAGCTTTCATATTTCACATGTGTAATTCTTGTGACAAGACCTTTCAATCAATACCAAATTTTGTGACCTCGACCTTGACCTACTTTTCAAAAAGTTTAATATTGGGCAAAGCTTTTTGATGGAAGATGATACGGTTTTAATATATCACATGTATATTCCTTGTGATAAGACCTTTCTATCGATACCTTTTTTTACCTCGTGACCTCGACCTCGACCTTTGACCTACTTTTCAAAAGCTTTAACATTGGGCATAACTTTTGAATGGAAGATGATACGGCTTTCATATTTCACATGTGTATTCTTTGCAAAAATACCTTTCCATCGATACTACCCTATTTTTTCACCCCGTGACCTTAATCTTTGATCTACTTTTGAAAAACTTGTAACATTAACTCTTGCCTGTCGATTTGACCTGCTTAATAGAAAATGATTTTAATACTAAGAAAGATGCTGCGGGGGGAGTTTCGCATTTCACAAACACAGATTTTAGTTTATTGAGATCTATTAATTATCTATATTACCCGAAAACATAGATAAAATAGAATAATATGCGTTGCTAAATTACCCACCACGAATAAGGCGAATGACATATATGACACGTTCAATATTTGAGAAGTATCTGATTCTGATGCGACATGCAATAGGCCAGTTGCCAAAATACATAATGAAGGACCAATGACGAAGAAACGTTTTGTGCTCTTTTATATTCGTAAGTAACAATAAAATCACGTGACGTAAAAAAAAAATGATGCCGCCGAAAGACGTTGACTCGGAAATTTAATGCTCATAACATGATTTGGAAATGATCTATTGGGAAACGAAAATAACTTAAAAAGTTGTTGTCATACAAGCGAATCCTCCGTCAGTAAAAACGCTGACGTTCATAATTTGCCATCCCGCCGTTTCTATGAACTTTTTTAAGGTGGTGCTAAACCCATTTCATATCATTGTTGACCATTTCCCGTTTTTTTTTTTTACGACAATGCCATATATCATGTAGTATATCAAAATGTCTGTTACAAAGTGAAGAACACTTTTACACTAAGAATAAGTTCAAGTATTTCATATGCTATCAAAAAATATTTCATATGGAGAAATAGCGCCACTTCTCTCTGTCACGTGACGTAGTTCGGTGCAAATGAGTTAAAGAAGATCCTGACGATGATCTCAACAGCACTCACAATAGAGCACCAAATTGAACATCGACGGACCCCCAGCAAGCTAGAGGTGGGACCAGGTGCCCGGGAGGAGTAAGCATCCCCTGTTGGCTAGCCGCACCCGCCGTCGATGTTCACGCACGAAAATGAAAAGAATATATAAAGTACATGCACTGTCTGAGTGCAACTGCCATTAAAATCACCTACTAGCTTTTTTCCATTAAAGCTTTTTTTAAGTAATTTCTGTTTTTCATATTACTTTCAATTTGTTATGTAACGATGATTCATAGCCTTTTTTCAATTCCATGCGAAAATATAATGACTTTATGCTGAAATATAGAGGAAATTTCGTAAAAAAGACGGAATTTTTGAAATACGTGGGAACCGCCAAAATCAGTTATTGGAAAAACTGAAGGTGTCTGACATCAAGTATTTGTTAAAAACTTTCAGTTGCGATGCCCGGAACATGAATTATTACACTAGAAACCTTAGAAAACGGACATTGAAGTTGCCAAAACTCACCAAATCCTGCTGTACTCTTATGAAATAACAGTGCAGCTTATGGGCGGAATCTTAAAAATTTTCAACTCGTGTGGGAACCGCGAATTTAATACGTATAATATTTTTTTTTACATCAAAATATTCAGAAAATAATAGAGTATCATATCCAATGCCCGGAAGCCATTTAACAACCTTAGTTACGGTGTCTGCAACGTTTGAATTAATGATGCCCATATACAACAATACTTATTTCAAATCTGGCTGCAAGCCTTGACGCATATTATGACGTCATAGCTCTAATGCTAGAGTGGCATCATTTCTCCAAAAATTGTGAAATCTAATCAATTTTGCCAAGAAATCTAGAGATTAAGACAATTCCATTTTAGCTAAAGAAATAGTACTTAAATGATTATACATTTAATAATTCAGGGCATGCTTATGCTGCATCCTTCAGAAAATTGCATCGGAACTTAACTACAAAAATACACATATATTTACTATGAAAACGAAAGTAGACTTGTTACACGTGTAGATATATGTAAGCACGTAACACTGTAATTATCTATTTTGTAGAGAAATAAATATTGGCATGTCCTTCTTTATTGTATTATTGTATCATTTAAATTGATTTATTTGTTTGAAAAAGAATCTGTAAGACCCACATATTTCTAGGCAAAATTAGTGAGATTTTCCCCATTTTTGAAATTCATATTAAATATCCGAACTTTTGCATCGTATATGTTTTTTTCCTTCAGATTCCGGCAGACATTTTGATATACAACAAGATATAACTTCAAACTATGTAATCAGACAGGAAATGATAAAATGGTTTTAAACAGTAATATGAATTTGTGTTTAGTGCCACCTAAACAACATGGAAAGACAAACAGTTCTGGCGGGCATATCTGTCTGTCCATGGGTTAACATACAAAGATATGTGCAATTAGAATTTTAGATATGCTACTTACTTAATTCAAGTGAACGTCTATAACGTCTTGCTGTGGCCACTACATGCCCTCCACCACCACTACTAGAATGGGCAACAGCGGGTCCATGAGAAGATTGAGCGTGGGATCTAGCGTGTCCACGTTTTGTGTGAGCGTGTGCACCGGCTGAATATACTCCCGATGCATGTGATAGGACATGGCCAGAGTGCGAAGTAGATATCGCCGATGCAGTCAGTCCTAAGGCTTTTGAATAGGCATTTTGATGTTTTGCATTGGAAACTGCCCCTGCATGTCCGAATCTGGCAAACGCACTGGACGATACCAATCCATTCTTAAAGTAATCTTTACAAAAGACAACAGAAAAAAACTGTATTTATACTTGTATAAGCCATTCGAAATATTCTTATTAGCCATATGAGATAAATGTGAAGAATTTTAATTTTTAACTAATTTCATACGTCAAAAATGTTAAAAGGGACTGCAAAAGTTGCTCTTTTTTTTCAGAATATGAATGAACGAATACACAAAGATGAAATAGATTTCAACATGACTATTTTGAGCAGAAGTCAACTAAAAGCTTGTCCAACTTCTCGTTCTATATACTTTTCATCAAATTACATCTCTTTTTAAAAAGGTATAAAAGCTTTCGCATTTAGAGAAACTTGATTTTTAGAATTGTTGTTCCAATTATATAGCATCCGTGTGACTTTAGCATTGAAACACAAAGTCTTAAAATAACAAGTTAACAGGGGTGTCAAATTAATCCCATGCTATTTGAAAAAAAGGTATATAATTTCAAAGAATAGACGGACAAACAGACTTAATACTATTAGTCTATTACAATACATGACGCTGACGTAAACCATGGTTCAGGTTATTTGAAATGGAAATTTCAGAAATGAAAGATTCATTTGACATATTTCTAGTTGTGTAGTGGTAGACAAAGTGTTGAAATTCTGTACACATTGGAAACATTGACACTTTTACAATGAAATGCTAGAAGGTATGCACCGAATCTATTTCTTCAACAAGAACACTTTGAAGTTCGGGCCGGTCAAATAAGTTTCAGACGGTACACTATATCTTTTATAATACTGATACATTCTTTATATGAAGTGTTTTTTGATGTCGTCTTTTGGTGCTGGGTCACAGTAAAAGCGATCTGAATTAAAACTGCAACAGAATATAGACCTGTAGAATATGAATAACACTGTTCACAAGTTATAGAAAATGTAGCTAATCCAAAAATGATAAATGAGAGAACATAAAATCAGGCAAGTTGGAAAATAAAACAAAGAAAACAGAATTGTCTGCTGGGCAGAACTGAACTCCAAAATATTGACTGAATGTAAACATCAAAAAGTGACCCAACAGTTATTCAGTCTCAAAGTCGAGAAGGCAAGGCCAAATCGTGTGAATTCCCATCGGAACAGCGAAATCTTCAGCCCAGGAAGAAAAGGCATCCTCTGTCAACACTACACAGTCAATTGTGCCTCATATGAAATTCAAATGAAATGGGCATCATGTAAATTTCATTTGAAAGTTCAAGTGACATTCAAGTGAAGTTCGATCAACTTCGGTTGATCGTCTGTCCCTTCAACGCATTCGAAAATTTCTGTTATCAAAATTTCTTGAAATTTCTGAAACGTGTGTCCTGTAGCATCATATTCCACCCATCCTGCTACGTCGTTCGGTAAATTTTTGAACATAATAATTTTCACACTCTTCGGCAATATTACATTGTTTAGAATGAGGATCACAAGGATTTATGTGAAAAACATTTCGCATGAATTTAATATAAATTTACATTAACATGAATTTCACATGAATGTTTCTTTTTGAGCTTCATGCAAAATTGAATTCACATAAAATTCATGTCAGAATCTTTACATGGATTTCATGTAAAAAATTCATGTAAATTTCATGTTCGTGCTCGTTTCACATAAATTTCATGTGAACATTTACTCAAAGTTCATGCAAATTTTACATGAATTTCATATGATGCATAACTGGCTGTGTAATGTTGTTTCATTCGGAGGGAGAGAATACTATGTGAATAATTAAAATTTTATGAATTTGACATCGAATCTGTCTCCATTTATTGATACTGTAAACTGTATTTAGGTTATTTAGGTTAATGAATTCAATACTTACAAACTCCATCTGCGCAAGAAAAAAGAAAGCATTGAAATCTTCGAATTAGAATAGAAACATAGTATAATTCTTATATAATATCTTATGAAATAATCTACTGAAATAATGAATGTTTTGAATGCAAATTGATTAGTTACTATGTGAAAAATGAAAAGAATATACAATATTCGGCTGAATTGTCATTTATTTACAAAAGCAAATTGAAATTGAATGATATACATCTAAAATTATCATTAACATTTGTATATCTGCATCATTTTAAAACGAAATAATGCATAAGTATCTTCGAAATCAATGTACGCATGAAATATATGTTCCCCTGTTTCATTTGCTGGCACATAGCATTCCTGTGCTGTTTTTTTTCAAATACATTAGCTAATAAATAACCATATATCATATTTGGAATTTGAAATTTTCATTTATATTTAATTTAGATTCGTCATGGAGCAATTTTCAAGAAAATGAATCTAAATGAAACGTGCATTAGCCCCGATGTATGGGAAAGTTTTGATAACTCTCTCAAATAGAAATATAGTTACTTACATGTATGGGATATACAGAAAAACAGTAGAATACAGAGCTTGATCATGGTTGTATGTTACCAGCGATGGAAGTGTGCGTGTTACCGCGAGGTTTACAATACTTAAACATAGTAGACATCTGGTAATGAAAGGTCCACGTAACCAACCCTTTGATGTTAAACAATATTGGCAAATTATCATACTAGGAAACAAGTAAAGTATGTTACTCCCTATTCTTAGCAGGTGTAAGTATAGTATTTGAATAAAATGAAAAAGTCCCATTTTCCTGTTAAGTTCAACCTTATTGAGGAAACACCAAATATATATATATCCAGCTTTACAACTCATGACCTACTTGAATAACTTTTCAAACAAAATTTAATGCACAAGACAATGTTTTAGATAGTAAATCCTCATCAGTGGTGCAATTGTGTAGCATCACGTGACTTAAGTTGGTGAAACCATGAATAAATAAAAAGCACAGTTGGAGGAAAGAAAATTGGAACTGCAATAACTGCTTTGATTAAATTTTATCTTTTCATACCCTTTATCCTTGTCTAAACAAATCCTTTTACAATCATGGACTCGTTAGTAAGTAAAACGCCGTTGTTTTTACGAATATTGTGACAAAAGCTTAGGTTTTTGCGTGGAAACCATGACAACATTGTGTTTAACATTTTCGATCACGACGTTCCTTTTGTCAGAATGTTTGTAAAAACTAGAATTATTTCTTGATTGATAAATAAGGAAGCATCAAAATGTCATTATTTACAAGGACATCGGCTATGAAAAGATAAAATTAAATCAAAAATATCATCACAGTGCCTGTTTTCTCTCCTCCAAACGAGCGGTGTGCCTCCATTTTGTGTTTGTGGTTTCACCAACTTAAGTCACGTGATGCTACACAGTGGGTACTTAGAGCCAAAGTTGAGTTTGCGCATGTTTGTTATAATATTAAAGAAATAATTCTAACTGCTAAACTCCAAAACATCCCTATATGAAAACATAGAGCAGACAAGCACGACAAGAGACGCAAAGGGAAAAAGCAACACAGAATAGGACATGAAGTACACAAATACACTAAGGAAAAAATCTATTCAGCAAAGAGGGGATCTCCAACAACACACACAGCAAAACACCAAAACACCCAATGCAAAAATACAAAGCAGACAAGCACAGAAAGAGACGCATAAGGGACAAGGAATGTCACGCACAAACACAGAAACATCAAACACAAAGGACTACACATAAACCAACAAGACCAATAGGCAACCGTTGTCGACTTAGGACGGCCATCTGCCACGGAAATAACAGAAGGTGTGGTTATCCTGGATTGCAATATACATTCAAAATGGTTGTAAAGCTTATGAACTTTACATATTTAATTGTAACCAAACAAACGAGTATTATATTATTTGAAACCATACGATGAAGAAGTGATTGTTTATGATTATTTCTTCACTAAAGGAGTCATCATGATATTCTTCACTCACTAGTATTTCTATGCACACATGAAACAAGTCACTTCCACTTCTACTTACGTAGATATTAGGCATAACAAGACATAAAGACGCGGGGATACATAAACAAAAAGGGGAAGCTGGTGGACCCCGAGGGCTACGTCTTTCTGTACATTTTTTTGACAGATAGCTTTCACACTCTTTGGCCTTTTTCAATTGTTTAGATTAGGAATCAATGACAAGGGTTAAGTACCCGAAACGTGCATGTCTGGTTCATGCTTCAAATTTATCTGTTCTTCAGTGATTCTATTGAATTTGAAGACGTGTAACATGATTATGTAATGAGAATCAAAAACATAACGTCGAACGCAAAAAACAGTCCGTGCTCTGTTGTCTGGAACCGGAGAAGTCCGCCAAACTTTCAGAGAGGACATATAGTTAAAACCATGTCTTTTCTAATCATAATAATATAATGGCGTTTATATAGGGCGTCTTGGATTCCCTTCGTTAAGTCAGTCAGAGTGCAACATTCAAGAATATGCAGGTACAAGGTTGATCAAATGGCAAGAGTCTCTTTCCAGAGACAGAACGATCATATTGTCGACGGTTGATAATCGACGCATTCTCGGTGGAAAATAAGGGAGGGGACCTCCAACAAGACCCGGTTGCAACACCCACATCAAAACATAAAAAACACCAAAAGTGAAAACACAGAAAAGACATACACAACATGAGACGAAAAGAGACAAGATACACTATCAAACGCCATCAAAACACCAACACAAAAGACTCTACATAAACAAACGATATTCTAATTATTTTTACCCTTATTTTGTATAACGGTTATGATATTACCAAAGGTAATGCACTTTCTGTTATTTGAAAGGAAGCTCTTATTTTATTTGAAAGGAGCTCAGAGTATTTTTGTAAAATTTCCAGACAGTCTTAACTAATTTATGAAAGCGGTCACCTTTACTCAAAAGTTTCTTTGAACACCAAAAACAACACAGAAACATCATATAAAAAAGTCCACACATAAACCAATGAGACCATTTAGCAACCAGTGCTGACTTAGAACGACAATCAGCTACACTGTAGCAAGTTGTGTAGTTATCTGGATTACGTGAGCACAAACCTCCCATTTTTTCCGGTTACCAAGATGTCTTGAAGAATGCAAAATAGTAGTGAAATAACCTCCCCATTGTATGATGAGCATACAATTAAGACAAGAATGACGCAGGGGCCAAATATAAGAATCAGAGATATAACGAAATATTATGTTTTTATTTTTAGAATCGGAACAAAAGATATAATAGTGTTTTTCTTAGAAGTAATATCAATCTTTGAACTTATTCTTAACATATTTGTGTATCAAACGTATTTTTAATGCAACATGATTTATAAGTTTGAAGAAATCTAATTCAAGCTCGTCTTGAAATAAAATGAATCACTTTCTCTCGAAAGAAAGTGATATACGGGGTGTATATATTTTTATTTCTTTGCAGTGTGAAGCATGTGACATAGTAAATAAATAGATAGAGAAAATTTAGCTAAGACCTATTTTTAACTCGTTGAAAACCTAACTTGAACACATTGAGCAAAAATTGATTCAAAAGTCGCGATGTTTGATATTCCATCTTAGTAAACTGCTTTACATAAAGTCCGATACTATAATGAGGTATTTATAGAAATTAAGGTAAATCATGAAACAGAATAGCAAAAAACTCAACTCTTAACATTTATTCACATTATTAAACTGAACCTGAGTAAACGATAAAAAAAAGCAAACTGCATGAATAATTCATGTCGTTAATGAGGAAAAACAATAGGAAAATATGACTTTTTCATACATATTATATAATAATTCTACATATAGGTCCCATAGCGTCTGAGAAAGTGTTAACACCTCTGCCAATGAAAAAAAACCAATCAAAGTGTAATTCGGCAGTTTTATAATTAAATATGTTTGAAATAGGTAGCATGGAATTAGTACACCGTTCTTGCGTAGGCTTCGGGAACATCTTTTTAAGGAATCATTGGAAATAAAATTCTGATCTAAGACCTATATATTTCTCTGATCAACTAACCTGAAGTGAACGGACGGTTTGTCACTTTCAGATTACATGATTTCTATGACTCTATTATTCTCACTCACTTACGTCGTGAGACAAAAGAAAAAACGTAGACGTAGCAGTTTGAGATTTCCTTGTCTCACACTCCACGTGACTCCTATTATGACGTCATAGAAAGAAACGTCACGCCATCGTTAGATTTGTGTAAGTGTTGGCATCGCTTCTAGCTTTAAAAAACGTTAAAGTGATGATAAAATGAGGTGAGTGAAAAAAATAATCAATCACGACGTTACGACTGAGACAGGGGAATCTCATCCTCGTGCAAAAGATTTGCTACATCCACGACTCGGCAAGCCTCGTCGTGGATTGCAAATCTTTTACACTCGGATGAGATTCCCCTGTCTCAGTCTCAACGTCGTGATAGATTCTATTATTATCATACTGTAGCGGATGAAAGGGATTGTAGAGCACATATATAGTCCGACATTATTACTTATTTGGTCAGTTACAGACCGTCTACGGAGATATGTCGGGTTGGTAAAATCTATGGAAGGCGAGGCGAAGCCGAGCCTTCCATAGATTTTACCAACCCGACATATCTCCGTAGACGGTCTGTAACTGACCAAATAAGTGTTTTATTTTGCCGAGGACCCCTTCATCACAAATTTCCCTTACCACTTCCCAGGTATTCAACCTACATAAACGAGTCATCAGCTAAAAATAGATTACGTGTAGTCTGAGCTATATAAACAATTTTTTTTACCTATATCTATAAGCGTCGGTGGTTCAGTGGTAGAATGCTCGCCTGCCACGCGGGCGGCCAGGGTTCGATTCCCGGCCGATGCATTTTTCATATTAACGTCCGCCATCTTGGATTTCCCACTTCGAATTTATTGTCTACTGACGGTCTATAAGAAAGTCTATAGAGTTATAGACCGCTTCCACGTGACGGGCTCTATCCAATCAGTTTTCGACATTCTAGTCCAAGGTGAAATAATAGTAATATAAACGCTTATTTCACGTTGCAGTGTGGAACAGTTAAAATCGTTCCCCGTGAACTGATGTTTGTCAAGTGTATTCATTACTTCTTTCCAGCTCTGTCACCTGAAAGGAGCTTTGTTTTGGCCTTTTATCATTGTGACATCATACATATATCTTTTGCCATTTCGAAAACTAGCCATTTCGTCGAAATTAGAGGAGTTTAACACCTTAGCACCATTTCTTCAATGAACATAGATTTTATTTGGATATGCTACTGAATCGACCCTATAGGAAATTTGGAGCCGCGCACTCTCTGTAATGTAAATGTACAAATGTAAATTTTAAAAAAATCAAAGAGGGTGCTACTGAAATGATTTTTGGTGACTCCGCAAGAAGCATCACTGATGAGAATTTAATATTCGAAACAAGTGTCTTGTGCATGGAAATTGGTTTGGAATTTTCTTCAAGAAGGTATAGAGTTGGAACCCTTCGATATTATTAAGTACACCTCTTCCCTTCCTTCTGCTATAACTCTATACAATTATTGACTTTTGATGAGGTCTACTCGTGACTATACAGACCTGGTCAGGTTTTGGTTAACCGAGACCGAAGGCAGAAGCTTCCACTCGACCGTTGCCAAGACCTGTTGCAGTGGAAACAGCAGAATCATGCACAGAAGCAGCATGGGGTCTAGATTGTCCTCACAAAGAAACTGCATAAGAAAGCAGCTACATGGATCCCGCTCGCCAGTGAACCTACGTTCCCAATATGTGACGTTGAAAACGGCAACCCCGGTTAGCCCAGAAAATCTAGATATGGTGTGTTGGTGTCTTGCTTAAGAAGCAGTTTCTGCATGAGATTTTCGAGAGTAGGTTGATGCCGCTACTAGGCTTCTTTGATAGCAATGTTCTCTAGGGTAGTAGCGTGACCTTGAATAGCCGTGAGGCTTTGGGTAGTAGTCTGTAAAAATAATCCTAAATGAACAAACATAGAGCTATTATGTTGTATTCAACATAATATAGCATAATGATTTGAGTATGCTTATTTCTATAATGATAACACGGAGACAGGAAATATGAACAGTGGTGCTGTCATAATTCAGTAGCACCAAATGCGTCTTTAGTCCGGTCATTTCTTCCAATTCTATGTCACGCCAAAGTCCCAATAATACGGAAAAATGTGTCAAGTTTTGAACGTCTTCAAATTCATCAGCATCATTTAAGAGCAGATATTACAGCATGGACCAGACATGCACGATTTGGGAATTGAGTGATGTTCAATTCAAACAATGAAATTTGTCCAAAATATGCCTAAAGACGTAGCAAGATAGCAGAGATAAGGTGCTTCAGGACCAATGTTTCAGATATTTGAGAAAAGTGTGTAAACAGAAATCTTCGAATACGTTTGAAGAAACCCAAATTGATCGAACTTAGCTACAGATGTCCTCACCAAGTTGTACACAATGTACAAATATTAGACGTCTTCAAATTCATTAGCATCATTTCAGAGCAGATAAGGCTGTGAAATTTTATTTTTGCCAATCAGGTAAACGTTACTAACAATCATACTTCTTTTCATGCTTATCTCTCTTGTTTGTGATTTTCTCCCTATCGTGAAGATAAAATGGTATTCATTCTAAACCAATATATTGCTTCTTTTAATAAATATTCAAGGTTATTTGAGTATCTTTATCAATATTCCATGGAAAAATTCTTCAAGACTGTCCTATTTGTTTCCATGCTCTAATGTACACTTTTCCATAAAAACAACGATAAAGTTGAGCATAACAAGGGTTTAGTACCCGAAACTTGCATGTCTAGTACATGCTGCAAATTTATTTGTTCTTAAATGATGCTATTGAATTTGAAGACGTTTAACATTCATAGATATACGTCGAATTATGACAGGAACAACGCCACTCATGCATATCTGGATGTGCAGATCTAAATTAACCATTTTACAAATAAATAAAAAAATACGAACAGCAAGTGAATCTTGTTTCTGAATAAAATCGGAGAAACTCATATATGACAAATAAAAACACAAACACTCAAATACACACATTTTCGTTCCTTAGGCCTTTATCAAGTGTAAAAAAAATTGCAATAAAGGCCAGAGAAGCAAGGATGGATTGTTATAGATCGTCGTTTTTTACACTTGATAAAGGCCAAGGGCCAAAAATTTGTGTATTTGAGTGTTTATGTTTTTATTTGTTATCATCCCTTCCCTCTGGAAGATATATTTTAATCATATATGACAGTTTTTTTTTCAAAGATGCCATGTTAGGTCATCATGAACATCTTAAGTATAAATGAATTACTATTGAAGTGCATGCTATTCGTTTGCAGAACAAAGTAACATTCCACCTCGGGGTTTTTCTTTAGAGAGGGAAACAATAAGCCGAAGGATGTTGTACATACATGTACAATTATTGTGCGTGTTTTACTACACGTATACGCAAGAACCTTGTCTTGTTTTATGTAAAATGGTGTACGTCAATATCGATTTAATTGTAAACTACGTAGACCCGGAATGTTGCACGCTTATTGTATGACGGCATCAACCACTGACTCGTAAAAACACGACTTATAACATGATTATACATTAACATCTTGGTAATGATGTAAACAGGGTTGAGTTTAAGTGTTTTTATATTGCTTGATCAATTAAGTGACTGTGTGGAAAATGTTTTCAAGTAGCAGTCTAATTTCTGTCCTCTTTGTAACTTTGTTTTATTGTTTGATAGGTGAGTCTGGGTTTTGTTTATTTCATTTGAATTAAAACTTTATGTTTATGTATATGCAAGATGTAGAACTTTATCTGCCTTCCAGAAAGTTCTAGTCATCTTAAGCTAAAACGATTTTCAATCATGTCAATATAGAAGATGTAAATATGTAAAAAAAAACATTTTTGTATGTTTTGTAGCTTAAAATACTGTTGAAATTTTGCTTATAAAAATGATTATTCATGCAGACATATAACTTCTGTTTTAGTCTTAGGCTTGATTCATAAAATTTTTGTCAGACAGAAGACGCTCTCCAACAAGACTCATTTGAAGCAGCCATAGCAAAATACCTAAATACATCCTTGCAAAAATACGAAGACACACACACACAGCAAGAGACGCAAAAACGACAAGGAACACCAAATACGACATCATGAGTTAATTCCCCTTTCATGCTCGCGGTATATATGAGAAATACTTGTTGTAAACAAAAATGAGGATATGCCATACTCCTAAATCATGTAAACCGTATTTCGGGTTATTTTCGCGTTTGGTAAATTTCGCGAAAATGACCATAAAAAGATGTGTCTTTATGATCCTATGATATGATCCTTTAATATGATCCTAATGTCAACAGACGGACACTAGACTTCGTACTAGACTGATCTACAGTCTTGTACCAGCGCATTCTTGAAACTTGGCTCTGACTGACTGTTACGATGGGACTCCATGAAGGGCTCTGTCCAAACCTCTTTAGAGAAGACAGGGCCCCTACCACCTGTCCTCTCTGAATGTCAGTCGGACTCCTCGGATGATAACATACATGAGCTCGCGGCAGCAGAGCACGGATTGTATTGCGTACGCCCTCTTTTTATATCTATTTGCATACTCATCTGTGTTACTTGGGCCCCTGCGTTTTGCGGTTTTGTTTGTGTGTGGTCATCTGACAGTGAGGAGGTTGTTTTACACCACAATTGTACGTTCTTCGAGACCTCTGGGTAATCGTAAAAGTGGGAGGGTTGTGCGCACGTAATCCAGGATAACCACACTTTCTGTTATTTCCGTGGCAGATGGTCGTCCTTAGTCGGCACTGGTTAATGTGTAGTCCTTTGTGTTTGATGTTGTCCCTTTGTCCCGTCATGGAGTCCCGTCGTCACAGTCAAAGTGCAAGTTTTAAGAATGCGCTGGTACAACACTGTATATTGGTCAAGTACCAAGCCTCGTGTCCGTCTGGTGACATTAGGATTATATTCAAGGTATAAAAGGCGTTTGATGATTCTGACGCATTTTCGATAGTTATGTTGTCTATCTTTGATCCCTCTGATCTTGTTTATTATGTCACCATAAAATGCAGGTTGTGAAATACCCAAAGTAATATACTCTGTTGCCTGGATTGGTCCGAATTTCAGAAGAAGTTGACAATAATTTTTGTAAAATTTCCAGAAAGTCTTTACTAGTTTGTGAAAGCGAAAACCTTGTCCTAAAAGTTTCTTGGTAATTTGTAAATTTCTACTATGAAAATCCAAAACATCAGTACATGCTCTAGCATACCGGATGAGCTGTGAAATGTAGATACCATAGGGCGGTAATCTAGGAACATCACCGTTAAGCCAGGGGAAAATACTATGATGAATCCAAAATTATCTCTTTTGTCACACACACTTGTATGAATCTCTCCATTAATAATTTTGATATTTAGGTCCAAAAATGGTGTTACTGTGTTTGTAGCGTCTGCCTTTTAAGAATGAATTCTTGTGGATAAATAACATTTTTAAACTTTCAAAAACAGGATTGTCGATAGTAAGAACATCATCCAGGTACCTAGAAGTACCAATGAAATATTTCACATCATCATTTTTTCTTTGCTTTTGAAGATTTTGGATGAATTTCTTTTCATACATGTATAGAATAAATCTGCAACAAGAAGCGCACAATTAGTACCCATAGGAATCCCAACAACCTCTTTGTTCTCACCAAATCTTACATATATGTTGTCCAAAAGGAAGGACAAGGCAATACACAGGTCACAAAATACGAACGGAATCTAATTTCGGAATTCCTGAACCGAAACCGAATCGAACATTGCCGAACCGCGGGAATTAAAAATATTTTCCTAAGAATTTGCCTCCTAGGCACTTACCGATCTTCAAGTCCAATATGAGTAATTTCGAACGAATTTTTCAAATATCAGTCACAAAAATAAACAGTTTTCTTTTTCATTTGCAGATATCCAGTGTCGATTTCGCCATCATCATCACTATAGATTCTCTCTATTTCATCATCATCATCATCATCACCGCCACTATCACCACCGTCATCGACATCATTGGCGACTGCATCACAGACAGTTATTGAGACGTTTGATCCTACGTCGTATTTTACATCATCGAAGGCATTATTTGTCACAGCAACATGACAGTCAATATAGAGAGCAGGAGGACAGTGAGAGCGAAAAGACAGTGCCACAAATAGAGAGCCACACCTTTGGTTCTGCGAATCCGAACCTGACTTCAGATGCTTCCATAGGTCAGGGACACGCGCATGCGTATACCGGTGGTCACGCACTCGTTCGCGTGTATGATACGCACTCTTTCTCTCATGTGGTTGATTCCAGCGGGAAACATGGATCTGCAACTTTTGTACATAAAGTTGGAAACAAAGTCTACAAATTTTCTCATAACTGGCGTAAAAAGTGAATCTATGTTTGTGTTTATTATGATTATATTTCTTGTCCGATGTGTATTTTCCTATTTAAAAGATTATACAGGTATTTTTTGATAAAAGATTACTATTTTCGAACCTATGATTCACATTTAAACAATATTCAATACCCTTTCATTTTAAAGGAATGCATTGCAAATTGAAACCTTGGTCCTGTGGCATAATATCCCACCCATCTTGCTACGTCATTCGGTATATTTTGGACATAATTTTCACAGATTTTGGCCATATTTCAATGTTTGGATTAAGCATCATTTGAGAGGGTTAAATACCCGAAACGTGCATGCCAGGTCCTTGCTTTAAATGTATCTGTTTTTAAATGATGCTATTGAATTTGAAGACGTATGACAATCATAACTCAGGTATTTACAGAATGTTTATTATCTTAAATCTCATAATTACGTATAATTTAAACATCTTACCATTTTGATCATGATTATAATATTTAACTCAATTATTGAATTTGTTGTTTCCATTGACATTCAACAGAAAAGAGTTTAAGAAGATCCTGACGACAATCTCAACAGCACTCACAATAGAGCACAATATTGAGCATCGATGGACCCCTAGCAAGCTAGAGGTGGGAACAGGTGCCCGGGAGGAAATAAGCATCCCCTGTTTGGCTAGCCGCACCCGTCGTCGATGTTCATGCACGAAAATGAAAAAAAAAAACTGTCTAAAACAATGCACTGTCTGAGGTTACGTCTATAAAGAAAGTGCTATGGCGACCATGCCAGGAAAAATATTAGAAAAGTAATTGACATGTATATACGAGTCTCAAGTGCTAATGCCAAACCTACTGCATGGAGTACCATTGATGAATCTGCCTATATGTGAATCCAAAACGGATGAAGTTATTCGTACATCACATTCTAGCAAATTCATACAAATGATTAACCGAACATGATGAAAAATAGAAGAAAAGATAGCTGAATTAGCACAGACATTTCTAGAAATGATTTAAGAAAATAGATGAAGAATATAACATAAAATAAAAATCAAGAAAAAACGGGACGTTTCGATGATATGGAGTCTTCAAATTTAATTGCATGATTTAAGAACAGATAAATTTGCAGAATTAACCAGACATGCAAGTTTTGGGTACTTAACCCCCGTCAGTCATCCTCAATCTAAACAATGTAATATGACCAAAGAGTGTGAAAGTTATGTCCAACATTTACCGAAAGAAGTAGCAGGATGGTTGGGATATGATGCTACAGGATCCACGTTTTAGAAATTTCAAGTCATCTTGATATCAGAAATTTTCGAATGCATTGAAGAAACGATCAACCGAAGTTGATCGGAATTGGTTACATGTGCCCTAGGGGACTCCTGGTTTACCAGCAGTGACACTCACCAAGTGGTACAAATGTTAATCGTCTTCAAATTTAATATCAACATATCAGAACAGATAAATAATTCCATTTCTTACATATATCAACATATGATTTATATATTATTTAATTAAGCTATAAATTTGGATTCATACCCATGTGAGTCATAGGTCACAGGTCAGGACCATGTCATTTTGGTCCTTTTTAATGTCGTTCAATTTTGTTAGGAAAAATGAAGTATATGATGAAATATATGGTACTAGGAGGTTAACATCTGAACACCATCCCTCCAATGCTGTTTTGAACATAGATTTTATTTGGATATGCTACTGAATCGAACCTACAGGAAATTTGGAGCTGCACACTCTCTGTAAAGTAAAGGCGCAAATTTAAATTCAAAAAATGAAAACCGAGGGCGCTCCTAAAATGATTTTGGCTGTGTCTGAATATCACTTTGGCTGGAAGCATCACCGATTAGGATCTGATATTGAAACACGTGTCTGGTGCATAATAAATTGGTTGGAACATTTTTTTCAAAATGTTATAGTGTTGGAACACTTCCGTATTATTATTTTTGCTGTACTGCCCTACTCTGAATCTACTACGTGCTAAACGTCTGAAAACGAAAAACGTTGAAAAATAAAGTCTGAGACATTTTTAATTGATACTTATGAGATTAGCAATTGGCTGTGCAATTTTTATTTTAGGCGAGACTTGGTTCACACTTATTTTTGAAGACTTGATTATTTGTTATTTGGGTATTTTATGTTTTTTCGGTGTTTTGGTGTGGTAGACTACGATGGTAACATTGTTGTTATTTTAAACTAGCAGGTCCTACAAGAAATTATTATGTTTGACAGGCTTTGCAATCACAAAAAAAAAATGCATTTTTAATCTTTAGTGTACGTCTTTATTTATTAAGTTAAATTATTTTTTCGCGCCACCTTTAACAAAGTTCGATTTCACAGTTGATATGATTGACTGTTATGCCTTGATACAGTTTTTTTACGGAATATATTTTATAGATTTATTATGTAATCAGAATATATTTTGGCAATTTTCTTATTCTTATTTATAATCCCTCTCCATAGTATGAAGCCCTATCATCTAAAGGTACAAAAGGTCTCGTCAAGATCAAACCATGAATCAACTATTTTTGTCAAAATTTTAACGCAAACGAGTCTATCATACTTAAAAATTAGAAACTGGTCGGTTACAATAGTCACATATGCCCTCACTACCGAGCTATGATCAATTATTGCTTATAAAATGGGTACCCTAATATAACCTACTTTTCTCCGTATATGACCGATTGCGAAAACATGTAAGCACTTATTTGCATAAGGCTAGTACTGTATCAAAACAAAACAACATGACTGACGGATACTGTAAAACGAGAATATTTAGCGCAAACATATTTTAGCGCAATGAGGGATGAAAACCTTTTGGCGCAAACTTATTTTAGCGCATTGACACTGTCTGGTCGATAAAATTAGCGCATAGTGACTTAATCTCTGACACCGCCAGTAGCAATTTGCCGTCGATGAATCGTATTTTTGGAGCGGCAGACAACAATATCTGTCGTGTCTGATGTTCGGACGATCGTTGGCAATAAATAAATAAATATCAATTCTATTAAAAGTGTTGAAAGGAAATAACATTGTTCTGTAAAAAGAATGTCATTGAGTGTATATCGAGTGTATATCGTCCAAATTTTCAGCTTGGCGTAAAGAGTCGTTTTACGGCAACGACTTTTTTACAACAGAATTTTATTCACGATTTGTAAATAAATCCTCTTAAAGAATGCACATCTATTGTTCAAGTACATAGAGTTATTGACTATATGTATGTCGACCCGTGCCGCAGACAATTGAATTGCCTATTCGTACACTTGTATCAATGTTTGTAATTTTTATGTTTTTTTTTTTTTACGATGACAAATATTATACATTGCGTTGTAAAAATACTGTGTTTTCTTACAAATGTTACGCCATCCAAAACTACAAGTGAGAGAGTTAGAACGAATACATATGAACGTCTATTCCTGCATTAAGGTACGACTACAATTAACGACTGCATTTTCTTTATCAATAGCTTCCAATTTGTCTTCTCTCTTTATTTTTGTTAAAATCTCGTCTGACTCTATTTTTATTTATATTTCATAATTGGTTATTACGACAAGTAGACAATTATGATCTACCCAGTACTAATTTCATTAATACATGTACAGGTACGCGTGTACTATCATTATCTACCCGGCAAGCATTAATCCAACCCAAGCGTTAATCCAATTATCTAATTAGCTATCAAAACAACAAGCGTTAACGGATAGACCATGCTGTGGACACGGTGTAATCCGCTTTAATAACACTGTCGAATACTTTTATCCTTAAATTTTCTTATCAAAATTTGTTGTTGTATCTTAAAATTTTAGCGCACAACTTAATTTAGCGCAATCATACCTCTGCGCTAATGGCGCTAAAATAAATCGAGCGCTAAATATTCTCGTTTTACAGTAACACGTGGGACGAAAATGAATCGACAATCGGTGTTATCAAAATCTGAAAAGAGAAATGTAATGAACAAATAGTATTGGCTTAAATTGGTATTGGAAAGTTATAGAGATCTAGCTTAGAGGACGACCGTGAAATTAAAACTCTGACAAGTCTGAGGGAAAATTAGCTAAAGGGATCTACAGTGTACATGTACATGTATAGTTCTCGTTTATCTTTATCAATGAGAGTTTGACGTGTATATATATCCACAGTAATTTTGATATGTGTATATATGATATATGTATTCACAGTCTAGATCAAATATTAAAAAACGAACAAAAAATCATAACTAAATAAAGGTTCATTTTCATTCAGGATTTGGTAAACAAACGCACATGTGTATAGCTGACTACACCCGCTCCCATTCAAGTTGTCATACACTATTACACGTTGTTAGTCATTTGAAAGTGTTCGATTATCCACGTTCAAAATGGTGATTTGAATGGAACATGATATCTATACATGATATCAACCTCGTATTTGCAATGAATGAAATATTAGTGATTTAGTTTTTTAAGAGAGAATTTCAAAAAAAATGTATACGTGGTTTACTACATGTTTCGTAGTAATCCCACGATGTGAAGTTCATTCAAGCGATTGGCTGATCGTGGTAGCGTGTTCTTTTTGACCTTGGTAAACGTGACTTATTTCTACATACTGTATATGCAAATAACAATTTCCGAAGTTTACCGAAATCATGTGTACCAGAGAGTAAAAATGTCTATAAAACAAAAATGTGAGATATATTTTATGTAAGTAATATATAGATGTTCAAAACGTAGTACTTAAAAGTTATGAACGGTAAAACTTCATTATTGACACTTTAATCCCTCTTAGACTATTTGTACCTTTAATTCTATTGTTGTAATTGAAATACATCGTTTGTAGTGTGTTGTGCCATCTATGGTACGGGGGCTGATTGATACGAGAGCTGATTAATATGTTGTGAACCTCGGTTTCCAGAAGGTATTCTCCGAAAAAGGACAAACAATAAATGACAAATACTATGCTTCACTTCTGACACATTTACGGGAAAATATTAATCTTACGCGCCGAGGAAAGCTCACTAAGTAAAGTTTCTTGTTCCATCAGGACAATGCTCCTCTTCACAAGTCTGTCACTGCCATGGCAATTCATGAATGTGACTTAAATTTGATTGAGCATCCGCCCTATGCACCTGATCTAGCTCCAACAGACTTTCATCTATTCCCAAAACGGAAAGCAGCTATTTCTGGCACCCAATTTCAATTCGATGATGACGTCATACTTGCAGTGGATCGCTTTCTGACCTGTAAAGATAAGGATGACAAATATGGATAATGACCATATCACTGTATACAGCACAAAATCGATAATTCAGAAAATCAGCAAAATCAGGATAAAACAGGAACCAAAGCAAACAAACAAAAACCTCCACCATATGAAAAGAAGCGAACCCCCGATATGGGAGTGAGACCAGGTGCCCAGGAAGAGTAAGCATCTCCTGCTTGCATGCAACACCCGCCGCGTCAATTCGGTAGAACTGTCACATCCGGTTACTTCCATTTCGGAAGACATAGAGTACAATCTTTGGTTGGATGGTTCAAATGGTCTACGACAGAATATCATCCACAATTCTGGAGAGTGGGACATCATAGTGTATGACGAGTTCCCCATATCGACCGTAGAACTTCCTCAGTGACGATGTTAGTCGGTCACAAACATATCCCTGACTGAGAAGCTTATCTGAAAGACGCCTAGCTCTCAGAACAAAATCCGTATATTTGGTACTTGCTCTGGCATAGCGTATCAACTAAGATATGAACACGCCATAAGCAGGCGATGAAGGGATGTTGCTACTCAGAATAGGAAAGTTTGTAATGCTGAAATTGAAGTCGTCACGTTTGTCATAGAGTGAGGTGTTCAAGTGACCATCAGTGTCGTAGGAAAACATTATGTCCAAAAAGGATGCTGAATTATTTGTCTCTGTAGACTCTTTGACTTCAAGCTCCGAAGGATAGATACTGCTCAGGTAATCCGCGAATTTTGGATTATTGATGGACAACACATCGTCTATGTATGTGTAAGTAAAGTTGAAGTCAGAAGCTAAGTATCTTTTCCCTTCAGAGACCAAAGATTGAATGAATTCAGCTTCGTACGAGTAAAAGATGTCGGCAAGGAGTGGGGCGCAATTGGTCCCCATTGGAATTCCGACAATTTGCTGGAAGACCTTTCCTCCAAACACCACAAAAATGTTGTCGATCAGAAAATTTAACATCTTAATAATATCTGTTTCAGTGTACTTATTGTCAGAATCGGATTTTTCTTTTACAAAGTAGGTTTTGTCATAGTTAACAACAATAAATTTGTATTTGCGATTACCGTTCTTACTTGTAAACACATTACTTATAATTTTTGCGAGTCTTTATTTCAATTTCGAATGTGGAATTGTAGTGTAAAGTGTCAAAAAATAAAAGCTTTGATCGAATGGACTCTACTAAAATGAGTGGATTTCTAAAAGTTCCTTCGAATTCTTCAAAATCCACATCTGGTTGATACCACTGCGAGAATATACTGTCAAACAATATTTTTTAAGCCCAGATTTGATTTCAGATAAAACTTTGGTGAGTAAGATCGATACAGATTTGGTAGAACATTTTGAGGAACCAGCGATGAAACGTTGTTTATACGGATTCTCATGCATTTTAGGTATGCAGTATAAGTATGGTAAATCTAAATCTACATTGTTAGTGTCGAAGCCAAAGGAAGCAAGAGCTGATTTGTGGTTATCTATTATTTCTTAAAACATTGATGTGACGTCATGCCTTTGTTCGAACAGTCCGAAATTTACCTTTGACTGTCCAATATCAAATCTAGGTCGCGTTTATTGGAAAAAATATACGCGACCTAGATTAGATATTGGACAGTCATAGGTAAATGTACTTTGACATCTACAGGACAACCGTTACATTCTTATTTAGAAATCACGTGACAAGAATTCCATGTATCGTGGTACTGACTATTCTAATTTTTGCTATTTTTTCCGGAGTTGACAAAATCCAGCACAATCTTATATATCTAAAGAATCGGCCGTTAATGATAATGTAAAATAACAGGGATAAATGATAATGTAAGCGGCACTATAGTTCAGTCCGTTTTTGTTTTTGTTTTTGTTTTTTTGTTTTTTCGTCTTAATTTTTTCCATCTATTTTATTTTACTTTTAATTAGATTTTTGCTCGACTTCTTCTAGTCCGAAAACCCTTACCTAAATCCAGCCTTTGACGGTTATTTTGACCCAGCCCTCCCCCCCCCCCCCACCCCCAGTGCAAATAACCATCCAAGGCTGGGTTTAGGTCAGGTTTTTCGAACTAGACTCCTTCAAAATATCTTCCTGAATTGTTTCTTTAATTTAACCTTGCACATAATAAGTTGAACGTCCCCAATGATTTCTTTTCGGTATTTAAAGGCAGTATATTATTTCTTGCTTGTCCGGAAAACGACAAATTTAGAGACACGCCCTTTTATTCTATACCTCCAAAGAAGCTTTAACTAAATCGTCATCACGCAAAGCATTCTCGTTGATTTTTCCCAAAATATTGCATCCAATTTCGTCTTGGTTTACGAAATTTGCGTCATAATTTGTCACAACTTTTCTTTTAATTGAAAATTTCATCTCCGTTATCTTCTTTTAGGCCGCCCTAAATAAATTCTACGTTTAACGTCCAGGTTCAATCTTCAAACCTACGAGGGAGGGAGGAAAATAAAAAACAAACGAAATATTCAAACAAAGCCTTGATTCAATAGAAATTAATAATTAGACATTAAATTGATTAAAAATTACATTGTGACCTCTTTCATGAAATGACTTGAAAACTCAAAAGCAATATATAAAGATAATTATGCAGAATAAGGCTGAGATAGATGGAAACTTTTCCATTCTCTGAAGTTTGTAACTGGAACATGACAATATGTGTTGCCATATGAAACAAAATGACCATAGGATATCAGCTTGCATTAGGGGTAATGTTGGGGTTACAAAGGGAAGGAACAGAGCCAAGAACTTAAAAACCCTTGCAATGAAGCTCAATTTTTTGCTTACTCCAATAATATAAGACTTTGACCTAGATATTTGGAGGGGGCTGGGGTCGAACTCTATGCTTGCCGTAGGGTCATCTATCATAGGACTACCTCTACTATCTCTTGTCAGACATTTTAGTGATTTTGTCAGTCCAAACACTGAAAAGAACTACAATCTTTTGTCAGATGTTTTCTTCAGTCCTGACACTTTTCGACATCTCTAGCTGTCCTTGGTAGAATATTATCTCTACTGATGACAGGTAGATACCAAGAAGCAAGACTTAGATTCTGAAATGTATTTGTGTAACTTGCACAATTTACAGGTACAAGGACCATTAAACATCATGAAAGTGTTTTATGTATATATACTCTATCATAGTGCAGTATCTGAGTACAGTAGCAACATTTCTTTGGTTTCAATGCAGTCAATCTTGTATCAGGATATACTGCAACCTTTTGTACACTATATTATACTAACCCTCGCTATTTTCAAAGACCTACGTTTGTTTATGAAGGCTAAAACGTCTCAGAAAGACAAAAAGATGTTTGAACTCCCCCTAGATTTTCTTTTATGGAAACTAGAAAGCGAATGTAAGTTGAAAAATTGTGACGGTTACAAAAATCCGGATCGTGCAAGTTGGGACTTTCAAAATAATTTGTTTGTTTTTTATTTTGGGAAATTTTCCAAAACCTACGCGCGCGGGGGACGTTAAACGTAGAATTTATTTAGGATGGCCTTATAAACGACTCCCTACTGCTAGTAGCGAGAATGTTAGAACCTGGAGTGATTACATTTCGTTACAGTAAAGGCAATTAACATAATAAGAACAAAGTCAAAGGTCATGCGACTTTGAATAGTGATCTATGTTTTAAGTACGATATACGCTGAAAACAATTCATTCTTAAGGATATTGGACAGTTTTCGGCCCTGCGGGCCTCAAACTGTCCAATATCTTTAAGAATGAATTGTTGTCAGCGTATATCCAAAACAGAGGCAGAAAGGTTTGTTGGGGTGTAAGTGGGATTTCCAGGTGTTGAATTTAAACCAACTCTTTAACTAGACTTTCGAAATAGTACTTTTTGCAAGTAGATGTGTAATTATTTGAGGCTTTGTCCGCTGGTCTGATGACGTAATGTTTTTGGAGGTAGGTAAGCTCTGTGATAACATCAGGGTCTTTAAATATAGACTCGAATCTGGTGTTCACAGTTGATTTTAGTCGGTAAATTCTAGATAAAAGTAACCCTCTGATTGATTTTATCCATTCGGAAAGGGTGTCGAGCGTTACATCCTCTTTCTTTACCCAACGTCTTGCATATTCCTCACAAGAGTCCATGATAATTTTGACATTTTGGTTCCATGTAAAGGAACCAAAGGAGTTGAGGAGTTATTGACAAGCGGTATTGAGGCTTTTGAATACAGGTGGCAAAAGTGTATAGATGCTGAAGGGAATTGTGTAGAAAAATAATGCAAAATGTCTTATAAAATTCAAATACATCTATACGAGGCTCACGACATATCATTCAGCCCTAGTATATTCCGTTTTTAAACTAGACTCTTTCTAGATTGTTTAAATTAGATAGTGTTGTCCTTCGTGATTCTATGATTTTGTGTTATTGTCTTTGTGTGTTTCTCCGCAGTGTCTCTTCTCATTCCGTTGTTATCACCATACGAGATCTCCTCCCCATCTATATTTTGTTAAATATACCAGGATTTAAATGCATATTAGGTCAATGTGGTTTCTGTGTTGTTGTGGGTCATGTATTGTTTTGGTTTTACTTTATGTGTAGGTACACATGTACTTAATCATGTTATTTAATGATTTCATAATAATTCTTTCTAGATTTTACTATGTCATGTTTATTTCATTAGAGAATATTCCAGTATGTTCTTTGTTACATCATTATCATCACATTGTTGTGGGTCATGTGTTATTTTAGTTTTACTTTATGTGTAGGTACACATGTACTTAGTCATATTATATTATGATTTCATAATAATTCTTTCTAGATTTTACTATGTCATGTTTATTTCATTAGAGAATATTCCAGTATGTTCTTTGTTACATCATTATCATCACATGACTGTGATTTCTAGAATTTACTCTATTGTTAATCATGGGTAATGAGTCATTGCTCTAGAAGCTTCTAGTAAATTCATTGTTATTAAGTATAAATACCTCTGAGGAAACTGTGTTAAGGGACATTCGTACACATTCGTAGACACGATTCATTCATCTATTCTGATATACTGGGACACTTTACTTGTTGAGACTTTAATCCATTTAACAACGTTTGGACACCGATCTTTCGAGAACGTTTGTGATTACCGGAAACCATACATTCGATAGACTTTGTGGACCGTAACGGACACTTTGATCCGGACATTGTATTGTAAGTTGTAATCATTTGAAATATATATATTTTGTACATAATTAAACTTGTAAATTTATATTCTGTCTTTGTCTGATTTTTGCTGGCGTTTTGGGGTATTCTGACCCATAACAGAATTGGGGGCTCGTCCGGGATCGTAATCTCTGCATATTTGCATTTTTACGTAAAAGTTCGTTTTTTGACAAAAGGAAAATTCTCCAAACTTTTGCCAGCAGAAATCAATCATGGTATTTTCGGTCACTGAATTTTTGAAATCGCCGACTGTAGGTGAGTTCGAATCATTGAAAAAAGATGATTTGATTGGTTTAGGTCTTCACTTGAAGTTAGATGTAAAATCTTCTATGAGAAAACAAGAAATTAGAAATATTGTGGCTAAAGAGCTTTTAGCTAAGGAAATCTTTTCGTCATACGATTTTCCTGTTGAACCTGTTTCAAGCGAAACCAAAATGTCAAAATATGAGTTTGAATTAGAGAAAATGAAATTACAATTACAATTTGAAAAAGAAGAAAAAGAAAGACAATTTCAAATTGAAAAAGAAGAAAAAGAAAGACAATTTCAAATTGAAAGAGAAGAAAAAGAAAGACAATTTGAAAAAGAAGAAAAAGAAAGACAATTTCAAATTGAAAGAGAAGAAAAAGAAAGACAATTTGAAAAAGAAGAAAAAATAAGACAATTTGAAAGAGAAAAGGAAGAAAGAGAGAAACAGGAACGTATGCACGAGAAAGAACTCCAATTTGAGTTAGAAAAGTTAAAGTTAGGGAAAAGCACTAAGGAAAATCCTGTTCCTTCGCCTGTCAAGTCTGAATTCGACGCCGCCAAAAACATCCGATTAGTACCAAAATTTCAAGAAAAGTCCGTGGACAAATATTTTCCACATTTTGAAAAAATCGCGGCCAATCTGAAGTGGCCACGTGATTTTTGGCCAACTTTGTTACAAAGCGTACTTATTGGCAAAGCGGCTGAAGTGTACTCGGCGCTCAGTATTGCTGAGAGTTCAGACTATGACAAGGTCAAGGACACGATTTTGAGAGCATATCAGTTAGTACCTGAGGCGTACAGACAAAAGTTTAGAAAGTACAAAAAGTTTGAAAATCAAACATATGTTGAATTTGCTCGAGAAAAAGAAGATTTATTTGATCAGTGGTTTCGATCTAAGAAAATTCCCAATTCATTTGACAATTTGCGTCCGATCATTCTGATAGAAGAGTTCAAAGAGTGTGTACATCAAGATTTAAGAACTCATTTGGAAGACAAAAATGTTAAAACTCTTGAAGAAGCCGCTGTTTTGTCTGATACGTATGCTCTCACTCATAAGAAAAATTTTGTGTCAAAAACTCAATCTAGCGATAGCGCAAAAACTTCAGATTTTCCAAAGAAAAATGTACAAGAGTCTCAGTCGTCCATTAGTTCCCAGTCACCATCTCAAGGTGGTTCTACGTCCGGTCCTAGGTCCGAGCGTTCTGAGGCATCCCCAGGGGTGGGGTCGCTTCCTACATGCAATTATTGTAAGAAAAAAGGTCATGTTATTGGTGAGTGTTTGAAGCTTAAGAAGAAAAAAGAACTTAAGTCACAGGCCTGTGCGTCTGTTAGAAATGATAGGAAAGCCTTAGATTCGATTTGTTCTGACACTCCTGAGATTCAGGGTTCTAAGTCCAGTTCTGATGATTTTGTGGAGGATCATTATAAGCCCTTTTTGTCACAGGGATTTGTTTCACTCAGTGATTCTAGCGAAGCGTTGCCTGTTCAGATTTTGAGAGATACTGGTGCTGCCCAGACTTTATTGTTAGAGGGTTCATTGCCTTTGTCTGAGCACACTTTTACTGGTAGGTCAGTTTTATTACAGGGTGTGGAGCTAGGCGTCATTGATGTTCCCCTTCATAAGATTTATTTGAAGTCAGATTTAATTACTGGACCTGTTATCGTAGGTGTTCGACCTACTCTTCCCGTTCAAGGCGTTTCCTTGTTGCTTGGCAACGATTTAGCTGGCGGCAAAGTTGTAGCCGATCCGATTGTTTGTGAGAAAATCACGTCCGATGTCGTGTCCGATGATGAAGACGACGACTTGTATCCAGCCTGCGCTGTTACCAGGGCGATGGCCAGGAACAGACTGAAAGAGGCTGAGAGTACTTCTGCACTTAACGAGGACCATCCCTCCGAAAAAATAGACCTTTCTGACACATTCATGTCTACCATTGATGACAGCGTACCTGAGACGTCAGTACCACTTCATGTTGACAAGTCTCCGACAGTACCTGGTGATGATTCCCATCCGCCATTAGACAGAGATACAGATGCCTTAAGCCATGAGCAGCTCCTCTCCGAGCAAACTAAAGATCCGGAGATTATCCGACTAAGCAAGAGGGCCCTTCCCCGAGAAGAAGCGGACAAAGTCGGAGAGTGCTTCTACATACAAGATGGCATCCTTATGCGGAAATGGAGACCACCCGATGCACCCCCTAATGAAGTGTGGCGGGTCGTTCACCAGATAGTGGTTCCAGTAGCGTATCGCGGGGACATCATGAGTTTAGCTCACGACACACCCATGGCAGGTCATTTAGGTGTCAATAAGACTTATAATAGGATTTTAAGTCACTTTTACTGGCCTAAGTTGAGAAAAGATGTGTCTGAGTTTTGTAAGTCTTGTCATAGTTGTCAGATGGTAGGTAAACCCAATCAAGTTGTACCACCTGCTCCCCTCCAACCCATTCCAGCCTTTGAGGAACCTTTTAGTAGGGTGTTAGTTGATTGTGTAGGTCCTTTGCCTAGGACTAGGTCAGGGAATCAGTACTTACTGACAATTATGTGTACTTCGACTAGGTTTCCTGAAGCCATACCTCTTAGGAATATTAAGGCAAAGACCATAGTTAAGGCCCTTACAAAGTTTTTCAGTTTCGTAGGTGCTCCCAAGGCTATTCAGTCAGATCAGGGTTCGAATTTTATGTCAGGATTGTTTCAGCAGGTTATGCATGAGCTAGGTATCAGGCAGTATAAGTCTTCTGCGTACCATCCTGAGTCCCAGGGGGCACTTGAACGCTTTCATCAAACCCTTAAAACTATGATGAAAACATATTGTCACCAGTATGGAAAAGACTGGGATGAAGGGGTTCACCTCGTGTTGTTTGCGGCACGAGAAGCGGTTCAGGAGTCCCTGGGGTTCAGTCCCTTTGAGCTAGTTTTTGGGCATACGGTCAGGGGGCCATTGAAGTTATTGAAGGAAAAATGGTTGACTGAGACTAGCGATTTGAATCTCTTAGACTACGTGTCTAATTTCAAAGAGAAATTATATAATGCTTGCAAATTGGCTCAAGAAAATCTCAAAACATCTCAAATGAAAATGAAAACATGGTATGACAAAGATGCTAGAAACAGAGTTTTTAAACCAGGCGATAAAGTTCTTGTATTTTTGCCAATCCCTGGTCATCCTTTGCAAGCTAGATATTTCGGTCCTTATGAGATTGAGAGTAAAATTAGTGATGTTAACTATGTGGTTAAGACACCAGGTCGGCGAAAAGAAAAAAGAGTGTGTCATGTTAACATGTTGAAAGAGTATTTTGATAGAAGTGACCGAAATTTTGTAAAACCAGTTTCCACTTTGGCCAATGTAAATACATTTGAAAATTGTGTTGAACCGGAATGTAATGAAGAGACTGTTGAAAAAGACTTTGCTCAAAGTGTCCGTTTGAAGAATTCCGAAATTCTGACAAATCCGGAAGTGAAACTCGGACATCTGACCGTGCATCATAAAGAGGAAGTGCACCAATTAATGCGGGAATATACGACCATCTTTCCGGACATTCCAAAAAAGACAAATGCGTCTCATCATGACGTCATTGTAGGTGATGCGTCACCTATCAAACAGCATCCCTATCGGTTAAACCCGATAAAACTTCAATACATGCGGAAAGAAATTCAATACATGCTCGAAAATGACATTATTGAACCCAGCAATAGTGATTGGAGTTCCCCATGTATTCTGGTTCCGAAGCCAGACGGAACTTACCGATTGTGTACAGACTTTAGAAAAGTCAATTCAGTCACCAAAACTGACTCTTATCCGATCCCACGAATCGATGACTGTATAGATAAAATTGGCAGTGCAAAATTTGTCAGTAAATTTGACTTGCTTAAAGGCTATTGGCAGGTCCCGCTTACCGAGAGAGCCAGAGAAATATCGGCATTTGCGACTCCAGATGGGCTATACCAATATAAAGTAATGCCCTTTGGTATGAAAAACGCACCAGCCACATTCCAGAGGATGATTCATTCGCTCCTAAATCATCTCGAAGGATGCGAGGCGTACATCGATGACGTTATCATCTACAGCGACACCTGGGATGATCATCTCCGAATCATGCGTACCTTCTTCGACATACTGGCGAAAGCAAACCTCACAGTGAATCTTGCGAAAAGTGAATTTTTTCATGCGACTGTAGAATATTTGGGTCACAAAGTAGGTCAAGGTTTTGTTACTCCTATTATGGCCAAGGTGGAAGCTATTTCAAAGTTCCCGATTCCTACCAATAAGAAAGAGATAATGAGATTCTTGGGAATGGCAGGATTTTACAGAAAATTTTGTCCAAATTTCTCGTCAGTTGTTGGTCCACTTACCAGTCTGTTACAAAAGAGAGTGAATTTTGCGTGGACCAATGACTGTGACGAATCTTTTAAGAAAATCAAATGTGTTCTTATGAAGAGTCCCGTCCTGTCAGCTCCAAATTTTGATAAGCAATTTAAGCTTACTGTTGATGCCAGTGACGTAGGAATCGGGGCTGCTTTGTTTCAAGAAAATGATGATGGTGTAGATAGAGTTGTTTGTTATTTTTCAAAGAAATTGACAAAATGTCAAAAGAATTACTCTACTATTGAAAAAGAGTGTCTTGCATTATTGTTAGCTTTACAACATTTTGATGTTTATTTGAATGTTACTTTACATCCCATTCTTGTGTATACGGACCACAACCCTCTCACATTTTTGCACTATCGAGAGTTTCATGAGTGATTTTTGAAGAATTTACTACCTAAGTTTTCATTGACATTCAAACTTTTTTTAAGGGGGGAGGTGTTGTGGGTCATGTGTTATTTTAGTTTTACTTTATGTGTAGGTACACATGTACTTAGTCATATTATATTATGATTTCATAATAATTCTTTCTAGATTTTACTATGTCATGTTTATTTCATTAGAGAATATTCCAGTATGTTCTTTGTTACATCATTATCATCACATGACTGTGATTTCTAGAATTTACTCTATTGTTAATCATGGGTAATGAGTCATTGCTCTAGAAGCTTCTAGTAAATTCATTGTTATTAAGTATAAATACCTCTGAGGAAACTGTGTTAAGGGACATTCGTACACATTCGTAGACACGATTCATTCATCTATTCTGATATACTGGGACACTTTACTTGTTGAGACTTTAATCCATTTAACAACGTTTGGACACCGATCTTTCGAGAACGTTTGTGATTACCGGAAACCATACATTCGATAGACTTTGTGGACCGTAACGGACACTTTGATCCGGACATTGTATTGTAAGTTGTAATCATTTGAAATATATATATTTTGTACATAATTAAACTTGTAAATTTATATTCTGTCTTTGTCTGATTTTTGCTGGCGTTTTGGGGTATTCTGACCCATAACAGAATGACTGTGATTTCTAGAATTTACTCTATTGTTAATCATTTGTAATGAGTCATTGTTCTAGAAGCTTCTGGTTAATTCATTGTTATTAAGTATAAATACCTCCGAGGAACTGTGTTGAGGGGACATTCGTACACATTCGTAGACACGATTCATTCATCTATTCTGATATACTGGGACACTTTATTTGTTGAGACTTTAATCCATTTAACAACGTTTGTACATCGATCTTTCGAGAACGTTTGTGATTACCGGAAACCAAACATTCGATAGACTTTGTGGACCGTAACGGACACTTTGATCCGGACATTGTATTGTAAGTTGTAATCATTGTAAATATATATATATTGTACATAATTAAACTTGTAAATTTATATTCTGTCTTTGTCTGATTTTTGCTGGCGTTTTGGGGTATTCTGACCCATAACAGAATTGGGGGCTCGTCCGGGATAGAAATCTCTGCATATTTGCACTTTAACGTAAAGTTCGTTTTTTGAAAAAAGAAAATATTTTTCTCAATATTTTTTTTTTTGCCAGCAGAAATCAATCATGGTATTTTCGGTCACTGAATTTTTGAAATCGCCGACTGTAGATGAGTTTGAATCACTGAAAAAAGATGATTTGATTGGTTTAGGTCTTCACTTGAAGTTAGATGTAAAATCTTCTATGAGAAAACAAGAAATTAGAAATATTGTGGCTAAAAAGCTTTTAGCTGAGGAAATCTTTTCGTCATACGATTTACCTGTTGAACCTGTTTCAAGCGAAACCAAAATGTCAAAATATGAGTTTGAATTAGAGAAAATGAAAATACAATTACAATTTGAAAAAGAAGAAAAAGAAAGACAATTTGAAAAAGAAGAAAAAGAAAGACAATTTGAACGAGAGAAACAGGAACGTATGCACGAGAGAGAACTCCAGTTTGAGCTAGAAAAGTTAAAGTTAGAAAAAAGCGTTAAGGAAAATCCTGTTCCTTCGCCTGTCAAGTCTGAATTCGACGCCGCCAAAAACATCAGATTAGTACCAAAATTTCAAGAAAAGTCCGTGGACAAATATTTTCCACATTTTGAGAAAATCGCGGCCAATCTGAAGTGGCCACGTGATTTTTGGCCAACTTTGTTACAAAGCGTACTTATTGGCAAAGCGGCTGAAGTGTACTCGGCGCTCAGTATTGCTGAGAGTTCAGACTATGACAAGGTCAAGGACACGATTTTGAGAGCATATCAGTTAGTACCTGAGGCGTACAGACAAAAGTTTAGAAAGTACAAAAAGTTTGAAAATCAAACATATGTTGAATTTGCTCGAGAAAAAGAAGATTTATTTGATCAGTGGTTTCGATCTAAGAAAATTCCCAATTCATTTGACAATTTGCGTCAGATCATTCTGATAGAAGAGTTCAAAGAGTGTGTACATCAAGATTTAAAAACTCATTTGGAAGACAAAAATGTTAAAACTCTCGAAGAAGCCGCTGTTTTGTCTGATACGTATGCTCTCACTCATAAGAAAAATTTTGTGTCAAAAACTCAATCTAGCGATAGTGCTAAAACGTCAGATTTTCCAAAGAAAAATTTACAAGAGTCTCAGTCGTACATTAGTTCCCAGTCACAATCTCAAGGTGGTTCTACGTCCGGTCCTAGGTCCGAGCGTTCTGAGGCATCCCCAGGGGTGGGGTCGCTTCCTACATGCAATTATTGTCAGAAAAAAGGTCATGTTATTGGTGAGTGTTTGAAGCTTAAGAAGAAAAAAGAACTTAAGTCACAGGCCTGTGCGTCTGTTAGAAATGATAGGAAAGCCTTAGATTCGATTTGTTCTGACACTCCTGAGATTCAGGGTTCTAAGTCCAGTTCTTATGATTTTGTGGAGGATCATTATAAGCCCTTTTTGTCACAGGGATTTGTTTCACTCAGTGATTCTAGCGAAGCGTTGCCTGTTCAGATTTTGAGAGATACTGGTGCTGCCCAGACTTTATTGTTAGAGGGTTCATTGCCTTTGTCTGAGCACACTTTTACTGGTAGGTCAGTTTTATTACAGGGTGTGGAGCTAGGCGTCATTGATGTTCCCCTTCATAAGATTTATTTGAAGTCAGACTTAATTACTGGACCTGTTATCGTAGGTGTTCGACCTACTCTTCCCGTTCAAGGCGTTTCCTTGTTGCTTGGCAACGATTTAGCTGGCGGCAAAGTTGTAGCCGATCCGATTGTTTGTGAGAAAATCACGTCCGATGTCGTGTCCGATGATGAAGACGACGACTTGTACCCAGCCTGCGCAGTTACCAGGGCGATGGCCAGGAACAGACTAAAAGAGGCTGAGAGTACTTCTGCACTTAACGAGGACCATCCCTCCGAAAATATAGACCTTTCTGACACATTCATGTCTACCATTGATGACAACGTACCTGAGACGTCAGTACCACTTCATGTTGACAAGTCTCCGACGGTACCTGGTGATGATTACCATCCGCCATTAGACAAAGATACAGATGCCTTAAGCCGTGAGCAGCTCCTCTCCGAGCAAACTAAAGATCCGGAGATCATCCGACTAAGCAAGAGGGCCCTTCCCCGAGAAGAAGCGGACAAAGTCGGAGAGTGCTTCTACATACAAGATGGCATCCTTATGCGGAAATGGAGACCACCCGATGCACCCCCTAATGAAGTGTGGCGGGTCGTTCACCAGATAGTGGCTCCAGTAGCGTATCACGGGGACATCATGAGTTTAGCTCACGACACACCCATGGCAGGTCATTTAGGTGTCAATAAGACTTATAATAGGATTTTAAGTCACTTTTACTGGCCTAAGTTGAGAAAAGATGTGTCTGAGTTTTGTAAGTCTTGTCATAGTTGTCAGATGGTAGGTAAACCCAATCAAGTTATACCACCTGCTCCCCTCCAACCCATTCCAGCCTTTGAGGAACCTTTTAGTAGGGTGTTAGTTGATTGTGTAGGTCCTTTGCCTAGGACTAGGTCAGGGAATCGGTACTTACTGACGATTATGTGTACTTCGACTAGGTTTCCTGAAGCCATACCTCTTAGGAATATTAAGGCAAAGACCATAGTTAAGGCCCTTACAAAGTTTTTCAGTTTCGTAGGTGCTCCCAAGGCTATTCAGTCAGATCAGGGTTCGAATTTTATGTCAGGATTGTTTCAGCAGGTTATGCATGAGCTAGGTATCAGGCAGTATAAGTCTTCTGCGTACCATCCTGAGTCCCAGGGTGCACTTGAACGCTTTCATCAAACCCTTAAAACTATGATAAAAACATATTGTCACCAGTATGGAAAAGACTGGGATGAAGGGGTTCACCTCGTGTTGTTTGCGGCACGAGAAGCGGTTCAGGAGTCCCTGGGGTTCAGTCCCTTCGAGCTAGTTTTTGGGCATACAGTCAGGGGGCCATTGAAGTTGTTGAAGGAAAAATGGTTGACTGAGACTAGCGATTTGAATCTCTTAGACTACGTGTCTAATTTCAAAGAGAAATTATATAATGCTTGCAAATTGGCTCAAGAAAATCTCAAAACCTCACAAATGAAAATGAAAACATGGTATGACAAAGATGCTAGAAACAGAGTTTTTAAACCAGGCGATAAAGTTCTTGTATTTTTGCCTATCCCTGGTCATCCTTTGCAAGCTAGATATTTCGGTCCTTATGAGATTGAGAGTAAAATTAGTGATGTTAACTATGTGGTTAAGACACCAGGTCGGCGAAAAGAAAAAAGAGTGTGTCATGTTAACATGTTGAAAGAGTATTTTGATAGAAGTGACCGAAATTTTGTAAAACCAGTTTCCACTTTGGCCAATTTAAATACATTAGAAAATTGTGTTGAACCTGAATGTAATGAAGAGACTGTCGAAAAAGACTTTGCTCAAAGTGTCCGTTTGAAAAATTCTGAAATTCTAACAAATCCGGAAGTGAAACTCGGACATTTGACCGTGCATCAAAAAGAGGAAGTGCAACAATTAATGCGGGAATATACGACCATCTTTCCAGACGTTCCAAAAAAGACGAACGCATCTCATCATGACGTCATTGTGGGTGATGCGTCACCTATCAAACAGCATCCCTATCGGTTAAACCCAATTAAGCTTCAATACATGCGGAAAGAAATTCAATACATGCTTGAAAATGACATTATTGAACCCAGCAATAGTGATTGGAGTTCCCCATGTATTCTTGTTCCGAAGCCAGACGGAACTTACCGATTGTGTACGGACTTTAGAAAAGTCAATTCAGTCACCAAAACTGACTCTTATCCGATCCCACGAATCGATGACTGTATAGATAAAATTGGCAGTGCAAAATTTGTCAGTAAATTTGACTTGCTTAAAGGCTATTGGCAGGTCCCGCTTACCGAGAGAGCCAGAGAAATATCGGCATTTGCGACTCCAGATGGGCTATACCAATATAAAGTAATGCACTTTGGTATGAAAAACGCACCAGCCACATTCCAGAGGATGATTCATTCGGTCTTAAATCATCTCGAAGGATGCGAGGCGTACATCGATGACGTTATCATCTACAGCGACACCTGGGATGATCATCTCCGAATCATGCGTACTTTCTTCGACATACTGGCGAAAGCAAACCTCACAGTAAACCTTGCGAAAAGTGAATTTTGTCATGCGACTGTAAAATATTTGGGTCACAAAGTAGGTCAAGGTTTTGTTACTCCTATCATGGCCAAGGTGGAAGCTATTTCAAAGTTCCCGATTCCTACCAATAAGAAAGAGATAATGAGATTCTTGGGAATGGCAGGATTTTACAGAAAATTTTGTCCAAATTTCTCGTCAGTTGTTGGTCCACTTACCAATCTGTTACAAAAGAGAGTGAATTTTGCATGGACCAATGACTGTGACGAATCTTTTAAGAAAATCAAATGTGTTCTTATGAAAAGTCCTGTCCTGTCAGCTCCAAATTTTGATAAGCAATTTAAGCTTACTGTTGATGCCAGTGACGTAGGAATCGGGGCTGCTTTGTTTCAAGAAAATGATGATGGTGTAGATAGAGTTGTTTGTTATTTTTCAAAGAAATTGACAAAATGTCAAAAGAATTACTCTACTATTGAAAAAGAGTGTCTTGCATTATTGTTAGCTTTACAACATTTTGATGTTTATTCGAATGTTACTTTACATCCCATTCTTGTATATACTGACCACAACCCTCTCACATTTTTGCACAAAATGTCAGACAAGAATCAAAGACTTACAAGGTGGAGTTTATTGTTGCAAGAGTACAATATCATTATTAACCATATCAAGGGCAAAGACAATGTGATTGCAGATGCACTATCGAGAGTTTCATAAGTGATTTTTGCAGAATTTACCACCTAAGTTTTCATTGACATTCAAACTTTTTTTAAGGGGGGAGGTGTTGTGGGTCATGTATTGTTTTGGTTTTACTTAATGTGTAGGTACACATGTACTTAATCATGTTATTTAATGATTTCATAATAATTCTTTCTAGATTTTACTATGTCATGTTTATTTCATTAGAGAATATTCCAGTATGTTCTTTGTTACATCATTATCATCACATGACTGTGATTTCTAGAATTTACTCTATTGTTAATCATTTGTAATGAGTCATTGTTCTAGAAGCTTCTGGTTAATTCATTGTTATTAAGTATAAATACCTCCGAGGAACTGTGTTGAGGGGACATTCGTACACATTCGTAGACACGATTCATTCATCTATTCTGATATACTGGGACACTTTATTTGTTGAGACTTTAATCCATTTAACAACGTTTGGACATCGATCTTTCGAGAACGTTTGTGATTACCGGAAACCAAACATTCGATAGACTTTGTGGACCGTAACGGACACTTTGATCCGGACATTGTATTGTAAGTTGTAATCATTGTAAATATATATATATTGTACATAATTAAACTTGTAAATTTATATTCTGTCTTTGTCTGATTTTTGCTGGCGTTTTGGGGTATTCTGACCCATAACAGTGTTTATCAACTAATTAAGACTTTCTTGAAATTTTACAAAAAAATACCGTCAGCTTCATTTAAAATTAAACAAATATGGCCGTCAAGAGCTCCGATAAGCTGACACAATTTCGACTTCTCCTCTGCAACCGCTGTACAGAATTTCACGAAACCTTACCGGAAAGAGACACTCAAGGTCATCTACCAAGTTTGTGTTTTTCGTGCAGATCGGTCAGCATATATGGTCGCCGGGGACTCTGATCGGCTGACACATTTTCGATTTCTCCTCTGCAACTGCTGCAGAGAATTTCAAGAAACTTTACAAGAACAAAGCATTCAAGGTCCTCGACCAAGTTTATGTTTTTCGTGCCGATCGGTCGACAAATATTGCCAATTGACTGGGGCATTTCGACTTCTCTTCTTCCACTGCTGCAAAGAATTTCATGAAACCTAACAGGAAGGAAACACTCAAGGTCCCTTATTCAGTTTTTGTTTTGTTTTGTTCTTGTTATTGTTGTTAGTTGGTTTTGTTTTGGTCGGCCGATAGGTCAACAAATATGGCCACCAAGGGCTTTCATTTCTCACTTCTCCTCTGCAAACGCTGCACAGAATGTAATTAAACCTTCCAGGAAGCAAGTACTCAAGGTCCTCTACCACGTGTTATTGTTGTTGTTGCGAATCGATCAACAAATATGCCACCAAGGGTTCGATATCTCCGAAACTGATGTACAGAATTTCACAAAACGTTACAGAAAGCAAGTACCCGAAGGCCTCCACCAAATTGGCCATTATTGGACAAATTGGCCTTTGTCTATAACTCAGGTGAGTCATGTGGCCTCTTCTTTTTATTTTCATAATGATAATTACAAGCGATGTTTTTTAACATTTATTAAATATAAACTTTCCCAGACTTATTGAATTTCATTTGGAACTTCACTGAATGTTCCCATTTGGACCTTTGATGCCGTATCTGTTGAATAATGATAAAGTAAGGTATAAATTAGAGTAATATAACTTTAAAATCGATGCAAAAATAGAGACATTTGAGATTTCTTGTAGCTATTTAGAAAACATATTCAGCATTTGTGTGTTTAGCTGTATAAAAAGTTTCGATATTTCAAGAGGTCTTCCGAAACAATTGTAAATATCAAGGAAAAGTGTGAATTTGGTATACGTACAGTAAATATTGTATTGCCCTTCGTTTTCTCCAATGATGTATCCTTTTAACGATGACATTTCCGGATCTATGTGTCGTCGAAATTGAACCATGTCGTTTGTCCTTTGAGAGCGCATGTGCAACTGATACATGTTTATGAACTCGGACATGGGCCGTCCCTCCACGTTCGGAGTGAGCTTTAGCGTGACCTACAGTGGTTTCAGCATTTGTTATACCATTGCGTCTTCCTGTTTCTATTTTTATCACCTTTATTGAATTCCGGTAACCACCATAACGGCTTGGATAGCCTCCATAATGGCTTGGGTAACTGCCATAACGTCTTGGGTAATGGTGTGAATGATAATGTTGATGATGGTGATAATGACGATGATACCGGGGGTATGACCATGCCTCAACCAAATCTGTAATAATTGTAATGTTTAAGATGAATGTAAGAAGTCTGCAAGTGATCGCATCATATATCAAGCAGATCAATTTTACAGAATGGACCAGATATGCACGTTTCGGGTATACAACCCCTGGTCAGTCAGTGATTCTAAAGCCAAAGCAATGAGTATCCAAGCAGTGAAAACATATTCAAAATATTACAAAAGAGTGAAGGGAAGGATGGGATATGGTGCAAAAGGGCCCACATTTTGGAATTTCGTGTTAGTTAATTATTAGTAAATTTTGAAGGCTTCTGAAGAATACGCTCAATTATTTTGATCGGAACTAGGCTACATGTTTCCTATTGGACTTTTGGTTCACCAGCAGTGATACACATCAGTCATCAAGTGGTGCAAAATGTAAAAAGTCTTCAAACTGATTAAGATATGCAACTATCACAGCATGATGCTAGGATTGGTTTAAAATTCTGAAAAATACTTATGTGCAATTTAAGATTTTAGATAAATTGACAAATGCGTAAGTTTGACTGTAAATTGAAGCAAATAAAACAACATCAACAAACAGCATCTTGGACATTATCGACGTATCATAAACCTTTTTCGTGGAGTCCTTTTTGAAGGTTTAGTCTCTATTTCAAACCTAAAATAATTGAAGCTACATTGTCCGAACATTTAAAACATTTACTCTCTGCAATTAATTAAAGTTAAATTATCTGAAAAAAATAATGTTATCAGTAATCTTGTCATTGTCGAGCTAAATGATAAGTAAAATGGCGTTTTTTAAAGAAAAAAAAGATCCATTCAACCTGCACCTTTGTATGCGAAATCTCATCATAAAATCTTTATCAAGAATTAATTTAATATTCTTTTTTATCACATGATACACCCGTTATGCAGTTTCATTAAGCCATTTCATAAATATATGATATGATAACACGTTACATATCGCTCTGCTTGAATGCGATTGGTCAAGTTTGGAACCTAATCACATAAACCTTGACAAATGTGACCTTTCATATATCGGTCAACTGTTAAATTCAGAGCCGGAGTTAATATCAATGATTAAAATTGTTGTTTTTGAATTAATTTTTGCATTAAAATACTATTCAAAATTGAAATACTTTTCTCTTACGCACAGAAAATCTATACGATGGGGACACTACTTCTCATGGCGTAGCAGACGACTTCTAGATAACGGCGTGGTTCGCCTCTATAGTTCTCGGAAACGTTGATTTCACATTAGAAATACACATTTTTGGCAATATCATGTTATAAAAAGAATCTCAAATAAATTTTCATTTCATACGATGTATTATGCAACTTGTTGTGCGTTTTATATCCCCTCGCCAAGGCCCGGGGATATAAAACACACAACTCGTTTCATAATACATCGTATGAAATGAAAATTCATTTGAGATCCTATACATTGTATATACAAATCAGCACTATAAACAACTATTATGTTTCTTTATTGGACTTGATTCATTCGTATCATACAAAATGGGGTCAGTCATAAAGAGGTGAAGGTCGCCGGAAACGAAAGTATACGAGTTCAAAGTTGACTTTATACGATAAGATATTAATTTTGATATATGTCTCCCCTCCTTTGTTTGTTATTCATAAGGATAAGTTGCACTGAAACTTTGTATCTCTGAAATATTCAATCCCATGCATACATTTGAATAAAAAAAGTGTAAAACATATCAATTTCTTACTTTTTGATCAATTATTGTTTGCCATTTTACTCTTCTTATAAGTCAAAAACTTTTTAAGCATTTACCCAAATCAGCCTTACCTTAAAAACACATATGGAAAATTGAAACACAAAAAATGGAAGATTGCAGATTTCAGTGAAATTTTAACATTGAAATTGAAATGACATTGACCTTGAAGTCAATGACCTTGAAAAAAATGATAGGGTAGTCAGAAAAAAGAAGATCATCTTTGCTGCCAATTTATAGAAATCCACTATCGTAAATCATTGCATAATCAAATACAGACCCCTATAAAAGAGAAATATGGTTGGGGGTTCAGATCAAAAGTTGCCATAGCAACCATCTGTAATAGCAAATTTGAGGAAAATGGTTAATTTCCTCATCGAGTTTTCTTTCTAATTTTATTAATCAGATTTATTTATTTCATTTCAACAATACCAAGAAAATTATTAAGCCTACCTCCAGAGTTATTTGTGATTGAAAATGCTCAAATTTGCATTAAAATGGCGAAAAATTTGTCTTGTTTATAAGACTGTTTTTGATTTGCTGTTGTATGCATTATAGAAGAAATATCTTTGAAATTAATAGATTTTCTTAGAATAGAAGTTTTAAAGAATCACATATGTCAAAGACGTTAAGCTATTAAAGTGGTTTCCATTGCAACAAATTGTCCAAACATAGCTTACTCCACAGTCTTGTGAAGGCTTAAAATAGACTGACCTCGTTTCCATGGCAACCGTCAATTACATTGTCCGAAAAGGTCATTTTCCTTTTTACTGAACCAAAGGTACCTTACAGAGAAGTTGTATTAATATTTGAAGCACGTGTCCGGTGCATTTGGTTTGAAATTTTCTTTAAGAAGGTATAGAGTTGGAACCCTTCCACGTTATTCCTAAAACACTAGCAATCCCGGCAAAAGTCACAGATGTTTAGTAAAAACCGTCCACAGCTTTTTGATTTGTAGAAAACATACCAAAAAGCGTTATATAAGTCTTATTATATCTTCTTGTCAGTAAAACAAAAACAAATTCACATTATCTAGATGTCAGCTGTAAATAAATGGATAGAAAGATGATTATGTACATGGAATGAATTAACGCTTTGTAGCCAACATACAAAGTCACAATTTTCTTAACATATCCCTGCTGGTGGGGTTGTTACTCATAGAAAAATCAAACAATGTTTTGCCCCCTATAATTCGGCCTTCTTCTCTTCAAATTGAAGTCTTCAACACTACTTTAAAACAATTCTGGATTAGCCTATGACAATGGCCACTGCTGGTGCATATACCTTCTCTTAAGGAGGGAGGCCAAATCAAATTCTTTGTCTAACTGTACTTACTGTCAAACCCCGCGAGGGGTTTGACAGTAAGTGTTTTGAATATACTTCTCTGACATTGTCGCCATAGCACTTTCTATATAGACATAACGTCAGACAGTGCATGAAGTTTTTATATTTTCATTTCCATGCTTCATAAACATCGACGGCGGGTGCGGCTAGCCAACAGGGGATGCTTTCTCCTCCCGGGCACCTGGTCCCACCTCTAGCTTGCTAGGGGTCCGTCGATGTTTAATTTTGCGCTCTATTGCGAGTGCTGTTGAGATTATCGTCAGGATCTTCTTTAACTCATTTTTGTCACACTTATGCCCTTTGCCGCGTGGAGCTCGTAAAGAAGTACCCCGCGAGGGGTTTGACAGTGAGTGTTTTGAATATACTTCTCTGACATTGTCGCCATAGCACTTTCTATATAGACATAACGTCAGACAGTGCATGAAGTTTTTATATTTTCATTTCCATGCTTCATAAACATCGACGGCGGATGCGGCTAGCCAACAGGAGATGCTTACTCCTCCTGGGCACCTGATCCCACCTCTAGCTTGCTAGGGCCCGTCGATGTTTAATTTTGCGCTCTATTATTTTCGCAGGAGGAAATTTCGCGATAATAAAATCAAGACTTTTCGTGTGGAGGAATATTGGCAATGAAAATGCCTTTCCCATTTTAAGAATGAAACGGGCATATTTTTGCGTAAGGAAAAATTTCGCGAAACACATCTGTTCACGAAAAACGCGAAAACAGCATCCCCTATAAATCCCCTCCTAAATCGCTAAACATCAAACTTTTATTGTACGAACGATATTAGAATCGGCCGTTTATCCCTTGTACGATGGAAGAAATAAATCATTTATGTACTTTTACGAGAATTCTAGAAGTGGCTTACGTCGGATGCACCCCACTGAATATGCATAAAAAGAACAGGATACAGGATATAGAACTGTTTAACCCCATCCACTCCGTAGCCCCTCTAATTTGTGTGTCTCTCATTGAATCACAGTTCAGCCTATATGCCACCCTTCCCCTTTGCTTCCTGATTACAACGATAGAGTATTATACACAATGTACAGTTTAGTCTACAAACCCCTCCCCCTTTGCTTCCTGATAAGAATAATTCATATACACCGATATAGTATTATACACAATCACAGTGTAGTAATGCTTTTGTACGAAATAAGTTTTTTGCGATTTCCGAAGCGAGATATTTACATGTGCCAATTTTAAATCCATCTATCGCGCATGCTTGAAGGTATATTGCTATAGATTTAGTCTAGAACATTTCCTTAAGATCGATACTTCATAGACTGGTAGTATTCGTGATTTAAAATGAATTAAATTGCCATGAAATTGCAACTTAAAGAATATAATCAATGGAATACTGTGGAATTCTTTTATATCATTTAATTGTGATTTTTAGTCCCCATGTATGTCCACTGTGACAAGTTCCATATTTAAAGAAAGCTTACACAACCTAGTTCCTTGTTTGTGTATTTATAGAAATAAAGCTTAAATAATGAAAAATCAGTAAAGACGTACAGTGCGGTTTTATGTAAGTACTGTAAGAGTTATGTACTTATATTATTTAATTGGCACCTTACACACCAGTAAAAATCCCTCAACTTCATTATATGGGGTATAAACAATATAATTATAACACTGGAGGATATACTTACAGGATTTCGGTAATTCTACTCAATGAATTTTAAATTCAAAGGTATTTATCGTATATGTATGATACCAATCAAATATGCTTAGTACAAGTTACTAGTCGTGTACAGGAGCGTTCCTACGCTGTGACAATGCACATGATATTAAACGGTGGACGGATTAACCACGGTTTAAGTGGATGGAACGACGAGTGGACGGTTCGTCTAGGGACGGATCAACTAGTGGACGAATCGTGTAGAAATAATTTTTTAATTGCTTTAACTTATTGCCACTTTCGTGATTTGGACAAAAATCATTCCTTCAATCCTGTAGGTATTTTTTGTTAATGGGTACTATCAACAAAACTTTCTGGAAACAGATGTGGTTTTGTTCTAATCAATGGTAACGTACAACGAAAAATACTCTTCTGTTGGCGTTGGTTTGATTCTATTTTATCGATAGGTTTACTTAGGGAATAACTAGTTTCTGACGTTGTGTTAGCGGGCGGTAAATGCTGATTTTACGGCCGCAAACTGAGTTTTTCTGGCGATGCGTTAGCGGAGCCAGAAAAACGGATGTTTGTACCGTAAAATCAGCATTTACCGTCCGCAAACATAACGTCAGTATCTTGTTATTCCCATTCTAATGCAATCTATATTTTTGTGAATATAAGGCGAAATGTGACGTTAGTAACGTCAAAGCCTAGAATGCTCTCGTTTAACTGCCGTAACTAAGGAGCAAACAACCAATGAAAATCGACGTTATAGCGACATTGCATTAGAATTGATAATTACATAATATTTCGATACTCACCAGATAAGTAAAAAGCAGAAACAGTGCCCAAGATCACATATATGTAACCTAACATTTTTGGAGATTCTAGGAAGAGGTTGCGTGTTGTGAAAGCTAAATCAGCTTATTACATTATCAGATATCACCGAAGTGGAAAATTCTCGTGTAATAATGTTGTAATTTATTGTAATTGATAAAGAAACACGTGTCAGGTGTAGTTATGAATATTCAACAACTTCATATTTTGCTTGTCTCAGCATCAACAAGAAATTAAGCTATTTCCCAGGTGATTTTATGGAGACAACACAGGGTTTACCATTTTGCCATAATTTAAAATGTTTGAAATGGTTATACGGGATAATACGGACCAAACCAATCAGAATGCGACTGGTGATGTTAACCCTACAGTGGTAAATGAGGAAGTGACCTGTCTTCTATAATAGTCCCCATCTGGCCATCAGAGTAGCTTTCTGGGGAAAATTTGGTAATAAGTTACTTTCCATTTCAGACGGTATCTGACGTAGACTGATTATGACGTCATCAAATTCTTTGGAAACAGTCCTAAAAGTCTGGGAAATGACGGTATAAAATCAACGTTACCATACCACTTTGATGACGTCACAATGGTGTTACGTCAGATACCGTCTTCAAGGAGAAAAGTCTATATTTCACTTAGACTCAATACTGTTCATTAGACATGCATGCTTCGGATAATGAATCTCAAAAGAATCCGGAGATAGCCGAAGAACTTAGGAAGCGGTTCATATTTCATTTTCAAATTGCAAGTGTTATTTTTCAAGAGTGGGCCTATAAAATTCTGTTTAGGGTACTTTGTATGGTATAAAATACACGGTCCAATCAAAAGGAAAACAGTCGCAAAAGACGTACACAAAAAAATCAAACATCAATGACGACACATAAAGATAACAGAGGGGACAAAGAAACGATGTACACTTTAAAAGAAAGGAGGGGATCTCCAACAACACCTAGTTGCAGCATCAACAGCAACCTCCCAAAACATCCACTGTAAAACACAAAAATGACACGCACAGAAAGAGACGCAGTAGTACAATGAACGTCAAATCACAGAAAAACATAAAACACAAATGACTACACATAAACCAACGAGACCAATGGGCAAACGGTGCCGACTTAGGACGGCCATCTGCCTCGTCAGTAGCAGACGGTGTGGTTATCATGGATTACGTGCGCACAACCCTCCCACTATTCCGATTACCCAGAGGTCTCGAAGAACGTACAATTGTGGTGTAAAACAACCTCCTCACTGTCAGATGACCACACACAAACAAGACCGCAAGACGCAGGGGCCCAAGCAACACAGATGAATATGTAAATTGATATAAAAAGAGGGCATGCGTAATACGACCTGTGCTCTGCCGGCGGTAGCGAGCTAATGTATGTTATCACCCGAGGAGTCCGACTGACATTCAGAGAGGACAGGTGGTCGGGGCCCTGTCTTCTCTAAAGAGGTTTGGACAGGGCCCGTCATGGAGTCCCGTCGTCACAGTCAGTCAGCGTGCAAGTATTAAGGATGCGCTGGTACAAGACTGTAGATTGGTCAAGTACCAAGCCTAGTGTCCGTCTGGTGACATTAGGATCATATCCACGGTATAAGAGGCGTTTGATGATTCTGACGCATTTTCGATAGTAATTCTGTCTACCTTTGATCCTTCTAATTTTGTTGATCATGTCACCATAAAATGCAGGTTGCGAAATACCCAAAGTAATATACTCTGTTGCTTGTATGGGTCCGAATTTCAAAAGTAGTTGACAATAATTTTTGTAAAATTTCCAGAATGTCTTGACAAGTTTGTGAAAGCGAAAACCTTGACCTAAAAGTTTCTTTGTTATTTGTAAATTTCTATCATGAAAATCCAAAATATCAGTACATGCTCTAGCATACCGGATGAGCTGCGAAATGTAGATACCATAAGACGGTAATCTAGGAACATCACCGTCAAGCCAGGGAAAATTTACTATATTGAATCCAAAGTCATCTCTTTTGTCATACACCCTTGTATGAATCTCTCCATTAATAATTTTGATATTCAGGTCCAAAAATGGTGTTTCTGTGTTTGTGACGTTCGCCTTGTTTAGAGTCAGTTCCTGTGGATAAATGACATTTTTATACTTTTCAAAAACAGGATTGTCGATAGTAAGGATATCATCCAGGTACCTAGAAGTACCATTGAAACATTTCACATCATCATGTTTTCTTTGTTTTTGAAGATTTTGGATAAATTCTTTTTCATACGTGAATATAAATAAATCTGCAACAAGAGGCGCACAATTAGTACCCATAGGGATCCCTACAACCTGCTTGTAGAGATTCTCACCAAATCTTACATAAATGTTGTCCAAAAGAAAGGACAAGGCAATACAAAGGTCACTACATGTCCATGATTTATATGATTTGTATTCTGTATTGGAAAAGAAACCCTTTGGTTCAGATGTACAAATATAAGTTTTACCCTCTCGGTTAAAGCACCATTTAATGAGTTTGGACAATTGATCATTAATCTTATCGTGAGGAAGCGTGGTGTACATCTTTGAAAAGTCGTACGAAGAAATCGAATTGGCTTGAAAATTTCTCGATTTCATTTTGTCAATCACATCCCCTGAATTTTTAATAGACCAAAATAAGTTTACATCATTCCTGTTTAGAACAGTTTCACAATATTTTGTAACGTGTTCCTTTATCACCGTGAGTGCTGACGTCAGATTTCTAGACAAAATTGTAGTTGAGCAGTTGCTAGAATTAGCAATGTATCGAAATTTGTAAGGAGACTTGTGCAATTTTGGTATGCAGTATAGTGTAGGAAGATCCAGTTTAGAAATAGGGATCTTGAATGAAGAAATTTCACTGTTGTGTTTGTTCAAAATGTTAGGAACACTTTCATTGCTTTTGATATAAGTGTTTGTAGACGAAAGTTCCGAAACCAAAGTTGATATGTAGTAACGTTTTCAAATGATTATGGTGTTGTTGGCTGCTTTGTCTGCAGGAGCGAAGACATATTTTTCGTGTAAATTGCGTAATTTGGATTTGAAATATCTTTCAGATTTAGAACTTGGATTTTCGAAAAGATGAGGATTTTTGTGGAAGTTATCTATTCGAATATCGGTAATATCCAATATGAGGTTCTTCCAGTCATTCAGAGAATGTGATTCGACCCCTTCCGATTTACACCATCTTTTTGTGTAGTTATCTATGGCTTCCTTTAGTTCTTCGCGACACTTGATAAAATCTATCTTGGATGGAATTCTGTACTTAGGTCCTTTCTTGAGAAGATTGCGTAATCAACTTAATACGGCCATCCACTACGTAAATGTATCATCCGGATAACGTGCGCACTACATTCTTTTTTTTTTCCAGTTACCCAGTAATCTTGAAAAAAGCACAATAGTTGTATGTGACAGATATCTTGCTCTAAGAATGCGAACAAACATTGGTCCCAAGTAACAAATATAAGAATACAGAACTTGGTATCAAAATCTTAAGGGTGTACGAAAACAGTCCGTGTTCTGCCGGCTGAAGTGAGCTTATTCATTCAATCACTCAAGTGATACGACCAACATTCAGAGAGGACAGGTGGTAAGGGCTCTGTCTCATTTGCCGATGTTTTCTGCCGCCACGGTCATTCAGTGCGCAACTATTAAGAGTACAATTTTGCAAGGATGCAGATTATCAAGTACCATGCAGAGTGTCAGTATGGTGAAACAAGGATAATGTTCTCGATATACATGAAGAAGACGTTTGATGATACAGACTCTTCTTTGATGGGAATTCTGTCTTTTTTGTCCTCTTTATTTTCTTCTTTCATCATAAATGATCTTTTTATTGATTGTTACAGTCCGGCGGATGTGTTCCGTTGCGATCAGTAAAGGTTAAACGTCTTCAAATTCAATAGCATCATTTAAGAACAGAAACTGGGCATGGACCAGAAAGGGTTTTTTTCTGGGTATCTTTTCAGCATCCTTTCAAAAAGTTGTAGGCCTTTAATGATCGAAATGTGTCCTTTATTGAAGAATATATTTAAAATATTCATATAAGGAAAAGATACTCCGCTTCCGGTAAAACAAAATATTTTATTACATTCATACCAGCCCTATATTGTTTTAACAGTTTAGAACCACTTGATATATTTCTATTGTGCATTCTTTTGTGAATGAGAATATCATTAAATGTATGATTATAATTTATCTGCAAAACTTGTGACATAACGACAAATCTTGTGAAACAATCATTTCTAGCTTACTAAGTACAATTGCTGAAGAGTCAAATGTTTAACGTCTTCAAATTCATTACAGCATGGACTAGACATGCACATTTCGGATATTTAGCCCTCGTCAGTTATTCTCAATCTAAACAATGATATATGGCAAAAATCTGTGAAATTATTTCCTAAATATACCGAAAGACGTAGCAAGATGGCTTGGATATAATGCTACAGGACCCAGGTTTCAGAGTTACTCTGAATACGCAGCTTTCATAAAACTTAAATAAGTTTATATGGTTTCCTTTTTCAAACTAATGTACAATGTATATAGTCAAGAGCTTAGCTGACAACTTCAGGTGTGCTTCTCAAGTGTCTGGTGCATAATGAATTGGTCTGAATTTTTTTCTGGAAGGTATAGAGTTGAAACACTTCCGTACTTAAAATAAACACTTATTTCCTGTTGCAGTGTTGAGCAATTAAACTCGTTCCCCGTGACATGGATGTTTGTCAAGTGCATTAATTACTTCTTTCCAGCTCTGTCGCATTAAAGAAGTTTTGGAATTTTATCAATTTTACATCATACATATTATTTGGCTATTTCGGAAACTTGCCATTTCATTCGAAAATACCATCGAAATTGAATGAGGTTAACATCCTGGTACCATTCCTTCAATGCCATTTTGAACACAGATTTTATTTGGGTATGCTACTGAATCGACATTTTAAGAATTTGGAGTCCCGCACTCTCTGCAAATTACACAAATTTAATTTCAAAAAATATAATCAGAGGACGCTGTTAAAAATGAATTTTGGCAGTATCTAAAAATCACTTTAGATGGAAGCATCACTGATGAGGATTTGATAACCGAAACACGTGTCTGGTGCATAATGAATTGGTTTGAAATTTTCTTTGGGAAGGTATAGAGTTGGAACACTTCCGTATTATTCTATAGAAAATGCCATCAGTTGGTTTGTTATTATAAAATAAGAAGTAGAGATAATGTTCTTTTGTAAAAAAAATTCCACTGCGCCATATGCGCATTTCAACAAATAATGCCCCATCAGCGATGTTCGAGGCCGAAATGGAGGAATACTCTAAATTTGACCTAAAAGTTATCCTACGGACAGGGCTGTGCCTTGATTATTTGCTTTGAAAAAGATATCTTTTTTTGGCGTAAGACTGTTAGAATATATATAACCAAATGGTAATATCTATCTATTATTTCTTGAATAACGAGAAACCGTCATCCACGTTAAAATCAAGTACCAATATATTTCTTTAAAAACTTCCGTTTATACAGATACGTCAGAGCATCATGCGCACATAGTTCTATATAACGACCTAATTAGTCATGCATATGGCCGATTTGCACAAATACCTCATTTAAGAATTTGTCAGTGCAGTATTCCATTAAATTATTTTTCAAATATTAGCAAGATAAAGCATCTAAAAGATATCCGAGGAAACAACAGTTATTGCATTAGAATACTCTAAATGTCAGTAAAAGCCTGAGACATTCAACAAACGAATGATATGTAAGCTGCAGTCAATTGAATTTTAGTCACCCTAGAAAAGGTTCCACCATTTCCAGATAGAACAAAGGATCCTGGTCCAGCCCTCTCTGATAGAATTCGGTCAGTAGCCGTCATGTAGTTCCGTCGTAATGGCTGGTCATTGTGCAATGCTGGGAAACATGCTGGTACTTAATTTTAAATGTGCCCAGTATTATTCACATTTTTCTTTAATGACTTAATGATGATATTCCCAGTAAAAAGTATATCAATTTGTTCTCAGTGGTAATAATTACAAAACACCATATTCGCATTTAACAAATAATGTCTCATCAGTAATGTTCATAGAGAAAATTGGAATAGAGAATAGTGAGGAGTGGAGTAATAAAAATGTCCTAAAATGTTTACCTAAGAGCCAGCTTTGGACAGATTATTTGTCTTCAGAGAGATAGAATAGTTTTTAATTAAGTAAGAGAATTAAATTAACAACATACAACTTATTTCAAGTATTTCAAGGTAGTGCAGAAACTATATCCGAGGAGACGGAGGGTTCATAGACAGCGAAGAAATCCCAGTGTTTAAAATAATCAATATTTTAATATATGTTACAACAAAATTATCTATTTTTGTTGTTTGAATTTAATTTAATAAACCTTTGATTTATCTTATTTTTTTTCTTTTCGAAGTAAGTATTTCATTGAATAATCGAGATAATAGATAATTTTTATCTTTTATTGTGGCATTGATATGGAAAATTCAACATTCAGATTGTAGAATATTATTTTGATTTTACAATAAAAATAATTTATTGCTCCTTGTTCAAATTTCTACTTTTCTCATCGGATAACAATGCATCTTGAAGGCAAGGCGAGGTATTCATGTGTAATTGGATACATAAATCATGCAGATATAGTAAAAACTTATAACGATATACCAAATGAAAAAATAAGAACAACTTTCATAATTCTTTGTCATTTTTTCCATGAATGGGTAATTTTGAACACTTTTCCTCCGATTTTCTGGGATATGGAGATAGATCCAGCCCGTCCCCAGTTTTTAAGAGCCGTAGCTTCTGAAGAGTCACCGAACACACTTGCATGTGATTGTCCCGCGCCTTTAGTGTGTGCGCGTGCGTGCTTGAAACTGGCATCAGCAAAGGCTCCGTGACTCCGTCCGGTTATGTAGTTACTTTTGAACATGCTGTGCCATGCTGGGGATTTAGCTGAACCTAGAAATAGAAAGCTACAATTATATAATATACTTCAGTTGTCATCTCTAGGAAAACTGAAAGATAACAACTCTTTCGGAAGAGATTTGATCACAAACAAATTCATTAGTGTCTCAAATAGCTCACCCTATGCTCAGCCTAATATTAATGTCTTCACAAAGAAAATCTATTTTTGACTGTTTAAATGTTTTAATTCATTTATTTTTACATGTTTTTCATCGAATATTGAACTATGTATCATCAAATTATTTCACGTAAGAAATAACTGTAATCAAGTTGCAGCGTAACCTTTTTTTCGAAATAATAAGGTAAGGGACTGAGTGGTGACGCTTTAGCACATGTGCGTCTTTACCTTGAAACCAATGGATATTATTAGCTTTTTCTTTGAAGAAGACTTGGCACCTAATAATCGTCTCCTATTTGCCAAAAGTTTTACCTGCAGACTAGCTGCCCATTATGTTCTCTAAAAAATGAGTAAAAGAAGGGAGGTGATATCCAACAAGACCCTGTTGCAGCACCAACAGCAAAACACCAAAACACCCGATGCAAAAACACTAAAGACGAGCATACTATGAGACGACATACGACATATAAACATCAAACACAAAAGACTACACATATACCAACGAGACCAATGGGCAACCGGTGCCGACTTTGGACGGCAAGCTGCCACGCAAGTAGCAAATGGTGTGGTTATCTTGGATTACGTGCGCACAACACTCTCACTTATCCATTTACCCAGAGGTCTCGAAGAACGTACCATTGTGGTGTATAACAACCTCCTCACTGTTAGATGACCTCATACAAACAAGACCGCAAAACGTAGGGGCCCCAGCAACACAGATGAATATGTAAATAGATATAAAAAGAGGGCGTGCGTAATACAGTCCGTGCTTTGCCGGCTGTAGCGAGCTGATGTATGTAATCACCCGAGGAGTCCGACTGACATTCAGAGAGGACAGGTGGTCGGGGCCCTGTCTTCCCTAAAGAATTTTGGACAGGGCCCGTCATGGAGTCCCATCATCACAGTCAGTCAGAGTGCAAGTCTCAAGGATGCACTGTAGACTTTAGATTGGTCAAGTACCAAACATAATGTCCGTCTGGTGACATGAGGATCATATCCACGATATAAAAGGCGTTTGATGATTCTGACGCATTTTCGATGGTTATGCTGCCCACCTTTAATCCTTCTAATTCTGTTTATGATATCACCATAAAAGACGGGTTATGTAATGCCCAAAGTAATTTACTCTGTTGCGTGTATAGATCCGAATTTTAAAAGAAGTTGACTGTAATTTTTGTAAAAATTTCCAGGAAGTCTTAACTAGTTTATGAAAGCGGAAAACTTGGCCTAAATTTTTTTTTTGATAATTTGTAAATTTCTACTGTGAAAATCAAAATATCAGTAAATTCTCTAGCGTAACGGATGAGCTGTGATATGTAAATGCCGTATGACGGTAATCTTGGAACATCACCGTCAAGCCAGGGGAAATTTACTATGTTGAATTCAAAATCATCCTTTTTGTCATATACTCTTGTATTAGTCTTTCCGTTAACACTTTTGATATTTAGGTCCAAAAATGGTGTTTCTGTTTTTGTAGCGTTTGCCTTGTTAAGTGTTAATTCTTGTGGATAAATTTCATTCTTATATAATTCAAAAGCAGGAATGTCAATAGTTAGAATATCATCCAGATACCTAGAAGTGTTATTGAAACATTTCAGATCATCAAATTTTCTTTGCTTTTGAAGATTTTGGATAAATTCATTTTCATAAGTGTATGAAAATAAATCTGCAACAAGAGGCGCACACCTAAAAGTAAAAGTAACATAATGGACAGCTACAGCGAAATTCTCGGAATACACAATCCTAATAGAAAAGACAAACTACATATTACTAAAAAAACAAAAACAAATATATGCATAAACATGACTAGCTATGTCTCGATATGACCCTTTTCTTGATATGATGGAAATTTTAAGATGATTTGAAATTCTCTCTTACATATAAGAGAGCAATGCTGTGTGTATCTGTTATTTTCTTGTCCCTCATTAATCTTTTTATTACTATGAGACTTATTTTAATAAATAAAAAAAGAAATAGAAATTTATTTATTTTATGGTTAAATACCCGAAACGTGCACGTCTGGTCCATGCTGTAAAATTATTTGTTCTAAAATTATGCTAATGAATTTAAAGACGTTAAACATTAGAACCGCCCTCTAGTTTACAACTACATAGCCATGTTTTAAATGTTGGTTAAAAGTAGTAACACAAAATGTCCAAATATGTATTTTCACAGATGAAAACAAATATATTTTAAACTAGAGTTTCATATGTCCATTCAGTGTTTCAATGTTTCAAATGTGATTTAATCAGGCAAGAAAATAGGGTCCCTACTCGACCGTTAAAAGATTTTTATTTCCCGGTTGTTCTTATGGTTGAATCCAAATGTTTTTACCCTAATGATTCACTACTGACCAATATACATTGTTTTACCTGACAATTTTGTAAATTGAAGATCATTGAATAATTGACTCATTTTTCATAACTGTTTATGTAGTTACTGTATATAAAACATCTTTGAAAGTTCCTTTACCCTTATGTGTTCTATAAGGAATATTTTACACTAACGTTCAATTTTTTTCTATAGGTAATACTTTGATCTATTGAAACAATGTCAAAAGAATTAATTTTGAATTGTTCTTACCTGTTTTAAATGGTTGTATATGTACTTGTATAAATATTATGTAAAAACTACCCAATAAATAAGGGGGTACCCATATCTTTGGAACCATAACTTGATCCTACATAAAATTGGATACCTGAATGTGGTTTTTTCCTTCTCTATATATACATAAGCGCATAAAATAATTCAAATTGAAGAAATTCCATCCATTATTTTGAGCAAAAAGTTAGTTGTATTAGTTTTATGTGTTATGTTTATTCTATTGTTAAACGTCTTTAAATTCAATAGCATCATTTATAACCTGATAAATTTACAGCATGGTCCAGACATATTACCTTTTTTTATAACTTATAAGAAAACAATTAACTTTGGGCCAATTATAAGTGATCTTAGAGGGTTTAAGTGCAAATATTGGATATCTCATACTGGTATTCATAAATCTTAATGCGCAAGGATACCTTTCATAAATGTACTGTAACTTTGATGAAAACAAAATTGGCTATCTGTTATTTGGACCATTATGCATAGGAAAAATACTTGAAATATCAAAATGATCTGTTTAGTCTACGAGTAGGGACAAACCTTTTAAAATACAGGAAATACAGTTACGCGCAGATTTTAAGGTAGTTCTCTGGCAAAAAAAAGGGGAAAAAATGCGTTTCAAAGTTTGATTGAATACATTTCAAGTTTCCAAGAAAACGTCATTTATATTTTATATGAATATATGTCGCATTAACCATGTATAGTATTTGATCTACTGGTTTTTTTTTATTTGAGGGGGTGGGGTGGAAAAAGAAATCGATGACATATTTCAAAATATTTTATCACACTTAGCGTCAGTGTAATGACGTCATGTCTTAGCATCGACCTAATAATTTTACATGAGATATTGTTACTTCACCATGCTTAAATTGCTTTAACAAGATGCCAAACTTGTAAATATGATTTCTAAGAAAATTACATCATACAATTGTTGTATTATCTTGATTCCATTTTTGATAATCTTGCGGTTTTCCGACTATATTTGTCATAATATTGGCCTTTACCTTAATTTCGATAACAAATGTATATGCTTTCTGTGACTAATTTTTTTTCTTTTCCAAATATGCATTTGCATTATTAAAAGTTTTGTTTTCAGGGGAACAATGCTCCATTTTCATAATTATAAAGTTGAATTAAAAGAAAATATTGAAATATTGAATACAGATATTTCATACAGTTTAATTTAACAAGCACAATTAAACTAAAAAAAGCTTATTAGAAAAGTTGTAATTTTTAATTTACAAATAGCTGACAGGGTATTGACAAACCCCTCGCAGAAAAATCCTATTTCTGACAGGGGATACGTCGATACCCTGTCAGTTTTTGTAAATCATGAATTTTAAAACCCCATTCTAATGTAATGGCCAGTACTGAGCAATATTTCAAATATACTGATACATGCAAACCTGCTTTTAACGACGTCATCATATGAACGCCGTAGTAAAACCTGCAGTGTAACGTTCATTCCAATGCACTTTTTTTGGTTCCAACTTCATGGGGATTCTCTGCCTTATAGCTATGATGTCATACGTTCCTACGTTTTCTGGCTTATTACTGACCAAATCATTAGAATAGGGTTACGATACAGATGTTTTACAAACACTGTAAGGGTGTTTGTGAATCACCTGTTTTACCATCAAAGTTCAATTCCTGACAGGGGACTCACCGAAACCCTGTCAGTTTATCCGAAATTCTCTAGTACATTCTTCAGCGATCCAGTCTACAAAAATCACATCATTTGGCAGCTTTTTCCCATCAGTCTGACGTCATTATTATTCCATGACATCGTCTTGAATTCTATGTTATTTCTTTTTTATTATTTCATGACAATCAAGCAGTATTATTGTCCGCTAAATTTCTTCATACGAAATCAGTGGAAAATAAGATGTGATACATTTTTACGATGCATTTGGATGTTCATAATTAAAGTTGTAGCTACGGTATGTTGATGTACCTGCCCATACAAAAAAGATAAATCTGAATAAATGTTAATCGATATCCACTTTGCTCGGAATGTTCATTTTTATAATTCTTCATCTGCTGCATGGAAAGAAGATCACAAAAGAAAATATGCTTACATGTATTAAGAATTAAAACCCAAACAATGAGTAGGATAAATTTCAAGTATGTAATTCCTGGAGATCTCATAATTCACATTCAGCCTACTCAAATCCCGCTTCGGTAATACTGTAAGGTCAATTATATTGTGCTCTATCATTTCGCTTGGTTAGTTCAATGAAATTATTTACATTGATACTTCTTGTGAACAACAAGAAGGAGTGGAAATTGAGGTAAACAAGCACAGTATAAAAGGTCAGAAAATGTCATGAATATAATTGTACATTTTATGTTGAAAATCGAAGGAGGTCATAGGCGAAACTTCTTTTGACGTCATCGATCATTTATCTTACAAACTATAAGACCTTAAACCATTATTTCATCCCAAGATTATATTTTTCTAACAAATTTCAAATTAAGATCATAAATGACATTAATATAGGGGAACGCACTTAAACTCCTAAAACTTTTATTTATAGAGTTTCATGAGAAAATAGTCGAAATTTCAAAATATTCTTCAATAGATAAAATTGTCAGGCACAACAATACATATTGGTTAGTAAGGTATGTTAAACGTCTTCAAATTAAATAGCATCATTTAAGAACAGATAATTTTGCAGCATGGATCACACATGCACGTTTCGGGTACTTAACCCTCGTCAGTGATCCTCAATCTAAACAATCTAATATGGCGAAAGAGCGTGAAAATTATTGTGTAAGAAAATGTACCGAAAGACTTAGCTGGTTGGGTGGGATAAGACCCTCGTTTTAGAAATTTCAAGAAGTTTTGATAACAGAAATTTCGAATGCGCTAAATAGAAAATCAACCGAAGTTGATCGAACTTTGCTACATGTGCCCGTGGGGACTCCTGGTCCATCAGCAGTGACACTCACCAAGTGGTACAAATATTAAACGTCTTCAAATTCAATAGCAACATTAAAGAACAGATAAATTTGCAGCCTGGGCCAGACATAGACGTTTCGGGTACTTAACCCTCGTCAGTGATCCTCAAAGACGTAGCAGGTTGGCTAGAATGTATATTCTATCGATCTTAAGAACAACTTGGAATGAAAAACTTTCATTCACAGACTAGAGACAGCGGGATGTTTAGAATTTCGTTTGTTCAAGGAATCGAGCAAATCAAAGGCTTCCTTTATCGCAGGCGAATGGAAATTGAATCAAAATCTAACAGTACTTTCAAGCTATTGATGAAAAACCAATTTCATAACACCGACAGTCTTCTTACGACTGTACCAGTACTTACGTAGTTACCTTTCGTGTATTGTTTATATTGGAGAAATGAAAGTATTTTCAAATTGTTTATCTAATACATGATTTATTTCACAAGAAATGGATATTAAACAAACTGTGTCAAGCTGTTGTGATTGATTTAATATTATGTTGCGCACTACTTCTTATATCAGGTACTTCTATTAGGCGAGCGAAGAAATCTATAAAATATCGTAAAACCAGAAATTTTCGCGAGATACTAAATTTCGCTATATTCGCGAGTGATTTTGAATCGCAAAAAAATTATTTCTGCGAAAAATTGTGTTTGATAGGGTTGATCATAATTGGTAATTCCGTTTCATTTGTTCATATTGTACATGTACCATTGTTTATTTTTCCTGATTAGACGTAAAGAGAAGTGAATTGAATGTATTCTCATGATAGAAATAACTAATACTTCAATAATAACAGGTACAAAACAGTAACATCATATGTACATATTTGTTTCTAATTTAGGAATCGTGAAAAATTGTACTCGCGAAAATAAAGACACCCTATTTTACCATTAAATCGCGAAATTTGATTCTCGCGAACATTTCTGGTTATACGGTATATCCGTAATGCGTCATATGGGATAGATTCCTTTCAGATGACCCCTCGACCCGGGAGTTTGGTAATGGCCTAGTGGGACACACATAATACCAATTGGAATGCTGAAAAAATTTGACATCCTTTCATCCAAAATGGCACGAAAATGCAATCGATTGAAATAACAACTTCTCATCTGTCTTAAAAAGGTACTTCTTTTTAGAATGGGAATTGTGCTTTTGATAGTTTTACATGCTTACCTCCCTTTTATTCCGTCTTGTGCATGTGTTCTCCTCTTCAACAACTACAACACCGTCTTGATGGAGATTCTTCTCTCATTAAATTTCATTCAAAGAAAAGTCATTGTCATGCTCGTCTAGGATGCGCACTGAATACTGAAAGTTTCTTTAAAATGAGACGATAACTGAATTGAAGAGGGTTTCCATCAAGACTACTGCAATTAAATGTAAACGTCTTCAAATTGAATAGCATCATTTAAGAACAGATAAATTGGCAACGTGGACCAGACATGCACGTTTCGGGTACTTAACCCTCGTCAGTGATCCTAAGTCTAAACAATGTAATATGCCAAAAAGTGTTAAAGTTACTATGTCGAAAAAGCGTACCAAAAGACGTAGCAGGATGGGTGGGATATGATACTACAGGACCCACTTTTTAGAAATTTCAAGATATTTTGATAACAGAAATTAGAATGCGTTGAAGAAACGATCAACCGAAATTGATCGAACTTGGCTACATGTGCATTCGGGGACTCCTGGTCCACCAGCAGTGACACTCATCAAGATATTTTGATAACAGAAATTAGAATGCGTTGAAGAAACGATCAACCGAAATTGATCGAACTTGGCTACATGTGCATTCGGGGACTCCTGGTCCACCAGCAGTGACACTCATCAAGATATTTTGATAACAGAAATTACACAGGAAAATGTGCAACGTACGTGTCACATATGAAAAACATATAAGACACATACGTTAAGCAACGTATAATTCACGCAAAAAAAATGCCCTGGGCGTGAAACGTGCGTGATGAAACATACGTTTTTCATATGTTATACATACGTGAATCGTATGTTACTTTTTTCAGGTGTGTAACATGCGTGACTAACATGCGTGACACATATGGTTACTATACGTGATACGTATATTATATTTTTCATGTGGGTTTCATATGTGATGGACGTATGGTACTCATACGTTTAATACACGTTTAACATGTATTTTAGATTTTCATGCGTGTTTTGTATGTGATAGACATGTGGAAAACATACGGTTAATATACGTGAAACATGCTTTTTAATTTCTCATGCCTGTTGCATACATGTCAGAGCCAATATTCCAATGTTAATGTTACTCTCACTTTCGAGCTCCAACGTTAATTCAATATGAATCACAAATGTGGTAAACATGCGTTATCAATCTAACTTCATAACTATAGACTCCAATTGTCCAAATTCAGAGTAAAGCTAGATTGTTATAAGAATTAGATAAAGACCCATTTTATAATAAAACAAATGTTCTAGAAAGAATAAGATGCAACATGTTTATTACACAGTATCCAGGCTTAATACAATATATTATTATAATATGTATTTCTTAAGCTTCATGAGTTAATCTTATCACATAGAATATCCATTGCTATACAATGTACTATATATGTTGATTAGGTCTCTGAATTATTTAAGAGTTCTTCAAGATATCTTTAAACTTTGAGGATCCAACATGTCTATGGCTCTGTCTCCTGCAAAAGATTAAAAACATAGGTAATCACAGATTACGAAGCTCACCTCGTGGCAGCAAAATTTCAATTCAAACATATATATTGGCTTTTAAAGGTACAATCATTCAAGTGGAAAAAGTAGGTCAAGGTCATTCTATGAAAGTTTGATCAAAGATACATCCAATATGCAAGTTTGGTACATGAAGCACTTATACTTTGCTCAACATTGGCTTTTAAAGGCAAAATCACTCAAGCGGAAAAAGTAGGTCAAGGTCATTTTAAGAAAGTTTGATCAAAGATACATCCAATATGCAAGTTTGGTACATGTAGCTCAATATGGGCATTTAAAGGCAAATTCACTCCAGCAGCAAGTGGAAAAAGTAGGTCAGATGCTGCATCCGATGCATGGGTCCATCTCGGCATCCCAAGATGAATCACTTGTGCAAGTTTGGTTACTGTAGCATAAGTACTTTGTCAGATACTGAGCTACCCCAAACTTCTTAACCAAGCCACTCTGAATTACCCCAAACTTCTTAACCAAGTCACTCAAGCAGAAAATGTAGGTCAGATGCAGCATCCGATGCATGGGTCCATCTCGGCATCCAAAGATGAATCACTTGTGCAAGTTTGGTTACTGTAGCATCAGTACTTTGCCAAATACTGAGCTACCCCAAACTTCTTCACCGGACGCGGACACGGATGCGTGGGGGTATAGCGTAAGCTCACTCAACTTCGTCGATGTGAGCTAAAAAGATATTTCTCACTTGTATGCCTGATTTATGAACAATACAAGCATGAAGGAAAAATCATAAGTTCAGATTCAGATTCTTCAAATGCTATGCATACATGTACTTTTAGCTGTAGTTCAATTTATTAATCTTCCAAATTAAAATATCATAGTTCAGTTGTGTATTAAAGTAAAACTGCCTGTAAGCTAGAGGGACTCATATTCCCTCTAACCTTGACTTGTGTGACCTATTTTTCCATAAATATAGGATCTCAAATGATTTTCTATTTCATACGGTATTTATGAAATGAGTTGTGTGAATTTTACATTCCCGAGCCTTGGCGAGGGGATTAAAATCACACAATGAGTTTCATAAATACTGTATGGAATAGAAATATCATTTGAGATTCTTTTTATCACATGAAATATGACGTAATTGATCAAAATAACGTCGAAATGTTATAATTTCGACTTCATTTCTTGCAAATAACGCGCCAACGTCGCCGATTCTATTGTGACGTCACAAAGGATCTGGAGCGCTTCATCCAATGACCACGCTCCCAAAGTGATATGTAACGTGTTATCATAACATTTATTTATGACATGGCTTTCTGTAACTGAATAAAGGGTGTATCATGTGATAAATGTTATTATGACCATATCTTTTTGATACGTGAAAATTCCATTGGACAAGAAAGTCTCTGAAGAGATTGAAGCTCTCCTGGTGATACTGTAAAACTATTTTGTGCTATGTATATTAAAACTTATATATAAATACTTGTAAATAAGTTTATTTCTAAAAAAAATAAAGCCTGTGTATGTGAAACACAAATGCCCCCAATGGCATCTTTGATAGTATAAACACTATTTTCTGTCAAGTACACATGCACATGTATGTGAAAGGTCAAGGTCAAGTCACTGGGCTTAAAATGTTGGTATCAATGGAAAATCTTGTGACAAGGAATACACATGTGAAATATCAAAGCCCTATCACTTACCATGAAAAAGTTATTCCCAATGTTCAAGTTTTTGTAAAGTAGGTCAAAGGTCAAAGTCAAGGTAAAAACTTGGTATTAATAGAAAGGTCTTGTCATAACGAATACACCTGTGAAATACAAAAGCCCTATCGGTTACCATTCAAAAGTTATGCCTATGTTAAAGTTTTTGAAAAGTAAGTCAAAGGTCAAGGTCACGAGGTCAAAAATTTTGATATCTATGAATAGGTCTTGTCACAAGGAATACACATGTGAAATATGAAAGCCTTACCACTTATCATTCAAAACTTTAATATGCCCAATGTTAAAGTTTTTGCAAAGTATGTCAAAGGTCAAAGTCACTAGGTAAAAAGTTTTGATATTTATGGAAAGGTCTTGTCACAAGGGATACACATGTGAAATATGAAAGCTCTATCATGCACTTTCCATTCAAACGTTGTGCCCAATATTAAAGTTTTTCAGACAAACAGACAGACGAACAGGACAAAAACTGTATGCCCCTGAATCTTGGGCATAAAAAGTCTTGAGATTTCAAGAACTCAATTCAGTCAGACAGACTGGTTGGAAAGTTTAGGCAAAACAGTAGGGACTATTCAGCATTTTGTTGATATGCTTATAATAATTACAACAAATTGATTGCACGCAGAAACCACACTAACTACAGAATTCTCACCATGTTTAGAAGTCTTTTCAGTCTAATGGTGTCTGTGATACATCACTGGCTATTTTAACTCCTCCTAAGTTCCCATCATGCGAACAGTGCTGACATCTTTATTCTGTATGATCTTTCCTTACAGTTAAATGTATCAGGCCTTAATTGATCACCTGTAATAAGTACAATGCATGAAATACTAAAACTGAAAGGGTACAATTTTCAATCAGTACTCTACAAGCACGTCTTTATTTGGATATACACCAACATTTTTTATAAGAATCTTATTTGATTAATTGAAGTAAATTGTGATTTCTAGTGTGACCACATTGCTTTCACATATTATTGTCCTTTATCAATTACCTTAAGTCTAAAAGTATTATGTATTTATCATTGTTTCCTGATTATTTCCACTCTATGCAACCTAGTCAAAGTGTATGTAACAAGGTAACAGTTTACTCTATTTTGTTTATCATGTAATGAATTATTGCCCTTTGAAAGTGTCAGGTCATTGTGAGAAAATGTGACAAGTGCATATTGGGTATTGAAACAATTAATAAATGGCTATTTGGGAAACAGTCAACTATTTTCTGTCAGTAGAAAAGGTGACCTTGGAAACTGCTTCCTCAACCTTTTGCTTTGTGTAAGGTTTTCCAATATCTCCTCTACTACCCCAAGACATTACTAGTTAGACTCTTCCCCAAGTAGCAATGTAAAAACTACGGTAAAACTGACCTATTACCCCTTGACCATGAACATCAGTAGGTGTTAACAAGTCCTAGTCCTGTCATAAACAGCTCACATGTAAAAGAGGGGCACAACACTTACATGATACCAATGCACACTCTTAATCTACGGAATCAAAGGAGGGTACCCCCTGTGACATACTTTTGCCTGTGGTGGTGCCATCTATTGACGTATCTGGACGAAAAACAACAACACTTGTAGGGGACCATGAGTCAGTACTTCATACCTACCAATTAAGTTTCATCAAAATCCCTTCAGTGGTTCTTGAGAAGAAGTTGAAAATGTGAAAAGTTTACGACAGACGGATGGACGCTGCACTTGAGCTTCGCTCAGGTGAGCTAAAAATTGGATAAAACGTACAAGGATGAATAATTTATATTAGAGAGGTTTAGTTACAAGTTTTAGCGCGACGTGTACGTATGACATCATCGCTTCCTGTGGTCTTTGATCAAATGACATCATGACGTGACGTAACTTCTTCGAGAATTTCCACACTTATCATTTATCTAACGTCCAGTTGTGTTATAAAGTACGTTTAGGATTCTAACTTTCATTATGACGAGGTTTTACGAATCTCGATGTACATTTCTCGCAGATTAAAATGATTGAAAAGAAGCTAGTTACACGTACACCTTTTTACATAGCTATACTTAGACCTTCTCCGGTTCATACGTATAACTAAATGACGTCTTCGGATTGTGACGTCAAACGGTGACGTGTACTTGCAAGTCATACGTACACGTTGAAAGCACTTGTAACTAAACCTCTCTAATGTCACATGCAAAATTTTTTCAATCTTACCTGAATTCATGAATTTAAATATCCATCCTGAATTTCTGTCCATTCTTGGAAAGAATTCCAATATGAACTTTACACTTGCACCTGAAATTTTAAGATAAAAATCATAGGACTGTTCATTTTAATTAATCTGTGATAATGATAAGTAATTTCATGACGTTCTTCTACATCTGATAAAAATAAAATAACAAGTGTTTTTGAAACACGATTGCCCCGTTGGCATCTTTTTTCTATAGTAAAACAGCTGTAACGAAACAAGAGGCCCAAGGGGGCCACATTGCCCACCTGAGGAGACTCTATGTATGTTTTTAATCAAAGTCAGTATAAGACCTGAAGGAAATAGCTTTTAGTGAAGCTTTGAGAAGGACAATGTATACTTACTTCCTGTAAAGTTTGGTGACATTCTGTGCAGTAATTTAGAAGGATAAGTAAAAAATGTGTCATCCAAATAGAGCCTATGGAGGACATTTTGGATTTCCGATCGGCTCGAAAAACACAAACTTGGTAGAGGGCAATGAGTACTTGCTTCCTGTAAAGTTTCAAGAAATTCTGTGCAGCAGTTTCAGAGGAGAAGTTGAAAATGTGTCAGCCAATCAGAGCCTATGGAGGACATCTTGGATTTCTGATCCGCTCGAAAAACACAAACTTGGTAGAGGGCAATAAATACTTGCTTCCTGTGAAGTTTCAAGAAATTCTGTGCATCTGTTTCAGAGGAGAAGTCGAATATGTGTTAGCCAATCAGAGGCTGAGGTGGCCATCTTGGATTTCCGATCCGCTAGAAAAACACAAACTTGGTAGAGGACATCGACTACTTGCTTCCTGTGAAGTTTTGTGAAATTCTATACAGCGTTTTCAGACGTAAAGTTGAAAATGTGTCAGCCATTCAGAGCCTGTTGTGGCCATCTTGGATTTCCGATCGGCTCGAAAAACAAAAACTTGGTAGAGGGCATTAAGTACTTGCTTCCTGTGAATTTTCGTGAAATTCTGTGCAGTGGTTTCAGAGGAGAAGTCGAAAATGTAAAAAAGTTAACGACAGATGACGGACGGACGACAGACGACACACTATGACAATAGCTCACTTGAGCTTCGCTTAGGTGAGCCAAAATAACAAGTAATTCATTCTCTGGCCTCCAAGTCAAAAATTTTGGTATCCATGGAAAGGTCTTGTCACACGAAATACACATATGCAATATGAAAGCCCTACCACTTACCATTCAAAAGTTATGGCCAAGGTTTCAGTTTTTCGTAAGTAGGTCAATCTTCGAGGTCAAGGTCACAAGGTAAAAAATTTTGGTTCTTGCGGACAGACAGACAGAGGGACTGACAGACGGACACGACAATAACTATAAAATGCCCCCAATCTCCGATTATGGGGGCATATAAAAACTTTGTTCAAGAACATTCAACAATATAATAATTTTATTCTTTATCAAAAATAACTGTTCAAAAACAGCATAATCATTTCAGTTTTACCTTCACAACTTCAATTATTCATTCTGTACTTTCTCTGTCTTGGAAATGAATTCCTATATGCCATTTCAAGTTCTACCTGAAATTTCAAGATTAAAATTACAGGATATTTCATTTACAAGGTATAAATCTATCACCAGGGTTCTCATTAGGTTTTCTATTTAAAAAAATCAAATTGTTCACACTGAGGAAAGCGCCATAAAAACACACCAAAGTACCAATATTATGACTGATAGTTCAAATTAAGCTTCCATGGGCAAAGGGGGGGGGGGGGGGGCTCACTAAACATAAGATTTATTTTTCATGTACATGATGTGGTAATCAGAAAGCTATTAAGTTAGTTTACAATCTATTTGGATAGAAAGAAAACAACTATTTCCCAGTATACTATTACCGTCAGAAAATGGGCCAAAATATAAGGGTTTTAGGAAAATTTTGGGTCAATGACAATGTCAGGGAGGGGGGGGGGGGCAATGCCCCCTCCGTACCCCCCTGCATCCGCAACTGGTTCAGTATGTGAAAGGTGTACAAAATGTATGCAAGTAAATTGGGACTGAACCGCCAAAATCAGGTGAGTTGACAGCTATGTCGTAGGACAATCTGGACAGATAATTCATTGTTTCATTGCTCTTATCTTGATTTTCTTCTATCAAATCTATCTACATGTTACGATTTCAGATGTTTCAACACTGTTCAATGTAAAAATAACTTAGACTAATCGAACCAATGCTCGGACACTACCAATGCTCGGACGCCTACTGTATTTGGCTCTATGGCTTGACCGACAGTCATGATAATTCTTCATAAAAAAATTGCTTGGATGATTTAGCAATATCAAATACAAGATTCAAAACTGATACATTTTTATCAACAAATTTCTAACTTTTTTCGCTTCTGCCTGAAATTTCACGTGTTCAGAGGGCAATGTTAACGTCATCTTCTATTCAAACAATGAATTCAAAGAACTGGATGAATTATGTTTGATTTTATTTGAATATTCCATTAGATATTGAATCATTTTCAGTAAAACTTTCTTTTGTTTTTCATTTGCTTGATTATTATGTGCAACAAAGCCAAGTGTCCGAGCATTGGTACGGATTTTGTCAAATATCCATCTTTTTGGTACTCTACTTGAAGAGTCTCCGAAAGTTTTAGCTCTGATCCCAGTTTCAAAAAAGTTCGTTACAAAGGTTTCTTTACTGCTTGACAATATTCTAATAATGTAAATAACATGCAGGGTTACTCACCAATACAGCCTATGTATCTGTCACACTGGCGTTGGGCTTCCCAAACACGTCGTGATATACTTGGCACAGAGTTGGCAACGATGTATACAGGTCGGGAGAACAGCAAAGACTGGCAGTTATTGTTAAGACACGGTACTTCCGGTTTCGACTGCTCAGGTCAACTCGACTGGTGTCTGTTTCACCACATTCCTCCCCGTTTTAGAAATCTGCACCGTGGCTGGCGATCATCAGTTAAAATACAAGTTTAAAGTAAAACATTAACATTTAACATATTTACAGTTTATGTACACAAATTTCAGAGACTAAGCTACCGGTGCGGTAACTCCCCCAAATATTTAAATTGAGCTCCCAGTATGGCAACTCCTCCTCACAACACCACTGAGCTTCTGATTCGGCAACTCCTCCACACATCTCCACTTCCCTAAGCACCATACAGGGCTATTGCATTGTTCAAGGTCAGCTGGTATAACTCAGTTGGCCGAAGGTCCAAGTGCGCTGTCACAAAGGCTGCTACATCCCCGAGGTATGCCGGTGTGTTCACTAAAGCTCTCCCAGGTGGGAAATATGGGGAATCTGTTTCCAGCAAAAGTTTGTCACGGGGGACTGCTCTTAAGCCAGCAATTTGGCTATCATCAAAGGATTGGACTGCAGCTGTAACACCAAAGTAAGATCGTGGAAACTCTACAAGCCAATCCTCCACCATCTCAACAGTTCCTTTAAAACAGTGCACATGAATCAACTGGTTTCTGTCACAAATTTTCCTCATAAGTTGTAGACATCTTGCATGTACATCAACACCGTACGCATCTCCCTGGGGGCCACGTAGATGTAGAATGAGGGGTTGGTCTGCTCGAGCCAGGTTAAGCATTCTCTTAAAAACCTCATCTTGGCGCGACCATCTTGAGGCGGGAACTGTACGGTCCAGTCCGCACTCTCCAAGGGCTACAACTTTGGGGTGTTGTAACAACTGTTTAAGTACTAGTGACCTCTCTACTGTCAGAGTGTCGCAATGTTTTGGATGGACACCGATTGCGACCTTCCAAGGTCCCTGCACGGAAAAGTTAATGTCAGGGTATGTCCTAGGCTCACTGTGGACTATCACTCCACCGACAAGGTTGATCTTTACTGATGGCTTGAAATCCACCTCTCTGGAGGAACTATAGGCCAAAAGATCTTCGACCGTATGACCTACCGCAGTTTGCCAGATTTTCATAGAGGTGCGGTCAAGGTGAAAATGGCTGTCGAAGACCCCTGGTAGGTTAGCCATCTGTGGCTCTACAAATCCTGGTTCGTCATCTCCAGAGTCGCCTACTTCGTCTAACATGATCAGATCACCTAGATCGGATTCTTCCGCCTCATCCACTGCTGGCTCCATCACCGCAGCCTCAGGAAGACTGGGTTCAGGCTCTGGGAGACGGTCAAATTCAGGGAACGATGGAAACTGCTCCACTTGTTCAGGGCTACACTCCATCAGAAGGGCCAACATACATCTCCAGAATAGGAGGACTGCAGGGGAGTTCACTGGATGTATGGTGAACTTAATTGGGGTTCTCTCTCCCATGGCCCTACACGCCTCATAGTAGGCGTCCTGATGTTCATTATTTAAATGAGCAAACCCGGGAATCCGTCCGTAGCGGTTCATCCATGAGACTGCATCTTGAAGTCTGACATCCGATCCGAGTGCAGCTTCTACTAACCATCTAAGGGCATCTACCTGGATGGCAATATTTGCTTCTGTAGCACATGTGTATCTAAAGGCCTCCGGTAGATGTCTAAAAACCACATGCCTCCGGAGTCGCTTATCCGTTGACGAACAGGAAGAAATGGGGCAGTACTGAATCTCCCTTTCCAGGCTCCGAGCTCCTTGTTTAGAAACTGGCTGGTTCACTGTTACAGTTAATGATCCTTCATCGGGAGAATCATGAACTCTGCGCTGCTTCCTGGACTCCGACGAGCGTTCCCTTGATCTTGAGGACGATGCATGTTTATAACTGTCTCTAGACTTTGGCCTCTCAGGAGAATTTCGCGACCTTCGAAGATCACGAGGCTGTCTCATTGAGCTTTCTTTGGTGGGAGGCTCGACTCTCCTTTTAGAAGATTTAGAGATAGTTTGTCTCTTCTCCTTGTACCCACTAACAGATGGCACAGGTTCTTTGGGGGCTGGTGGGACATCTACCGTCGCAGAGCGCTCACTAATAGGACACTCGACGGTTTCACTGGCAGGCTCTGTAGGAGTTTCCTCCTTTACTGGCTCCGATACATCCATGGGCTCCTCTGTCTCTACGCTCTGAGACTCTATGGAAGTTCGAGGCTCAGCGTCGATAGGTGTCGACAAGGGCTCTGGAGTACTTACATCACTGGCTACACCTACAGGAGCATTCTCTCTTAGGACCGGCAAAGTTGGATCCTTATCCAGACGAAAGTCGCGCGAATGTCCGGCGGCAGCTTCTCCGGCAGATGAGCGTCTTCTTTGAGGTAGCTTGGAACCGTCAACCGATGGTATGTTACGTTCAATCCACTCATCTGGAAAATCAAACCGGGCGTATCCTCGGATGGCTTTTACCCACTGTGAGCTGTTGGCTTTTTTTGCTTGCATATACATGTCTGCCAAACATTCTTCACGCACCTCTGGACTAAATTTTATGATCATGCGATAAAAGCTAGTTGGTTCCAACAGGATACCTTGAGATGTCGCCCGATGGATTACTTCAATAGAGGGTTCGTCTGCATTTCTGTATGTGTCCGCATCAACCCACTTAATAGGGGAAGATTTAAATTTAGTTCTACCTTTAACTAACGCTTTTCCTTTACTGGGCCCTTTTCCCTTTCCTTTACTGGTACTTTGGCTGGACATCTTCTTCCAGTTCCTTTTTTCTGGACTTGAATCCTGTCCGGACATTGTCTTGCTATTATGTCTACAATGAAAAGTTGTTAATAAGAATATGACACGTCACAGTCAGGACATAGATAGACATCAATGTCTTTTGCTTTATCCGACCCAATACCTACGCATGATTCATGATACCATTCCCTACATTCATCACACTGTATCATGAATTCTCCGGTATCTGGACCCTTACAGAGACAGTACTTACTTGAATTACTAGACTCACTCAACCTCAAGGGAGATCCGTCTTTAAGGCTCTTTTTCTGTCTCTTTAACCATGCAGGCAACACTCTGTCTGAACAATGCTTCATTCTGTCATGGTTGATAATTTCAAGTTTTTTCCGAAGCATAACTTCATATACATAGTCAGTGATCTTTCTTGTGACTAATCCTGGTCCTTTCCACTGCGGCCTGAGTTTTGCGCACTTACCTTTAGGTATGGCGGTATCTAAAATGTAGACCACATCACCTACTGAATAAGTATGCTCATGAACTTTGAGATCGTAGTCCCGTTTAGCAATAGCTTGACCGCTTTTTAGTTTCTCACGTGCGATCTCGTGTGCAGACTGTATCTGTACTACCAACTTATTCACATAGTCCTCGTAGTCTTCAGTTTCTGAAGGCTCAGGACCAGGAAATATTAAGTCAACAGGCATATTGACTTCTCGTCCCAACATAAGCATATTAGGCGTATATCCTGTACTCCTGTTAATTGCTGATCTTAAAGCACTTGCTAATTGGGGTAAGTATACATCCCAGTACTTCGGTGTACGACTTGAAAAACATCTAACCGCGTCCATAAGAGTGCGATTATACCTCTCTACCTGGCCATTGGCTGATGGTCTAAAAGCAGTTGTTCTAGCTTTGTGTATGGCCATTCTCTCACAGAGTTGTTTGAAGAGAGTACTTTCAAAGTTGGAACCTCTATCTGTGAAAATCTGAAAAGGAATGCCAAATCTCGAAAAGAAATGATCCACTGCTGCCTGGGCTGTGACTTCAGCTGTCTGATTGGGCAATGGAACACATTCTACCCACTTCGTAAATTGGTCCACCATCATCAAGACAAATGAGTTGTTATTTTTAGTCATGGGTAGGGGTCCAAGAAAGTCTAGATGAACACGCTCCATCGGTGACCCTGCGTGATAAGAAGTAAATCTACATCTGGCTTTCCGGTTGGGTTTCTTGTTTCGATTACAATGGGAACAGGAAATGACATAAGATTTAACATCCTTGCCCATTGAATACCAATGAAATCGCTGTTTACATCTACCCAATGTCCTGTCTTGACCTTGATGACCCGAAGATGGAAGGTCATGGCATAATTTGAGTATTTCTTCCCTTAAAGTTGTAGGGACTACAAGCAACTTGATAGAGTCGTCTATAGGGTCCTTTTTCCATAGAATTCCATCCTCACACAGGAAATATAACTCCCTGTTTACCCAATAGTTCTTGGCTGCTGGGTTGCTAAGAAATATTTCACTATCCGAGGGTTCTTCCTGGTTTGTTAACCAATTAAGGATAAATTTCAGATCTCTATCGTTACGCTGATACTCCTTAACTTCTGACCAAGTATAACTTTCCATCCACGATAAAGGTGCTGTCTGTTTCACTTGCTTAACCATATAATTGGCTAGCGGTACGGCATCATCTACTGTTTCAATAAAATGGCTCCATTCTCTGTGTTTTCGCTGACAATGGTCACACCCACCACATGGTAGATCAGTTGGCTGTACATAATGTCTGAACTCCTGGCATGAATAGTTACTGTTAGCAACATCTGGAAGGCGAGATAGGGCATCAGCATTCTGATGTTTAATTCCAGGGCGATGTCGTATCACCATCCAATACTGGCTTAGTTCCTCCAACCATCTGGCTAACTGACCATTAGGGTTTTTAAAATTCATTAGCCATTGCAAACTACTGTGGTCTGTACGCACATCAAATTGGCGTCCCAGCAAATAATGGCGAAAATGTCTGGTGAATCTTATGACAGCTAAGAGTTCTTTTTTAGTTGTACAGTATCTGCGTTGTTCAGGTGTCAACGAAAAACTACAAAAAGATATACTTCTCTCTTCTCCGTTCTGGATTTGAATCAGCTCTGCTCCGATCGCAATGTCCGAAGCATCTGTATCTAGGATGAAATGGCCATCTTTAGTAGGTATGGTGAGAACAGGTGCAGTGGTTAACGCTGATTTAAGCTGTTCAAAAGCTTCCTGATGCTCAACTTCCCAATGAAACTTGTTCTTACCAGTTAGGCCATAAAGGGGTGCGGCAATATAGGCAAAATTCTTAATGAAGTTTCGATGATAATTTGCAAAACCGCAGAACCGTTCTACATCTTTTGTACAGGTTGGGGTTGTCCATTTGTTCATGGTATCAATGAAACTCTGGCTTACCTTCATGCCGTCACGTCCCACAGTTCTTCCTAAATACTCTACTTCCTGTCTAAACAAGTCACATTTTTTGGCCTTCAACTTTATACCATATTGTCTGAATCGTGCAAAAACTTCTGACAAGTTTTCTATATGATCTTCAAAATCATGACCCAAAACTAGTACATCATCCAGGAAAGCCAAAACTGTTTTCCAATGAAGACCTCGAAGTACGAGATTCATTACTCGAGAAAAGGTACTTGGAGCATTCGTCAATCCAAAGCTCATTCTTTTAAATTGGTACAAGCCATATTTTGTGGTGAAGGCGGTCTTACACTTATCCTCGTCTTTTACTTTAATCTGCCAATAACCCCAAGTGGCATCCAATTTTGAATACCAAAGGTTACCTGAAAGTGTATCCATGCACTCCTCCACCAAAGGTAAGGGAAAAACATCTTTTTTCGTTACCTTGTTGAGAGCTCTGTAATCGACACACCATCGAACACTCCCATCACGTTTCCGTACCAATACAGGGGAAGACGCCCATTCCGAAACGGAAGGTTCTATGACGTCAGCTTTAAGCATCTTTTCCAGGTGTTTTTCCTCTTCACCAGCGAAGCATGTTGGAGTACGGCGAAATCGCTGTTTGATTGGGCGTGCATCACCAGTGTCTATACCATGCTCAATCGCTGTAAAATTACCTATATCATACTCATGAGCTGAGAAAACATCTGAATAACTGTTGAGTAGGTTTTCCAATGTTACCTGTTGATTTTCATCAAGCTCAGAACACGATCTCTGGTATAAGTCTGTAAGATGCTCTGGTACAGTACCTTGTTTCCCTTGTTCTTTAGTTACCTGAGAAATATGTAAGCTGCCAGTTAAATCGGCAACTGGTGGTATCTCGTCTACCTCATAGGCATAGCCAACTTTCTGATTTTTGAATAATGTTACCTTAGTATCAGAGTTGTTGACAAAGGACATCACAGGAGTACTCGCCCCCTCGAAACAAACACGTGGAGCAAGAACTGTATTGACTTCAGGCTCTATGAGATACAATCCATTTTCAAGTTTTTTGTCTGTAATGCAAGATATTCTAAGTACAGACCTGGGTGGTATGTGCGTCTTTTTTGGTATTCTGATATGAGTTTTGTTGACAGCTAGGACAGAGTTGTTCCCCTTGTCAATGAATGGTACTCTTTTACCTCGTATACAAAGATAGCCTTCATTCATATCTAGAGTAGTTTGGTATTTTGACATGAAATCTAGTCCAATGAGCATGGCATCCTCTAAGGGTGCGACATAAATACTCTCTTTATATACGTTACCACTGATTTCAAGTTTAATTGGTTCAAGTAGGTATCCTTTCATCGACAAGTTGCGACCGGCTGTACACAAGGTAAATGACTTCACCTTCGCAGGTTTTTCGGAAAGTGAGTCATAAAATTTATCTGAAATGATCGTTACCTGAGAGGCAGTGTCCAATATACCTTCAACTTGTTTACCTTGTACAAGCACGTTGACTTTCAAATTCGACATGGATTTTAATTGACGAATTATAAGGGGTTCCTCTGTGTCTTGTAGGCCGTCCTTTTCCTCATTTTGCTCATGGATCAGGGTTAGGCCTGTTGACCTGATCCCTTCTCGTTTAAATTTGACGAGAAATTTACATGCTTAGCAGGTTTGTTACCTTCAGTTTTTGTAGGACAATCCTTGGCAAAATGTCCATTACCCTGGCATCTAAAACATCTCACAGGTGAAGGTGACCTACTTCTCGAGGGACTTCTTGTCATTCTAGGTTGATTAGATTGAAGCGTCTCCATGTGTCTTAAAAGAGACTTCATACCTTCCTTGATGTCACTTACTTCTTTTTGAAGGCTGTCAATCTTTATTTGATTAGGATCAATGGCACGAACTCGGCCAGGATCTTTAAATCTACTTCTATCTTGTCGACGCTGGAAATTTGTTTGTCGAACCCTTACATTGTCATCGCTATCACTTGAATCTGAATCATTACCTGACACACTTAATTCACGCACCTCTTTTCTAGGGTGGTGAGAAGTTGTGTAGATGCTGCTGTGATTAAACTGATAGCTCTTCAATTTATCCACTACCAATTCCACTGACTCTAGGTTTAGGTTGACCACATGTTGACCGGCCTCTCGATCAATACATCCATGGCAAATTCTCTTGATTGTTTGTTTTACCATGTATTGCTCTGGTAAATTGGGATAGGCTCGTACGGCTAACTGTTGTACTCTGTCGGCCCAATCCTCGATCTTTTCCTCCGGTAACTGTCTCAAGCTGGACAGTTGGTCCTGGGCAGTATCAGGCTGCGGTATATTACCGAATCTTTTTTCCAACTTGCCCATCAATTCATGGAATCCAATATTTGGATTGCGGTCCACAATGGTAGCGTAATAATCGCTAGCTTTATTTTCCAGGCTCCAACACAATTGTGTCCTTGCTTCCTCATTGTTCAATTGCCTGAAATTAACATACCTGAGGAACTTATGTTTAAACCCAAGCCAATACTCTTTTCCTTCATACTTGAGGTATTTAGGTGGGGTCTCAGGATTATTTCGTTGTACCTGATTGGCTTGATTAATTCCTCTCCTCCTGCCTGGATTACCTTGACCTGGATTCCCTTGGCCTTGATTTCCCGGATTACCTTGACCTAGGTTTCCTTGGAATTGATTTCCTTGGCCTTGATTGCCTTGACCTTGGTTACCTTGATTACCATTACCTGGTCCCATATTGGCCTGGCCTAGATTACCTTGTCCTTGTGCAACCTGATTAAGATGACCTTGACCCTGTAAACCTTGACCTACCTGTCCTTGATTACCTTGTTGGTAACCTTGATTTACTTGACCTTGGTTACCCATGGGCGGGTAGCCTTGATTTACTTGACCTTGGTTACCCATTGGCGGGTAGCCTTGTGCCTGGTTACCCATGGGTGGATAGCCTTGTGCCTGGTTACCCATTGGTGGATAGCCTTGTGCCTGGTTACCCATTGGTGGATAGCCTTGTGCCTGGTTAAACATAAACTGATTACCATAAGGATTACCCAACATATTTTGTGGATACATACCAAAATATGGCATCCAAGGATTCATCCAAGGCGGAAATTGATTAGGTAACATTCCTTGATTGTTATTCCATTGAAATGGTTGTCCTTGACCTAAATAGTTCATTTGACCTTGACGTGTAGGACTTGTTTGGCCTTGATGTGTAGGACTCAATTGGCCTTGATGTGTAGGACTCATATGGCCTTGACCCATAGCATACATTTGTAAAGGAAAGCCTAGAGGCTGACCTTGAAATCCAAATTGTGGCTGGTTTTGAAATGGTATTTGACCTGGAATTTGGATTTGAGGCGCAAACTGCATTTGGCCTTGCATGGCATTATTTTGACCTTGAGGTTGTGTTGTAGCGGACGAAGGCAAATTTTGGCTTGCCGCTTTAGCTTGATTTGGGTCAGGTTTAGGTAGATACGCACTAAGGTTATATTTAGAATCATCTTTTGCATTACTAGTAGCACCATGACTGACACCGATTTGTGCGTTTTTATCACCATTTTGACCGACACCTATTTGTGCGTTTTTATCACCATTTTTCTGTTTGGTAATATCACCCACACTATCAATGAGTTTTTTAGTGTCCATATCAGGATCCGTCACATTCGGATTCTGGGACAACACAGAATCAGTAGACATTGTTGATGTGTCAGAGTCATCTGATGCATAATTCAACTTATCATTGCTCTCAAAATCTATGCGAGCTACTAATTCGCTTGAGAACTTTACAAATTTGATAAGACTAAGATTGTCAGGGGTTACGTTACCCATTGATGACCTGAATTTTTTAATTTCTTCGGCTGTTTTCATGCCAATGGTTGGCAATTCTATCAGCTCATCTGTGGTGGCAAAATTTATTTTTACCTTTTTTACTGTAGATTTTGCACCATCTTGTCCATCATCCATGCTTGACATTTTGATTTTGCTTGAAAAATACACTAAGTTTTTCTATTTGGCAATTTGCTGCAAAATAGCTGTTTATTAGTGCATTCAATGAATAAAGGTTTATGCCATAAGCAATGACCTTTTAAACAAACTTTAATTCTCAATATCACACTCTGGAAATTGATTAAAGTTGTTGAAATTTTCAGTTTTCACACGTGTGGAAAATGAAAAATTTTCTAAGTGCAAATGTCAGAAAAACTTAGAAATTCACTTTTGTCAATTAAATATATTTGATATTGATGATATTTATTTAATTAATTGACTTTATTTTGAGTGAATAATGTCTTCACTTGTCCTTCCTTTTTGTGGACACTTTGCAAACTTCGTGCAAAAATGGCTGACCGCGCGAAAAAAGTTTGACCAACCTTCCAAGTTATCTGTCAACGAGTGGCTAGGTCCTTTTATTCGGCGACGCCAATAATGTAAATAACATGCAGGGTTACTCACCAATACAGCCTATGTATCTGTCACACTGGCGTTGGGCTTCCCAAACACGTCGTGATATACTTGGCACAGAGTTGGCAACGATGTATACAGGTCGGGAGAACAGCAAAGACTGGCAGTTATTGTTAAGACACGGTACTTCCGGTTTCGACTGCTCAGGTCAACTCGACTGGTGTCTGTTTCACCACACTAAAATCAAATTATTGGCATTTTCTCTTATGTATTTTATTAAAATTGAGAAAACATATCAAAATGTCCGAGCGTTGGTGCGTTCACTCTACATAACTGGAATTAAATTTTGATTTTGGCAAGAAGTAAGCTCTTCTAATGACCAGCTGTTAATAAACCTAGCCCGGAAAGATCAGTTACCTTGGCCACGACAATTCTTTTGGTCAGAGGAAGCTCGAGCAAATTTTGATAAATCGTTTTCTTCGATTAAAAAATACTTAAGATACAGTAAAGATTACTTTTTCGTATTAGGAAAAACATGTTCACACCTTTTCATAAGGGTTTACACGGCTGATGTTCCCGATCCGATGACTTCTTCGTAGATCTAGTTCCCAGTTTCCGACAGGTTCCCGTTGATCGTCTGCTGCCTATGAGTCTATTTCGAGCACGCGCTACTTCGCGCCGTCAATGTTTTACTTCGCATTACAGTTGTTCATCAACATAAATTTAAAAGTTTTGAATCGATGTGTATCGTGTTGAAAGCTTTTTTCATCAGTGTTAAATACAGACATAGCTATTTCTCTCTTTATTTTTTCAACACTAGGCTCCCCCCAATCTACCCCTGCCATGCAAGTGGTAGACTCCGTTTTGTAAAAGGTATCACAGAGAAATAGATTCCAATATCATTTCAAAATTTATTTAAGACATGATACATATAGGAAAGCAAAAGCTTGTTAATCTTACGTTAAATCAACGCGAATCTCATCACCATCTAATGTAAAAATGTAATCAATGATTTCTAGACGTTCCGTCCACAGGTCGATCCGTCCCCAGATTATCCGTCCCCAGACGATCCGTCCCCTTGGTTATTCCGTCCACGTAACCCGTAGATGTCCGTCCCCAGTTTAATTATCTTAATTCAGTCATTATAATTATTTTGTTTAGCCGTCTACTTGCTAATTGATGTATAATAAAACTTAAACACCAGAAAATAAAAGTCCAAATAAAGAAAATTTTGAGCGCTTAAAATTAAAAATTGTTGATAAGATATATAAAGCTCATTTTTCAATATACTTCTCTTTTTTTTTCTTTATATATTATAAGTTGTATAACATGTTTGACGGACATTGCAAAATAATCACTAGTACGTTCTTTCTATTGTTCTTTTCCAGTTTTTTTTTTCTTCTAGTTTTTAAAATGTTCTTGTGTTATCACGTATCTTGTATCAAAGCGAAAAACTTTCATATTTTTCTTAAAATATGAAAATTATTTCTTTCGTCGTTTACTTTAATTCTTTGTTCCTTTTTTATTTATTTCTTTTCAGTTCTCTTTCTTTCGTTCGTTTCTTCGTTTTTTTAAAATGATAATTTGTGCGTGTTTCTAATTAGATTTTACATGATGAAGGAACATTGTCAGTGTGGTAAGAGTGTGTATGGGTGGGAAGCGGGAGGGGGGAGGGGTTGGGTTTGTGCCGCAATTTAATAACGACTGAAACATGAGAAAAAATTTTAAAAGACATTCAAATCGGTGGTTTCTGGAGTGTCTTTGGACTATTTTGAAACAGTGGATTGCTATAAATATTATTTCATATCCCCCTTCTTTTTGACCGCTAACGGGGAGACACTTTCTCATTTTTATTTTTTATTTTTTTTTTTTTTGCGAAAACGATGTTGACGTTTTTGCGTACAAAGTTATTAAAAGTACAATATTGGTACGATATGGAGTGAAAAAAGAAGAAAATTCTAGTATCATAACGATAGATTGGGGTGTTTTTTTTTTTTTTTTTTACTTTAGTTCATGTTATTTTTATATTTATGGATCGACGAATTAGAAAAACTTGCTTAATTATAGGCCCCGCAGCATATTTGAGCTGTACTCCAATATTAAATATTTGCCCATTTTCCCGGTTATTTTAAAGTATCTTTTAAACAAAATTTGTAGACGACAAAAAAAAAAAAAAAAAAAAAAAAAAAAAAAAAAACACACACACACACAAAAAAAAAACCAAAACAAAACAAACAAAACAAAAAAACTTAAACGTTCCGATGCCCGTAATATCAGAAAATTTGTGATACAATATGCATATAAATTTACAAAACATCTTTTAAAAGTATCTTTCGTGTCATTTCTTTGTCATCCATTATTTCACTCCATATCTGTTTCGAAATAATGAAAAAAAAAGATTTTAATTTGAGGAAAATTGATTTTGATGACGGAGGGACCAGAATCGTCTGCAATTTTTAATGTCTTGAATAGTTAGAAACCCCCATCCCAACCAATCTGCTTTCTTCGAAAATAAAAAAAAAGCTATAAAGAAACAAAGATGAAAATATACAACTTTTTTTCTTTTTTAACCATTGTTAAACGTCTCTCCTAGAGCTTCGTCTTGTAAATTTTTAAAAGTTGAAAGGACGTAAAACATACAATAAGAGATACTATATGTGGATAAATAACGTACTCAAATGCACAAAACCACACGAAAGTATCCCCAATTCAGTACACTAATTGTCAAACTAATAGTAGACGGTGATAGAAAACATCCCAATTAGTTGTTTTATGGATAATTATCACTCTATACTACATATTCATTGTGGACGGATCATCTGGGGACGGATCGTCTTGGGGACGGAAAGACCTGGAGACGGATTTATTTGTGGACGGATCGTCCTGCTACCGTAATCAATACATGTCTATATGAATGCATCGATCTTGGCATATATGCAGCACACATATGTAAAACACATATCAAATTTAACACATGTAAAACATATGTAACACATATGTTAAACGCATGTGAATATCAATTTTGATATGGATCATAGAACAGATATATATCTATATTGGAAATTTTGCAACTTTGATTGTTCAAATCATATGGCAAAATAGTGCTCAATTTCCTAATTTGCATAGCGGCCATATTGGATTCCGTAGGCTTCATATTCTTACTATAGGAGTCTATGGGGAGCAAATAATAAATTGAGAATACTCACGATTTCATGACACCAATCAAATTTGTCCACATATAGGAAGAAACTCTACAACAATCTGAATTTATAAATCCACACCTTTGATAAAGTCACGAATTTTTACTTCTGTCATTTTTGAGGTGAAAATTCGAGGCGATACTGCCCATACCCCCAATGTTAAGAAAGTTCAAAACTTGTCACCAGCCGCACTTTAACTTTGTTTATCAGTAGGAAATCTTAGGAGCTGTGTATTTGTCCACATGGTTCGGATAGATCGCGATATCAAATTCCGAATTTTGTCAACTTGAGGATCATAAAATGAAATTAAGTTCTGTCACTTTTGGGTTGAAAAATCGATATTTTGAGAAATAGGCCCGTCATATTGATGGATTCACTTTATCGGCTTTGACAGGATAAAGATAATCTTGTGTTCATACGTAGAGTAGGTAAATTTTATGGTAATAAATAAGCTTAAATAGATTAGAAACAGTTGTATTTTGCCAGGGGCGCATTAGAATGCTCTTTGTATTTATTTGATCTGATGCATTTAAAATGTATTGCTTTTCCTGGCATGTCGGGTCATTCTTGTTTGAGATTTGGCGCGTTTCAAACATAGGTATATGACGTAATATAATCGTCATATGAATACATTTGCATATATGAATAAATTGAGCGCTATTTTGCCATATGTATTTTACATGATAATCATGAGTTAGCATTCACATATGTAAAACACATGATCCACATGTGATACACATATGGTGAACAAAAACAGGTGATTTACACATGTGAATGTTTTACATATGTGGGCTAACATATGTGAAACATATGTCTGTCAACACATGTTATACATATGTCTTTATCTTTCATATGTTAAACATATGAATGTCATATGTGTCACATACGTTTCAGCCAAACATATGTGACACATACGTTGCACATTTTCCTGTATAGAATGCGTTGAAGAAACGTTCAACCGAAATTGATCGAACTTGGCTACATGTGCCCTCGGGGACTCCTGGTCCACCAGCAATGACACTCACCGAGTGGTATAAATATAAATGTCTTCAAATTGAATAGCAGCATCATTTAATATAAGAACAGATAAATTGGCAACGTGGACCAGATATGCACGTGTTAATGTTAATATATTATGAAATGTGTTTAATTTTCTTTCGCTTATTATAGATATGTAGAAATATTTGTACTTTCAGTGTTTGTCTTTTTAAATCTTTTCCTTTTTTTGAGAGGGTTTTCTCAAAGTTGAAAAGAAGATAGTGAATGGAATATACGAGTTAAGTGTTGTTCGTAGCATATTAATTGGATATCCAAGTTCTGTCGTCGTTGGTGCAGAAGTTTGAGATATTACCGTTTCGCTTTTGGTGGTAATACATACAATCCTCCTTCATGGTAATATTCGAATTGCCATCTCTCATTAGCTTTTTTCAACCTTCATATTTTAAGCCGGCAGATAAAATGTCTCTTGACATGACGTCCGATTGAATTAATTGGGATCAACAAATGTCATGAGGGGACTTATCCTTTTTGCATATGCTGCTAATCATAAGACACATTGATGTTTGCGGGCTTTGTACTTCGGACATCGTACTTCAAAGGGACTGTGTCACAGTCCTAATAAACCTAGAATATGATTTGTTTTCATGAGTGAATATAAACATCTAAAGCTCCCAAGTTTCATTTCGTCCGTTATGTGTTCAAATTTAACTTTACTAAACGCACTTGATTCCTTTCATCAACAAAAAAGGAATATTTACCTGATTTGTACATCAATATGTACATCGAGACAATCACCGAAACTACAAGTTTACATGGAGCTGTTGTGACATGTGTTGCATGCAATCAGACGACGCTGACTCTCCCCGGGTACCTGGTCTCACTTCGGAGTGTTATTCATTCCGAGGTTTGCAACCGTTCCAATGATTTCTGCCTTGCCCTTTTGACTTTGAGGCTAAATAACTGATAGGTACTTCTTTGATGTTTATTCCGAAGTCCCGAGTGCCAAGTCCGAAGTACGTCAACTTAAAAAATGTTAAGTACTAGTACCTATATTGGTTAATCACTGTCGGAGAGCTATACATTGTGGAAGCGTAGATAGCAGCTCCTCTCGTATTGTTCAAGCTTTTCTTCATCAAAGGTCTTTGTTCTGCACATCGGCTTAAAGCAAACTCGCCCTCAGCTCATCGTATCCCGTGTGCATCGTGTCCATCTGAAAAAGAGGCAATTGATATAGACACAAGATTTTAACAAATCAAAACGAAATATATTCTGAAATAAAATTGATATCACAGTATGTCAGTCTGTATTACTAAAGGTTGTTGGTTCAAAAAGCAAATTCTATCTCATAACTCATATATCGTTCCTGTGGTGACATACTTCTGGTATCTTAAAGTACAGATTATGTTAATATATTGACATGCAAGATAATTATGTTGACATGCAAGATAATTTTGTTGAAATGTAAGACACTTAAAATGCATGTTGACATATATAAGTTGCATGTCGCTATAAATAAGTCTCATGTAAACATAAATAAGTTGCACGTTAACCTATTGAACTTGCACGTTGACATAATTTGATGAAAAATTTCTCGCATGTAGGGGGGCAGAAGTATGATACCATACCTTCCAATATGCAATTTGATTTTTGTGCGAATAGCACATAGCGATTACCTGATTTCTTCACTCATGGGTGCCCCGTCTACTGAGTATGTATAAATGATGTTACTCTGTTTACATGTACCTTGGGACTGCTTCAGCGTCATGATCGGTATAAAGTCTGATCACTGTCTGAATCAATGAATTATCTGTATGAATCGAACTGTCGTGTTATGTACATGCATGGCCTAATGAAAAGTTGCATCTGTATGTATTGAGATGAACACAGGCTGTGTGTTGGAACCCCTTTCCATTACCTGTTTTAGTGGACAGGTATAAATGAAACGGTGCTATAGATAAAGATATTAAGTTGAATCATTGAAACGTAAAACTAACTTCAAGTAGGCTTATTTTGTCCCGCTTCACAACATAAAATCTGTATACGACGGAAAAATTAGGAACTTCCATCATGAAATATATACTAAAAAAGAAGTGAATTTTCCTTCAAATTCTTAGCACACACCTAACATTGAACATGAAACGTTAAAGAGAGAGTGGGGATCAAATTAGAAAAGAAGATTCTTCTTCTTTCCTTGTATATGGTATCATCAATCGATAGTCATATTGGATTGTTGTATTTTTAGGGGGAGGGGTTAGATTTAATGTGATGTTATTTAATTTTCATGTTCAATGTCAGACATCATCTTTCAATTCATTACGACAACATATGGATTTGCACTTTAGTTCTGTCTTTATTCGTCCATAAACTGGCCTACAAACTTACGAAGGTGTTCAGGAACAAATATAACTTTGAAAACACAATATTTTGTCATACATTATAAGTGATATTTTTCTGGCTATTCGCACTCAGTACATTCAGTGCTTTGATTTTAGAAAGTCGAAACTTGAGTGCAATATTCCTAACGAATTTTATTCGCTGATAATCTAACTAACGTGCTTGATTCAGTTTTTGGACATTGTCATCAACTAAAGTAAAATATCTACTCCATGTTTTCACATTTGGATGTTTTAGTATTTTACTTAGAGCATTGCAACCGCGTCTTTCATTGTTTTCATTTTCATTCTTGAACATCGACGGTGGGTGTGGCTACCCAAACAGGGGGTGCTTGCTCCTCCCGGGCACCTGGCCCCAACTCTATCTTGCTAGGGTTCCGTCGATGCTCAGTTCGGTTCTCTATTATGAGTGCTGTTGAGATTGTTTCAGGATCTTCTTTATCTCATTTGTTGAAGATGTTTTCTATAATGAAGCCGAAACACTTTCTTATATCATAACGTTGTCTGAAATTATAATTTCATTGTCTAGGTCGTGAAAGAAGTTTGTTTTTTTTAAGGTATCAGTTTTGTTTATGAACTTTTTGCAGAAGTTACTCTATGCATAAAAAATTTCCAATTATATTGTTACACTAAATAACCAAAACGAGAACTTCAAAATTTAAACTTCAATGGAGCGAGCGTGTTAGCTTTTTTCATGAATATTATGTATGTCCAGTCATGTCATATCTATTTGAAAGAGCGAAATCATTATTACATGAAACCAAGGTAAAGTTAAAGCATATTTTGCTGTGATTTCAATATCATATGTTACCGGATAAGCGGCTTACTGTAATATTGTTGGACATTGTAAAGGAGCTCAAATCCACACTAACAAGTGGTTCATACTATGAGATCAAAATGTTTCTTCGATAAGAATTTCTGAATGCATAATTTACCTTAAATGAAGGAGCAAAATGGGGTAACGTTAGGAAAAATAACATGTGAATGTCGAGTATCATAAATATGCTTCTAGATAAATTTGGCATTTTTCGGGTTATTTTGGTAGTATCCGTTGTTTTCTCTGGTAAGTTTGACACTTAAAGTTTTGTCTTTCTTGTGTCGATTAATTGCACACTTCGCTCTTTTTATTATTTCAAGTGTGCTTTTAAAGCAAGATTCACTAGTTGTTTTCATTCTTAATAAAAATGAATTCAATTTGACGCCTGCTATAAAGTAATTCAACATTAAATAAAGCAGGAATTAATTATATCGATTATTCAATTTTCTGAGCTTGAAAATCTTTCTTTTTTCAATTGCAATTAATTTGAATTCAATTTCAAATGATTTGTGGCGTGATGTAATTTTAGCATGAACACTTGCGTCATGAATTGCGATAAAAGTCTAACGGAAAGCATATTATGGCAACCAAATGACGTCAATTTGGGATCGCCGATTGTCCTACATCGCACCTGCTGGGGGACTTTCAAAACATTATGACGTCACAATGAATGGCCCGTCAAACAATGCTTTGAGAGGTCATTGATTGTGATGTCATAATGTATGAATCCCCTAACAGGTGATGTGTCGGACGTTTGTAGATCCATTATTTGTTTCGCCTTCGGAACTTCACGATTATTGTAAAAAAAGATGTTTAATGTAAAATTGTACATAATCTCAATTGAAAGCTTTCATAAACTTGAAAAAGCTGGGAAAGGTAGAGATGTCCAAAGGGACTAAGGTGAAAAGGACACATGACTTTAAACCAGTGTGCCTTAAAGAAAAGAGACAACTATATCATTTAATTTCCATTGTCATTTTCATGAAACAAAGATTCTGATTGGCTGAGAAATTTTGTTGATACTTCTATCAACACAATTTTTCACGGAAGTCTATTTATAGCACTATTTTTAGAACGGGGGGTTCCCTCAAACACGAATAAACTCGTAGCTGAAAATACAATTTGTTGATGTTTGCTTATCATTTCAAGGGTACCATTTCTTTTCTACTTACTCAAAAATTAACTGTGCATGTAGATTTTGCTCAAACTGGTCCTTATTCCAAAGATATAGAGAGACGATCTTTCGCTGTTTGAATCATGGCGGCTGCCATAACTTGTTTTGGCAGACGTATCACTGTGAAACCCTCCGACTTACGAAATATAGTGCGGTGATTGATTATTTTTAGATAAAAGAAAACAGTCTGTTTTCCATAAATAGATGATAATAAAATGATAAGAAATGAATCTTACATTTTTTCTGTTGATGCAGGTATCACCCGAAAAATTGGACAGAAAACTGCATCAATACGCGTAGCGCGTTTATGCAAAAGTTTTCTGTCCAATTTTTCGGGTGATACCTGCATCAACAGAAAAAATATAAGATTCATTTCTTAATTAAACTCATATGTAAATTTTACAAAAAACTAAGAGCTTCACATAGTCCAACTATGCATTTTGCATCTGATGCATGTATGACATAAGCGATATTTATAACTAGGTAGTTGTAACCAAGATAGCATAACCTCGACCATCTCATCTTTACTATGACCGAGAAAAAACAGAAGATGGTGGTGTTTGAACTTTACTTTCCTCCTATAATTGTACTATACTTGTTTCTACATAGTACACGGAAGAAAAGGTTACAAGGTAGACGATGCAGTGGACATAAATATCTACATTATTCCTGGATTTCCGGGAGAGTTCCCTAACGGATACGACAGTATGGACATAGATAAACATGCTCATGACGTCGGTAATGATGTGATAGAGATGGCCAAAAATAGCGGCTTTGATATTGGCTTAGGAGCTGATGATTTTCTTAAGAATGAAGTGAAAGGTATTCAAGATCTTGTCAAGCATGATGTGAGTATATTCTAGATCCTTTTTTTTTCATTGTGTTCTTTCCTTTTTGCAATTGCAACATACGAAAACAGTCCGTCCAAAAGAAATACGAACCTATACCTAAGTACATAATTTTTCGGCCAGGTGGCCTTTATGTGGTGCAATCATGTGATCATGAAAATCAATATGATCTGCATACTGTAAACGTGGAAATAAAATGATTGGGGTAATTTTAGCGCTTTTCGCGCTTGTTTTTTAAAATATCGCAAAATAAGAGATGTTTAGAATTCGTTACGTGTACGGGCACGTGTACGTGTAGACGCAATATCGGTGTATGACGTCATTATTTATTGCGTACGGGAAATCGCTACAGGTTGTCCCTAACGTGTAAATCGCGAGCTACACGTACGTACAAACGTGTAAACATTTTTGTTTATATGGCAGAAGTATGATACTTGTGCCGAGTAATTTTGTCAGCTTTAATTCATCCTTTTATATGTCTCGTATATCTTTGAATATGTATAAATTCCGTCATCGCAAAGGGCACCAGTACACGTACTTTTTAATTTTCTAAACCTCTGCTATGTTCTTCGTGTAGATGTACTTGTTATGTTCTAATTCGTTTCACTCAAACGAACATAAATCATTTAAAGAATAAACAACACATGTGTTGGATTAGGAGACGAAGCGCTCAGATATATTAACAATCTTTACAAAGTCAAAATTATTTTCCTCATGAAATATCTCTCGCTCATCTCATCTCATCTCATCAACATCATGCATCAACATCGACATCATGAATGAACTATAAATAGAAAAAACATACATTAATTATATGAAAAAATTGCCATTGCATATATCAATGAACCATATCTCTATCTCTATCTCCGTATACTGCATCACCCCCTTTTCGGGTATTATGTGCAGCGTGCGCGTCAGTGCTGTGAAGTTAAAGAAAACGGTTTTAGCTGTGCTGTTTAAAAGGACAATAATTTACATGTTAAAAGAGAGGTTAAAATCATGATTTCGGAACTTAGGGCCTAGAATGAGAGATGCTAGCCACTGCTGCCTTAAAGGCTTCTGGCTTTACAAGCTCTACTATGTGCTGTGGTAGGTGGTTCCATTGTACTATGGCAAGAGGAAAAAAAGAGTACTTATAAAAATCTTTGGTGGTGGGGATCTGTCGGAAAGAAAGGGGGTGAGCATTCCTAGTCAGCCTAATGGGGGGAACGATAAATGTGGGGAGGGGGACTGCCACATGTCCATATACGATGCTATGGAATAGAGACAGTCTTGCGCAGGATCTCCGATGCTCTAGTGTTTCCCACCCAAGTCTGTCAAGTATAAGGGATACACTGGAGGTAGGGGAGAAATCACTTACCGTCCATCTTGCAGCTCTGCGCTGCACCATCTCAATTTTGTCAGACAGTTCTCTGGTGTAGGGATCCCATGCGCAAGAAGCATATTCCAGCTGCGGTCTTACCAGCGTTTTATAGGCAGTAGCTCTGATAGTCTGATGCTTGGTCTTAATATTTCTCTTTATAAAGCCTAGGGATCTATTAGCTTTACTTACCATACTGTTTACATGGCTGTTCCACCTAAGATCCGAAGATATATTTACACCCAGGTACTTTGCATGGTCGGTTACCTCCAATATGTGCCCATGGAGTATATATTTAGATGGTATTGGGTTTCTAGATCTACTTACCCTTATTACTTGGCACTTACCTGGGTTGAACTCCATGTCCCACTCCCCCTCCCAAGAATGAAGTGTGTCAAGGTCTGTCTGTATGGTCTTACAGTCTGTCATGTCATTTAGAGTCAGATAAAGGGCTGTGTCATCTGCAAACAGTCGTACTCTAGATCTTACCTGTTCCGGGAGGTCATTTATATAGGTCAAGAAGAGGATCGGCCCGAGCACCGAGCCCTGGGGCACTCCTGATGTAACGGGGGCAGGTGGTGATTCCTCTCCTTCAACTACGACTGTCTGCAATCTATTTTCAAGGAAAGATCTTACCCAAGCAAGGTTCTGCCCTCTAACTCCATACTGATGGAGTTTGTATAGGAGTTTCTGATGGTTAACTTTATCAAAAGCCTTGCTAAAATCTAATAAAATTAAGTCTGTCTGCTTACCGTTTTGTAACTTGGAGCTTAGATCTTCAATGAGCATGACCAGTTGTGTTTCACACGATCTCTTTTCCCGGAACCCATGTTGCAAGTCATATAAGATATTGTTACTATTTAGATGTTTGACTAAGTTGGTTGTAAGTATGTGCTCCATAAGTTTGCATGCTATACAGGTAAGGGAGATTGGCCTATAGTTAGCTGCTGTACCTTTATCTTTTTTTTTGTAAATTGGTGTTACTCTGGCCTTTCTCCAGTCATCAGGAATTGTTCCGGAGTCAATAGATTTACTAAAGATTACCTGGAGTATCGGAGCTATTTGGATGTGGAGCTTTTTGTACAGGAGTGGTTTAAGCTCATCAGGACCAGCTGCCTTGTCTGGGTTCAGGTTTAGAAGGAGCTTGTCGATACCTGCTGTAGATATAGAAAGGTTTGGCATAATATTGTACTTACAGTTATCATCCTGGTTTTCAAGCTTAAGGTTGCATAGCTGACTAAGTTTGAGAGGTGATCTGGCACTGAAGACTGACTGAAACTGTTCATTCAGAATTTTGGCCTTTACCTTATTCTCTGTGTGCAGGAGGCCATCTTTCTTCAGTGGGGCTACGCCTTGTGCATCTTGCCTGCTGGATTTCAGGAAGCTGAAAAGTTTTTTAGATGAAAACTTACCATTTGTGGTTTCAGTAGAATCAGGTGTCCGGATGGTACTTTGATCTTCAAGGCCTAATAACCCTTCAACATACTTGTTGTATGACTGTTTTAGGCATGCGTTTACCTTGTGTTTGGCTTTTAGGAAATCACGTCTATCCTTTGGCTTTTTACTTCGTTTGTGTTTCTGGTATAAACTGTCGCGCTTACGAATATACCTCTTGATCTCTTGAGTTACCCATGGCAGTGATCTTTTTGATCCTAAGGTCTTAATTGGGATGAACTTATTTATGCCATATTCTATGGTGGATTTAAATTCCAACCAGAGATCATTGACAGACTTACCATTTGTTTCTGATATAAATTTGTTATAAAAATTTGATAGATGTTGACCAAAGCTATCCCAGTCTGCTTTCCTGTATAAAGGCGTCTTTCTTGGTATTTGCCTATGTGATTGGGGTTTTAGTTGTACTTCAGTACTGACTATGTCATGATCAGACAACCCAGGTAGAGTCGTTACCTTCGACACTAGGGAGGGATTACTGGTAAGGAAAAGATCTAGGATATTTTCTCCCCGAGTGGACTTGTTTACCATTTGAGTGAGATTAAAGCTGTCTAGTAGGTTTAGAAACTCAATGTACAGTGTTGTGTATTTACATTAGGTGGAGAAATAAAAAAAAAAAATATTCGTAAATTTCTTATCAAAATTCGTCTATTAAATCGAAGGGGAGGGGAAGGGGGGGGGAAACCGTGCGTTCAGGTGAAATCTGAGCCTTCGAATGACCCTATATTACAGGTATCCCTACCTTTCTAATTACTATTCATACCTGAACACATTAGCCAATCACAAAAATCGTTACATACCCCTATAGTACTACGTACTCGACCATAACAATATCATTTGCATATCACATGCTACAGTACCTGCATTAAATACATTTATGTTCTAATTCGTTTCACTCAAACGAACATAAATCATTTAAAGAATAAACAACACATGTGTTGGATTAGGAGACGAAGCGCTCAGATATATCGATTATAAAGAAGGGTTTACTGTGAAAAAAGGAATGTGTTTACAAAATGCTAATTAGATACCAAGATTTTTTGAAACAGATAATTTTTCTTGTAAGCTTTCCTTAACATAACCATCTTTAGCTTTTTCTGACCTCCACCTTCCGTGTTTCTTAAAAATGCGGTCATTAATGCAAGCAGCAGCTGCTGCGGTGGCGCCACCTGAAAGTAGGCTGTGAATACCAAACTTAGATTGGTCGAGGCCGATACTTTCTAAAGCGGAAAGTATGATTTCTCTGGCCCGAGTGTAAGAAAGAGGTTTGTCACATTTTCTAAGCATGTAAGAATTAGTCTTTTTTAAGAAAGTGACTTGTCTGAAAATAAATTCTGTAGAAGAAGAATCGATTCCTGCAAGTTTGAGATATCGTGACAACATCTTAACTGGACAAGATTTGGACTGAGTCTTGGATATGTACACATAGGAACCCTCGTTAGACTTGTCAGTTTTACTTTTGGGGATGAAAATAGATAAATATTCATCGAAAAATTCAATATGAGACCTTTTGATGTTAGCAATTTCAGAGAATCGTAAAAATCCTGTATAACCAATCAAACACATGGAAATAAGCCTTAAGTCAGCTAAGGTACAAAAGTCCTTTCCATATTTTTCAACTAATAAATTTAAATGTTGGGGTGAAATTGGTTCTTTTTTGTGAACAGGTTTACTTGTCTCTCGTAATGCGCCTTCTCTGCATTGTTTAACGAGTGATGACTGACAGGGATCATCATATCCTGCAAGGGAATGAGCCCATGTGATGGAACATACTGCTTCCTGAATTTTAGATGCTGAATGAAAATGTTCACTAAGGTAGATAATGTACATCGAAACGGTCATATCTGATGCTGGTAAATAACTAAGTTTGCTTTTCTGTGAGGAACACCAGGTACAGAAATGGTTGAAAGCGTACCTATATTTACTCCTGGTTGAAGCAGCCTTAGACTTCAGACAGTAGTCCGGGAGGAGAGAGGCAAGTCGTTGTAGTTCCGGGTCCTCAGCAACCAAGAACGAGGCGGTCCCCCATCTGCCCTTCTTGAATATATCTGCGAAACGTAAAAGTTTGATAAGAAAAATCGTTAAAATACGAATTACAAGAATATCCGTCACACGGAATACACTTTCGCTATGTTTCGAATATTCTTACAACATAAGAACTTCTGCAATGCAACTATATGCACCAGGACCATACACAGGGACACAACGCCCTTACAACTTATATAAAATCAATTAATACGTGTATTCGAACTGTTACACACATTGTCTATGTACAAAATTCTCTGCAATGCTATCGACAGCATCAGGACCCATCTCTGCAATGCTATTGTTAGCACCAGGACCTAACTGCAACTTAAATGTGCTACGATGTACATAAGTGTAATGAAACTTATAATTCATCTAGCATCTAATTTTACTGCTAGCACATTAGAAGAATACGACTTCGACCCGAACACAGTGTTCATATTGTCTCCTTGTTTCCAAATGCGATCATATTCATGAAATCGAATAATATCTTTTACGTAATATTTATATTTTGATTTTTCATCAAACAAAAAACTCCAAAAGTATGAAGAAGGCCATTCTGGTACAACAAGTGTACCTACTGTTCTACAGGCTACTAAATGAAGAATACATTTACCTATCAAGGCAATAGGAGGGACGAGCCAATTGTTTTCCGCCTCCCAATTTCTACTGAAACAATCTACCCCCTCCGAACCAGGATTCCAGAAGAGTGAATTAAATCTAGGCAATTTAGTGTTCTTAAAACTTGCAAATCGATCTATTGTATAGGGGCCCCACATATTGTACATGAATTCAAAGAAGTCGTCTGACACACCCCAGTCTTCAAAATCTACGAGTTTGCTGATAAAATCTGCCCTACAATTCTGATTTCGAGGAATCCACTCAATTTCTAATGTAATTCCGTTTGAAATACAAAGTCTGAAAATAGAAATAGCTATATCCTGTAGCTCGACTTTTGTACTACCTTTTTCAACGATCTTAACACAATTCTGGTTATCCGTAAACCATTTCAATGCTCTATTTCTCAAACCTACAGAAAAAACTCTCTAAGCCCATGTCAATGGCCTTCAACTCTCTCCATGTAGATGACTTACATTTTTCTTCAACATTCCACATATAATGAAAAACTTTTTCATTTATTCCTAATGTGTAAGCAGCGCCAGCAACATCGCTTGCATCGGAGTAAACGAAAACATTTTTCTTCTGATAAGATTTCAAAAATCTTGCATTATAGTTTCTTAGATTTTTACTCCAAAACAGTAATTCTGTTAAAAAAGAATCAATCACTGAAAAGTGTAAATTTCTGTCCCAAGAAATCCTACTTTCGATTGCGACATGACATCGCCTTGTCATTAGATTTACTATATTTCCCATTACGGGGGACATAGAAATTATTTTTCCAACTACCTGTGCCAAATTTCGTGCTGTGATCTTGGGTAGAAGAGAGATAACTCTAGAAATACTAATTTCTGTGTCACTGAGCCGTCTTTCTGGTATATTCAAACAAAATTGCACAGAATTCCAATTAATTCCTAGCCATTCAATTTCCTGCACTGGGTCAAATACTGACTTTTTCTCATTTACAAAAAACCCTGCAGAGATAAGGGAATTTTTGATAAATTCAGTAACGTTAGAACAAGATTCTTTGGAACTGGACAAAATAAGTCCATCGTCAAGATATAAGACAATTTTGCAATTTTTCTGTCTCCAAAACTTGACAAGAGGTCTAAGACACTTAGTGAAGCAAAAAGGAGCCGACGAAAGACCAAAAGGTAAGACAGTATAAACGTAATACTGTTCGTTCCAACGAAATCCGAGATATTTCTGAAAGTTTGGATTTATGTCAATGTGGTGGTAACCTGACTGTAAGTCAAATTTTGTTAGGAAACAATCTTTTTCAAAATACTGAATGCCAATTTTCCAATCTTCAAATTTTATTTTATCTTTTCCTATAAATTTGTTCAATACGCTGAGACCTAAAATGAGACGTTTCTTCTCTCTGTTTTCGGCGACACTCAAAGGACTGACTACATGAGGTAAGTATGGCACCTTAACTACCCTACCTGACTGAACCAGTTCTAAAACAGCCTCTGAAACAAAATCTGCATTATATAAAGCCGATTTGTTATTTTTCTGATACATATTTGGAGGTTCCTTTACAAAAGGGATCGAGTATACATTTTCTATTATAGAAAGAACGTTACCGTACGAGTCAATATTTCTCCAATAGTCTAAATTTCTAAAAAGATTTTTCTTGACTCTACAGTCTATGAATTGAGAATTTTTCTCTGTTTCAATCAACAAATGATCTAACAAGACGACAAAAAATACTTATCATTCTCATTTCTGTCCGTTTGAGGAACCACCGTTCCCTGGCTGGGGAGCATAGTTGTTGAGGGGGCACCTGTTTTTCCAGTGACCCGTCTGGAAGCATCGGTAACACAGGTCGGTAGGCTGGGGGGTCTCGCGCGAGCCCCCGCTCTGACGAAAGGGCTGATAAGTGCCAGAAGAATAAGGATTAGCCATATGGAACTGGGCTGGTGAGCCGGCCGCTGCTGGGATCGGGCCTTGTCTTTGATATGGGTGTGGTCGGGATGTTTTATTTGCTCGTTTCGCACGGAGAGCCCTAGACTCGGCATTCCTAATACGTTTGTCATCGTCCGAATCATCTGCGACGTCATTTAGCTCGTACTCAGATACGGTTTTCCAACCAGCCGGACTGCTATCAGCTATTCTGAACAGTTTGTTACGTTTACGGAGCTTTTCCCCGATTTCCTTCAGAACGGATAATACAGAGGGAAGGTCCTTGACTTTGCTCTCCAACCCCTCGAGGTCCTCTATGATTTCCTCGTTAAAAGAATACTGGATGCGATTTCCCTCGCCTTTCAGTTTGTTAGATGGATTGTCTTTTAACTTTTTTGACAATGATTTAGCGTTACTCTGCTGATCAGATACCAATTTTTGTGCTAAATTTGAAAATTGGTTATCTAGAACCGTTTTAAACAAATTTATTGCGTCTGCGAAATCACTATTACTATTCGAAGTACCTGTACTGGCCTTTGTGTAAGACAAATTTGTATCGAGAAGTTGGTCCTCATGGTCCGACATGGAGAACAGAGGGAGAAAAACCGTGCGTTCAGGTGAAATCTGAGCCTTCGAATGACCCTATATTACAGGTATCCCTACCTTTCTAATTACTATTCATACCTGAACACATTAGCCAATCACAAAAATCGTTACATACCCCTATAGTACTACGTACTCGACCATAACAATATCATTTGCATATCACATGCTACAGTACCTGCATTAAATACATTAGATTACACGTACTTGTATAAGTTAGCCTTCTAAACCTCTCTAATAATCCCGCGTGAAAATTACAGCCAGCATATAAGCCTAAACGAAATACGCCCGATTTCTCCAAAATTACCCCAAACGCATATTGTTACCAAGGATGTTTCGCGAAAATTTACCTCAGCAAAAATAACCAAGTTTACAGTATGAGTTATCGATTTTCTTACCTATGGAAACATTTGTACTTTCTACAATTTATTTCATTTTTGTAGTCTATCGATGTTATCCTTTTTGCTAAAATAAGGTTGAATGTATATACACTTTTTGTATATGTATTCGTTTTACAAGTAATTTCTCTGTCCAGCTGTCTACAGGGAATCTTCTACGACTTTTCATTTATTTTCTCGCCATCATTTACTCCTTTTGTATCCTTACCTAAATTCTACAGAAAATCAACACTTATTTATCTGATAGTATATTCAACTGCATCAGACATTTGATCAATATAAAGGCGTAATTTTCAGACGTCTATCAAATCAATATTTTAATAAGATTTAATAAATATTGTAAGCTCCCTGGCTCTCAATATAGCATTCATGAATGGCCTGCTCACCTTCGACCCTTTTGATTAACACAGATAATGTAATACGTATAAACAGTTCAACTTGGTTTTAATTCTCATAAATCTCAGCAACAATATTGGTAACGTGGTAATATATACATATGGCATGGCGTACTAGCCAGAAAAATAACATAGATGGTCGGTGGTGCATGGTGTACTCTCATAAATTGTTTTGCTGTATTAATATGGCGTACAAAGGGGACGGGAGCTTGATGGAATAAATTGATCTAAAATTGCGTTGTCCTTAATGCTGGGAGATAACTGTCTGTTTGGAAATTTCATCAATATTAAATAATCTAAATTGGTCTCACCTGAAGTGTTCTGCAAAAAGTCAAACAAAGTTGTTTGGAAATTTTCCGGTTCCGTTTCTATCTGGTTTTTGAATTTTGGCGCCAATCAACTTAGACGAATTATCTACCGAAACTGAGACCATGACCTATATTTATAGTTTATGAGAAGGGTCACATGATACTCCTAGACCAATGACAGGACTGTATGGAGGCCACTAACCAATGGTCAACATGTACGGTACCGTTAACCACGCCTTAACCACGCCTACTTCCTGTTTGCCACCGTACAGTGTCACACAAATAAAACTTTATCTCCGTAAAAATGGACAATAATGAACATGTGAGGGGGCATTAAACATCTCAAAGATAAATGTTAAATGTAAGTATCATGTACATAAACATAAGTATACAATATATGTGTTTAAAGATAAGATTCATGCATGAATATTATGCGAAGTGTAGCAGACGGTGTCAGGCACCGCACACCGTACATTACTTAGATAAGTAAAAGACGTTTATCAGTTATAACATTAATCAAGCTTTAAGATAATGGAATTCTAGGATCTATATGAACAATTATGGTTCAAAAATACAAGGATGAAGGTACAATTCATCATAAAATGGATAAAAAAATAAATACATTCGTATCATACATCGGGATCGACTTCGTACACGCACCGACCGCACTCAACATTTCTAAAAGTTGACAAAGTGGCGAAATCAAATTTGGTGAAAATACATGTAAAAGGAGCACTTAGGTAAATTATGACTAGAATATCTGAAAATGGCAAGCTTCTATGGTAATAACAAGGTAGGATTCGTTTCATGAGATGCAGTTATTGACTAGATATATGATAAAATAGATTTGCCACTGACTCGTCTAAAAATAGAACTCATGTAAACAAAGCACATACATGTGAAAACCTAACATAAGTAGAATCAATTGTTAAACGTCTTAAAATTCAATAGCATCAGTTGTAAATATAAGTTATACAGTAGCATATTTATGGGACCTTGTTGAAAGATATATAAATACAAATAACATATTTTAAACAAGATTTATCTTAATGTAATTATTACTGATCTTACATTTTCCCCCACCCAAGCATCTGAAATTCTCCTGAATTTAGAAATAGCTATACAATTAATGTTCTTTTGACACACAATCACGTAATTTCAGTTTTCTTCTTTAAGCCGCAGAGGTATGCCTGCCGCGTCAACCACACTTATAAGATGGTCCCAAGTTCTTCTTCTCCTATGACATCCCCCTTCCAGGAATGAGACCAGTTCCTCGTCGCTTGAAGAGGTAGTTTCGCTAATAGCCACCATGGGAATCGCCTGATACATATACAACCTGCTTTTGAAATGAGGCTTCTAAATCTTCTTTGGTGAGAGGGGAACAGTACCCGGCAGCGCTAAGAAATTAAACTCCTCGAGAAGCTCTGCTCTTTCTACAAAAGGCTGATGTCCAGATGTAGCTCTCGTGAGGGTCATCGCAACATACTCAAGCTCAAGCAACCTCTGGTCTTTCGAAAGCTCCTTCCAATTTACTGGTGGCCAGGTCACAGAGGTGGAACCATTCATTAGAGTGACCTGGGTATCGGCCCATCGTCGGCTTGCTGGTGGCATTAATGGAAGACATCCTCTGGCCAGTAAGTTCTTCGCTCTGTCTTGTAGGCTTCCTTGGTTCCTGGCTACGGTTGAACAGTCCCCAGCAGATGTTGGAATGTTGGCTGATTTTGTTGTTACTGGCTTTTTAACTACTTTGACAACTGATGACAATGGTCGTTTCCTTGAAATGTCTGACTGAGAGTGGGTGTCTGATGATGATAATACTTCAAGGCTTTTAGCGGGTGGAACAAGGGATGGAGACTGCTCCTTCGTTGTAGCTTTAGTCTTAGGTTCATCTTTATTTTCCTTTTCCTTGGCTGGTTCTTCGATTTTCTTTTTCTTTGGAGATGGTGGCCTCTCATTTGGTTTTTCTTGTGATGGAGGTTGTTTTTCAGTTTCCTTTTGGGTTGATGGTTTAATGGTCCCTGAGTCGAGTGGCGTTGGATGGTATGGAGGGGTTGCCATTTGTACAATTCTTTCAGATGGTGCTGGTGATCCCATGTCAAAATCTGACTGAGCAAATAGATCTAGCTCCGGTTCGGTGGCATCTGAGGGTCCAAAAGCATTCCTGAGATCAGCTACATCAACCCGTAGAATGAATCTAGGATCAACCCCAAGAATGGATGGAATACACCTGACCACGATGTCATTAGCCTGTTGAAGGAACTGCCCGTATTGTTCTTCTTCACAAGGTGTAAGGAATGCCAGCTTCCTGGATATACTTGTTACGCTCTTACTGTCCAGCAGCAATTCATCATCAAGATGGCATTTGTAACGTTTCCCATCACCGTCTAATATGGCTGAAAGTGCACCAGGCAGAAGTGAAATGGATATTATGTTCATCCTGTGAAGTTCTGGCTGGGATGGATCGTATTCCTCAGCTGTTGGGGTCTTTGGAGCTGGTCTGTTCTGGACAAAGGGTATATTCTTTGGTGGTTCCTCCCATCCTTTTAACCACTGCTCACGCTCACGATGTTTGCCCTTCACTTTCCTCGCCCACTCCAGGATCAGGGTGCGCAGCCGGACACATGCCTTATTCTCCCTCTCTGTTGGCTCTACAAATGCTCTATAGTCTTCGGGGCTGATCGCTATCCAATAACAGTTTTTCTCGGACAACAAGGCATCCAGAGAGACTCCTGTCTGGCTCGCCGCTTCTGAATGCCTCTTGGAGACATGGGCTTTTAGGTCCACTGCTCTATTATAGGATACCTCCTTCTCAGTACAGAAAGGACAGACCACACGAAGCAATTTATGGGGTGCTGGCTGGACATGCTCCTTAAGTTTACATTTATTCTCAAACGTCTAGCCACACTTCTTCCCTTCTTTCTCCAGGTAACATTGGAAAGGCATTCTGTAACATAGAGATAAGGAACTCCTCAGATATACATTGGCAAAGGTAACACTGTATTGGTACATTTATCTGCATAAATTATGGCATTTATGGTTATTTAGAAAGCATCATTTTCTCTTAATTTGACAGGGTCAGGACAGAATTTCAATAGCTTACTAGGGAGGGCCACCGACCATCATACCTATACACATATCAACAAGGCTCTGGTATTTTCTTCATTTATTTGGAAAAACAGCATGACAAAAATTGTGAAATAAAATAAAGTAGTCCCATTGACTATAGCGATCTCCTACGCTGCTCATCACCCAGGGTTGCCTACCGTGGACAACCGTAGTCCACAAGAGGTAGTAACTAACCAGTCCTAGTTACTGTACTCATGCAAATCCATCCTTTGCATCACTCAGCAACACAGCAAATAGACATATCTCCGTGCAGTGATCAGTTGCAATAGATTTTCTATCGGCGAGGGCCCTAGACCGCGCGCATCCGTCACCTCCCTCCGCCGGCTTCAAGGGTATAAAATAAAAGTATAAATTCTCCATCCTGCTGCTTCCTGGATCTCTAACTCTATAGATTTCTACTTACGAAACCATGTCGGTGGATTCTTTCCTTTATAAGGTAACAGTCTGTCTATGTGGTAGATTTTTCCTTGTTGTGTCCTTGACCTCTTCACCAAAAATGTGATGTCATCTATTTTCTTTGTAATTACATATGGTCCTTTCCATTTACAGGTTAGCTTACTGCACACTCCAACCTTCTTAGATGCATCGTATAGCCAGACTGGCTGACCCTCTTCAAAGTCCCTTCTCGTTGCTTTTGTGTCATAATATTTCTTTTGATAATCTGAAATCTTTTTCAGGTGTTTCCTAGCCATTTCATGAGTTGTTGCCAGCTGTTTTTGTAGAGCAGATAAGTAATCTGTGTCCTGATTCTGATTGTCATCAGAGAGTGGGGGTCTTGGGATAATTGCTTCAAGAGGCATCATAATGTTTCTACCTAGCATCATCATATTTGGTGTTGCGTTTGTACTCGAATGTACTGCAGAGCGGTAAGCCATCATGACTTGGGGAAGGTAACTATCCCATTCCCTCTGATTGTTTTCGCAGTAAGCCGAGAGCATGCTTGCCAAAGTTCTATTAAACCTCTCAACTGTTCCATTGGCCTGAGGCCTTTGGCTTGTAGTCCTAGTTTTATGAATACGAAACAGTTTACACATGTCTTGAAAGAGTTTGGCTTCAAAATATCTACCTTGGTCTGAATGCAGTTGAAGAGGAGTACCAAATCTGCATATAAATTCATTTACAAATACTTTTGTAATTGTACTGGCCTCCTGATCTGGAATAGCGAAGGCTTCTGTCCACTTAGTGAAACTGTCACAAAGGACAAGGATGTATTTATTGCCTTTGGTCGTGGAAGGTAAAGGACCAAGTATATCAACTGTGACCCTCTCCATTGGCTCGCCTTTGTTTTACTGACGCATTGGAGCCATATTTGATGACCTAGAGGGTTTCCTAGAACTACATGCATCACAATGTTTGCAGTACTCCTCAACCTCTTTCTTCATTCTTGGCCAGTAAAAGAAATTTCTGACTTTACTAAGAGTTTTCTCTGCGCCAAGATGACCTCCAGAGGGTAGGTCATGAAAATACTGGAGTATATGACTTTTGTACTGAGCTGGGATTATCAACTGCATTTGTTTTGGCTGGCCGTCATCACTGAAATTTTGACGGTACATCATACCCTTAAGGATGTGAATGCGGTCCCACATTCTCCACAATGTTTTAAGGGAGCCAGACCCATCAGATATTTTACTCCATTCTGGTCTTGTTTCATTTTCTTTTGCAATAAAAATAGCAGCAATATCTTTATCTGCCATTTGTGCCATTCGCACAGTACTGGGTTCCCATCCTTCCAAGAGAACATCACTGGGTAAGTCTTGATTAAGCTTGTTTAAGTCATTTCTTGTTGTCACACAGACAAAATTTTCAGAGCATAGCTGATCACACTCTTCAGGATCACCATTAGTCTGATTTCTTTCCTGTTGCTCACAGGATTTACATGGTCTTCTAGAGAGGGCGTCAGCATTTGAGTGCTTTTTACCAGCTCTATGAGTGACTGTTAGATTGTATGTCTCGATTTCCTGCAGCCATCGAGCTGTTTGACCAGTAGGATTTTTCAGATTTTTCATCCAGGTAATAGCAGAATTGTCAGTGCGTAGTAAGACTTTTTGACCATACAAATATGGGTGAAAAGTTTTCAGGGCTGTCACAATGGCAAGAAGTTCTTTTCTTGTCACACAGTACTGCTGCTCATGCTTATTCATAGATTTGCTCATATAAGCTATGACTTTTTCTGAATCATCGTGAACCTGTGACAATACTGCACCAACAGCCTTGTCACTTGCATCTGTATCTAGTATGAAAGGTAGACCAAGGAATGGGTAGGAAAGAATTGGAGCTGTTGTAAGCCTCTGTTTGAGAAAATTGAATGCTTCTTGACAGTCTGAATTCCATGTGAATTTTGAACCCTTTTCGCAAATTTTGTGCAAAGGTCTGGCAATTTTTGCAAAGTTTTCAACAAATCTACGATAGTAGGAGTAAAGTCCCAAGAAACTTCTCACTTGTTTTGCTGACCGTTGTACTGGCCATTCATTGACCGCTCTAATTTTCTCTGGATCGGTAGCAACCCCTTTTTCAGAGACAATATGGCCTAGGAATTTTATCTCCTTTTGGAAAATGTACACTTGGAAGTCTTTAGTTTAAGATTGGCACCAAGAAGTCTATGGAATATACGCTCAAGTCTTTCAAGGCCCTCTTCGAACGTTTTACTAGGCTTGATAATATCGTCTATGTAGACTAGGCATTCATGCCATTGTAGACCCCTAAGTACATTTTCCATCAGTCTCTCGAAGGTGGAGGGCGAGTTTGCCAAGCCAAAAGGCATAACCGTGAACTGATATAGTCCAAGGCTGGTTATAAAGGCAGTTTTCTCCTTATCATCTGGAGCCATGCCGATCTGCCAAAAACCTGAGTTCAAATCCATAGAACTATACCATTGAACCAGCCAATGAATCGAGGCAATCGTCAACCCTTGGTATTGGATAGGCGTCTTTCATTGTGACGTCATTTAGCTTGCGATAATCCACGCAAAATCTGACCTTTCCATCTCTCTTTGTTACTAGGACAATGTTCGAGGCCCATGGGCTATTGGAAGGCTCAATGATCCCCCTTTCCTTCATTTTTGCTATTTCAACTTTCTCAATTTCTCGTTTTCCAAACGGAAGGCGCCTTGCTGGTTGCCTTATGGGAAAAGCTGTACCCGTATTTATTTTATGCTGGGCTAAATTTGTTCTCCCTATATCCTCTGGTGTTTTGGAAAACACTGTATGGTACTTTGTTAGTATTTGTTTTAATTTTCCTTTTTGCTCGTCATCTAAAAATTTTGAGCTTCTTTCTAATAAATCATGCAGGTGCTCAGGAAGGTCTATGATTTTATCCGTGGTCTGACAGGCTAATATGATTTCTTCATTTGGGCTTGAATCACAGTATGCGTAACTGATGGTCTGACGCTTGTGAAAAGTAAATTCTTCGTTACCAGTGTTGATTGCATTTATGTATAATTTCCCTTGATTCAGGTCAACTATACCAGGGATTATATGGATTTCAGGGAAATATTCGAGTGACTTGGTCTCTATTAGTCCACAGTCGGTAAGGTGACTTGCCTCTGGAATATTTATAGGGATGAAAAGTCCCGAATTGGATGGAATAGTGACCGGTTGGTCAACCATTACAGCGCATTTCATTTCTTCTTTAGCGCCAGTCCAACAATTTATTTCTTGAAACTCATGGGTAAGGAGAGATAACCTCTGGTAATCAAGTTTCCTTACATGTTCTAACATAAAATCTTGACCAAGTATTGCGCTCTGTGCGACGTCGCAAACTAGGAACTTTTGATGGTAAATCGATTTCCCAAATGTTATTGGCAGGTACGCCGCTCCATAGGCATGGATCTTATTACCACTTGCATCGCTTATATTTACAGTGACATCGCTTAAACTCATCTGGGTTTTGAATGTAAGTTTGTCAAAGGTTTGGATTGACACAATGGATACTGTTGATCCGCTATCGACTAAAAATTCGATGTCAGTCTCCCAAACCTTTCCATGTATATAGATACCGTTTCACCATTTTCGTGATATTTCCTTGGACTGGCCTTCTATTTTCATATCTCTCTCAGGCCCTGAATTATTTTCCGCCGACCCGCGGCCTAATGGGACAGCGGTTTCCCGTTTCCCTGATTTCCGGGAGTTTATTTAAAATTACCTTGGTTTGGCCTCATTTGATAATTGTATCGGTTTGGACACGAGCGCATAAAATGCTTGGGAGAATTACATATGTAGCAAGTTCCCGTTCTTTTGTTGTGGTATGACATATTGGCTTGGTCAGCCTCTGGGGTATTATTGTGTTCCAGGCGGTCTATTCTGGTCATTAGTTGTTTAAGTGCCGATGCCAGGCTATCATTATCAGATGTGGAATCGGAATTTCCTTTGCGCAAAAGCCGAGTTTTCTCGTTATCGCATTCAATCGCGGGCACGTTCATTTTCTTTTTGTCCGTACTATCTGCCATAATTGACTCGTATCTCTCTATTACGTCGACCGCGTCGGCAACCGTTTGGCACTCTTTATCAATACATCTACATTTCATTTCTACTGGTATTACCTTGTATAGCTGATTAAGTGCTAGGGCTTCCTGAGCTCGACAGTCAAGGTTATGGTACGCCCTCTGGGCCATCTGACGTATATCGTCGCCAAGTACAGCAATTGACTCACCTGGTAATCGTTTTCTCATTTCTAGTTTGGAAAGCCATCTGTTTTGGTTCCTAGTACTACCAAATCTCTGGTTTAATTTACTGACAAGGTGTGGATAGGACTGTTTATCCTCACCTGATAAACTCATATAGAAAGTACGGGCTTGACCTCTTAAACTGGCAGCAAGTAGTAGCAGTTTTGTCCTATCTGACCATCTACCTAATTCGACACAATCCTGGAAATGGGAAATATACTCATCCCAATCCTCCTTACCGTCATATGCTGTGGGTTTCATTAATAAGGGGCATCATGACCCCAGTCAAGGTCATTTCCTCCATCTTGGGCATATACGCGGAAAGCATGTCTAGGTGGAGTTTCATTGAAATCATGAAAAATTCGTCTTGGGCCAAAAGCTGGTTCTCTCTCTGCAATGGGCGTATGCAGGGGAATTCTATGGCCTATTTTTATTTCTTGTGGAATGTCTTGGTCACCCTGACCTACCTCATCGCCCACAGGCGCCTTAACTTGGACTTCCGGATCTGGCGAAGGTGCTTCCGCCATTTTGACTTCAGTGAAACTATAGAATAAAATTGATTTTAAAATAAAAATCGTTGTTATTTATTTTTTCTTACCAGCACACAGGACAGCTTCAATATTAAACTCTATGCAATATCCCCTTTCTGGGTTCGAATCTCTGGATACTATGGAGGAAAACAGTCTCCCCAATTCTGACACCAAAAATTGTAAGCTCCCTGGCTCTCAATATAGCATTCATGAATGGCCTGCTCACCTTCGACCTTTTTGATTAACACAGATAATGTAATACGTATAAACAGTTCAACTTGGTTTTAATTCTCATAAATCTCAGCAACAATATTGGTAACGTGGTAATATATACATATGGCATGGCGTACTAGCCAGAAAAATAACATAGATGGTCGGTGGTGCATGGTGTACTCTCATAAATTGTTTTGCTGTATTAATATGGCGTACAAAGGGGACGGGAGCTTGATGGAATAAATTGATCTAAAATTGCGTTGTCCTTAATGCTGGGAGATAACTGTCTGTTTGGAAATTTCATCAATATTAAATAATCTAAATTGGTCTCACCTGAAGTGTTCTGCAAAAAGTCAAACAAAGTTGTTTGGAAATTTTCCGGTTCCGTTTCTATCTGGTTTTTGAATTTTGGCGCCAATCAACTTAGACGAATTATCTACCGAAACTGAGACCATGACCTATATTTATAGTTTATGAGAAGGGTCACATGATACTCCTAGACCAATGACAGGACTGTATGGAGGCCACTAACCAATGGTCAACATGTACGGTACCGTTAACCACGCCTTAACCACGCCTACTTCCTGTTTGCCACCGTACAGTGTCACACAAATAAAATTTTATCTCCGTAAAAATGGACAATAATGAACATGTGAGGGGGCATTAAACATCTCAAAGATAAATGTTAAATGTAAGTATCATGTACATAAACATAAGTATACAATATATGTGTTTAAAGATAAGATTCATGCATGAATATGATGCGAAGTGTAGCAGACGGTGTCAGGCACCGCACACCGTACATTACTTAGATAAGTAAAAGACGTTTATCAGTTATAACATTAATCAAGCTTTAAAATAATGGAATTCTAGGATCTATATGAACAATTATGATTCAAAAATACAAGGATGAATGTACAATTCATCATAAAATGGATAAAAAAAATAAATACATTCGTATCATACATCGGGATCGACTTCGTACACGCACCGACCGCACTCAACATTTCTAAAAGTTAACAAAGTGGCGAAATCAAATTTGGTGAAAATACATGTAAAAGGAGCACTTAGGTAAATTATGACTAGAATATCTGAAAATGGCAAGCTTCTATGGTAATAACAAGGTAGGATTCGTTTCATGAGATGCAGTTATTGACTAGATATATGATAAAATAGATTTGCCACTGACTCGTCTAAAAATAGAACTCATGTAAACAAAGCACATACATGTGAAAACCTAACATAAATAGAATCAATTCAGTTGTAAATATAAGTTATACAGTAGCATATTTATGGGACCTTGTTGAAAGATATATAAATACAAATAACATATTTTAAACAATATTTATCTTAATGTGATTATTACTGATCTTACAATATTGTAGCAAATTCATCAAAAAATCAGCAAAGGGGTAGGGCCACGAGACCCCTAAATCGGCCCTTGATTTTTCTCTTAAAATAAATTTCATTAGGAATACTTGATATCTCTCATGAAAATACAAGAATGTTTACCGCTTTTCATGAAAAGAATAATATCACCAAACAATGTGCCATTTAACTGTAATGACGTCATGAAGTGACGTCATTTTGACAAAATATGGCGAAAACTGCTGGGAATTTTGTCTAGTGTCGTAGAATTCAATGTGGCCGCATGCGTTAACTGAGATAAAACGTTTATGAGAAAAGGATATAATGATAATCTTTCACATATAAATTTTCCTTCATAGTTAATGCATGCGGCCATTGCTAATTTAATAGAAATATTGAGTTTTTGCATCAATTTCGCCGAATATGACCTATTTTGGTGTTTTCAAAGGGCTAAAAGGTGTTGATAAAAGCAATTTTTACAAAAAGTAGATTCGTGATTTTGTAGAGAACGTTTCAAAATGTCAAATAACAGTTAAAAATTCTATGAAGTACAATGTTCAAAATTTATCAAAATTAGGGCCAATATCGGGCTTCATGGCCTTACCCCTTTGCAGCAGATTCTTATAGAATTTATTGGATCTCGAATGTTTCGTCGTTTTTTGACTTGATAAAAATCAAGGTGCCAGAGGTTTCTGTAACTGAGTGTGTTTGTGTTTGTGTAACTGAGTGTTTGTCTTCAAATTCAGTAGCATCATTTAAGAACAGATGGATTTGCAGCATGGACCAAACATGCACGTTTCGGTTACTTAACCCTCGTCAGTGATCCTCAATCTAAACGATGTAATATGGCCAAAAAGTGTGAAAGTTATTATGTCCAAAAATGTACCGAAAGACTTAGAAGGATGGATGGGATATGATGCTACAGTACTCATGTTTTAGAAATTTTAAGACGTTTTTATAACAGAAATTTTCGAATGCGTTGAAGAAACGATCAACCGAAGTTGATCGAACTTGGCTACATGTGCCCTTGGGGACTCCTGCTCCACCAGCAGTGACACTCACACTCAAGTGTGTTGTGTATTTTGCTTAGATATCTACTATCATATCGTCCTTTATGCACTTGATAGTGGTGCATTGTCCATAATTTGTGTAACTGATTGTTGGTGTCATTTATTTTAATAAATAGGTTTAAATCTTATTCTGTTTACACAAAACGTTCAAAATTCAGAAAAGGACTTTATATGGTTTATATAGTAAAGTGGCCTCTTTCAGGGCAAAATCTGAAATTTTGAAATAATGAATTTGTACCAAAATGTATTCTACAATGTAAGCTTCTTATGAAATGATACAAAACCTTTCATTTCCTTTCTCCATTTCTTAGAATATGGGCTTCAAAAAATGGTATATTTTGCCAAATTTCGAGAATAACGACATTTTAGGACTCATTTTCGACAAAGTTCCTGTAAAATAGTATCGAGCAGGCTACTGAACTTTTATAACCTTGATATGTTGTTACATTTGCACATCTTTAAGCGCATGCAAAAGGAAAAAGTTGTTCACGATCCCGCTCGATGTTATCTGAATGAAAATAATTAAGAATTATGCTATTTTTTATTAAAAATTGACAAATTCACCGTTTTTCATGATATTTATGCAAAATTTACAATGTCTTAAAAAGCGAGTAGTAGTTTTTATGACTTGATATCTCAAATTCTAATATGACTTGATTCTTTTTCCCTATTAAGACAACAGACGCGAGCCGGGCTCTATTTTCCAATATGGGCCCTTTAGCGATAAGCCACGCCTACCCATTTTCTGAAAGCAGATAAGCCGGCAGGAACTGGTTTTTACCAAGAATCGATGGGCATCATTAGAATAGAAATAAAAAATGACGCGGCTCGGTAATAAATGTGATTGGCTGAGGACGCTCGGGCATTATGAGACAATAGAGCCCGGCTTGTCATTTTTTATTTCTTAAATATAGATAAAGGACAACAAAATTTAATTTTGGAGAAGATGATGTTAGGGGGACCACTTTACTATTTAAACCATATATACTCCTCATATGCTTATCGAAGTCCTATTTTTAAAAGAAGTAAACAGACCCTACTCCAGAATTTGAGCGGAAAATACTTCTAACCTTTTACATATATACATTATTTTATTTCTATTGTAGGAGAAGGGTCTCCATACTTACAATCCGAAAACGCATCTTGCAAAAACAGTAGAAAAGGAAGATAAGCATGATAAAGCTGACTCAAGAGCTTGTATGGAGGGAAGCGGTGACCAGAATGTGATAACAAAGGCCATCTCACATCATGGTAATTCACTCTCCTCGGCTGTAGGGCGCGGTAAAGGAGATGCCATTGCGATATCTGGGGATCAAGATCCTTCTGAAGTTATGAAAGCATTCAAGAATTTCTTCAAAAAATAAATGTAGGTAGAGTATGTTTATCGTGGGGTATCACGTGATACACAAATGATATGTTCCACGGGAATCCCCTTTGATTGAACTAAGTTAATACTGTCTAAATCTACTTTATATGAATTTATTTTAGGCCTATCATATGGTCATTATTATCAATTGTATGATGGTTATTTATTCTGGTCAAGAATAGACGTGTATTCAGAGAACACTTAAACAGAAATTTTTCAATGCTCGCCACATGTTATGATATGGTGCACGGACAGATACACAATTTTCTGTTTAAGTGTTCTCCGAATATACGTCTATTCTTGACCAGAATAAATTACCATCATATAATTTATAATAATGACCATATGATAGGCTTAAAATAAATTCATATAAAGTAGATTTAGACAGTATTTACTTGGTTCAATCAAAGGGGATTCCCGTGGAACACATCATTTGTGTATCACGTGATACCCAACGGTGATGTTTATCGAGTGTATGTTTGAATCTGAGATGAGCTTATGTGATATTTTGCCATTATGTTCTGTTGTCGTCGTCGGTGTCGTCCTCAGTCAGGGACAAACCAACCTTGTGCATTATGATAGCACTCTTGTAAAACCTCCATTTACTGGTTTCGGCTACAATTTTCATTTTACTACGCTTTTAAATAGAGCTTATGTGGAATTTGGATCCGCTCACTCCTAACACATAGATACCTGAAATTAAGAAATGTAATACTGAAATGTGCATTATTAGTCCCCTACCGCCAACGCCGAAGGGGACTCTTAGTTCCCTCTCGGTCTGTCTGTCCGTCCGTCAGTCCGTCTGTCCAATTTTCAGTTTTCCAGACTTTTTTCTGCGATGCAGGCAGATATTCAGGTGAAATTTGATACACAGCTTGGTCTTGGATAGTCACAGAGCAAGTTTGACTTTCGCTACGCTTGACCTATTTTCCGAGGAGTTATGCCCCTTGATGACTTGCAAAATTTAATTTTCGTCTGTTTTCCGGACTTTTCTCTTCAACAAATAGAGATATTCGAGTTAAATTTGATGCACAGCTTAGTCTTGGATACATGTAGTTACAGAGCGAGTTCGACTTTCGTCACACTTGACCTATTTTTCGAGGAGTATGTCCCTTGATGACTTCCAAAATTCAGTTTTCGTCAGTTTTCCGGACTTTTCTTTGCAACAAATAGAGATATTCTGGTGAAATTTAATACACAGCTTAGTCTTGGATAGTTACAGAGCAAATTTGACTTTCGTCAAGCTTGACCTATTTTACAGTACGTCAACTACGTCACGCTAAAATTAACACAGAAATTTCCCCATCTAAAACCATCATCTTTCACTGTACGGATATATAACTGACACCGTTATGTACGAGAATTTGAGATCTATCCACTGTATAATTTTGTTATCGGAAAAAATCGATGAAGGAGATAAAACCTCAGTTTTCTTATTTCTGAATTCATGTTTAATTGAGGAATTCTAGGCAGAGTTGCATGACATAAATCTATGCCGGTAACCGTCTCTTGGAATGTGAATATACTGTGATAACCTATACATTGGATCCAGTAATTATGTTTCATATGGGAACATAATTACTGGATCCATTGTAGGTTATCACAGAATAATGACATTCCAAAAAGAGAGTTATAAGATATATTTACATTCCATTTTTTTCGCTCTTAAATGACGTTTGAATACGTTTAAACTCCGTTTCTAAGGCTATGTCACTACGTACGTGTGACGTCATACACTGTAGTTCAAATCAAGCCTCCGTGGTTATACTATTAAAATGACAATGTAAATTCTATTCAAATGAATGGGCATATGTAAATATATAGTAATAATTAAGTGCACCATATGCGCATTTCAACATGGTGTATCATCAGTGATACTCAAGGCTGAAAGAGAACGAAGTACCATTGATGATGATTCATTATTGACTCCATATTCCTTACTTTAAAAAAATAATGCTATATCCTGACTTTAAGTGTGGACTTTTGTGTTTCATGTTTCTATGGCGTGGGTTGGTGTTCCTTTTCTTTTTTGTGTCTCTTTCTGTGGATGTCTGCTCCAAGTTTTTGCATTGGGTGTTGTTGAGTTTTGCTGTGGTTGCTGCAACCGAGTGTTTTGGATACCCCATCCTTTCTTTTGATTAATACAGCCACAATTAAGACAACATCACGATGTAAAGACATTTTTATCAATAATCTTATAACGTGGAATACGAGTTTACAAAACCATCCCAATAACAGGATACAGTTATTGGTAATTAAAGCCAAATTTAACTGACAAGTGTCTGGTCAGGACACAATGCTATAACATAAACATTATATAGTTTGCGTCTAAAATACTTACTTTTAAAGTAGCCAAGTTCGATCAATTTCGGTTGATCGTTTCTTCAACGCATTCTAAATTTCTGTTATCAAAATTTCTTGAAATTTCTAAAAAGTGGGTTCTGTAGCATCATATACCACCCATCCTGCTATGTCTTTCGGTACGCTTTTTCGACATAGTAACTTTTAGACTTTTTTTTTTTGCATATTACATTGTTTAGATTTGAGGATCACTGATGAGGGTTAAGTACCCGAAACGTGCATGTCTGGTCCACGTTGTCAATTTATCTGCTCATAAATGATGTTATTCAATTTGAAGACGTTTACATTTATATTTCTTGATATTTGTTGACATAGGCAGAGAGCGCAAGGAGATTGCCTCATGTCGTATCTTCAGTTACTTCGGGTTAGCCGGGTTAGCGCAGTGGTAGCGCGCTCGCTTCTCACCTCTAAGGTCCCGGGCTCGAATCCCAGATTCGGCGAAGGGTCTTATGTGGGAGGGTAGATGGTCCCCCACCCAGGCCTCAGTAGGAGGTTTTTCTCCGGGTACTCCGGTTTCCTCCTGCTCCTTGGACCCCCTCACGCCAACATCTGAGCCAACGTGAGACATTAATATAAGTTGTGTACCTTGTTTGTTAAACGTTGTAAGATAAATAAAGTTTAATTTTTTTTTTTGAATTAAAGTTACTTCATTTTGTCTCTATGAGTTGATTCAATACCGGATGAATATGAATTTTACATTGTAAAATGGCGATATCAAACACAGAAGAAAATACTTTTTCAGAGAATACCATCATACAGATACACATACCAAGATGGACACAATACAACGTTTAAAAAAACCAAAAATCCTGGCCCAAAGCCAGCAATATAAATGTGTTTACCCTATGTCAACATGTGAGCGTTATTCTGTGAAATCGGTAGCCAATTGTGTGGTTATCTGGAATACTTACACACTAATTTCTTGCATAAAAGGATACGCACAGTTGTTATAGTTTGCGTCTAAAATACTTACTTTTAAAGTAGCCAAGTTCGATCAATTTCGGTTGATCGTTTCTTCAACGCATTCTAAATTTCTGTTATCAAAATTTCTTGAAATTTCTAAAAAGTGGGTTCTGTAGCATCATATCCCACCCATCCTGCTACGTCTTTCGGTACGCTTTTTCGACATAGTAACTTTCAAACTTTTTGGCATATTACATTGTTTAGATTTGAGGATCACTGATGAGGGTTAAGTACCCGAAACGTGCAACGTTTAAACGTTGAATAACTGGACAATAAACCACGGCTAGCTAATTGTTATTTCTAAACTAAAACCCCTTGGCTATTCGTTGATTATGTTCAGAGTTCTTTTTTCGAATTTTCATTCAAAAGATTCTAATTTGCATAGACAGAGACATTTTAAGTTTTTTCCTACACCAAGAGCTCTGCTCAATGATGGCCTAACAACTAGCAGGCGAATGTCCGATGGCTTCACTATAGAGGATCGAAGTAGAAAAGGAAACTCTTTTGAACTGCTATCAATCGTGTATCTCATAGTCTGTAGTAAATCACTTTAAATAGTGATGTACATAACTATCGATGATTGGACCATACCTGGTGATATGCAACGAATACGTAGCAGCCCAGCCTATGAAAGGCTACATTACTCTAATGGTTGTAGCTACTGGTCATAATCTCTCGACAGTGTGAAATTGATCCTACTGCCATTTCTTATTTTCTCTTAAGAGATTAAGTGAGAGATATAGAGAGGTTTTATCTAAAATCAACTCATTTTATCTCATCTCATCTAGATTTCATCAAGGTGATTTAACTTTCAGAATCTTAATTCAGCTTTTGTGTTCATTTTTTCAGGTCCAACAGTTTTATTATTGAGAAATTTTCACCAGGATATCATCTCGTCATCGTATTGTATTAAAATGAAAAATTGCATTTTGAAAGATTCGATTTTGAATAAATATATTATGATCAATCTCATTTATGACTTTTTATTTATGGCAACAAGATATAAGATGCTAGTTTGGAAACGAACCCTACAGAAAATTTGGAGTCATGCACGCTTTACAAAATAGATACACAAAAAGATGGCGCTACTGAAAATAACTTTGACTGGAAGCATCACTGATGATGATTTACTTTCCGAAACACGTGTCTTTTGCATTAAAATTGGTTTGAAATGTTGCACCATAATGTTACGAGTTGGATAAATTCAACCAATCAAACATTGCAAATATCAAACACTGGGACTTTTGTTAACAGAACATCTTAAATGAATAACATTTGGCATATGAAATAACAGCCCATTTGTTGTGGCTGAGGCGAGTTCGACATTCAGAATTCAAGAATGTTGCCCGATTATATTGATAAGATTGTTGGCCAGGACTTATCTTACATGTATCATCTTATCATTGAACAGATTCCTATAAGCAAGCCCGTCGTCATTTGCAGGCAAGAATTTATCGTCTGTGAGAAAGACGATCTTTTTTTTCATCTTTTGGCCTTCATACTTCATGTATGAAGTCACTTAAAATGATAATAAAAAATGAAAATCAAACCGACGTCGACTCATTGATGAAAATGGCCTTCATAGATTTATGTGTATGAAGTTTTAAAAAAGACTCTGGATGATACTTTGATACTTACTCCTTTCGAACACCTTGTCCCACCTCTAGATTTTGAGCTCTATTGTGAGTGCTGCTGAGATTATCGTCAGTATCTTCTTTGCCTCATTTGATATCGCCTCCCACAAAGATGAAAGCGTATTGTACATTTACATTGTAGGAAGGTACGGAGTTCCATTCTGACTGAGACTTCGTTAACTCCCGCGAAACTGATACATTCAAATGAAGAAGAATTCTGTATCGTTTCATTTTTATGACATCATGGAGATCATACACTGTACTTGCTGCCGGATTGATTTAATCCAGATTATCCAGGAATAAGTTTTATGAGGTCTTTGATACATGGTCTTGTTACTGATCCCCCCCCCCCTTATTTTCATACCATCCTTTCAATGGTTTAGGGACTCAATATTTCATTCAGTTCACAATGCTGAATAGCCGTAAAAAGCATTTGGAACAGCTCCACCTTCAGTATACATTTTCTTGAAATTTCAATATCAAATATTTTATTTTTAAAAATATTTAAAGCTACTAAACATTTTGGCTTCTCTTAATAAGAATCGATTGTATTATCATTGGCCAGGATTCATTTATGATCTCCAGGATTCATCATTTTTCTAGAACTTATGTGACCGGTACTCTGTTATTGACTTTTTTGTCCTTGATGTTGTTCTCTCGTAGCAATGCATTTGACTTTACCAATTTATGATATCTTTCTTATACTAAATCTCAATTTTTTGTTGAGAGTAATGTTATTTCAGAATTATAACAGTCCTCTGGCATAGTTCTCCGTTAAACCAAGTTGAAGATACATAAACCTCTTACAACATCTTGGTCATGAACACATTGCTGAAATTATGAGTTTTCTATTTGTTAAAAATGACATGTTGATTTTGACCACTGGGTAACCGGACAAATGGGAAGGTTGTGTGTATGTAATACAGATAACCACATCATCTTTTTACTAAAATGGCAGATAGCCATGTTAGAATAAAGGATGGGATCTTCAACCAGACTCGATTACAGTACCCACATTAATAAGATTAATAGAATATATCACCCCTTTGTACAGGGACAGGGAAATCCCACCCGAGTATTAAAGATTTGCAGTCCACGACGAGGCTTACCGAGTCGTGGACGTTGCAAATCTTTGATACGCGGGTAGGATTTCCCTGTCCCTGTACAGAGGGGTGATTGATTATTTCTCTCTCACCCATATATTTTCACATGATTCATGAATAAACATTGCTTGTTTTGCGTTAAATGTTGCTCCATGTGACGTCAAACACTGCTAAACCTACGTAAAGGTCTATGACGTCACAATAGGGGGTTCGAGACAAACATCCGGGGGTGCGAGACAGAGTTGTCTGAGAACGGATAAATCTGTAGATATCTCTGTCCGGGGTGAGAGAAACAGAAGATCATAACGATAATCTCAACAGCACTCACAATAGAGCTCTTAATTGAGCTTCGACAAACCCCTAGCAAGCTAGAGATGGGACCAGGTGCCCGAGAGGAGTAAGCATCCCCTGTTGGCTAGCCGCACCCGATGTCGATGTTCACGCACGAATGTGAAAACAACATCTACAAAATATGCACTGTCTGAGGTTATGTCTGTATAGAAAGTGCTATGGCAACCATGTCAGGCCAGGCATTTAGAACACTTACTGTAAAGCACCAAAACATCTTATGCGAAAAAACAGAGTAGACCAGCACAGCAGGAGACATAAAAGAGACATACGTCATAGAAAACATGATACACAAAATACTACACGAGGTAAAACGTTTACATTGCTAATACAAAAGAGAAGGAGAGTGTTCAATCCCGGCGAGCTTAAATTCAAAGCATACGTACGCTGTAACAGGAATAAATAAAATGGGGCGATTTCCAACTAGACTCGGCTTGGGCAACCCCAGCAAAACATAGAAACACCCATATATGAGAACAGGGTAGACAAATATACAAGAAAGGCTTAAGATGGACATGAAGTATCGAAATCGACATCAAACCTATACACACAAAAGAGTTAAAGAAGATCCTGACGATAACTCAAAAGTACTAATAATAGAGCACAAATTGAGCATCGACGGACCCCTAGCAAGCCAGAGGAGGGACCAGGTACCCGGGAGGAGTAAGCATCCCCTGTTGGCTAGCCGCACCCGCCGTCGATATTCATGCACGGAAATGAAAAGAATATATAAAATCACAAAACCCCAAAAGACTACACATAAACCTACGGGATCAACGAGCAATCTTAGCCAACTCGCTACAGCCGGCAGATCACGGACTGCATTTCGTACGCCCCCTTTCATATCCATTTACATATTTATTAGTGTTGCTTTGACCCCTGCGATTTGCTGTCGTGTTTGTGTGGTTATCTTAAGAATGATGAGGTTAGTTTACACTACAAAATTGTGCATTATCCTAGAATTTGGGTAACTGGAAAAGTGGGAGAGTTGTGCGCATGTAATCCGGATAACGGTAATCCGTCCTTAGTCAGCACCAATTGTCTTTTGGTCTCGTTGGTTTATGTGTAGTATTTTGATATAATATTTGATGTTTTTTTCCCTTTCCTTCTCTTGCTGTGCTTGTCTATTCTGTGTTTTTGCATAGAAGATTTACTGTGTTTCGCTGTGTGTACTGTGAGTCTCGCTGGAGATCCCTCCTTTCTTTAATTTTCGATTTTAAAGTTAACATACATGTAGCTATCTTGTTGATGAATGATTAGTATTACCAATGACCATATCCCTGAATACAGCACACAATCGATAATTCAGAAACCAAAGGCATACAAAATCAGGATAAAACAGGAACCAAAGCAAACAAACAAAACCCTCCACCACATGAAAAGAAGCGAACTCCCGATATGGGAGTGAGACCAGGTGCCCAGGAAGAGTAAGCATCGCCTGCTTCCATGCAACACCCGCCGCTTCAATTCGGTAGAACTGTCACATCCGGTTACTTCCATTTCGGAAGACATAGAGTACAATCATTGGTTGGATTGTTCAAATGGTCTCTGACAGAATATCATCCACCATTCTGGAGAGTGGGACATCATAGTGTATGGCAAGTTCCCCATATCAACCGTAGAACTTCCTCAGTGACGATGTTAGTCGGTCACAAACATATCCCTGACTGAGAAGCTTATCTGAAAGACGCCTAGCTCTCAGAACAAAATCCGTATATTTGGTACTTGCTCTGGCATAGCGTATCAACTGAGATATGAACACACCATATATGTTGCTACTCAGAAAAGGAAAGTTTGTAATGCTGAAATTGAAGTCGTCACATTTGTCATAGAGTGAGGTGTTCATGTAACCATCAGTGTCGTAGGACAACATTATGTCCAAATAGGATGCTGAATTATTTGTCTCTGTAGTTTCTTTGACTTCAAGCTCCGAAGGATAGATACTGCTCAGGTAATCCGCGAATTTTGGATTATTGATGGACAACACATCGTCTATGTATCTGTAAGTGAAGTTGAATTCAGAAGCTAAGTATCTTTTAATTATATTATTGATTATGGAATTTTAATTATCACAATCTGTATAATTATCAAGACCATTAATCTTGTGTTTTGGATTGATGTATTTGGTGTATATTGCGCTTTGGATTATCTTTTTAATTATTTTAAACAGAGAAATAAGCTCATTAACATATATATCCAAATGCTTCTCCCCGACTCGTAACGTGGTAATCGAAATTTTAGAAGTTTATTATCATTACACTATTCCACTATCCCACAAATTATGTTTCAGCCATGCTTATATACTACTCTTTTGAATTTACCTTACTCGAAATCTTGAACCACTCACTCCTGAAAATATAAATGCAGTTTCAAAGTTTAAAAGTGGGGCGCCTCTGAAATAATTACACTTTCTTGAATATTTTGTGTAAGTACCACTTACATTTATCAATAGATAGAAGAACAAATGAAATATGTACAAGAAGAAAAAGAAATGCATTCATCAGAAAAAAAAACCCGGTGGCGCGGCGAAAAAAAATTGATGTGCTGAAAGTATATATATATATATTGTTTATTGTTGAATTTTTGACTTTCTAGATAAAGTAATGAACGTTTATTAATAAGAAAAAAAAATTTAAGAGCCTTTAGAATAGCCGGATATGCATGTTCCAAAGACTGCTCTCCGAAGGATGAAGAATGACACTTTGTTTTGGATTCTTTATAATTAATGTTGAACTTTGATATGTTGTACAAGAAGAAACGCTTCAACTTTCTTATTTACTTATTTACTTTTGCAGAGTTGAGCAGTTCGAGACGTTCCCCGCGATTGAATTTTTCAGGTGCATTAAATACTTCATTTCCAGACCATTACTATCGGATAAAGAATGTAAAACGTCTTCAAATTCAATAGCATCATTAGTACTTAACCCCCATCAGGGATCATCAATCTAAATAATATATGGCCAAAGAGTGTGAAAGATATGTCCAAAAAATGTACCGAAAGACGTAGCAGGATGGATGGGATAAGATGCTACAGAAATTTTGATAACAGAAATTTTCAAATGCGTTGAAGAAACGATCAACCGAAGTTGATCGAACTTGAATACATGTGCCCCCTGGGACTCCTGATCCACCAGCAGTAACACTCACCGAGCGGTACAAATGTAAAATATCTTCAAGTTCAATAGCATCAATTAAGAAAAGATAAATTTGCAGCATCGACCAGACATGCACGTTTCGGGTACTTAACCCTCGTCAGTGATACTGAATCTAAATAATATATGGCCAGAAAGTTTGAAAGTTATGTCCAAAAAAATACCAAAAGACGTAGCAGGATGGGTGGGATATGATGCTACAGGACCCACGTTTTAGAAATTTCAAGAAATTTCATAACAGAAAGTTTCAAATGCATTGACAAAATGAACCGAAGTTGATCGAACTAGGACCTCGGAACTTAGAAGTTTTGTCTTGATCCTATATAAATTTTACATTATATATTACTTTGCAATTTTGAAAACTTATCATTTCATTCAAGGTTAACGTCCTTGCACCATCCCTCCAATGCTATTTTGATAAAAGTTTTATTTTACTATCCTACTTATTCGAGAATTCTGAGCCGCGCACTCTTTACAGATACATCAACTTTTTTGAAATTCAAACTATAGGGCGCTTCAAAAATAAATATGACTGTTTCTGAAAATCACTTTGGCTTGAAGTCCCACTGATTTACTATCCAAAAACACGTGCCTGGTGCATTAAGATCAGTTTCAAGCGTTTGTCAAGAAGGTATCGAGATGTAGCACTTAAACTTTCTTCTATATCTTATCCGTCTTGTTCAAGATAAAAAAAAAACCTTTTTTTTTGTATAGACACGAAAGGTGTTATAAACACGCAAAACATTTATTTTTCACAGATTGTGTTGATTCCTTAAAGATATGATTAATGTATAGTGACCGCGAGATTTATGATAAACAACAAGAAAATTACACATATTGTCGTAGTGCCTGTTACTGAATAGACCTGTCCTTCCGTCGTCCCTCCGTCCGTCCGTCGTCAGAAAGCTGTTCACATCATGATAATCCACATTGTACAGCTATGTTGTTTACATTGTTATGAATAAGTAAGTTGGGATTTAGCGTCAACTGTAACCTAATTTATGCCAATAATCGCTGACACAATAAATTTACCGGAGAATGTAATTTTTCATATTGAAAACACAAAGATGTTTATCAATATCATAGATGTGCAATTCATACTTGGATTTTTAATTGTGTATATTAATCCGAGTCAAGGTTGGTATTTATCTTTCTATATGATAAGATTATTATCATGAAAAAAGGTTATCATAGATAAGTATCATTCATAGATAAAACATAAGGGTAATGTTTGTGCTTTAATAATAAATCTTATTATAAATTATCTTTTATTCTAATATCAGCTAGCAGTTTTTTTTTATACTTACTTATTTATTTATTGCCTTTATATTTTCTGTTTTTAAAGTTCTTTTTGAGATAAGAAAACAAGATCGAATGTTCTTTGTATACATAAATTCGTCAAAGAAGGGAATAAGAATGCAAATGAACATATACATAGATCCCTTTGTTTCTATCTTCAAGTGCCTGTCATTTATAAATGATATCTATATACCTGTGTCAGATTCACCGTCCTCTCTGCCCACGCGTTACATGACGTCATACATTTGAAATGCTCCGAACACGATGATAAGACAATATATTTTGAAATACATGAAGTTCTCAATTCCCCGAATCCTCTTTTCGGTTTTTTATGCTTTAAAATATATCTTCATATTGCTTCTAGCTCACCTGGGCTTTTGGCTCACATGAGCTAAAGGCTTGAATGAGCTATCGTCTAAGCGTTTTGTTAGATTCCGTCCGTCCGTCCGACGTCCTTAAACTGTTTATATTTCATTTTTTCACAAAAAAGCACTACTATGAAGATTTGCACGATATGAGGGAAACATCAAGCAAGAATACCCTGCACAAAGAACAGCAAACCACACCTGTAGCATGTTACTGACAAAACAAACATAACGAAAGACAGTATGAGGTGCCGTTTTAATTACTATTCATTTTCCCTTTTATTTTATATAAATTTATTTTTTGATATCAAAATAATCTTATTTGGGATATCAAAAATTACAATTTTTGATGTCATAAAATCTTATCGAATTTTTGATATCACAAATTCGATTTTTATATCAAATAATAGATCTTGTGATATCAAAAATAAGATTAATTTGTATTCGCCGTTTTACTATTTATTCCCTATATAAAAATAGAATTTGTGATATCAAAACAATCAAAGTAGACACTCCAAAACATGAAACACGAAAGTCAATTGATAAACTAAGGAAGAGAGATGTACATACGGTGCTGACTTTGGACGTTCATCCGCTTTATAACAGCGAATTGATTGATAATCCAGATAACACAAAGAATGCGTCTAGGGGACGGGTGAAATTCATCCCACTCGGAACGTTTTCAGGATTGAGTTCCGAACATAATAAAGAATGCGCATGCGCAAAAAAAGTAAAACGCGGGTCTGTTACGGATGAACTCGTGTCAGATGAACTTAGCCTGCGAAAGCAAATAAAGGAAAACATCGACGAATACAGTGCAGTATTAGTAAGAAATGAACGACCTGGCAAGTATTCCACTTGAATTTTCATGATTACAAAAGATACAGTGGCATATTTCGGGGGGGGGGGGGGTGCATGTACATGTACTGTAAACTGTTTATAAAAGCTCTACAGTACTGTACTGGGCATCAGAATTGCAGAATATCTCTTATAGAATATAACCCCTTTTTTTGTCTGGCAGAGCCTCTGGTGAGCCGGTAGATGCCAGACGGTACATGTAGGGGCCGGCTGCTTACAAGAGACAAGATCACTGCTAGTGTTATAGTAAATAAAAAAGGAGGGGGGGGGGGCGGTATGTTGGATTATACAATTAACACAAAGAGGAAAGGGAGGGGTATTGTAAATGAATTTGTATACTTCATGTATCAGTAAAACTAAAGAAATGATGCATAATTGAGGCAAAGAAATTATTTGTAGAGGCCTATATTATAACAGAGTAAAAAAGAATTGATGAATTACACATACTTTGGTAAGCAAGCAAAGGGAGGGGGAGTTGTACGATAAACTCTCAGACTATAGTCAATCTGAATCAATTGTAGTTGGCACTATAAATATATGATCTTTATATTTAAACAGGTTCCAATATGACCATAAAGATCTATTAATTGGCTTGGATGATATACAAATGTACAGGAAATATTAAGGGCTGTACATGTATATACCCTAGCTCACACAGACTCAGAGGCTCAGTTCAGGGGCTCAGTGTTTGTATATAGATCCTAAGTGTTTCTTAATCTTCTTTAACTCATAGTTTCATAGTTTATTTCATCAAAAGCAATACTGCTTATAGATACAATATTTACAAATAACATGAAATATAATAATAGCATGGTCAAGTACCTGAATGTTACAATAAACAGATTATTCTACAAAGATTGCATATCTAATTATTGAATTTTCCTCATACTGAGGGCATGTTTAATAAATTTTCCTAAATTACACAAATCTTTTGTATTGTTTGTACTTAGTAATTGTATTAGTTTAAAGACTGAGGGACGTCTAAAATAATAAGGCTTCAAATATTTTTGTCTTAAGTTATGATATGTGGGACATTTGAGCAAAAAATGAAATTCATCCTCTATGTCAGATTTACACATAGGACATATACGTCTTTCAAGTAGTACTTTCTTATACCGTCCAGTTTCAACAGCTAAACAATGAGATGACAAACGAATTTTGCAAATTAATTTCTTATAACTATTGTATAATGGTTTGCATAAATAAGATTGTATAGTCACATGGTCGACCAGATGTCTATAAATCATACATTTTGGTGATGAATTGATTTCCGCTAAAATTACTTGATGTTGGATGTCTAACAAACGTTGTTTAACTAAAAATAATATGTGTTTATTCTCACCATCAGTTATACATTGATTGTTAAAAACATCACCCATTCCAATTTCAGACAGAATACTAGAAACATTTGAAACCCAGTTTTTACAATTTGGTTTTTCGTCAAATTCTTTGCATAAATGTTTCAGAGATGCATTCAAAATACAATTCTTAGATTCTCTAAGTTTCAACCAATATTTTATAATTCGGACTTTTCTCATAACAATCAAGGGCACTCTACCAAGTTCACAATATACAACAGCATTTGGTGTGCATCTCTTTACACCCAGTATACGTTTACAATAATCTAAATGTACTTTTTCTATATCCGTAGCTGAGTGGGTTCCCCATAGCTCACAACCATAGTTTGCAACACTTGCAATATACGTATCAAATAAAGACAAAAGTGTACGATGATTAAGATTCATATTATGACATTTTCTAAAGAGTCCAAACATAGCTTTTCGACATTGTAAGGATAATTGTTTTTGTGTCTTGAAAAATTTACCGTTATAGTTTAAAAGTATTCCTAAGTAACAAAACTCATCTACAACATCAATGTACTGGTTTTTGTACAACCATCTTTCTTCAGGCTTAACAGTGCCTCCATTTCGAAAAATAACAATTTTTGTCTTTGAGACATTCACAGTGAGTGACCACTTATCTGTATATGATTCTAACGAGTTCAGCATATCCTGTAGGCCATCTATACTACTTGAAAATAAAACCGTGTCATCGGCGTACATTAATAGGAATAGTGACAATTCTTGAAGTTCAGTTGGCTCACAGCCGTTACGTAAAAAAAAAAAAAAAAAAAAAAAAAAAAAAAAAAAAAAAAAAAAAAAAAAAAAAAAAAAAAAAAAAAAAAAAAAAAAACAAAAAAAAAAAAACTCATTATATGTATTTCTGAACTAACAAAAAAGTCAATTACAATTTCAAGACATTTAATTATTCAATCAATTTGATGAAAGGAGAAAGCAATTAAGTGAATCATTTTCTTCATATAGATATTAATTATGTGTCTTAATTTGTGTTTTAATGTTATGGGTGTGCAAGTTATACACAGCAAGACTGCATTTTATCGTACATGTAATATGCGCTTGAGTGCCAAAGAGAATAGATTGTTTATATAGTCAATATCCTCCTTGGTCTTGTGATTCTATCTTTTGTTTATTGATCTTTAAAAATATTTTGTTAATCATGCAATGCTGTATTTTAAGACTTTTAACACCTGCATTTTTATTAAAAATATCAATGAGATTAACATGATCTTTTCTTATATGAATTATACTAGTGATGGGTTTTTTTAATGTACTCCATTAATATATGATGTACTTAAATCCTCATCTTCTACATCTACCTCTTACAACTAAATTAACACTTATTTCCATATAATTTCAGGAAATTGAGACACAGAATAGTGCTACATGTAGACATGGCAGCAGTACATGTAAAACATTCACAGGCGCCTGTCCAGCAATGAGTGCAATAAGCTTCCTCCCAAATGAGTATACTGAGATTATTTTTGTACAGTTAAGATTTATAATAATTTAAGTGTCAGAAATGAACATGATGTTATTCATACATTTTGATATTGTGGCAGGAGTGCCAGCGTTCTAGAGGGTGAAAGCTAATACATGTAGAATGACTCAGTGTCTGTCATTTTTTTAGATATACATGATAGAAGGTCTGGGGACTACTACCACATGTTTATTTAAATATCCTTTTACATTTTACTATATACCCTCTTGTAATATACAATAAAAGTAATGGTATCGCAAGAATTTACAAACTTCAGAAACTGCTTGTTGATACTGCTTATATATACAGGCATTTTAACTGCTAGGGCATGGAATATTTAGAGTGTCAACGTAAATATAAGAAATGACACTTTATTTTTTGTATTCATTGGTCCTCTGTATAATTCTGATTGGTCTCATGAAAATTTTCAGAGAAGTTATGCAGGATTTGCAAGTGACCAACCAGAACTGTAAGACCCATGAGCACTTAAAGTATGGAAGTCATATTTCAATGCAGAACTCGAGATTTGCATAGGTCCTATTAAGATTGATGCTAAAAAATAATCTATATGCCAATATGGGATTTTTCTATTTTAGTCAACTGAATTTTTTTTTTCAATTAAAATAAATTAATTTGTTCTTTTTCTTGGATTATCTAGAGAACAGACCATTTAGTACCCAGCAGAGATAATGATGTAAAGCTGTACTTATGATGAATCATACAAAGAGAATGTTCAAAGTGTGAACCATTGGACAATTAAGCTGTAAGTACATGATACATGTATATCAAATGCTAAGACACCACACATACCACCTTCATATATAAAACAATAAAATATCTTGAAACTGCAATCAATTAGAAGATATACCATTTTACCATCTTAAAATATCAAATATCTCCTACCAGTACAGACATCATTACACTAATATAAGAAATGAACTTTTCATACTAGTACAGTAATCATACACCAAGGTATTCAATTTTTCCCTCCAGTACAGACATCATACACTAAGAAATGAAATGTTCCTACAAGTACAGTCATCATACACTAAGCAATCTCACCCACAAGTACATGCATCAAACTCTATTAAATTAAATTTTCCTACTAGTACAGACATTATACACTAGTTAATTCTATCTCTCTGACCAGTAAAACCATTATACACTAAGGAATTCAATCTCTATGACCAGTCATCATACACTAAAATATTAAATCTCCCTATCAGTACGTCTGACATCAAACTCTTAAGAAATTATTTTTCCTTTCAGTACGACATCATACTGAGTAAGGAATTCAATTTTTCCTACTATTCCAGACATCATACATAACAAATTCATTCTCTTCTACCAGTACAGGTGTCAAGTACTAAGAAAGTCAATTTCTGCCACTTACTAAGTACATGTAGATACAATGTATCATATACACTAGTAAAGGAATTCAATTATCTACCAGTCCAAGCATCATACACAAGGGAATACAATCCCACTATTAGTGTCCATCCTCTAAGAAATTCAGTTTTCCTACCATTACATACATCAAACTCTTAAGAAATTAAATTTTTCTACCAGTCCAGATATTATACAGTTAGAAATTCAATATCTCCTACATGTACAGATATCTAAGAAATTAACTTTTCCCACCAGTACAGAAGTCACATAGTGAGGAATTCAATTTTTCCTACCAGTACAGGCATCATGTACTAAAGAAATTCAACATGTTCAATTTCTGTTACAAGTACAGACATCCTACTCCAAGAGATTAAATTTTCCTACTAGTACAGACATCATATTCTAAGAAATGCAATCTCCCCTACCATTAAAGGCATCATACACTAAGTAATTCAATTTCTCCTACCAGTACATACATCATACACTAAATATTTCTCCTACCAGTACAGATATCATACACTAAGGAATTCAATCTCTCCTACCAGTACAGACATCATACACTAAGGAATTCAAAATCTCCAACCAGTACAGACATCACATACATGTACATAGGAATTCAATTTCTCCTACTTGTACAGATATCATACACTAAGGAATTCCATTTCTCCTACCTGTTCAAAGATCATACACTGAGGAATTCTATTACTCCTACCAGTAAAGGCATCATACACAAAGGAATTAAATTTCTCCTAACTGTAAAAACATCATACACTAAGGAATTCAATTTTTCCAACCAGTACAGATAACATACACTAAGGAATTCAATTTCTCCTACCAGTACAGGTATCATACACTATGGAATTCAATTTCTCCTACCAGTGCAGACATCATACACTAAGGAATTCAATTTCTCCAAGCAGTAAATACATCATACACTAAGGAATTCACAATCTCCTACCAGTACAGATATCATACAATAAGGAATTCAATTTGTCCTACGGGTACAGATATCATATACTAAGAAAATAAATTTTCCTACCAGTACAGACATCATATACATAGGAATTCAATTTCTCTTACCAGTACAGATATCATACACTAAGGATTTCAAATTCTCCTACCAGTACAGATATCATACACTAGGAATTCAATTACTCCTAACTGCACAAACATCATACACCAAGGAATTCAAAATCTCCTATCAGTACAGACATCATACACTAAGGAATTCAAATTCTCCTACCAGTACAGATATCATACACATAAAGAATTCAATTTCTCCTACCACTACAGGTATCATACACTAAGGAATTCAATTTCTCATACCAGTACAGACATCATAAGTAATTCAATTTCTCCAAGCAGTTCAGACATCATACACTTAGGAATTCAAAATCTCCTACCAGTACAGACATCATATACATAGGAATTCAATTTCTCTGACCAGCACAGATATCATACACTAAGGAATTAAATTTCTCCTACCAGTACAGACATCATACACTGAGGAATTAAATTTCTCCTACCAGTACAGACATCATACACTAAGGAATTCAATTTCTCCAACAAGTACAGATATCATACACTAAGAAATTAAATGTTCCTACAAGTACAGACATCATACACTAAGGAATTCAATTTCTCGATAGAAATTAAATATCTCCTTCCTCTACAGATATCATATACCTAGAAATTAAATAAATCCTACCTCTACAGATATCATACATGTTGAAATTAAATATCTCCTACCTCTACATATATCATATACCTAGAAATTAAATATCTCCTATTTCTACAGATATCATACACCTAGAAATTAAATACACCCTACCAATTCAATTTCTCCTAACTGTCCAAACATCATACTCTAAGGAATTAAATTTCTCCTATCAGTACAGACATCATACACTAAGAAATTCGATTTCTCCTACCTGTACAGATATCATACACTAAGAAATTAAATTTTCCTACAAGTACAGACATCATATACATGGGAATTCAATTTCTCTGACCAACACAGATATCATACACTAAGGAATTCAATTTCTCCTACCAATACAGACATCATATACATAGGAATTCAATTTCTCCTATCTGTACAGATATCATACACTAAGGAATTCAATTTCTCCTACCAGTACAGACATCATACACTAAGGAATTAAATTTCTCCTACATGTACAGATATCATGCACTAAGAAAATAAATTTTCCTACCAGTACAGACATCATATACACAGGAATTCAATATCTCCTACCAGTAAAGATATCATACACTAAGGAATTCAATTTCTCCTACCAGTACAGACATCATACGCTGAGGAATTCATTTCTCCTATCAGTACAGACATCATACACTAATTCAATTTCTTCTTCCAGTAAAGATATCATACACTAGGAATTCAATTTCTCCGAACTGTGCAAACATCATACCCTTAAGAATTCAATTTCTCCCACCAGTACAAACATCATACACTAAGAAATACAATTTTCCTACCAGTACAGGCATCAGACACTAAGGAATTCAATTTCTCCTTCCAGTACAGACATCATACACTTAGAAATTAAATTTTTCTTTCAATACAGGCATCATTCTCTTAGATACAGATATCATTTGCCTAGAAATTAAATAAATTGTACCTTTACAGATATCATAGACATAGAAATTAAGTATCTCCTATTTCTACAGATATCATTCACCTAGAAATTAAATATATCCTATCTCTACAGATATCATAAACCTAGAAATTAAAAATATCCTACCTCTACAGATATACACCTAGAAATTAAATTTATCCTACCAACTTAGATATCATACACCTAGAAATTAAATATATCCTACATCTACAGATATCATATACGTAGAAATTAAATATCTCATATCTCTACAGATATACACCTAGAAAATAAATATCTCCTACCTCTACAGATATCATACACCTAGAAATTAAATATCTCCTACCTCTACAGATATAGACCTAGAAATCAAATATATCCTACCTCTGTAGGTATCATACACCTAGAAATTAAATATAACATTCCTCTACAGATATACACCTAGAAATTAAATATATCCTACCTCTACAGATATCATACACATAGAAATTAAATATATCCTACCTCTACAGATACCATACACCTAGAAATTAAATATCTCATCCCAACAGATATCATACACATAGAAGTTAAATATCTTCTACCTCTACATATATCATACATCTAGAAATTAAATATCTTCTACCTCTACATATATCATACCCCTGGAAATTAAATATCTTCTTCCTCTACAGATATCATATACCTAGAAATTAAATATATCCTATCTCTACAGATATCATAAACCTAGAAATTAAAAATATCCTACCTCTACAGATATACACCTAGAAATTAAATTTATCCTACCAACTTAGATATCATACACCTAGAAATTAAATATATCCTACATCTACAGATATCATATACGTAGAAATTAAATATCTCATATCTCTACAGATATACACCTAGAAAATAAATATCTCCTACCTCTACAGATATCATACACCTAGAAATTAAATATCTCCTACCTCTACAGATATAGACCTAGAAATCAAATATATCCTACCTCTGTAGGTATCATACACCTAGAAATTAAATATAACATTCCTCTACAGATATACACCTAGAAATTAAATATATCCTACCTCTACAGATATCATACACATAGAAATTAAATATATCCTACCTCTACAGATACCATACACCTAGAAATTAAATATCTCATCCCAACAGATATCATACACATAGAAGTTAAATATCTTCTACCTCTACATATATCATACATCTAGAAATTAAATATCTTCTACCTCTACATATATCATACACCTAGAAATTAAATATCTTCTTCCTCTACAGATATCATATACCTAGAAATTAAATATATCCTATCTCTACAGATATCATAAACCTAGAAATTAAAAATATCCTACCTCTACAGATATACACCTAGAAATTAAATTTATCCTACCAACTTAGATATCATACACCTAGAAATTAAATATATCCTACATCTACAGATATCATATACGTAGAAATTAAATATCTCATATCTCTACAGATATACACCTAGAAAATAAATATCTCCTACCTCTACAGATATCATACACCTAGAAATTAAATATCTCCTACCTCTACAGATATAGACCTAGAAATCAAATATATCCTACCTCTGTAGGTATCATACACCTAGAAATTAAATATAACATTCCTCTACAGATATACACCTAGAAATTAAATATATCCTACCTCTACAGATATCATACACATAGAAATTAAATATATCCTACCTCTACAGATACCATACACCTAGAAATTAAATATCTCATCCCAACAGATATCATACACATAGAAGTTAAATATCTTCTACCTCTACATATATCATACATCTAGAAATTAAATATCTTCTACCTCTACATATATCATACACCTAGAAATTAAATATCTTCTTCCTCTACAGATATCATATACCTAGAAATTAAATATATCCTATCTCTACAGATATCATAAACCTAGAAATTAAAAATATCCTACCTCTACAGATATACACCTAGAAATTAAATTTATCCTACCAACTTAGATATCATACACCTAGAAATTAAATATATCCTACATCTACAGATATCATATACGTAGAAATTAAATATCTCATATCTCTACAGATATACACCTAGAAAATAAATATCTCCTACCTCTACAGATATCATACACCTAGAAATTAAATATCTCCTACCTCTACAGATATAGACCTAGAAATCAAATATATCCTACCTCTGTAGGTATCATACACCTAGAAATTAAATATAACATTCCTCTACAGATATACACCTAGAAATTAAATATATCCTACCTCTACAGATATCATACACATAGAAATTAAATATATCCTACCTCTACAGAAACCATACACCTAGAAATTAAATATCTCATCCCAACAGATATCATACACATAGAAGTTAAATATCTTCTACCTCTACATATATCATACATCTAGAAATTAAATATCTTCTACCTCTACATATATCATACACCTAGAAATTAAATATCTTCTTCCTCTACAGATATCATATACCTAGAAATTAAATATATCCTATCTCTACAGATATCATAAACCTAGAAATTAAAAATATCCTACCTCTACAGATATCATGTACCAAAAATTTAAATATTTTCTACCTCTACATATATCATACACCTACAAATTAAATATCACCTACCCTTACAGATATCATACACCTAGAAATTAAATATCTCCTACCTCTACATATATTCAACACCTAGAAATTAAATATCTCCTACCTCTACAGATATCATACACCTAGAAATTAAATATCTCCTACCCTTACAGATATCGTACACCTATAAATTAAATATCTCCTACCTCTACATATATTATACACCTAGAAATTAAATATCTCCTACCTCTACAGATATCATACACCTAGAGATTAAAAATATCCTACCTCTACAGATACCATACATCTAGAAATTAGATATCTTCTACCTTTACATATATCATACACCCAGAAATTAAATATCTTCTACCTCAACAGATATCATACATCTAGAAATTAAATATCTTCTACCTCAACATATATCATACATCTAGAAATTAAATATCTTCTACCTCTACATATATCATACACCTAGACTAAGGGTATACAGACATCCTAGGGATAAATTACTGATATGACACAAGTGTACAGACATCTTAGGGATATGTTATGACATGACTCAAGTAAACAGACATCCTAGGGATAAAGTGCTGACATGACACAAGTGTACAGACATTCCAGTGATATATTACTGATATGACACAAGTTTATAGATATTCTAGGAATATATTACTGACATGACATGAGTGTACAGACATCTTAGGGATATGTTATGACGTGACACAAGTGTACAGACGTCTTAGGGATATGTTATGACATGACACAAGTTTACAGACATCCTAAGGAAAAATTACTGACATGACACAAATGTAAAGACATTCTAGGGAGATATTACTGACTTGACACAAGTTTATAGACATCTTAGAGATATGTAATTACAGGACTCAGTTATACAGACATCCTAGGGATAAATTACTGACATGTCACAAATGTACAGACATTCTAGGGAGATATTACTGACTTGACACAAGATTACAGACATCTTAGAGATATGTAATTACAGGACTCAGGTATACAGACATCCTAGGGATAAATTACTGACATGACACAAATGTACAGACATTCTAGGGAGATATTACTGACTTGACACAAGATTACAGACATCTTAGAGATATGTAATTACAGGACTCAGGTATACAGACATCCTAGGGATAAATTATTGACATGACACAAATGTACAGACATTCTAGGGAGATATTACTGACTTGACACAAGATTACAGACACCTTAGAGATATGTAATTACAGGACTCAGGTATACAGACATCCTAGGGATAAATTACTGACATGACACGAGTGTACATACATTCTTGGGATAAACTACTGACATGACACGAGTGTACAGACATTCTAGGGATATATTACTGACATGACACGAGTGTACAGACATTCTAGGGATATATTACTGACATGACACGAGTGTACAGACATCTTAGGGAATGTAATTACATGACTCAAGGATACAGACATCCTAGGGATAAATTACTGACATGAGTCACAACTGTACAGACATCCTAGGGATAAACTACTGACATGACACAAGTGTACATACATTCTTGGGATATATTACTGACATGACACAAGTTTACAGACATTCTTGGGATATATTACTGACATGACACAAGTGTACATACATTCTAGGGATATATTACTGACATGACACGAGTGTACAGACATCTTAGGGATACGTAATGATGTAATGACATGACACAAATGACAGACATCATAGGGACAAATTACTTATATTACACAGGTAGTAAATGATGTTCATATTTGTACGTCATGTTTAATAGCTCACTCTAAGATGCCGACATAAATAGGAGATTTTGATATCATAGTCCATGATAACTATACAGGTACGAATTATTACAAACATAGTCCATGGTGTCCATATAGGTAGGAGATAAAGACATCATGGTTCATGGTGTCCATACAGGTAAGAGATACTGATATCGTAGTCCATGGTGCCTATACAGGTTGGAGATATTGATAATATCATCAGTGATGTATATACAGGTAGGAGATATTGATATCATAGTCCATGGTGTCCACACAGATATTGATATAATAGTCCAGGATTTATATACAGGTAGGAGATATTGATATCATAGTCCATGGTGTCCATACAGGTAGGTGATATTGATATCACAATCAGTGATGTATACACAGGTAGGAGATATTGATATCATAGTCCATGGTGTCCATACAGGTAGGAGATATAGAAATCATAGCCCATGGTGTCCATACAGGTAGGAGATATTGATATCATAGTCCATGGTGTCAATACAGGTAGGAGATATAGATATCATAGTCCATGATTTATATACAAGTAGGAAGTATTCATACCATAGTCAGTGATGTATATACAGGTAGGAGATATTGATATCATAGTCCATGATGTCCATACAGGTCGGAGATATTGATATCATAGCCAATGGTGTCCATACAGGAAGGAGATACAGATATCATAGTCCATGGTGTCCATACATTTAGGAGGTATAGATATCATAGTCCATGGTGTCCATACAGGTAGGAGATATTGATATCATAGCCCATGGTGTCCATACAGGTAGGAGATATTGTTATCATAATCAGTGATGTATATACATGTAGAACATATTGAAATCATAGTCCATGGTGCCCATACAGGTAGGAGATATAGAGATATCATAGTCCATTGTGTCCATACAGGTAGGAGATATTAATATCATAGTCCATGGTGTCCATACAGGTCGGAGATATTGATATCATAGTCCAAGGTGTCCATACAGGTAGGAGATATAGATATCATAGTCCATGGTGTCCATATAGGTAGGAGATATTGATATCATAGTCCATGGTGTCCATACAGGTAGGAGATATAGATATCATAGCCCATGGTGTCCATACAGGTAGGAGATATTGATATCATAGTCCATGGTGTCCATACAGGTAGGAGATTTAGATATCATAGTCCATGATTTATATACAGGTAGGAGATATTGATACCATAGTCAGTGAGGTATATACAGGTAGGAGATAATGATATCATAGTCCATGGTGTCCATACAGGTAGGGGATATTGATATCATAATCAGTTATGTATATACAGGTAGGAGATATTAAAATCATAGTCCATGGTGCCCATACAGGTAGGAGATATTGATATCATAGTCCATGGTGTCCATACAGGTAGGAGATATTGATATCACAATCAGTGATGAATATACAGGTAGGAGATATTGAAATCATAGTCCATGGTGCCAATACAGGTAGGAGATATAGATATTATAGTCCATGGTGTCCATACAGGTAGGAGATATTGATACCATAGTGAATGGTGTCCAAACAGGAAGGAGATATTGGTATCATAGTCCATGATGTCAATACAGGTAGGAGATATTGATATCATAGTCCATGGTGTCCATACAGGTAGGAGATATTGATATCATAGTCAATGGTGTCCATATAGGTAGGAGATATAGATATCATAGTCCATTGTGTCCATACAGGTAGGAGATATTGGTTCATAGTCCATGGTGTCCATACAGGTAGGAGATATTGATATCATAGTCAATTATCTCCATACAGGTAGGAGATATAGATATCATAGTCCATTGTGTCCATACAGGTAGGAGATATTGATATCATAATCAGTGAGGTATATACAGGTAGGAGATATTGATATCATAGTCTATGGTGCCCATACAGGTAGGAGATATTGATATCATAAGTCCATGGTGTCCATACAGTTAGGAGATATTGATATCATAGTCCATGATGTTTATACAGGTAGGAGATATTGATATCATAGTCCATGATTTATATATAGGTAGGAGATATTGATATCATAGTCAATACATGTAGGAGAATCTGAGATTTTCATATTGAGAGTGTATGTAATTTATTCTTTTTTTATTTCACAGAAGAATATGCTGTAAGAAAAAAACCCCACTGCATCATGACCAGTTGACTGTTAATGGGAGACAATATTAATATTTATTAACTTAATGTGCTCTGATAAGCTTGAATGATTTTTTTTTATTCATTGAGACTTTTCGTAATTTTAACATGACATCAAGGATTGGTATACATCTGTTTATTCATCACAGTAAAGTTAACAACTATGCATGTACAAGTAATTCCATTTATGTATGGCTGCAGTTTGAAACGCATTATTGAATAATAAAAGCTACTACAAAGTATATTGTTACGTTTTTATATCCAATTCCTCTTGAACTGCATGAGTACTAGAGATGAGATCTTATATATGTTTCTACCATATTCATTTGTCTGTTGGAAGTAGAGAAGTTTATTATTTATGATCTTAATTGATCATGATTGTATGAGAGTTCAAAAGGTTATAAGTTGAACGTGTGTGTCTTGTCAATCATTACTACGATTTTTATACCACTGAAATAAGGTATTTGGGAGGCATGGCCATTTGTTTGACTGTTGACTATGTTACATGAGCTAGGCCATTACATTTAGATGGTAGGTGAAAAGGCTTTTACACTGTACGCCTTAAATGTGTATACTTTCTAGTAAAACATTTCGGTTTTGTCCTTGTGGTTTGACCATCTTTACAGAATACAGCATCCAATTATTATGGTACATTGTACTGACAGATGCAGATGGTTGCATTAGTGTTTCACAAGCATGTGTTGCTATATATCTGAAAACAGTATATATGCGTTGTATCTAGGTGGACCATGAATTAGAGCTTTGTCTTCAACTTTAGTTTTACAAAATTTGGTGACCTGCATATCTATTTCAATTTATGAGAATGGTCATGCAAGTATTAAATATTACAGCTCGTAAGCTTCCACTCATTAGAAAAATTCTCATTTAGATATACATGTGTAAACCAATCACCATTCATATATATTTCATACAGTACATGTATGTGTAATTGCAAAAAGAAAAATCCTTGTTTACGTCATAATAGGACTATAATGTATACATATATATACATTTAACGATTTTACTTCAAGAAGAATCTTACTGGGTAATATATCAAATGTTTCTGCTAAACTTTTTCCCCCGTTTTAAGACATAATTGGTACATATAAACAGTTCTCAAGGTAGGATCATGGCAAAGGTATTTATCGCTCATTTTATAAAGGATTATGAAGTGATTTTTTTTCTAATTCGTTACACAAAATAAATGTTTACATCGAGTGCAAATATCTTTATTTGTTCACATGCAAGTACAGTATTCAGAATATTATACACCCATGTGAATTCTATCTGCTGACATTCTAAAAAGAGATAAAGATGAGCAAGTATTTTTGCTGATTTTAATTTTTTTTTGGTGGGGGGGGGGAGGGTTATTGCACATACCGTTTTGCTTTAAAAATTCTATACATATATTTGCAGTTCTTTTGTTTCATTGAAGACTTCATTTCTAACAGTAATATTACTGAATATATTCCTTCTTTTTCTGTCCATGGAGATAAAATACAGCACCTACATGTGGTCTATAGCCGTACATCATTTATACTCTATTTATCCGAAGAGAGATCATGATCCTTTAGAATGTGTGGTATTGATTCTTCTGTATATGATATCAAAGACTAATAATGGTTGAAAGATTCTAAGTTTTTGAGAAATATGCTGAGCTTCTGTGGAAAAGGGAATAATATATTCATCTCCTCTGACATCAGTCTGATGATAGTGTGTATAATGGATTGAAATATCTATTAAATACTTTATTCAATGTTAATGGTAATGCACTAAATATATATGTAGATTGCAAAACAAGGATGCTTAATGGTGACAATGTTAAAGTTTCAGCATTCAAAAAGAAATAGAAAAACACACATACACACCTTAATTTTTTTTTTCAAAATCATTGCTGATTAGAGGCGCTTTCTCTTCCTTGGTATCAGAAGAATGCAGATATCATTGGGTGAATTGCTCTCAAATTTATACTTATCTTAACTATAGTGGATGCATGTACTCATGATGTATAATAGTCGTAGAGCAACCCCCCCCCCCCCCCCCCCCGTTTCCGTTTTTTAATACCAAAGTTAGATCTACATGCAGAAGGGGAAAAACAAAAAGGCCAAGGAGATGAAGGTGTTTTTAACCAATCCTGAAATGTTTTAAAAGAGCCATTTAAGGGGGGGGGGGGTAACATTCAATGCCAGGTACGCATCTTTTATTATATCTATAATTAGGATAATTAAGATGAACATTTAGCCTTTCCTTAATGTTTTTTTTTTTCTGATAGATTTTTAGGTGGAAATATAGAGGTTAGAGGGGGGGGGTTTCGCACTCACGATATTAGTGTTTGTGCGTAAGATATTTTGTTCTTGTTGAATTTAACCCCCCCCCCAAAAAAAAATAGACACAAATTATTATAATCATCAATCAGTTTCTCTTTGTCTTTTTTTTCAATTCAAAAATCGGCGTAAGTTTAGTCATAGACGTATATCAAGATGGTTTATTATTTATCGATGGTCCAGAGGAACAACCCCCCCCCCCCCCCCTCTTTCCAACAAACCAACAAGAAGGAAAATCTGTGAAAATTAAATAAATGTTCCTTAATTGTCTACTTCTACCCTTCAAATTTATATCTCAATCCTTTTCATTAGAGATATTAATATTTGAATAATCGCGGTTTGTACAACTTATTCTCGATATACCGGGATCGCGGAATCCGATTTGGTTATATAAATAGTAAGTACGTCGGAATGCGCATGCGCCGCTTATGGTGAATTTCACCCGTCCCCTAGACGCATTCTAACACAAATACACAGAGATCTTCAAAGACGTACAACGGTGACAACTGGTGTATGAACAAAACAGTCCTCTCACTGAATACGGCATGACAAACAAGTCAGTTATAAGGTCCTGATGCAACACAATGTCATGTTACATCAAAAACCGTCAAAGTCCGTTCTCTGCTGCTGAATGGAACTCATGAACCAAAGACTTAAGAACTCGTGAACCAAAAACTAAAGAACTCCGGCCAACTTCCAGATAAAACAAGGAATCCGTACAGGACTCTGACGTAATTTCGACAGCGCCTGTTTTGGGCCCAGCATTTACAATGAAGCAAAATATGCTGTACAAAACTGTATATGGATCATTTGATGACCTCAGAATGACGTCAGGTCCTATTCAAGGGTCAAGAAAGCGAACAGGAGACAATCACATAGTTATTAAGGTTCATTGTAAAGGGTGTTTTTGTGTAAATAAAACCCCCGAGAGCTCTTATTAGCTGGTTCTTTTAATTTCTTTAACCACTGTGAAGAAATTAACAAACCTAACAGAAGCATGTACTCAATGTCCTCTGTCTTAGTATATGCGGTAGTAATTAGTCAATTGGTTACTAAAAATGTCCGCCAAAGGTTCTGATTAACTGATGCGCCATTGACATCGATATTTTCGAATACTCATTTGCAACAGCTGAATATAGATCTTCGCGGAAACTTAGCATGACTGTACCATATTTGTGTTACTTGATCAGTCAACTTACTGAACTAAGTACTCAATGTCATCTATATAAGTGTATGCTGTATGAGCAGATCGATCACAAAAATGGACGCCAATTCTAGGGCTGTGATTAACTGATGAGCCATTTTATATCTTTTCTTGATTTTTTCGAACATGCCTTTGCAACAGCTGAGTAGATGTTCACGAAAGGAATTCTGCCATATTTGTGTTCTTTGATCGGTCGATCACTAAACAATGGAAGCAAAATATCATTTTCTCAATTTCACTCGATGCCATAGAATGTGATGACAGTAAAACGTTGGGTAACGTTCTATGTAGGAAGTAACTCTGTTTGTCGAAAAAATTGTCATATTGTTGCGTCGTTACTGGCGATAAGTATTTAACAATTTTGAACGTATGTGCAGGGTTATGAAGCTCATTTTTATGCAAAATACTTTTTAGAGGAAGGTTATCCTTGAAAACAAAAGAAAATAAAAAGTATGTATCATGCGCTGGCAAAGATACATCTTTTCGCCCATTTTATGCCTCCAAGATAAGATGCATTCTTAAAAAACCATTTGTGGAATTAGTATACCAAGTCGGTAAATTTCAAACTACATACAAAGCAGGCCAATTGCTCATACCCTAACGCAATGGTTTCCACCTTAAATGAGTCGTTTGTATGGCGTACATATGTTCGGCCTGCTACAAACATTGGCAGTACCGGTAATGTTTTTATCAACATTAAAATTTGATTGCTCTTGGATCAATCTAAAATAGCGTGTCATGTCCTCTCCTGACCAGCGAACACAAATATAGGTACAGATGCCGTACGTAATTTTGTGTATGACGTTTTTACCTTTACGGGCGTTCTCTGGTTAAAAATGAGAGCATCTGCTGCCTCGGTTTGACCAAAGTACAATCAAATTCAAGCAATGATATCTTTAAGGAATAGACTTAACAGTATTATGTTTTGAATCTTGTAAGTCAGTATGTCAAAGTTTCGAATGATCTACAGTAAAACGTTTCTTAAATTGACCCTCTTTTTAATTACTTCCTGCTTTATGTGACCTTTTTATTGCTCCCGAGCAATTTTCTTATCAAATTAACCTGTATACAGTGACAACCTGTCTAACGCGACGTCGATCGTGATTTTCTGTCCCGTACCGAATTCCGAACCTGTATATTACGACTTTTAGTGTTGCAAAGGACCCGAAACTACATTCTATTTTGTCTTTCATAATTAAATACTCTGTGATGTGATAAATAAAATCTAATGTAATTTTATATGTACAACACGATTAATCATATATCAATAATATTCCTTAAAGATATCATAGAATACGAAAAGATGGTGTAAATCAGAAGGAGTCGAACCGCATGCTCTGAATGACTGGAAAAACCTCATTTTAGATATAACTGATATTCGAATAGATAACTTCCATGAAAACCCTCATCTTTTTCAAAATCCACGTTCCAAATCAGAAAGATATTTCAAATCCAAACTAAGTAAGTTACATGAAAAATATGTCTTTGCACCAGCTGATAAAGCAGTCAACAACACCATTATCATTTGAAAACGTTACTACATATCAACTTTGGTTTCGGAACTTTCGTCTACTAATACATATATCAAAAGCAATGAAAGAGTATCTAACATTTTAAGCAAGCATAACAGTGAACTGTCTTCATTCAATGTCTCTATTTCTAAATTGGATCTCCCAACACTATATTGCATACCGAAACTGCACAAGTCTCCTTATAAATTTCGATTTATTGCTAATTCTTATAACTGCTCCACAACAATTTTGTCTAGAAATCTGACGTCAGCACTTACTGCTATTAAAGAACACATAACTAGATATTGTGAAACGGTTCTAAATAGGAACGATGTAAATTTATTTTGGTCTATTAAGAATTCAGGGGATGTGATTGACAAAATGAAATCTGGAAATTTCCAAGCCAATACGATTTCTTCATACGACTTCTCTTATATGTACACCGCACTTCCTCATGACAAAATTAATGATCGATTATCTCATCTCATTAAATGGTGTTTTGATCGAGAGCGGAAAACTTACATTTGTACATCTGAATCGAAGGGTTTCTTTTCCTCGACAGACTACAAATCATACAAATCATGGACATGTAGTGACCTGTGTAATGCCTTGTCCTTCCTCTTGGACAATATTTATGTTAGATTTGGTGAGGATCTATACAAGCAGGTTGTGGGAATTTCTATGGGTACTAACTGTGCGCCTCTTGTTGCAGATTTATTTTTATACACTTATGAAAAAGTATTTATCCAAAATCTTCAAAAGCAGAGAAAATTTGATGATCTGAAATGTTTCAATAATACTTCTAGGTATCTGGATGATATTCTTACCATTGACAATCCTGCTTTTGAATTATATAGGAATGAAATTTATCCACAAGAATAAACACTTAACAAGGCAAACGTTACAAATACAGAAACACCGGTTTTGGACCTAAATATCAAAATTGTAAACGGAAAGATTCATACAAGTGTATATGACAAAAGGGATGATTTTGGATTCAACATAGTAAATTTCCCCTGGCTTGACGGTGATGTTCCAAGATTACCGTCATACGGCATTTACATATCACAGCTCATCCGGTACGAAAGAGCATGTACTGATATTTTGGATTTTCACAGTAGAAATTTACAAATTACCAAAAAACTTTCAGGTCAAGGTTTCCGCTTTTATGAACTAGTTAAGACTTTCTGGAAATTTTACAAAAATTACAGTCAACTTCTTTTAAAATTCGGATCTATACACGCAACAGAGTACATTACTTTTGGTATTACACAACCTGTCTTTTATGCTGATATGATAAACAAAATTAGAAGGATCAAAGGTAGGCAGCATAACCATCGAAAATGCGTCAGAATCATCAGACGCCTTTTATACCGTGGATATGATCCTAATGTCACCAGACGGACACTAGGCTTGGTACTGGACCAATCTACAGTCTTATACAAGCGCATCCTTGAGACTTGCACTCTGACTGCCTGTGACGACGGGACTCCATGACGAGCCCTGTCAAAACCTCTTTAGAGAAGACAGGGCCCCGACCACCTGTCCTCTCTGAATGTCTGTCGGACTCCTCGGGTGATTACATACATGAGCTCGCTACAGCCGGCAGAGCACGGACTGTATTACGCATGCCCTCTTTTTATATCCATTTACATATTCATCTGTGTTTCTGGGGCCTCTGCTTTTCGCGGTCTTGTTTGTGTGAGGTCATCTTACAGTGAGGAGGTTGTTTTACACCATAACTGTACGTTCTTCGAGACCTCTGGGTAATTGGAGAAGTGAGAGGGTTGTGCGCACGTAATCCAGGATAACCACACCATTTGCTACTTGCGTGACAAATGGCCGTCCAAAGTCGGCACCGGTTGCCCATTGGTCTCGTCGGTTTATGTGTAGTCTTTTGTGTTTGATGTTTACATGTCGTGTGTCTCTTTTCTGTCTCGTGCTGTACTCGTCTTTTGTGTTTTTGCATCGGGTGTTTTGGTGTTTTACTGTTGATGCTGCAACGGGGTCTTGTTGGAGATCTCCTCCCTTCTTCAATAAATATACGAATGGATATATGCAGTGATTCATTTAATAGTATTACATTTATACTTCAAAAATTATGTAAGATCAGGAAGAACCTGTATTCAGTGACCACCTGTCGCATGTGTCCGCACTTGCAAAGTCACATAAGACAGGTTTGACTGTATACATAATAATTTATTTAGGGTGGCGCCACTTACAATTGATTTCTGTCATTCTGTGGCCAATGCGAAAATGTGGATTACATTTAGACAGAAAACGGGGTGGGCTTTGGGCTTCCTTTTTGGTCCTACCTACCTGGATACTATGTACTTGCATTAGTTATGTAACATGATTCATGTGATACATGAAAATAATTAGTACCGCGAGTTTTAACAGCACAACCTACAATGCATTCTACAATGTATTCCGCACTTGCACTGAAGATTGTTCATCAGATAAGTTGTCCTTCATGTTTCTGTGGAGCTTGTGTCATTGTATCCGTCTGTTTGTACTATTTTCTTTTCCTGTGAATAAGTTCTGTTTTGATTTTTTTTCCAATATTCGTAAGTCTTTCGATTGTGCTTTTTTTGGAATCTGGTTTCAGCTTTTTTGTTTGACTTCCATTATCTAATAATAAGATTAAGATAGAATACATTTGGATATACTATCATTAATTTCCGTATCCCATTTCAGCCTCCTCTACATATGATGATGAGTTCATGGGAGAGTACGAGGGCGACCAGTACAACATGTTATCTATGGCCAATGACTTGTTTGGAGACAGTGTGGGAACCAACTCCTACAACAACATGCTTGACCCAGAAAACAGGTTCACTAATGCGCATGCCTCCATACAAGATGTAGGGCACGCTCAAGCGCAAGCGTCGATGGGAGGTGAATCACATGCTTCAGTTTACGGTCAAGCCGCTTTTGCGCATGCCATAACTAATACCGGAAACCATGGAACATTTTCATTCGCGGACCAACTATTTGGACAGTCTTACCATTATGACTTTCATTGGAGACGGAAACGATCATTATTTCTCTCAAGACTTCGTCACTAGTGATGATTAATGGTTTAACTGTCGCAAACTATAGTTCAGTCATGTAAACATTATTTGAAATATGTCAAAACGATTTTATAACAAATAAGACCTCAGTCATTTATGAGGAACTGTGGTGTGCAGGTCACTGTAAGATTTTAATTTCAGATCACAATTCAAACAGAGGAAATACAATTAACTGATCAACATACTTGCAATATGCTCCATATTCTTATCAATGACTATGACTTACATTCAAATCTTGAGTCTCATTATGGTTTCTTCACATATGTTACAAAATAAAGTCTTTCGGTTATTTATGTGATTGAATATATAATAAATCATTTTAAAATAAATCAATGCATGTTATGGTATTTAAGTTTCTTTCTTCAAAGTAATTTTATTTAGGGGTTAAATAGATGTGGAACGCCAATTCTTGGTATAAAAGGAAGAATTACATAATGTTAACAATCCCTTTTCTTGTAATCTCCTGGTAAACATATGGCACATATTGTGTTGATTTCTCCGCTTTCGAGTGGTTGAAATGTGTTACAATAATTATGACAGCTACTTCTAAATGACACGTGAACTTTAGCCCAGGCATGGCTACTCTTTGGTTTCTATGGTCAGTTTGTCTGTACCTTTGTTTATGCCAAAAATATGGTGAGTATTGTTACACATATATTTGTCGTAAAAGAATATAGACTGATGTGTTAGTTTTTTCTCATTTTCGTTTTGAGCTCTCCTACTTAAAATATCGAAATACGGTAATTGAACATATTTTACTGGGATTTGTATTTTAACAGATTTAGCACTGTTACGATTGTGCTAATTAAAGACTACGCTAATTCATTCAACTGTCGTTAATTGTAATAGAAAATATATCAGTTGCGCTATTCATGATTACGCTTTCTATTTGCCTTATAAAAACTTACCCTGCTTCTGCTAAAATTTGATTCGGAAAAATAAGTACAACTATTTTGAAAGATTAAATTAATTTTTTTATTCACTATCGATCCATGGATACCCGAATTGGGAAGTTCGATACGTATACTGAAGTTCGCATTATCCCTGAAAGGTACCTTTCTCTAAATATTCCTAGAGGAACGGTTTGCTATGGCAACGATAAAACGATAAGAACAATGGTCGTGGGGTTTTTTTTTCAATAAAACATGTACAGCGAGAGAAAGCAAAATAAACTTTTTAGTTTCCTTTTTGGCCATACTTACTGTTAAACGTCTTCAAATTCATAACATCATTTAAGAACAGATAAATTTGCAGCATAGACCAGACATGCACGTCTCGGGTACTTAACTCTCGCCAGTGATCCTCAATCCAAACAATGAATTATGGCCAAAGACTGTGAAAGTTGAGTAAAAAAAATACTAAAAGACGTAGCAGGATGAGTGGGATATTATGCTACATGACCCACTTTTCAGAAATTTCGAGAAAATTTTGTGAACAGAAGAAACGATCGACCAAATATGATCGGACTTGGCAGCATGTGCCCATGGGGACTCCTGGTCCAACATTATTGACACTCACCAAGTGGTATAAATATTACACGACATCAGATACTTTAAAACATTGATGTGACGTCATGCCTTTGTTCGAACAGTCCGAAATTTACCTTTGACTGCCCAATATCAAATCTAGGCAGCGTTTATTAGAAAAAATATACGCGACCTAGATAAAATATTTGACAGTCACAGGTAAATGTACTTTGACAACTACAGGACAACCGTTACAATCCTTCTTTAGAAATCACGTGACAAGATTCCAATTTTTGTTATTTTTTCCGGAGTTGACAAAATCCATCTTGTATATCTAAAGAATTGGCCGTTGTGTCGGAAATGATAATGTAAGAGGCACTATAGTTCAGTCCGTTATCTCTTTTCTTTTTTCGGTCTTTATTTTTTTTTCCATCTGATCAACTTTACTTATAATTAAGACTTTTGCTCGACTTCTTCCAGTCCGAAAAACCTTACCTAAATCCATCCTTTGACGGTTATTTTGACCCAGTACCCAGCCCCCCCCCCCCCCCCCCCCCCGTGCAAATAACCGTCAAAGGCTATATTTAGGTCAGGTTTTTTGAACTGGACTCCTTAAAAATATCTTCCTCAATTGTATCTTTCATTTAACCTTGCACATATTAATTGTTGAACGTCCCCACTGATTTCTTTTCGGTATTTAAAGGCACTATATTATTTCTTCTTGTCCGGAAAACGACAATTTTAAAGACATGCCCTTTTATTCTATATAGATCCAAAGAAGCTTAAACTAAATCGTCATCTCGTTGATTTTTTCCAAAAGATACATCCAATTTCGTCTCGGTTTACGGAATCTGCGTCATAATTTGTCACAACTTTTTTTTAAAATTGAAAATTCCATCTCCGTTATCTTCTTTCATAAACGACTCCCTACTGCTACAGTGCTAGTAGCGAGAATGTTATCTAGAACCTGGAGTGATTACATTTCGTTACAGTAGAGGCAATTAACATGCGGGCCTCAAACTGTCCAGTATCTTTAAGAATGAATTGTTTTCGGCGTATATCCAATACATACTTTCATTACAATATTTTCATTATACATATGTAACATGATTCATGTGATATTTGAATATATTAAAACTTTGCAAATTAGCCTGGTGCGTTTTTAAAAATACATTTCGTAACTGCACTGGACACTGGAGATTGTTCATTAGGTAAAGTTGTCCCTCGTCTTTCTATGAAGCTGTGTGATTGTCTCCGTCTTTTTGTCCGATTTTCTTTTCTCATGAGAAAGTTCTGTTTAATTTTTTTTCAAGAATTCGTATACCTTTTCATTGTGCTTTTCGAATCTGATTCCGGTTTATGTGTTTGACAGGAGATGCCGACTCTTCCTGGACACCTGGTCTCATTCCAATATCGGGAGTTCGCTTCTTTTCATTTGGTAGAGGATTTTGTTTGTTTGCTTTGGTTCCTGTTTATCCTGATTTTGTATGCCTTCGGTTTATGATTTTCTGAATTATCGATTTTGTGCTGTATATACGGATGTGGTCAATATTCATATTTGTCATTTCATTCACTGATTGAACACGCAATTATTTTCATTTAACCATTTTCTCCATAAGTTATTTTTTATAATTGATAGGCCAACAAACATGTCCTCGCACATTAAGGTGGCTCCCTACTCGAATCGTTATAGGTTTTTCCTTATATGCAGCAGTCTGCGTATAACGTTTTACAATGGCTGGTGAGGGACGAGCGAGCGCATTGAAAAACACAGACAGAAGATCTTAATGCCAAAAGAAGCAAAAGATGGTGCAATCTATCAATGTCCACACCAATCATATGGTATAATTTTTTAGTTGAAAATGTAATGAAATTATAAGGGGGTACCCCTATGTTTGTAGCCATATCTTGATCATTTATAAAATTGTATACGTGTATGCGATTTTTTCACCATCTATATATATTATCGTATAAAATGATACAATCTGAAGAAATTCCTTCTGTTGTTTTTTGCACAAAAATGTGATATACTATATATTATTTGTCGAAAATATGATATCATTATAAGGGGGTACCCCTATGTTTGGAGCCATACCTTGATCATTTCAAAAATTGTGTACCTGTATGTGATTTTTTCTTCATCGACATACATAATTTTATAAAATGTTACAAAATGAAAAAAATTCATCTGTTATTTTCTGCAAAAAGTTGGATATATTACATATTCTTGGTCCAAAATGTTATGAAATTATAAGGGGGTACCCTAATGTTTGGAGATATATCATACTTAGATTTATGTTACAATATCATTTTATGTGTTGTATTTCTTCTATTTGACTTGTTGTCATAAGATAAAACAAAACAAATAAACATATTCATATCATCACTGAATTTGGAGGGTTCAAAAGCATATGATGGATATTTGATATTTCTCAATTTTTAAGTTCTAGGGTACCTTTCGTTAATGTACTGTATCTTTAATGAAAACAAAATTACCTATCTATGTCTGTGTTCATTATGTCATTTTGACTATAATGTATAGAAAATAACCTTAAAATACAAAATTCATCTGTTAAATTCACGAGTAGGGACCCACCTTAAGCCATGCCGTTAACCTACGTAAAGTGCCGCTATAGCGAACCGTTCGTCGTAGATGGGGGATGTTAAAGACTACCGTAGAAATTTAAGGAGAATACAAACGTCTGTCGATAAAAACAACGAGCGTTTGCATGATGTACTAGTATATGGAAATTCAGGATGGTTGTGACCGTAGTCAGAAACAAAACTGAACGAAACTAACTCTTGTTACTTACATTTGGTATTTCTATCTCCATCTATGAAATATGATTATATAAAAAATAAAAATATCATTATCGAGAATCTTAACGGAAGGGTTCAAATATCTGTTGTCTACATGGTGTTGGTATTTCAAAGATCAAACATAAGCTAGAAATCTAGAATAAAATCCGTAGCCTAAACCACTAACATAAATCATCAGTATTGAAAATTATTTTCTATCGTCTTAATTTAGTGCACAATATGCGCAATTCCACCAATAATTTTTCATAAGTGATGTCCGAGGCCGAGGGAGATGAAATCTAAATGATGAAAATATGAAGAGCGAAATTGTAAAAAAAATCACATTGTCACTGACGAGTACTCGAAACGTGCCATCTGGTCAATGCTTCAAATGTATGTTTCCTACATGACGCTATTGAATTTGAAAACGTTTAACATGTTTGCCAAAGATCCAACTAATGACAGAGCTATCATCACAATAAGCCAATTTAGTGACAGATTTTTTTCAAATACATCTCACGGTGAAACTAATTCTCATGACTAGCAGTCAAATACCAGAGATACTAATTTATCTATATTGAAATATACATCCGATCGTAATAACTCGGTACACAATATGCGCATTTCAACAAATCATGTCTGAACAATTATGGTCGACATAGAAAGAGAGGTAAAGTCAGCCCTTTCTCAAAGCATGTTTTAATCACTGTTCATTCCAAATGTACATATACTACTTATCATTTTTTTCTTTTCTATCTTAATCTTGGCTCATATCATTTGACAAAATCCCTTAGCTTGAACTCTGGTCATTTATATAAGAATTTGTAATCATTATATTTTACTATGTTTAACGTCTTGAAATTCATTAGCATCATATTCAAGAGCAGATAAATTTACATATATATAATTACTTAATTTTCTTCTAATCTTTTTGTTTGTTTAAAGATAAATTTTTCTATTGGAGAATGCTATATCGTAGAACGTCATAACCAGACCCATCACCTGACTGTCTACGGGGAGGCGGAACCACATGTCCACTCTGAGGCTCATATTGGTCACGCGCATGCACATTCTAAAGATGGTGGTACTGCGCATGCCATCGTCAATGACGACCACTCCATATCACATGCAATATCAGCTGACGGCAAGCATGGCTCCGTAACATTCACTCATAAAGTAAACGGTGTCATCTTTACGTTCACCCATCGCTGGAAGAGGGCAATAGAAAGATTCTTCAGATACTTGTAAATATTTTAATTACTGAACATTTACTATTAGATAAATTATGTGTAAAACTAACAAGCAAATTGAAGTGTCCAACAATGTAGCCGGAGGGCAGCATTTATAAAACCGATCCACCCGACAAGAGTGCATAGGTGTTAACCTCCTCTAGATTGATGATAATTTAGATTTCAATAGACTATTGTTTAAATATAAATGTTGAATTAATTTGTCGTTAAAGAAAAGAGTCTCTCTATTCTAATAAGTTATACTTAACCATCAAAGTTAACTGCAATTGAGGGAGAATAGCTGCAATGCTTGTCACATCATTATACATTCATGCATAGTAAAGATAAGTTAGCTTGGAATAATCTTGTTTTACAGAACAGGGCGAGGAAAGGATAAAGCTCTTGATCATGAAAATGGAGACTAGATTACAAACTGCATATATATGTCTATATATTAAATCTAGAATTATGATTTCTGTTCCTTTTTATCTAGAGTAAAAAGTAAAGGTCAAATATGTAATTCCAGAAGAAACCAAATGGACAAACTAAAAATGATATACGTATAGGCTGAAATCTTCTTCAGGACAATGTTGAGGCAACCACGGTAAAACACCGAAACACCTACAGATACGAAAACAATTCATGTTTGAAATAAAAACACAAACACTTAGTTACCCAAATTTTCGGCTCCTTTGCCTTTATCAAGTGTAAAAAAGGCGCTTTATATTACAGGTACTAGTAAGTAAAATCTTTCATCTGCTTATCGAGCTTTTCGAACGTTCATTGAAAAAACAACTTTATCGATTTAGCAATTAACGCTCAAAAAGCAAAAGATTTATCTTACTTGGCTGTCATATACATCGTCGTTTTTTACACCTGATAAAGACCAAGGGGTCGAAGATTTGTGTACTTGAGTGTTTGTGTCTTTATTTACATCATTCCTTCCCTCTGGAGAAAGGATGGGATCTTCAACAACACTCGGTTGCAGCATCCACAGCAAAACCCCAAAACACCAAATTTAAACCACAGAGCAGTCCCGTCACACGCACAGAAAGAGACGCAAAAGGTACAAGGAACACCAAATCAAATAGAAATATAAAACACAAATGACTACACATAAACCAACGAGACCAATGGGCAATCGGTGCCGACTTAGGACAGCCATCTGCCACAGACGGTGTGGTTATCAGGATTACGTGCGCACAACCCTCCCACTCTTCCGATTCCGAGGTCTCGAAAAAAATACAATTGTGATGTAAAATAACCTCCTCACTGTCAGATGACCATGCAAACAGGACAGCATGACGCAGGGACCAAGAAACACACAGATTAATATGTAAATGTATATAAAACAGAAAGAGTACAAAACACAGTCTTAGCTCTTGCATGTTATCATTAGAGGAGTCCGACTGAGATTCAGAGAAGGCAGGCGGTCGGGGCCCTGTCTTCTCTAAAGAGGTTTGGACAGGGCCCGGCGTGGAGTCCTGTAGTCACAGTCATATCAGTCAGAGTGCAATTCTTAAGAATGCGCTGGTACAAGATTGTAGATTTGTCCAGTACCAAGCCAAGTGTCCGTCTGGTGACAGAAGGATCATATCCATGGTATGAAAGGTGTTTGATGATTCTACCACAATTTTCTACCTTTGATCCTTCTTATTTTGTTAATTATGTCACCATAAGATGTGGGATGTGAAATACCCAAAGTAATATACTCTGTTGCTTGTATGGATTCGAATTTCAAAAGAAGTTAACATTAATTTTTGTAAAATTTCCAGAATTTGTTAAAGCGATAATCTTAACCTGAACTTTTCTTCGTAATTTGTAAATTTCTACGAAGAAAATCCAAAGCATCAGTACATGCTCTAGCATACCGAATGAGCTGTGAATTGTAGATCACGTATGACGGTAATCTAGGGACATCACCGTCAATCCAGAGAAAAGTTACTATGTAGAATCCAAAATTATGTGCAATAGATGGAAGAAATATGTCATTCTTCTGCAATTTCATGTCCATTCAACAATTTGATAATCAAACATTCCACAAAAAGTTGACAAGCACAACCAGAGACATCAAAGGGGCAAGGAAGACCAAACAGTAAAGAGAATATTAATAGGCAACCGCTGCCGACGTAGGACGGTCATCTGACACGCTACTGGCAAATGATGTGGTTATCCGGATTAAGTGAGCACAACCTTCATACTTTTCCGGCTACTCGAATCTCGAAGAACGCAAAATTTTGAGTGTACGTGCATGTGATTTGACATGGTGAAAGGAAGAAACCTTTTTATGTTCGAGAGATGTTTATGTCTCGCAATCTCGAAAAAAAAAACTGTCAATAATAAGGTAATTGGATAAAACATGTTTTAAAATATTTTGCCTCTTGAGTAATGCTAATTCTCAATTTTGAAAAATATGATCTATTATAATAATTTCAGATCAGCATATGCGTATATCAATAAGTTATGTCTCTATGTATCTAATTGTTGCACGGCCATGTGTTGTGGTCATTGTCACGCAGTCTAGATGGAGACCTTTCCATTTCATAGTCAGTAACTATTATTGAATGAGGTAAGTTTTTTTAATAGAAAGCAAAATATACACGTTAAGTTCGTCAGGAGTACACGAGTATGATTTTTCACCATTCATCTAATGGACAGAATACTAACAAATAAATTCGTTATCCTGTACAAGGGTAAATGTACTTAATGTACACCGCGTGGGATCGAAACGTATGGTGTTGTGATTCCTAAGACATTTTTGTGGGGTTTTTTCATTTTCTAAGTTAAACTTTACAAAAAACTGATGAGCCGTTGCAGTAGGACAATGCCTAATAAATCAATCCATATCGTCTAGGTATATGAAAAGTTTATGGGTTTTCTTTTCTTGCATTTTTGCAAACACTTGAATAGTAGTATAGATTGAAATATTTCTTCCAGAGTGAGGGTCCATATACAATTCGTCATTTATATCCATCGTCGTTTCAGGAGTGTCAGCAAAATTGCAGTAGATTGAAATATTTCTTCTAGACGGAAGGTCCTTCCCTCTGGAAGAAACACTTGAATAGTTCGTCGACGACAGAAACTTTCTTGATCTAGCAGAACTCTTGAACTGTTTGCAAAAGCTTTAGACTTTTCAGGAATGTAAACGATATGGAACTACTTATTAGGCATTACCCTACTGCAACGTCTTATCAGTTTTTATGCAGTATCACTTAAATGATTAGAAAACAATCAAAAACCTCAGCATCATACGTTTTGATCCCACGCGGTTTTATAGGTTAAGGAACACTTTTCCTCTTTCACCCTGGGTAAATATGTATAAGGAAATTAGTAAGGTATTGTCGTAGTAATTTCCTTTAAAATGTGCAACGTAGTATATCTTCCTTGTATAAACTTATTTTATCTTTTGCACTGAACATAATTAGTTTCCTGGTCGGAGTATTTAAACGATCTTTTGAGGAATTTCTGTCTCATTCTATCCAACATGAAGACTGTTGCCAGATACGTAGGTTTTCTGATGCTGTTTCATATCGTCGATGGTTTGCGGATAGGTGCATTCAACATTCAAGAGTTTGGTAAAAAGAAAGTTGGTAATGAAACCATTATGAAATATCTAGCACAGGTGAGTGAAAGAAGTATTTCTTGTTTTAACACGAAAAGTACATGCAACGAAAAGATTACATTTACTATTCTTTAAAGAAGCTGTAAAGAAAAAAAAAAGAGATTCTGAGAGCATGTTACACGGAAGTGAAACACAACACCTGCGATAGTCAGACAACTATGAAATGTAAAATATAATAGTATTGTTACAGTATAAATTGTAACACGCGGACACACATAAGTACATCGAGAACACACAAGAAATGAACAACCATTTTGATACAAAAGATAAAAACACAAACACTCAAATACACAAATTTTCGGCCCCTTGGCCTTTATCAAGTGAACAAATAAAAACACAAACACTCAAATACACAAATTTTCGGCCCCTTGGCCTTTATCAATTTTGACTATTTTGATATAGTCAATATCGTACTAGATAGGACAAAAACACTATGAATTTGAAACACAAGACATACTTTCCGTGTTATGATTGCACAAATAGAATATACAAACTATTTGACATTGTGAAGGTCATACAAGGAAACAAAGAAAGACTATAACAAAAAGTCAGTCACCAACGAAGGGCATTCAAAAAATTACACAAGAACGTCGAAGTATATGTTACACATAGACATTGTAAGGAAGACAGACATAATGTCATTATGGATATATAACGAAGAGAAACAAATACTCTTTTATTGTGAATTGACAGTAAGTGTTTTGAATATTTTCCCTGCCATTGTCGCCAAAGCACTTTCTATATAGACTTAACCTCAGACAGTGCATGCATTTTATATATTGTTTTCATTTTTGTGCGTGAACATCGACGGCGGGTGCGGCTAGCCAATAGGGGATGCTTACTCCTCCCGGGCATCTGATCCCATCTCTAGCTTGCTAGGGGTCCGTCGATACTCAATTTGGTACTCTATTGTGAGTGCTGTTAAGATTATCGTCAGGATCTTCTTTAACTCATTTGTCAATATTGAGATACATATTATGTTCTTTCTTAAATTTTCAAAGTCATGTCTCATAGTGATGTTTGAGGTCGAAAAAGAGGACATCCATATAATATGAAATTATGAAAATCAAAAATCTAAACTTGACCTAAAATGTCTGCCAAACAACCTGTTAAGCCATCAAGGAGATACGCCTTAATTTGAGGATATTTTCTTGATTTTTTTTAATGGCAGAGAATGTTATTTAGTTATCATTTGATAACAACTATTTTCAATTGTTATGTATTGTTAATATCACACAATAAAGTCAATTAAACACTTCGTCTTATGTTTAAGGAGATGACATACATATTGCATCAATGTTCTTGTCCTTTTTTCCTCTTTGATTCGTGATGACATGCCTTGCTGTGGTTATTGTCATAAAGTCGGATTTATGATTCTTAGAAAATCTGACAGCAAGCCAGAGAAGGATACCTTAATGTGTTAACAGGAATGGTACATTGATTTAAGCAAACATCCATTTGCCCTTTGCAATCATTTTCATTATCCTTTTATCATACTTAAAAGAATACTCATCCTCGGTACCCCGGGCTATTTGCGCTTTGGCTGAATTCAGTCAAAGCGCAAATAGCCCGGGGGTACCGAGGATGAAGAATACTGTCAATTCAGTGTCCTCGTGTTAACTAAAGGATCTCCTCCGAATTCTTTAAAGAATATTGTACATGTATATAATTGTCCGTCTTACTACATAAACTATTGGAAGTATATTTCAAGATTATGGTTGTTTCACATTACAGATAGCAGAAAGATATGACATACTTTCGGTAGAAGAAATCCGTGATTCCTCAGGAAAATATCATCCATTAGAGAAACTGTCAAATCTTGTCAAACAAACGTAAGTTTTACAAAATAGTATCTTTAATATTAAGAAATGCTTTAGATTCAAGAAAATTCTAGAACTTTCTTTACACAGTTAAAGTATATCATTGGGGGAGTTAGCATGATTCTGGTTTCCCGTGACTAGACCTATTTTCCGAGGCGAAGCCGAGGGAAATAGGTCTGGTCGGGGGAAACCAGAATCATGCTAACTCCCTCAATGGTATACTTTGACTGTTTTATTATACCGTCACGCGCTGTAGCTCCGCCCCATTTTGAAGCTATTTCCCTAGGGAAATAGTCTTCTCAACTAACGCACCCTTTGCAGGGAAATAGTCATCAGGCGAGTTACAGCTAGTTTTAATGAGTATCTTTTTTATATAGGAAAAAACAAGTAGAGGTATGATAATATACAGTTAAAGTATACCATTGAGGGAGTTAGCACGATTCTGGTTCCCCGAGACCAGACCTATTTCCCGAGGCGTACAGCTAGTTTTAATGAGTCTCTTTTTATATAGGAAAAAAATCAGTAGAGGTATAATAATTCAAACTATGAAATACAAACTCTTTTCAAAGAAAAGAATGCAACATATCCAAGAAAAGCACATTTTCATAATTTCCCGACAAATACCGATGATTTCATGATCGGGAATCTCCGTGGTGACAGAGTATAAATTATTGTATGAGAAGTGTAATCTCTAATTTTGTAGAATAGAATGTAAAGCATTCTTTTTTAATAGAATGAGAAGTCTAATCTCTGGTATTTATTACTGAAAATGTAATTAGGGGTTGAATACCTTAAGGTAATAAAGAATCATTCCATTTTATCATCCTTTGACTATACGTCTTGTAACGTAATGTATTATCATTTCCTTGGACAGATCAGGAAAACAATACTCAACAATAGTAAGCGAACCACTAGGAAAGGACAAAGAGCAATTAGGATTTATTTACAGGTTAGATTCTTTCTTTTCTTTTTATCAATTATTTGAATTTTAGCAACTATCTGGTCGTGGTTTACCAGACAATCAAGTGTGTAAACGAAAATCGTCATACAGAGTATACATAGTAAACTGAGATTTTTTTCGGTGGCGCCATCTACAATGAACTACGTTTCTGTTTATGTGCAAATCATTTAAACTTCGTTTTGTCTTGTTTGGTTGATTGGGGAGGTGGGTTGTTTGTTTTTGTGTTGTTGTCTACTGTTTGTTGGTGTTGTAGATTTATAAGTACTCGTACTTTTATAATGTGTTGGCCATGTCCAATTTCATGTCTTTAATATGTTGTATTCCTATCTGATGGCATAAATTCACTGAACTAGAAAAAAGGGATTTCTTAATAGACCAACCAAAAATTGCTGAGCTTAGCATGATTGTGTGGTTTCGTTTTAAATTAACAAATCTTTTGTTGAGTCAATTTCTAAAACTTAAGTTTTGCATGGGCGGATCCATGATTTTTTTTCAGGGGGGGGGGAGTCCAAGCACACACCAGAAAATAAAGTCCTTATTTAATGATTTTCAGTTCTGTTTCTAAAATAAAAAAATAAAGCAGATAACTGGCGCGAGCAATAACGAGCAAAAAGCTTAAGTTCTTGAATTTTCACATCATTACCGGCAGTCATGACTGCCGGTATACTGTAATCAATCGTGACATACTTGCACGGATAAAATAACTCTTGGCAATATGATTGGTGGACAATTACAAAATATGCAAATATTCGTCAAGATTATTCAGAATCTGTGCATAAGATACTTTCATCAGGTCGGCTCAAGAGTCTAGATGACTTGACAAATGAAAGTCATATCGTATCAGTGCATTTTCATCCGAAAGATGCATCGAAAAGTCTTTGTACCGATACGTCCTACAACAATCACAGATCCTCGGAAATTTCCGTAGCTTGAATCGGAAATAAAAACGGAAAAACCCGGAAATGTGCGATTGGTCAACAAGAACAAAAATCGTTTATTCCAATTTTTTTTTACTAGTATTTTACAAGCTAACTGCCGGCAAGCTTTTTGTAAAAGCTAATACTTGTAGTACTTTATTAATGATTGTCAGTTCTAATATGTAAACACAACAAATGGCGAGCGATAGCAATCCAGCGAATTTTTTTTTTTTTTTCAGAATTGGAATAAAATATTCCATTCGTGTATTTTTCATTTTCATTACTCCTAGTGTCGTTGTTTATTGACCAAGTTGTAATATATATGGGGTGTATAGCGTAGCATCATTTGAAAATAACGTATGTAGTGAATTCTGGCAAGCGGAAGCGAGCCAGAGAAAAATTTTGAAATGCTGACGCCTAAATATTATCAAAATGAAAGAATTCCACTACAAATTAATGTTATATTTTTCAAATATTATGACAACAAAAGGGCAATCGGGACTTAATCTTATGAAATATGTATATTTATCTACTTTTTTTAACTCTGCTTCGAAAATTCCAGGGGGTGGGTGGGTCCGGACCCCCCCTCGACCCCTCCCCCTTCTGGATCCGCGCTTGTTCTGTATCTTGCAAATATTCGTGCATCAAACTTTTTCTCTGCAGTACTTATTTTCTATATTTCAAATATATATGGTCTTCTACAGGCACGGATCTATGGGGTCGGGTTCAGGTTTTTCAGCATCCCCCTACCATTTGCGGTAAAAGAAGTTGGTTACTTTTTCAACATTGCAACTTTCAACATTGAAAAAGTAAATGAATTAGTTACTTATTTAACATTCGCTTGAATCTGAAGTTGGTTACTTACTTTTTCAACATTCGACTTCATTTGAAGTTGGTTACTTATTCAAAATAGGCACATTACAAAAGAAATACACCAATAAAATTATCATGGATGTTAAGATAAAATCATAAAGGAAATAAAAATACTGGAAACTATTTTGCATTGCAAAATCTTTTAGATGAAAGGAAGGAATTTCTAACAACACTCAGTTGCAGTATCCACAGTAAAACACCAAAACACCCAGAGTGAAAACACAGACAAGACATACACAGCAGGAAAGGAAAGGGACAAGGAACACCAAATACGATATCAAAAAACTTCATGTTTGTAAAACACAAAAGACTAAACTTTAACCAACGAGACTAATAGGTAACCGGTGCCGACCCAGAATGGCCATCTACAGGTTAGTAGCAAATGATGAGGCTATCCGGATTACCTGCGCACAAACCCTCCCACTTTTATGGTTACACAGGGGTATCGAAGAACACAATTGAAATGTGAAATAACCTCCTAACTGTAAGATGACCATACAAACGACACAGCAAAACGCTGGGTCGAATGAACACAGATGAAGATGTACATGGATAGGGGGGGGCTTACGAAATGCAGTCCGTGCTCTGCCGGCAGTAGCGAGCTTATGTAGGAATCGCCCGAGGAGTCCGACCGACATTCAGAGGGGACATGTGGTTAGGATGCTGAGATTTACCGATGTTTAATATATATCTACAACCCCTACCGATGTTTGGAACCCCTCTGTGAATAAAATCTAAATCCGCCCGTGTTATATAACTTTAATGTACTAGATATACTCTCTTTTAATTCAGGTCAGAGATATCAGTTGTTAAAAAAGCCGTATTTGATTATGGAAAACCTCGCTATTTCACTCGGGATCCATTCCTGGTACAGTTTTCAAAGTTGGGCACGCAGACAAAAGGTGACAATTAACCTTTAGTTTGAATCAAAGTTATAATACTTTGCATTTTTTGAGTATCTAACTTCATGAATACTCGAGTATATCAATGAAAAATTCAAGTGAACATTTGTGTCCTTTACTATAATTTCCAACATGTGGTTGAAAACCATGCATTACATGACATTTTCAACCACATGTTGGAAATTAGTAAAAGACATTTGTTTTTAAAATTTTCTGATCATGAATTGCAGAGATGGTTCTTGGAAGCGTACATACGAAGCCGGATAAATCCGTTACTCCAAAAGAGATAGCCAACTTAAAATTTGTTTTTCAATTTGCCGAAAAATATTTCAATTCTCAGAACATAATCCTCATGGGAGACTTAAATGCCGGTAGAAATTATGTTAAAGATTGGTCGGAAATTCCCATTAAAAATGATCCTCACGTCCATTGGTTGATAAATGATCACGTGGATACGACGGTCGGTGAAAGTGGACAAGCTTACGACAGGTACGTCTTCAGATTATAGTATATCTTTGAAAGATAACATTTTTAACGTAATTGCCATGTTCCCCAGACTGCCATCATATGGCATTTACATTTCTCAACTAAATATATATTTCTTATGTCCAATGATTTTTATTTTATCATCATTATCATTATTGGGTTTTTTTATCCACTTTCAGAGTTTTTATGTAACCAATGAACACCGAGTATTTTGTAATGTAATCCGACAGAGAGAAGGATTTTCTTTTAATCACAATAATGCATTATGGGAGACTAACATGTAATTATCCTATTCATAGTGGCCTACTGGAAGACTCTGGCGAAAGTCGGATTTCACCGTTTGAATATAGATGATGGCCGTCCTTTAGCATCGAATACACATGCATGGGTATCCCTCCTTTTAGGCCATACCAAATTAATTAAATGTTCGTCGGATTTCGCGCATCATATTTTTCAAAATTCATGAAATAATATTCTAAAAATAATTTGCTCGCCCGCATCACTAAATTTCTGGCTAAAAAAATTGAGCTAGACCGGTTCTGATTTCTGCAAGATCTAGAGCTTCTAGAAGACTCAGATTGTGCATATTTCCTAGAAAATGATACGTACTTCTTGTGTGAAAAAAAAAGAAATTTGTTTGGAGCAAGATCGAAGTCCAAGGGGGGGGGGGGGGGGGGGGAATGTTCGAAAATCTGTTTCGTACTGCAATGTGCCAGTCACCAGATTTCCATTGGGATTCCCTTTTGAGTACGGAAACATCGGAAATGTATTCCTGGGGCAACCTCTCAATAAAGAAAAAAATACTACTTAACTCGCGCGCACCTTAAAAACGTCAATACAAAATATATATATATATATATATATTTTTTTTCGCTCGCACCCAAATCCGACGAACATTTTACTGAGTAATTTGGTATGGCCATATCTGTTGCCATCATCGTGTTTGTGTTTATTTCTTTGTTCTGTGTGTTTCCGTTTTTATATTGAAAAAAATAACAAACGCCGAACTAAAACTCCGTTTTTATATTGTGTTGCGATCCTGAGTAAGTTTTATTTTTCAGAATATTGCTAAAAGGAGAAAAATTGCTGGGATCCGTGGTGAAGAAAAGTAATACAACTTTCAACTTCAAAACACAGTATCAACTTACTAATCAAATGGTCAGTTTTAAACTCCAAACCCCCCCCCTTTTTTTTTAGCTCACCTGAGCGAAGTGGCATAGCACACCGTCCGTCGTAAACTTTGAACATTTTCGACATCTCTTCTGTAACCACTGCACATAATTTATCCTAGATACCAATTAAGTTTCTGTTTTTCGTGCCGATTGGTCACAGTTATGGCCTCCTCTGCCACCGCTGCACAGAATTTCGAAGCCTAACAGGAAGCAAGAATTATTATAAATTGGCCACGTTCAATCTTTCGTTTGCTACTCAGGTGGGCGAAGTGGCCCCCTTGAACCCCTCTTTTTCTGTAAACTCGCTTCCAAGTTGTAAAAAGATAACACCATATGCAGGGCAATTAAATAAACATTTTTAAAAAGAGGAAGAAAAAACTTGAACCAATTATATCATGAATGATCAGTTAGTCAATTTTCAAGTTTGATTTAAACATCTTACTAAGTGATCATAAGTAGATTTACTTATTACTTATTCATGCGAATTTGTACTTCTTCAACATTCTTTCATTCATTTTTTAGGCACAAGCCATCAGTGACCATTTTCCGGTGGAATGTAAATTGACATAGGAAATGTACTTCGTAGCTAGAGGAATCGAGATCATATAGAACTTCAGAATTCAATACTGAACTTTTGTCTCTTTCATCATATTCATACTTATTTGAAACGTTCATGTAAATGTTTAGAAAATTGATACGTAAGACAGGGTGAAAGGGAGGGGAAGAAATTATAAGGGGCGGGAGGGAAGAAGGGGAGACAATCATGTCTTGCATATTTAACGATACTGACGACACGCAAAATTTTCTTATCTCTCTGCACAAAAGATTTCTAACAATCTTTTCCAGACGGTCCAATAATTTTCATTGTGTAGCAATAATTAGATAAATGATTGAAGTTATGATCATGATTATTAAGTAATTGACTGAGTCGTTGACTGACTACCATGAGTAGTTTTCTTAACTTATTCAACATGTTCACTTATCATGCCGATTGGTGATGATTGTTTGATATGGCCTAACAAATGCCGTGCAACAAGTGGATTATACAATTATCCTAGATTTTCATTTTCTATGACAGAGAGAATATGACAAGGGTAGTAAATTTTTTAGTAATGAATATAATATACCAAAGAAGTTATATGTTTTGATTATAAATGCGAAATACCGTTATAATGGGCCATAAAAATTAAAAAAAAAAAAAAGGTATAAGAGAATAGGAGGTTGAAAAATCCTCATTTAATATGGAGACAATGCCGTGGGAACTTTCACTTCTACATGAAATGCAATAGCCAAAATTCAAATGAAATCTATTTCAAAATTAAACATGTAGGGAGTCTCCTTAAGAAAAAAATATCGAAGCACTGTCATTGGAAGAGTTACCTCCCGTAATTGTTAAAAATATCGTGTTTGTTTATTATTATGAGTAAGCTGTGGCCTTTGCCTTTGATATGAAGCGAATTAAACAGGAAGAGAATCTGTCAGAGAGTGAAATAAAACGTCAACGATTAGAATTTTCGGACATGGGCCCACGTGTCAAACCTATAATATCACATAAATTCAGACATGTCTGTGAAGGAATCATTTTCTGTATATTTCCCCTTGACAGTGAGACGGCGATTGTTCACCGTTTGTTTGCTACCAGGAACGAAATAGTAAAGAAAGATGGAACTTATATTAAAACGTTGTATCAGAGTGAAAAGTTCAATAGTTTTACGATCTCGGGGAATGGAGAGTTTATGGCGTCCAACTTATACACATGTTGTGTCAAAAAGTTTGATATGGAAGGGAAAACTAAGGATTTTCTTACGGTAGCTCCCTACCGACCTTGTTCACTATGGACCACTGAGGAGGGCCACACCCTTGTCGCCGCTATCCACGGTAATAACACAGGGAGTGGCCTAGTCCTGGATCTCCACGAAAGGGGAGAAATGATATGTCAGACACAAATAATCAGAGATCAGTTCGGAAGGGGACCGATGAGAATTACTCAAAACGTTAACGGCGATTTCTGCGTCATCACGACCCGTAATGACGCCAGTCCCGACGCCCTGAAAATTTTTGACCGAGATTGGAACTTTAAGGGCGCCTTTTTCGGTGTGAACGACCAGTTTAGGCCTCTTGGACTTTGCTGTGATAAATATGGGAACATTCTCCTCGCAAACACAGACTATGACGAGGTGATAATGCTAGACCCGACGGGCGGATTCCGTCAGCTTCTTATGACGTCAGAAGACGGTGTGAACGCCCCTCGATGCTTGGTGAGGAGTCCAAGCGGAGAAATATGGATGGGTTGTGAAAACGGAGACATTTACGTATTTGATTATTGATAAAACTATTGATATCATTACTGTGATTCATTGATATGACACACGTTTAAGTTTGCATAATGTGCATGTATTTATAGATGTATCTCTGTTGTGTTGATTTCATTTCATTACATCGATCTCATGACTATATAAAACAAAATTGTTTAGAAAGAAATCATATATTTATTCAATATGTACTCTGGGCCTGTAGGTCTAATACTGCCTGAATGAAATAAAAATTTGTAAACTTGTACAGCAAGTTATATATGTAAAACATGGTGAATGTTCTTAGAATGTTATATTTTTATTGATTAGATGAAAAGATTGTATTAAACAACCTGCGACGGTGAATTTGTGAAAAAAATAGAATTAAATTGTTTCCATGAGTAAGAAATTCGTTCGCACGATAACAAATTCGTTTAGAAATACATGTAGTGTGTTGTTGTTTTTTTAGTTTTGTTTTTGTTTTGGTTTGCTCTTCATATAAAACAAGTCTTGAAAGTGACCAAAGTATGTATATACATGTATACATTGACGACTGTAAGGCATTTTATTGTGTCCTCGTTATCGGAGATTAGGGGGGGGGGGTTATATCGGCTTTTTCCCGTTTAGAACTGTGTTTGTGAAAGTCACTTGGTTTGTATTCTGACCTTGACATTCGGCCGATAAATGTCCGGCGATGACATTTTTAACACCGTGTTTAACGAATGGAGCAATGAAATCCGAAGTTTTCTATAAGTTTTCATCTGACTACCGATCAGCAGATGCAAAGGACTAATATACACTGTTATAAACGATATGAATTGTCCTCTTGAAATGCACAAGTTTGAGAAATAATTGTTCCTCGATGTTCCACCAATTTTATCACCAAGAAAAGTCCAAGGGTATCTTGTTGGAATATCCAGGCCGTATCGGATGTTAAGCCCTTAAAACTATACACAAGGAACACCCAATCATACAGACGATTTTTTTTCAGTTTGTTCAATAGGAACGAAAGCTAAATGTAAGGAAATACATTCACGCTTTGGGGAGTTTTGATTTCTACACAATATCATGACGAATGACTTCATGCTGGGCACTTTTCGCCAGCAGACATGGGCACAACTAAAAATTTAAAATGTGCTTTCACCAGATAAAGTCACGGAGGTCGAATAATCGTGGAAATAGTGTTTTGGAAATGGATAGCCAGGTTCCACTTGTCGCTTGCATAGTTAAGGATGACTGTGGGATGTAAAAATTACATTCATTCTTGAGTTATTGCCTTTTTGGCCGGATTGAAAAGCAATTCCGGTCTATAGATTGACGATGTCCGTCTGTCCGTCTGCCGTCAACATTTTGGTTAAAGTTTCTGGTTGAGGCAAAATCTAAGGAACTATATGCAGTAGAAACTTTATATTATACATGAAGCTTGCCCATGACAAGACCTTTCAATTTATGCCGTAACATTTGACCTAGTGACCTTGGACTTTGACCTAGTTAAGGATTTTGGTTAAAGTTCCTGGTTTAAGCAAAATCTATGGAACTGTATGCAGTAGAAACTTTATTTTATACATGTAGAGGCAACCTCTGACAAAACCTTTCAATTTATGCTGTATTATTTGACCTATTGACCTTGACCCAGTTAGTGACAAAAACTTACTTTGCAATCCGGCCATACCGTCTTTAGCGGTGTTTTATTCCATTTTTCGGTGAGTTTTGGGCAAAAAACAATGTTTTTACCCAAAAATACTATTTTATACACTGAAATCAAGATGTTTCAATATCATGCTATTTCAAATAGGTCTTAATGACAAAAATAAGAAATAAAACAGCTAAAGACGGTATGGCCGGATTGCAAAGTAAAGTTTTTGTCACCAACTGGGTCAAGGATATTACAGCATACATTGAGAGGTCTTGTCAGAGGCAACCTACATGTATGATATAAAGTTTCTACTGCATACAGTTCCTTAGATTTTGCTTAAACCAGGAACTTTAACCAAAGTCTTTAACTAGGTCAAAGTCCAAGGTCAAGGTCACTAGGTCAAATGTTACGGCATAAATTGAAAGGTCTTGTCATGGGCAACCTTCATGTATAATATAAAGTTTCTACTGCATATAGTTCCTTAGATTTTGCCTCAACCAGAAACTTTAAACAAAATGTTGACGGCAGACGGACATCGTCAATCTATAGACCGGAATTGCTTTGCAATCCGGCCAAAAAATGGGGGGGGGATATCAATTTATGAATGAGTTATAGCCTTTTCCCAATTTTTAGTGATTTTTGAGTCAAAATAATATTTTTACCCCAAAATATCCCTTTTTAGACTGAAACTGAAATGGCACCATAGCTAGATTTTCAAGATGGGTCTTAATGAACAATTAGGCCCATTTTTGGCCAGAATCTGCCGGACTAATGCGACACCTATCAGACAGACGTGTGTACAGACAATGGACAAAGTTATGTTTGACGTATGTGCAATTTGTACACCAATTGTTTTGTGACTTAAACTGTAATGTATAAAATGTCTATATATGTATGTTTCTGAACAGTTAACATTTTCTGCATTTGTGAGCACTGTTGTGGTAATAAAGCGTATCTAATCTTGAAACTGAAAGTGTGACAGAAGGACAGTAGGACGAAATGACGCTCAAAGCACATTCTTTACATATAAACATACTGTTTTTTTTTGGGATAGGTTCAAGGGAGGGTTTAGGTGCATCCCATCTGATACAGTGTCACACCATGTTATATTTGGAAAGACTAATCGAAGGCCTCAAGTAAATTCTTTAAAATTCCACGACTTTTCAATGACTCGATTACATTTTCCATGACTTCTGGACACTGTGGACAGACAAATGACCGATTGCTATAACCATTATGTTGAGCCCTTCACTTATGGCGTGCAGAACTAAATAATTCACTCTATTCTCCAGAAATTCCGAATTTTCTCAATGTTTTAAAATGATCATAGACTATGGATATAAACATTGTATGAAAGATAAGAAATAGGGTGATGGTGAAAATCCATGACTTTTCAAGACCATAATGCCAAGTTTCACGACCTTCCCTAACTGCTACCACTCTTCCATAGCTCCAAGTCCAATTCTATGACTTTCCATGACCCGTGCCGACCATGAATTTACATTTTGTTTGAATAGATTGATTGAATGTTCTATTGTTAAGAACAAGTACTACTGTCCTGTTCACTAAATCCAGAGCACCCTGTTTTCATCTAAAATATTATATTGTCATCTTCCAAAAAGATATCAGTTTTAAAGTACCCCTTAAGTCGTAAGAAAACCAGAAGTCTCTGACGAGACTGTAGCTCTCCTGGTTGTTTTGTTTTATTTACTCATAGACAAGTGAATAAGATACATATACATAAATAACAATTTCCATTTTATTTTAAACCAAAGACCATAGCGAGCAGGCGCTCTAACAAATTATAAGTAGCACAACGAAATAATAAATCCATTAGACTGCAACTAGAATATCACTCATATAATTCATAATATTCGAGATATAGTATTTCAGAAAAGAATGTCACACCAATCCTAGGTGCCTGGGTCTACAAGCTCAAATGACCTATCAATGACGCAACAAGACTACATAGCAATCATATTGCATAAAGAATTAACTCTCCATCACTAATAAATTTAGAAGAATTGAGAGCACAATTATATAGGACAAAATTACCACACCCATTTTCTAATACCCTGGGGGTCAGGGGCCCAAACAAAATATCAGGTGCACAACTACACCACAGGCCAATCACATTAAAAGAAGAATTAAGTCTCAATCATTTATAGTGTCAGAGGGGTTGCGAGCACAAGATTACATAGACTTATATAGGAAAAAATGACCACACCCATTTTCTAAGACCCCGGGGGTCAGGGGCTCAAACAAAATATCAGGTGCATGACTAGACCACAGACCCATCATATTGCCAAAAGAATTAAGTCTCCATCATTTATAGTGTCAGAGGAGTTGCGAGCACAAGATGACATAGACTTATATAGGAAATCAAAGCACCAAAGGTACTGAGTGCGAATAGCCAGAATGATATCACTTATAATGTATGACAAAATATTGTGTTTTCAAAGTTATATTTGTTCCTGAACACCTTCGTAGGCCAGTTTATGGACGTATAAAGACAGAACTAAAATGCAAATGCATAATGTTGTCGTAATGAATTGAAAGATGATGTCTGACAGTGAACATGAAAATTAAATAACAGCACATTAAATATATAACCCCCCCCTAAAAATACAACAATCCAATATGACTCCATATACAAGGAAAGAAGACAAATCTTATTTTCTAATTTGATCCCCACTCTCTCTTTAACCTTTCATGTTCAATGTTAGGTGTGTGCTAAGAATTTGAAGGAAAATTCACTCCTTTTTTAGTATACAAAAACATGATACATCCTTACGGGAATGTTTTGATCTTTTATTTTTCATAAGTGTTAATATCATATTTCATGATGGAAGTTCCTAATTTTTCCGTCGTATACAGATTTTATTTTGTGAAGCGGGGCAAAATAAGCCTACTTGAAGTTAGTTTTACGTTTCAATGATTCAACTTAATATCTTTATCGATAGAACCGTTTCATTTATATATTGTCCACTAAAACAGATTATCACCTGGTAATGGAAAGGGGTTTCCAACACACAGCCTGTGTTCATCTCAGTACATAGAGATGCAATTTTTCATTAGGTCATGCATGTACTTAACACGATAGCTCGATTCATATAGATATAATTCATTGATTCAGACAGTGATCAGACTTTATACTGATCATGACGCTGACGCAGTCCCAAGGTACATGTAAACAGAGTAACATCGTTTATACATACTCAGTAGACGGGGCTCCCATGAGTGAAGAAATCAGGCAATCGCTATGTGCTATTCGCACAAAAAGGACCACATCCATTTTCTAAGACCCTGGGAGTAAGGGGCTCAAACAAAGTATCAGGTGCACAACTAGACCACAGACCCATCATATTGCAAGAAGAATTAAGTATCCATCATTTATAGCGTCAGAGGAGTTGCGAGTACAAGATTGCAAAGACTTATATAGGAAAATATAGGGTAATCAAAGATTACATAGCTCGCCTACACAGGTTTTTGTCAGAAACCAGGTTAAAATTTTTGAAAAGTAGGTCAAAGTCCAAGGTCAAGGCCACTAGGTCAAAAGTCATGGTCTCAAATGAAAGGTCTCGTCACAAGGTATCTACATGTGAAATATCAAAGCCCTAACCCTTATAGTTCAAGAGATATAGCCCAGGTTAAAGTTTTGTCTACGGACGACGACAACAACTCCGGACTTTTTCGTCCTGGCGAGCTAAAAATGACCACACCCAGTTTCTAAGACCCTGGGGGTCAGGGGCTCAAACAAAATATCAGGTGCACAACTAAACCACAGACGCATCATATTGCAAAAAATAGCAATCCAAGGAATGCTTGTGTCGCCTGCGAAGCGGATTTTTTTTTATTGAAAATAGGTCAAATATCAAGGGCAAGGTCACTAGGTCAAAAATTATGGAATGTTTAGAAAGGTCTTTTCATAAGGAATACAAATGTGAAATATCAAAGCCCTATCACTTACCACTCAAAAGATATAGCCAATCTTAGATTTGTTGAAAAGTAGGTCAAATATATAGGGCAAGTGCACGAGGTAAAAAATGATGGTATGTGAAGAAAGGTCTTGTCACATGGAATGCACATGTGAAATATCAAAGCCTATCACTCAGCAATCAAAAGAAATAGCCAATCTAAGATTTTTTGAAAAGTAGGTCAAATATCTAGGTCAAGGTCATGAGGTCAAAAGTTATGATATGTGTAGAAAGGCCTTTTCACAAGAAGGAATACACATATGAAATATCAAAGCCCTATCACTTACCAATCTAAAGATATAGCAAAAATCTTAATTTTTTTGAAAAGTAGGTCAAATATCTAGGTCAAGGTCACAAGGTCAAAATTATGGTATGTGTAGAAAGGTATTGTCAAAAGGAATACACAAGAGAAATATCAAAGCCCTATCACTTGCCAATCTAAAGATATAGCCAATCTAAAGATATAGCCAATCTTGGATTTTTTTTAAAAGTAGGTCAAATATCTAGGTCAAGGTCATAAGGTAAAAAAATATAGTATGTGAAGAAAAGGCTTGTCACAAGAAATACACATGTGAAATATCAAAGCCCTATCACTTACCAATCAAAAGATATAGCCAATCTTAGATTTTTTGAAAAGTAGGTCAAATATCTAGGTCAAGGTCACGAGGTCAAAAATTATGGTTTGCTTAGAAAGGTCTCATCACAAAGATTACACATGTGAAATATCAAAGCCCTATCACTTGCCAATCAAGAGATATAGCCAATTTCAGAATTTTAGAAAAGTAGGTCAAATATCTAGGTCAAGGTCACAAGGTCAAAAATTATGATATGTGTAGAAAGGTCTTGTCACAAGGATATGTGAAATATCAAAGCCCTATCACTAACCAATCAAGAGATATAGCCAATATTAGATTTCTAGAAAAGTAGGTCAAATATCTAGGTCAAGATCACAAGGTCAAAAATTATGATATGTGTAGAAAGGTCTTGTCACAAGGAATACACATGTGAAATATCAAAGCCCTATCACTTACCAATCAAAAGTTATGGGGTGTGACACCCAAGTGTGACAGACAGACGGACAGACACTCCACAGACGGACAAAGTGATCCCTAAGAGTCGCTGTGCTTCGCAGGCGACACAAAAAAATTAAGTCTCCATCATTTATAGTATCAGAGAAGTTGTGAGCACAAGATTACAGACTTATATAGGAGAAAATGACCACATTCATTTTCTAAGACCCTGGGGGTCAGGGACTCGAACAAAATATCAGGTGCACAACTAGACCACATACCAAATAGAATGCAAAAAGAATTAACTTTCTATCTCCTATAGTTTCAGAGGAGTTGAGAGCACAAGAATTGTTTACGGATTGACGGACGCCGGACAAAGGGTGATGACATAAGCTTGACTGGTCAGAGGCCAGTAGAGCTAAAAATTGTCACTTGCAGGGGAACGTGAGAACTTCATTCCTAAAATGTTTCATTACAATCCCTTCCTTGGTTCTGGAGAAGTTGAAAATTTTAGGCCAACTCTAATGGACAACTTGCTATGACATAAGCTAAATTGATGGCAGGTGGTAGCGCATTGAGACAAATATGTATAAAGATCAATAGGAAAATTTAATCTATAAATATTATATCAAATTATAAGAGAAATTGGACATATTAAGTGCATGCATGAAAATTATCATCAATATGTAATCAAATATAACATCAAAAATGAAAGTCTAAATTATGCTAATTTTTTGATTTTTACATGAAGTCAAAGATATTGATGTGATAGATATTTCTCTAGAAAATCCTGATGTCTTTAGATTTGTGGATATATGATTCAGTTCTGAAGATGTTTGTGAAAGAGAGGTACATCTTGCACTCCATTTCAGTGTAGCACCACATTTCAACATGAACACTTGTAGGTGTATCACTAGTACTATACCTTAAATTTTTTTCTATTCAGTTACCGTCAAATCGTTCACCACCTTTAAAAGTGTTAGTCACGATATTCAGATGAAATCATCAGGAGAGGACTGACCAATCAAAATCAGGGGAGGATTTGTATTTTTGTTAACCAATCAAAATCAGAAGAATGGAACCCTGATCTCACTATAATAACTAAAGAACATATTGGTATTTTTTAATGTTTAATTTATAAAAGCAATTTGCCTTTCTCATCCACTTGCAATCTTTCACCATCTATCAAGTTTCATTCAAATCCTTAAAATGGTTTATGGGGAGTTGAAAAATCGAGATTGTTGGACTGAATATATGGCAGGTGCAACATATGTCCCAAGCCATTTATGACAGATGTCACTGAAAAAAATAAATCCCCTTCAAGAGTAGTTCATAGCCATTTATGAAGCATAATGTTATTTATATCAGACCAGTTTCTTCACTTTTTAAGTAAAATACATTACATCAGTTTTTGAGGATATTAACGAACAAACGATGAGGTTTTATATGCATTTATTTTATCACATTTATAATGTGTGAATGGTACATAAAATCATACTTTCATTCATAACAAGCTGATAAACGATTGTCAAGTGTGTGCATAGATGAAAATCTAAAATATCACAATTCATCTACACAACTCTGACACATTGCATATTAGTAGTATCTACAATAATTGTACAGAACTGATCACTTATATCAAGCAAGAGGTTCATTGTGCAACGTGTTAACAGTAGAATTTCAAATCACATTACGAGTCTCTTTTATACCTTAAATCTTTTTCCATTAAGTTACCCTCTCAAATCGTTCACCACCTTTAAAAGTGTTAGTCACGATATTCAGATGAAATCATCAGGAGAGGACTGACCAATCAAAATCAGGAGAGGATTTGTATTTTGTATTAACCAATCAAAATAAGAAGAATGGAATCCTGATCTCATTATAATAACTAAAAAAAATATTGGAATTTTGTAAGTTATTTGCGGTATAAAAATTGTTCGATTTTCAAATATTAGACTCGTCACCTACTTAGCAGACTTTACAATAATGATGCAATAATCAATGGCATATCAAACATTACTACTGCAGGTCATGTGATTGTGATGTCATTGAGATGTCATAGTTTATATATCATCCATACATTTGGCAACCCCTCAATCAAATTTTATTTCACCTATGGTAAGTTAACAATTTGAAACATTTTCACAAAATTTCTCAGTTAAGATCTATTAGAAAGTTAAAGAGTCAGTAAAACAGGCGTACAAATACAGGAAAAATCATTCCAAGGAATGCATGTATCGCCTGCAAAACAAAGCGACATTTAGGAATCACTTTTATATAGGGTGTGACAGACAGACGGCCAATGGACAAAGTGATCCCTAAGTGTGGCTTTGCTTTGCAGGCAACCCAAAAAGGTTTTGCAGAAGATAGACAGACAGCACAAGTTGAAATCATGACAAGTCTACTGTAATTACTACAAAGTAATATGAAAATGTATTAATAACATGTATAAATTGAGATTCAAATCTTAGATACTGCATAGTTCTTAAAACACATATAAGAAAAAACGAAAATTATGGACATACGAAAAAAAAACATTACCATGGCAACTTATTCATTTAAAGTAAACTTAAGGTAGAGTATCACACAGGTATCAGATGCTCATATTTCCAAATTAACAACTTTTACAATATATTTTCATTTCCATATAGTTGAATCTTACGTTAAACCTGATATACATGTACAAACAAAATATAATTCGTGGTTTCATTATTATACGGAGACCTTAAGCCGTTTGAACTTTAACATACGACCTTATGAGAAAAGAAAGAAAAATCCAATTTTAGAGGTGATAAAATGTAACTATAAATGTTTCTTTTCCCAAAACCATATTAGTTTGATGATCTGAAGAGAAAAAATAGGGTATCCAGGCATAAAAAATTCTAGCAATTCTGACCTGAGGGATACTCTACCTTAAATATGACTTCTTAGATAAGGATGGATTGAGGACGGATCATGGATGGAATAAAGTGGGATGAAGGACGGATTGAAGATGGATATCCAAGCAAATGCGGAGTTTGGATGATAAATTTGAAACATATCGTGATAAGTTTGCAACGTATTTCAAAAAGTTTGTTATATGAGGCAATAAGTATAAATCATGATAGACGAGACATTTTGATCTGACAAACAAACAGACATACATACAGAAGTACAGACATGCCAATCCTTTCATGATTATATATCTAGTGCATCATGAGATGTTATATCAATATTCTAAATAAGAGCACCGGATAAATTGATATTCTTACTTAATCTTAATATTGGCACCATACATTATATAAAGTAAATTACAATATTACGATATAATATTGTGGATATGTATGTCATAAATGATGAATTGACAGATCGTTATCACAATAAATAAACATTATATCACATATAGTATAGCGAGAACAATTTTACGATAACTTAGGCGATTTGGATGAACTATGATAATTATTACTTTTTATATATTTAGAAACAGTCAGATTTAGAAAAAGTTTAAATTTATTCATTTTCATTAATGCTACTAGTAAATAACAGACGTATGAGAATCGACAACTGGACCAAAACTTATACTTCTGGTATCCAAATGTATTCAGTTATTGGTCCTTCTGAATGCATAAACAAAGTAGCAAATTTCATGATGCCGCAAGGTTTTTACCTAAGACTTATAAGTTAAACATGAAAAACGCACTGTGAGCCATGATTTTTCTCATTTTCATGCTTTATGTATTCAAAATTTTTGTGTTATCAGGGAGGGAGGGGGTCAAATAGTTGATAAACTACTATTTTATTAGAATATGTATTTGGTAGCACAAAAGTGAATAAAATCTGTATAAAAATATTTCAACAAATAATTAACAAAACAAATAGGATCCATTGGATGGAGGATAAAGATCTTACATAAAAATAATAAATACCTTAAATAAATCAATATAATAAATACCTTAAATAAATCAACTATTACCCAAGACACCATAGATAAATAAGTAGGTCTAGATAAATAATACAATGTAAGTCATATCTGGGACAATACAAGGAAAATAAAGGAAGACTACAAACCCGTAAATAATGGCTAAGGATATGCATCTACAAGTATTTGCTATTTTCGAAAACCAGAATTACTTCCCATTTGAGATGGTATCTGACGTAGACCGATTGCGACGTCATCAAATTCTATGGAAACAGTCTTAAAAGTCTGGGAAATGACGGTGTAAAATCGACATTACCACACCATTTTCATGACGTTACAATGGTTTTGACGTCAGATACCGTCTGTTAGGGGAAAAACTCTGTATTCCGCAATCACTGGATAAGAAAACTGCAGGGGTTGGATGAATTGAAGAATAATAGCTTATGTCAAATTGAAATCAAGACAATTATCAAAAATTTTTTTTTTTCATATCATCTAAGGAGTTTTTATGATATACAAAATAATATTAAGTAAAGAAACGAGAATATAAATTTTGGCAATGCCAAATTTTCTTACCCCTTTAAATCAAGGAAAAAATTAAGGTAGGCCATAAAATCTAAGATGATAATGTATTCAAAGAATTTTCAATCTTGTGTAAAGATGGCAAGGCATGATAAGACGTAATTATGATAATTTAATGGTGACAGTTATCATGTTCAACATATGTGTGGAGAGGTAGGACTGGGGCTCAGAACAATAAGTCTCTCCTCTGGAATTTATAACATTAATTTCTCTAATTTGCAATTTGTTGACAAAACATTACCTCTAGACCCCCCCTTCTCAGGACTAAATCACCTCTGGATATTTTTTCTAGATCTGTGCATGCATTAAAGTGCAAGTTCTGCCTATACAAATTACGTGTAAAATTATTGCATCAATTTGCAAGGATATGGCAAACAGATATCTTATGTATGTACAATATCTACAGGACTAGTTAAGATATATCATACAATACCACTATTGTAATAATCAACCTTGCTAATATAGCATTTATTACACAAGGAAACTTAAATAGTGCTACATATAAACTATAAATGTTCTATAAAGTTTAACACACTTCATAGGAGAGGGACTAGTAAGTTGTGAGAACTTGTTCCCAATCCTTTTGCTATCATGCAATAAAATAAGTTTAAACTAACACACTTCATGATTTACTGTACATTTAATGTAGTAACGTTCGATTTTGTTTTACGACAGCATTTCATTGAAAGCAGTCAATACATTTTTTCAATACCTTAAAAAAAGTACAGCCACAATAAGCAATAATTGGATCAATAAATTATAAATATTTATCTGAAAATGGACGGAATACGAAGTGTGCATTGCTTTTTTTTCTCTATTTGGACGGTATTTTTTATGAGAGATGCATTTTTTTCTGAGTGTGGTACAAATGAGTAAACCAGTAGTTATATATGAGTATACCAGTGGTATATGGACAAAATATCTCCTTTTTTCATAAATTATTACCTGATGGTTTATGTACATACATGTAGCTTCAACATGCCGCACTCATAGCGCAGCACTGATATATCATGCATTTCTCATTTTATCTAAAAGCACAAGCATCCTTTACAGAAACAGTACGATAGCGTTATTTTTCAAGACTGACTTCCCAACAATTTTACAGCTCATTTTCAATCACCCAGCACTAGCCAGTATCCAGGGTGTTTTACCACTCTAGAGTATGGGTCTCCTTAACGTCCATTTTTCCCAATATGCGACAAACCAAATTTCAGATATTATTCAATAACTGGTATTTTGTTCGGTTCATCCTTTTTCTTCCGAAAAAAATTAATTCAGTTGTTAAACTGTCCGATCCTTGAGTGCTGAATGCTGGTCGTCTGGCTGAATACGTCCGAGCATAGGACGGCAGTTACTATGTCGGCCCTGCACAGAACAGATCATGATGAAAATTGGCTTAGAGGAATCTGCTTGAATCACAAGGTGCTACCTCCGATTGTTTTTTGCTTGGTTTATTCTGAAAAGGGAAATAATATAGAAAATCAATTATAATGATATCAGAAAATATAAACAAGATTCAAGATATATTTTAGGTAATAGTACTTTCAAAATAAAGAGAAAATTTTAAAGTTATTACATGTATTGCAAGTTTTTCATGACCTTTAATATTACTATTCTTTATATTTCATTTAGAATCCTTAATTCACAGTGCAATCAGCATATTCCAAAATCCATCTTACTTCAATCCTGATTATGTACAAATTAAATGAATGGCTTTATATTTTTTTCTTACCATACTTTGAAAATATCCGAGAAAAAGGATTTCAAAAAATAATGCCATACCCATTTTCCAAGATCCTAGGGGTCAGGGGCTTCTAGCTCAAATGAACTATCAATGACATAATAAGACAACAGCTCCATTATATTGCATAAACAACTCAGTTTCCATCATTAATAGCTTTAGAAGAGTTGAGAGCAAAACTTTATACGAGAAAATGACCACACCCATTTTCTAAGACCCTGGCAGTTAGCATGGTTAGGGGCTCAAACAAAATATCAGGTGCACAACTAGACCAAAGACCAATCATATTGCATAAATGATTAAGTCTCCATCATATAGTGTCAGAGGAGTTGCGAGCACAAGATTACATAGAGTTATATAGGAGAAAATGACAACACCTGTTTTCCAAGACCCTCGGGGTCAGAGGCTCAAACAAAATATAAGGTTCACAACTAGACCACAGACCCATCATATTGCAAAAAGAATTAAGTTTCCATCATTTACATGTATCAGAGGTGTTGTGAGCACAAGATTACATAGAGTTATATAGGAGAAAATGACCACACCCATTTTCTAAGACCCTGGGGGTCAGGGGCTCAAACAAAATATCTGATGCACTACTAGACCACAGACCTATCATATTGCAAAAAGAATTAAGTCCCCATCATTTATAGTGTCAGAGGTGTTGTGAGCACAAGATAACAAAGAGTTATATATATGAAAATGGCCACACCCATTTTCTAAGACCCTGGGGGTCAGGGGCTCAAACAAAATATCAGGTGCACAACTACACCACAGACCCATCATATTGCAAAAAGAATTAAGTCTCCATCATTTATATTGTCAGAGGAGTTGCGAGCACAAGATTATATAGAGTTATATAGGAGAAAATGACCACACCCATTTCCTTATACCCTCGGGGTCAGGGGCTGAAACAAAATATCAGGTGCACTACTAGACCACAGACCCATCATATTGCAAAAAGAATTAAGTCTCCATCATTTATCGTGTCAGAGGTGTTGGGAGCACAAGATTACATAGAGTTATATAAGAGAAAATGACCACACCCTTTTTCTAAGACCCTGGGGGTCAGGGGCTGAAACAAAATATCAGGTGCACTACTAGACCACAGACCCATCATATTGCAAAAAGAGTTAAGTCTCCATCATTTATCGTATCAGAGGAGTTGGGAGCACAAGATTACATAGAGTTATTTAGGAGAAAGTGACCACACCCTTTTTCTAAGACCCTGGGGGTCAGGGGCTCAAACAAAATGTCAGGTGCACAACTAGACCACAGACCAAGTGTATTGCAAAAAGAGTTACATTTCTACCTCTTATAGTTTCAGAGGAGTTGCGAGCACAAGAATTGTTTACGGACGGACGGACGGACAGACAGACGCCGGACGAAGGGGTATCGCATAAGCTCGACTGGTCTATGACCAGTAGAGCTAAAAATCACTGAAAATGTGTGACGTCGGACACTTTGATGTCAATGTTTACTATTGTTGACATGGAGAACAATATGGCTGCGGCTTGAAATTAACATGGAAATTTCCCGTTTACTTTTCATATTGCGGTTTGAAGGCAGCTGATATGGTAAGTTGAAGTTCATTTCCTAAAGGAGGTTAATTCTCGGAAACAATAATTAAAGGAAAAATTCTTCAGACGACAGAATAAATCGCCAAAACAGGGTGCTCTGGAGTCAGTGAACAGGACAGAAGTCGAAAGACACTACATGTCCCAGCACCATTACAATTCAGCCTCGGGTCATTTTACTTTCTATAATACTGAAGGCTTATAAGCTTTATAAGAACAAAGAAAGAGTTCAAAGTCTGTTACAGATAATTTATTATAAAATAATTTATGGTACTCGAAAAAAAAACTTTAAATTGGACTCAGTTTTGAACGAGACAACTTAAGACGAAGCATCCCCTCTTACTACAGAGAAATAAACATATCGGTACTTCAGTACAATTAATGAGAAAACTTTTTTGAGCAATTCTCACTTACAATTTTATCAATAATTCTAAATATCAATAAGAATATTAATTTCATTACAAATTACAAGACCGATTCTGCTAAAGAAAATTTTGAAGTGTATACAGGAATTTCTATCGATCTGAATCAGGTTAATCTGTAACCTATATACACTTGGAAAAATCATAATTTGATCCAAAACCTTAAACAATAGAAGAACAATGTGACAAATTGTGATGTCTGTAGAACACAAATAAAATCTTGATGCAAACGTTCACATTTTCACTATTCCACACGGGAGAAGGCAGCATTGCTAAATTTGGTACATTGGCAAAATAATGATACAGTATTTACAAAAGAGATTTTTGTCATGATCAAACTACAAAAATATACATAGATTTGAAAGGTGGGTTTTTTGAAATGTCCGTACACAAAGGAAAGAGATATTTATTAAATAAAAATGTACGAAAAGGCAAGAGAACATGGCACAAATACAAACAGATTTATGTTTCTATTTGAAATACATGCATACATTAATCATATTCATTTCATTGCAAATCAGCCAATGAAATAGCTGTAAAGCTGATTTATTTGAACCTAGCTGAAGATTGCGCTTTTTGGATTGAAAGAAAGTTATCTTAATCCTCCGCATGCTGAATATTTAAGCTATTGAAATTCAAATATGAAGCAATTGCCGCTATCATGAAGCCACGGAAAATCTACGTTTATGAATTTGTACAAAAATAAGTAAAATGCTTTGACTTTGATCTTTTGTTTTGAAGGAATGATTGTCAGAGAGGAATGAAATAAAAGAGTAGAAATCTTTGGTTGAATGACTTTGCCCCTTCCTTTTTCTATCTGACAGAGACACGACAAATATACACATACAGTACATGTACAATATATATAACGTGAAAATATGTACATGTACAAAAATGTACAAAATTGGAAAAAATAATCTATAATACATATTTACAGTTTCTGTTGCGTCATATTAATGCATGCTTCTACATCTTTTTGTTTTGCGACTTCTAAAATTATAAAAACATGAAAAATAAACTTTTAAACATCTTTTTAAACATCTTTCATAAATAATTGCGATATACATGTATATATGATGCATCAAACTAAATGTATACACGATTAATATGTTATCTTCAAAAAAGTATGATTATGCCCATGAAAAAAGGGTGCTTATGACTCCATCGTTATTGATGTGAAAATGATCTCACAAATTCCTATGAAGGTACGGTAACACGACGAGTTGATATGGCAAAATTTTGTAATGTGTTGAGCCGTGAATATACAAATAACAGTACGATATTTTAACCTTGCAAGGAATGAAGAGTGCAAAACCTTGACGAAAATGGAATTACAGTGTGCAGACATAAGGTCCCTTTTCTTAAAGGCACAATCAATTTATATGTATAAAGTTGAGGCACATTAAAGTTGCTTCATAACAATCGCATCCCTTTCAGACATTTGACTACAAGGTATTCTCTGTTACACTCGTTTTCCTGAATGGCAGTGAGATTGTATGGCATGATTTTTCATAGGAGGCAGTTATAAATTAATCAATAGAAAGTTTCTATTAACAAATAATGATAAAATCCATATTATTTCCAGCCTGTTTTTGATGTGGCTCTTTAGCTTATAAAACTTTAAACTCTATAAAAGTTCAATAAAAAATACCCCTCATAATGAAATAATAATAGTTAATTGTTAAACATCCAGTTGACAAAAGATGAAACCTAAAATTGAAATTTTAAACATTTTTCTTTAGAATGACAGATGTAAAATACTTTAAACTGCACTATAAAGGATTTGCAATAAAAAAAAATCTCCTGGTCTATGAATAAAGGATTTGCAATAAAAAAAAATTCTCCTGGTCTATGAATAAAATATCTTTGAAAATTTCAAAAACTACATTTAAAATTGACTTTCAATTTGAGCTACACTTTTAAAATGACTGAAATTATATTGAGGTAAAACTGAATATAAGAGCATGTATTTTTCAATGGAAAAAAAATCGATAACAATACTGGACCGTAAAGGAATTCTACAGCAATACTTGCAGAGCTAACACCGAGCTCAACACCAAGTATAGCACTCTAAACCTCTTGTGTCTCTAAAAACAATTGTTCATATCTTTAATATGTGCGTTATTCAAATTTCCTCAGAAAGGAAGAGATATTTCATTGGTCGATCAACTTTGTATTGACACAAGTTCTGCCTGGTCTTAGAATGCCTCAAGGTGACTAACTTGGTCCATATTTCTGGGAAGTAAAAGTTGAGTATTGTTCATCAATCTTACGATTCTTTAAAAATACACTGGACTTGCTGCATGTCTGAGGATACTTATTAATAGACTAACGGACAAATTCTATAGCGAACTCGTTCACAGTAACGGTCCCAGCTAGCTTTGTATCTCTTGGCACAGTGTTCTTCGTCTCGGATCTGACGGTGAATGAGAAGGATCGTGAAGTAGACGGGGTAGAAGTATGGTAGAGGTGTAGCAGATCCTGAAAATATAAAATATTGGGTTTTTTAAAAAAATGATAATTCAAGTTTTTGAAAATATAAAATATCAGTTTTTGAAAATATGAAATATCAAGTTTTCGAAAATATGAAATATCAGGTTTTCTTAAAATGTATTAAATATCAGGTGTTTATATTTACAAACCTTCAAATGTGATTCTTTTGTTATTGATCGGTCATTTTATTTCATAAAGACCGCAGACCATTCTTAATATACAAGATTTTATGAACGTTCAGTGAAGTGTGGAGGTCAATAAAAAACAATGAGGGGCGGAGAAAAGAAAATTATTTCAGTCGCGGGTGTGAATTGTTTTGATGAGTACTCGGCCTTAGTATAGAAAATATTGTTACAAGTCCCCGAAAGACATCCTTTTATGAGAAAAGTTAACAGAAGAAGAATAGATTAAAAAAAAAATTGGCCATATTCGGCCCATTCCCCTATCTCTAGACTACATGTATATATCCCCCATATAAATGGTTTTTTCTTTGGCAAATAATAGTTTCAAATAGTGAGTAAAATTCAACAAAATCAGAATCCAATAAGTAGAATATGGTTCCTTAATATACCTGTTTGTACTTAAAGCCATTTCAATTATATTGACGGCATAATTGATGCTATCTAATACAGTTTTTGCAAAAATTATGATTTATTAAAAAAAATCCCTTTTGAGTAGTTTGTGCGCATAATTTCCAAGTCAGGCATGAATACACTTACCACAGGCTAACGACCAGGCTGTAGCCATGAGTATGTCACCGAGGTAGTTAGGTTTATAGTTATTCAAGTCGGTTATTAATACACTTACCACAGGCTAACGACCAGGCTGTAGCCATGAGTATGTCACCGAGGTAGTTAGGTTTATAGTTATACAAGTCGGTTATTTATACACTTACCACAGGCTAACGACTAGGCTGTAGCCATGAGCATGTCACCGAGGTAGTTGGGTTTATAGTTATACATGTACAAGTCAGTTATTAATTCACTTACCACAGGCTAACGACCTGGCTGTAGCCATGAGTATGTCACCGAGGTAGTTAGGTTTATAGTTATACAAGTCGGTTATAAACACATTTACCACAAGCTAATATGACCAGGCTGTAAACATGAGTATGTCACCGAGTTAGTTAGGTACATGTATATAGCTATACAAGTCAGTTATTAATATACTTACCACAAGCTAACGACCAGGCTGTAGCCATGAGTATGTCACCGAGGTAGTTAGGTTTACGACACAGTCCCCACCATCCTGACACTAATAACCGCTTTCCTGTTGATGTGGGGATGGACTCCAAATCTACAAATTATGATGTGATTAGTTCAGATATTAATTCAGAAAATGCACATGTCGGACAAACTGAATCTCTACTGGTTATATGCAGCTTATATTAGGAATATATTGCTAATATGGATCATCCCTTTTCAAACACATTGAAGATATATAGGTGTTCAATTCCTTTCATGTTTACATTTCAACCATAATAAATCACAACATATCAAATTTGTACATATATTGAATATCTTATTTTAGTATTGTCATGAAATTCTTTGAAAATCATCAGTTTCATTCAAAGAATGAAATGTTTTAGTATTTTGTGACTTTTTGGCTGAAGTGACTTCAGGCTGAAAGCTAATACATGTAATATCTACTACATGTATTGCATATAATCAGAAACATGACTAGTACAGCCATGCTTCAATGCTAAACTTTTCAGCTGAAGATTTTCAAATAGATCAAGTAGTGATCAGATAATGTAAGATTAAAGGTAGTATCAATGATACATGTAATACATGTAGTATTTATACTTACGTGCAAGTGCTGGGTTGTAAGGATTTTTTCTGAATTCGTTTTTCTGTGAGTTGCTGCCACGGAAGATGAAGTATCCTACCACTGAAATCCAACAAAGACAAGTAAAATGGGTATCTTAATACATGTATCATCAAATACTAAATGACAAAATATCTGGCGACTTAATGTCTGAGAAGCGGAGTTTTGTGATATCGTTTTTTATATTGACTTCATAATTTAAAACATGTAACAGTGTCATTCAAACAAATACTCTATGAACAGAAGAGGTAATCAATAGAATGCTTAAAGTTAGACACTCTGAATGCTAATTGTTACCATTAAAATGCCCTTTACAGTTTATTTACTAAGGACTACTTGATAATAAAGTTGACACCACGATACTTACAGTTCAATAATGCGATTCCCACGTTACAGTACCACGGCAGATTAAATTCCTGTTCTGATAAGTAACGTGTTTGTAGACAGTACAAAAACGGCACCCAAACCAAGTCACCAAAAACCAACATAAAACCAAAACCGTCGTGTATAATGTCCATGGTGGTCAAAATGGCATCCTGTAAGGTAAACAACGATATACATGCAACACCTTGTGGAAGGTTCTCAATAAATCATGGACACTACTAATCAACGAAGTCAGAGGAAAAATAAAGCAGAAACACTAGTTTCTTGGTTACTCAGTGTATCTGGACTTCTGCTAAAAATAAAATAAGACGAGATTGTATAACACGTTTGCTTTGGTCAGCTTATTTGTCAAACTTAAAAGGAAAACTCGTGTGAAATATGAAAGCCCTATCACTTACTATGCAAAAGTTATGGCTAAGGTTTAAGATTTTCAAAAGTAGGTCAAACTCTAAGGTAAGGTCAAAATGTTGGTATCAACAGATAGATTGTTTATTTTGTGACACTGAACCAAGATCTTTCTTCTTATACCAAAATTTCAATTGAATTGAATTGAAAATTCATGATCTCCTGATCTGACCTTGGAGTTTGACCTACTTTTGAAAAATGTTAATATTGGTCTGACATTCTTTTCAATATGTTTCTGTTATGAGACTCATTAGGTCATACTGTAAAAATATTCTGTAATAGAATCTATTGGTGAAACAGTTAAAATAAACAGGGAACTGTTCAGCCACTCACCTCAAACCACAGTGCGTCTGCAACATACAGAGCTTGGAAGGCCACCACCATTGTCAATGCTGGAGGAAAAGCTCCCGTTCTCTCGTAGGTCTCGTACAGGAATACCAAGTTAATAATGACCCAGCCAATCAGACCTGGACGGAGCTCACAGAAAAACTTGAGATCAAAGCTGCCGATTCTAGGATTAAGCTCGTGGCCCATGAAGAAATCATAGATGATGTTCCCTAGAAAACAAACAATTGAGTAAGTTGCAATGTACATATACTACTTATGTTAATATATGTATATACCTGTACATAGTTTAAGATGGGACTTCTCCTGTTTCTTGGGTTAATAAAGCCTGTGTTTGTGAAACACGAATGCCCCCGGTGGCATCTTTGTTAGTATGAACACTATTTTCTGTTAAGTACATGTATGGGAGGTCGCTGGGTTAAAAGTTCAAAGGTCAAGGTCACGAGGTCAGAAATTTTGGTATCAATGGAAAGGTCTTGTCACAAGGAATACACATGTGAAATATGAAAGCCCTATCACTTACCATTCAAAAGGTATGCCCAATGTTAAAGTTTTTGAAAAGTAGGTCAAAGGTCAAGGTCAAGGTCAAGGTCACGAGGTCAAAAATTTTGGTATCAATGGAAAGGTCTTGTCACAAGGAATACACATGTGAAATATGAAAGCCCTATCACTTACCATTCAAAAGTTATGCCCAATGTTAAAGTTTTTTGAAAAGTAGGTCAAAGGTCAAGGTCACAAGGTCAAAAATTTTGGTATCAATGGAAAGGTCTTGTCACAAGGAATACACATGTGAAATATGAAAGCCCTATCACTTACCATTCAAAAGTTATGCCCAATGTTAAAGTTTTTTGAAAAGTAAGTCAAAGGTCAAGGTCAAGGTCACGAGGTCAAAAATTTTGGTATCAATGGAAAGGTCTTGTCACAAGGAATACACATGTGAAATATGAAAGCCCTATCATTTACCATTCAAAAGTTATGCCCAATGTTAAAGTTTTTGAAAAGTAGGTCAAAGTTCAAGGTCAAGGTCACAAGGTCAAAAATTTTGGTATCAATGGAAAGGTCTTGTCACAAGGAATACACATGTGAAATATGAAAGCCCTATCACTTCCCATTCAAAAGTTATGCCCAATGTTAAAGTTTTTTGAAAAGTAGGTCAAAGGTCAAGGTCATGGTCACGAGGTCAAAAATTTTGGTATCAATGGAAAGGTCTTGTCACAAGGAATACACATGTGAAATATGAAAGCCCTATCATTTACCATTCAAAAGTTATGCCCAATGTTAAAGTTTTTGAAAAGTAGGTCAAAGGTCAAGGTCAAGGTCACGAGGTCAAAAATTTTGGTATCAATGGAAAGGTCTTGTCACAAGGAATACACATGTGAAATATGAAAGCCCTATCACTTCCCATTCAAAAGTTATGTCCAATGTTAAAGTTTTTCGGACAAACAGACAAACAGACAAACAGACAAACAGATAAACAGACAAACAGACGGACAGGCCAAAAACTATTGCATTTAGATATTAAGGGTTACTTTTAGACGTTAGAGTTGCTAAACCCAAGATACTGGTCATTTCGTATCAAAAAGTTTTCCAAAATTTTGCATTTTGATAGTTCCATGTTTTAAGGGCAGATTCATGTAATTTGCCTTATTTTATGTTACAACGAAGCTCTCACATCTTATAATGAAATCTTTATAGTACACCTTATTCAACATACCTGAGTTTCCACCTGGAGCAAGCTTGTATTTTGGCCCTCGTCGTGCCTTGATGTAGAGGAAAAGACTCATGACGAAACTGAAGATGGTACCGGAGACAATCAACTGTAGGAATTTCTTATGTACAATACTGACGGGGAGCTTAAAATGGACGGCTGCTCCAAACGCTGCCAAGCTGATCAGGAACGATATAAAACCTTAAATACAAATTTTAATGTTACACGAACTTTTGCATTTTTAAAAAATCTATTATACAAAGTAGATGTAATTATCATGGTATATACATGTATTTGCAATGTCATGGTATGCAATGTCATGGTATATATTTGCGATGTACTAGTTAGTATCTTTGCATTGAATATTTTACAAAAACAAGTATATTCAGATACTTATTAAATATTTTGTTTTAAAGAACAAAATTAATTAAAACTTTATTTACGAAAACTCACTTGCCCAACACCAAGGGCTTCTAGAAATTCTGCCTGGCTGGTGGGATTTGAAAGAAGAGCAAAGGACAGAAGGTATCCCACAATGGTAGAAATTGTCTACCAGACATACAAATTGCTAGTAGAATTATGGGATAGAGATTCAAAAAAGTTTTTGTAAAGACTGCTCATGTATGTTGTATAAGTACATACCGTTACATCTGTATTTGAGTTTTCCTCCAGTTTTCAGTGTCTGTCCTTCCACCACTTTCCCTATCGGCAACATGTAGAGAACGGACTGGAATGTGAACCAGCCTAAGTAGATCAGGGAGGCTTCCATGTCCAAATAGTCCCTCCAGTTTTTGGAGAACTTTGGAACATGTGGCTTACATTTGTTCTGAAATATTACAGAGAAAATGATATTCTTTCAATTGTACATGTAACTTTGTTTGCAAACATATATTGACTGACAGTTAGGGTATGAAAAAAAAGAACTTTTGAACATTTTTTTTTTAAATAGAATAATCTTAGATGGTAGATGTGACGTCAATGTAAACAAATCATGGACAGTAAGTTAATAACAAGTCATGATTTGTGTACACAGCAGTCAAATATAATTCTTCTTTTAAACTGCAATGTGAGCAAGAAAAGCACCAAATTAACAACTACTTGAGAGAAATTAGTTGACTAATTAAGAACATGACTGTCTTACTTTCAGTATACATGTGTGTATAATTATGGTTGGTTACACGCAAAATCTGTGAAAAATTGCAGGACATGCACTTTCCTTTAACATTAACTAACCTCTGAGCACATTTTGTTCAGGAAAAGTGTGGTGATAGGTAGTGTAATCATTAGGAATAATGTTCCAATTACTCCACCAAATTCTCTATCCTTTGTCTTATTGACGGCTTTTTTCTCTGCTTCTAATGGAAAATCCATAACTTTCCTTTCCTCTGGTGGTTTACTCTGTAATGAATAAAATCTTAATTTTTTAACGATTGAAAATGAAACATACCTACAGATCAATTAGAATCACTGTCAGTCGAAAGGCGAGCATGAGAAATCTATCTTATCCAGTTATCAAGATAGACTCAGAGTCTTTACCCTTACCCAATTTTAAAGTTACAGAAGAATCTGGGGTGACATAATAGGGTTTTATAAAATCCTCTCAGTAATTTCAAATAACGCAACAGTCGACTTCACCAGTTTATTTAACCATGGAAAGATGCATCAATGATTGAATCAAGTCAAGCTTTAGAACACACATCGGAATATATCCCAACAAGGGGCACAGACTAACTCATGATGTGTACATCATAAGTATTAAACCCATTGACAAGCTTTAAAAGATGCATTAATAGCAGTTGAACTGTCATCATATCAAGTTTTCAAGTCACTGACCATGTTTTCTAATCGTGCTGATTTCCTGGTTGGTGTATGATCCAGTACTTCCTTGACCTTCTTTGATGATCTTGTAGGTGTACTTGGTCTTTTCTCAGCCTTGGTGGCCATCTCAGGTTTGGGCTGGGACCTTGTGGGTGTAGCAGGCTTGGTCTGACGTGTGGCGGAACGTCCTCGGCTTCGACTACGACTTCTACTTCGGCTCCTGGATCGACTCTTCCTAAGCTTGGTGGACCTAGATCGTGACGAAGATCTCTTACCCTAGAGAGAATAAAACATGGTGATTAGCTTTACAAGGAGTCAAAGTTTCAAGAGCAGAATATACCTTTCACCTACAGACTGACTAAGATACACGATAGCTCATGCAGGCTTTGCTTGACAAAAATATGACTGAGTACATGCATGATCTAGGACTCAGCTTTGTTTGTAGTGTAGACAATATTTAGGTGAAAGGACTTGTCTGTTGTCGGAGAGGATGCACTAGTGAAATGTCTCAGTTGTATCGGATATTGTTCAGAGGACTGAAGTTATGACCAATCAGACACTGAGACAGACAAAACATAAACAATATTTTGGGGAAAAATTAGAGTTGGACATAAATTGTCAAGTTCAAAATCAAAAGGCATCATCATGATCATCAACACACAAGAGACTACTGGTTATTATTTTCAGACGCTCTACATGTATTACTTACTGTTACATGTATCATATTGTATTCTTAAAGTCAGACTTCAGTGAACACGAGATTCTCAAGAAGCTTGTGTAAATACTAATACCAATACAACATATAATTTGCCTATAGTAATAAACGCTGGGCACTTCAAACAAGGAAACTATTTGGTGTATGCCAGTTAATGTACAACTCGGCTAACTCAACATGCTCAATTCTACTTCAAGTTCAAGGTTGCCAGGGTAACATGTATTTCCGCTATAAGCATGATAAGTGCCAATTTCCTCAAAAAAAGTTTCTGAAACTCTCATTTCAGCAAGTACATGATGTACATGTCATATACCATCATAATGTCGAAGTCTTTACAGTTTACTAATAATTATCGATTTGTTATACTATACTTTTGGTGTAGAAGTCTATCCAGGGATCAAAATTGATCACGGTGATTACGAGGGCACTACAGACTTTGTAAATGTTTTGACATTCTACAAAGTGATTTAAATTGAATACTGTATTAAATTTTTTCATGATCATTTCAGGATTATCTTTCACAGGAAAAGAAAATTTGTTTAAATTTATATTCAAGCTTGCAAATTAAAGTAGCTCAAATCACAATGATTGTCTGTGTTTGTGTGCGAGGATGAGAGGGTGTGTGTTGGGGGGGGGGGGGGTGTAGAAAACCCTCTGACAGTCTGACTTAAACAATTTTTTTTTTTAAGTTTCAATAAAAGAAAGCCACATAGGAAAAGGCATAAGGATGTGTTTATAGACTAAAATACTAACCCCCAACCCACCTCCAAAAGTATTGGGTTTTGAGATAGTTCAGAATCAGATGTACATTTTATGTATTTATCTACATTACATTCAATGTTCCTATGATAATTAACCCAGACAGCATTGATTAAGTGAATTCTGTAACTGCAAAGCAATAAAATAAAAGTTGCGTAACATTCAAAATTTAACCAAGGTTCAAAATCCAAACTTAAAAGTCTACATAAACATGTATCCTTTATTTGATCATTCAATAGAAAATAAAAACTCAATTTCATGGATAAGATTTTCTTAATTCTGTCAAGCTTACTTTGCTATAAAAGATCCCTCTATCATAAGTACATGACAATGCACTTCACTATAGGTGTCCCAGATTGACTCCCTTTTGCTGTTTCACCTGACTGCTTGGTGAACTTTGGGCAAGTCAATAAAGCTCTAATCCAGAGCTATTTATAGCAGTATGCAGGGAAATCCCCTTAACCCAAATTGTCAGTATATTTAGATCTGACATGATGGGTTTCATCAATTCTAATTATGGTCCAGAACAGTACAGTAGTACATATATACATATACATGTATGATGTATTATAATTGTAGAATTGTACAACAGTGGACACTAAGAAATTATCTTGAAATGTACAAATTAATAATGAATAATACTAAATAGATCATCTACAAATACAGTCCAGCTATAAATTAATATTGAGGAACAAGTTCTCAATTACATGATTAAGACTTTAACAGGTGAGTTGGGTTAAGGAAGGGGGGGGGGGGGCACTTGGAAATTAGAAAAAAATATCTTGTGATTGGGGAATCAAAGGATATACCATAAAAAATAATACAATATAATCTATTTTCATATTCTAAACTTACATGTAATTGAGTTGAATGCATCAAAATTTTTTTTTTTAAATGTGTGTGCAATGAGGTTTCAAATTTGTGTACAGGTAGCAATATTTGAGGACTATTATCATTGATTATCTAATTCTATGTCTAAAGAAAAACTTTCAAATTAACTAGAATACAGTCAGATAAGGTTTACATGTAAGTACCTAAGAAAACAGAATAATCTATGTAAATAATAGACTAAGATTAAGTCATCCATTATACTACAAACATTCCTTAAGATAGCTTACTCAGCAATAATATCATAATGACACTATTCCATACCTTAGATTCCATGTTTACATGATATGAATACAGTGGTTAAATTAGGTCAAATACCGAGAAGTAGCTCGGTCATTTACAAGTTAGCCATTTAAATGGAAATTTAAGTGTTATATTAGTAACATCCATGGGGGCTTTCAAGGGAAGTCAGTTGTAAAATTAGTCTGTCTATCATTCAATTAAAATATCAAATATCATGAAAAGTTTTCATAGGGCAAAAGGTCAAGCAATGAATTTAAACGAAAAGAAAAACGAAAAGTTACCTTTGCATGATATAAATATTGCAGTATAAAGCTACAACTTACATACACATGTACAAGTTAAAGCAAATCTTTAAAGGCCAATATTATCATAATTTATGCACAATTTGAAGAATACAAGTACATGTACCTGTACTTTTTTCATCCATGTACAAAATGTAAAATTTAGGAGTTCTTATACGTGATGTGTAAAAATACAAACAATGGCATTCACTATTTTGTTTGTTGCAATTTTCTCCCGATTGTTTTACATGAGATTAAGACAAGATTTTCAAATTAGATCACAAATTCAAGGAAAAGTCAAATAATCTTAGACAGGGTTAGAGGACAAGTTCACAACATCAAACTGAGACATCAAAATTAAATTTTAATAACAGAAATTAATTAACTTGCTGCAGCTCTAACATGTAGCCATATAATTTTATAAATAACAAAAGTAATATATATGACAAAACTTACTTTGGGAGATGCCATCGTTGTTTGTCTGTAATCCTCCTCCTTAAAATTCTGAAATAAGGTAAGAATTTCCAAAAATCAAATCCAAAATAATATTTCCAACAATTTTGTATTGTTTCAATAAATTCCACACATTATTTGGTAAATTCCTAAGTCACAATATTGAATAACCAAACTTTTTAAAAGTCCCTTTACAATGAAATATTACCTTGAAATGTGCACAAAGTATGAAATAATACTTTATTAATACTAAAAATTGTTACAGTTGTACATTTAAATGAATAATTTCCCCTGAGGGTGCCCCTGACACCTTTGTATTTATAAACCTGCTTGGGTATCTAATCTAGTTTTGATAGCATTTATGATGGCTTTTTAAAACCCTAAAGGCATTGATTGTATGAAAGATAATACAATAAATACATATAGACAATCTATCAATTCTAAATACTTGATTGTGAAGAACGCTTTATATTTTCTTACAGTAAATCAGATTAGATTTATAATATCAAATGAAAATACCGGTATACAATGTTTTGGAACCTGACATTTCCATGGGTATGTGTGATTTCAAGAAGAGATTAGAGAACAAATTCATCATTGTCTTATCAAAATAAAATATACTGAGACAGACAGGAGCACTAATCATGCTTATGTGAATGTATGTCATGATCATTTTCAAAATTGTACAAAATATTTCAAAATTGTATAAAAATACCTATGATGCTAGTTATACAATAGGGATATCATAGGGTTTAAATGTAGTAATTATGCACGTTGTTGATACATTCTACTAGTACTAATTATGCTGTGCTTCAACCCCCCCCCCCTCCACAGCACAAAACAAAAGCCAGAAAAAAGGCACGATATGACGATTCAATCATTCTTTTGTTGAATTGTGTATTTTCACGACAAAAACCGAATAAACGATATAAAAAGTTCACACTTTAAAGGAAACGATAAATTTACTACAGTTGATGCGGGTCACTGATCTTGCGGCTTGGCATGTTCGGTTGACTTAAAAATTGAAGTTTGGGACGAGTTTGACCACAGCAAACATCTCTCTTGTTTTCGGATTTGTTAAAAAAAATCATTATTAAATCCTGATAATTATTAGCTCTAATAGAACAAAGTTACCAAGGAAATGTACTATGTCCACTTATCTTTCGTTTCTGGAAGTGGAAAGCCCCGTTTCAAAAATAAACAACAAAGCATGGTGGTCGACCTCAAAAGTAGGTCAGTGGTATTTTCTCGTCATATCGCACAAAACAACAAATGTCGCTTCAGATTTCTATGATGCAAGGTACATAATCTTAAACATTTACAATTTAAGTATTCTAAAATGTATAATAAATATGATAAATATGTAAACAAATATATGTTTCTTACGTTGAACGTCGCTGAACTCCTCTTCCTCTGACAGACGCGATAACTGATTGGCGGGCCGAGATATGATTGGTCGAGAGGCGTAGCCTTTAAAAAGCGACATTCTCATTGGATGATAAAAATCCGATATGCAAATGAGACAAATATACCGATCCAGTGGTGGATCCATATTGTTCATAAGTGGTTTTGTTTGCATCGTGGTATTCTGAATTTGATACATCTTTGAGTTTATGTAACCAAGATATATTTAATCGTTACAAAAATCTCAAATTTGACTAAATATGCTGTTCAAGCCGCGCGGATCTAGCCGGGAAGGGGGAGAGGTTTGAATGTGCTGGCTGCATCCCAGCCGACGATGGAACCTCCCGGAAAACATTTCTAGATGTGTCCATGTTTCAAGAGCCACAGGACATTGGAAGAAAAAAAAAAATTCATATCCCCTGGAGCAAGGACTTGGCCTGGAGAGTACCTTTTGGGAGAATGACCGGGGTTCGAATCCCGGTGCAGTCATATTCATGAACTCGTGTTGAAACTGAGTCATATCCATTCGTTCGTCTCTACCGAGTCTCCTGACCGAGGGTTCAACAAATCATTCAGGTTGCCCTCGTCCCAAGTCAATCAATAATAGAATCCAACCCGAGTGTCCAGGATTTGCTTGTACCACGACGAGGCTTGCCGAGTCGTGGACAAAAGCAAATCCTGGACACGAGGGTTGGATTTCCGTGTCCCTGATCACATCTGGGGATTGATTATTTTTCTCCCACTGTCTTAAAGCACTAAAAAATTAGATTTTATGTATTTTTTCATAGTTTTGATCGACTAACGTAGCAATCGTGTATTACGTCACAATTGACGTTACAGTCAAAAGGCACGTGAAAATGTTATCTTCCACAGTGGGAGAAATTAGAATCTATGCACTTTTTTTTATTATATATACCAATTGAACAATAAATGAATTGTGTGTCACTAAATTCTGATGTAAACTGAATATCTTAGCTCGGATGTGACAGATGACCAGACAGACATCGCCTATGATTTATACTGAGTATAATATGCTCCCCGGATTTTTTTTTCTATATAGACTATAGGCCGAAGAATAATGAAAATCATGCCTCGTTCACACGGTTGCGCAATAAATTTTTTTCGCAATAACTTTATTGCGCAACAAATTTGTTTCGCAATAAGCTTTTTTGCGTTCACACGAGACCGAAACTATTGCGCAATAAAATGTCAATGAACATGCACAAGAATCATGAATAAAAGTGTACAACGAATACCTTAAGGAAAAATTGTTCGAATAATTTTCGTAAAGTCAAATTTAAGATTATTTTGGGAGGTAGTTCATTCATTTATTTGTCATTTCAGTCTAGAGCATGACGTCATTCAATTGTGACGTCATTCTCTACAAGGGGCCCACACTTAAGAAAAGCGTTCTTATATATTCGAAAAATCGGAATCTCTAAAAAGAATCGTAAAAATAAACACGTCGAGTAGTTATATTCGTAAGTATAACAATCTCTTTCCTTTCGCTTAGCGTTTACACGGCAGAATTTGTTGCGCAATAAAGTTATTGCGAAACAAATCGAAAATTTATTGCGCAATAAATTTTGTCGTGTGAACGCAAAACAAATTTATTGCGCAACAAATTTACGTTTATTGCACAATAAACTCTCCGTGTAAACGAGGCATCAATTTAACCACCAAGTATGCCGATGAAATAGTGAAAAAGGTATAAATTCAGGTCTATAGTTGGTAGGTATAGGCTGAAAATGGACATCCGCCAATCTGGATCGAATTTGCAAATACAAGGGTATTTTAAATTTCCTGGCTTTTGTGTATTTCCATTCTCTCGAAATGATAGCTGCCTCTCGACACCATCCCTGGTCAATCTCCAGATAGCATAATGTTGACCGGTGGCTGGCGTTGGCATGTCAACATTGGTTCAACATTGACCCAATATCTTGTTCGTCAAGCAAGTCAATGAATAAGCATCGATCATATCCAAAAGAAAGACGACGTGGGATATACCATATCACCTTCAAAAGTGAGGCGAGTTTAGCGGCGTGAACGACCGTGGGTTCCGACGTAGGGGTAGACCCACCAGCCTTGATCGTTTGTCTAAAAAGGCTATTTTTCGGTTTTGCGTATAACTGCGACTGCTCCCTCCCTTCCCATTCCCTCTAAAATCCGCGCTAATCATGCGCGAATCCAGCATTTTTGGTCAGAAGGGGTCCAAAATTTTAGGATGGCCACCCATCATGTAGTTATACTGTGCACATCACGGGTAGGGGGCCAACGTGTCCACTAAGGATTGATTTGGGAGGGGGGGGGGGGGGTGAATATCATGTAAAAGTTTGTTAGCTTTCCTTTCATATTTATCTTTATGTAGAATCGGCCAGCGTAGCGACCGAAAAATATTTAGATATGAAACATTAATTTTTCTTGATTCGATCGCGATGGTTATTTATTACATTGAATATTTTACTCCTTATATCGGCGAGAGGAGCGAGCCGCGAAAATTGTGAAAATTTTGATTAATGTATATTTCATGAGAATAAATAGATAAGAGATGTGTCATTTTCGCAAATAATCAGACATGTTTTAAAAACGACTAAACCTTGATAGAGACGAGAAGGGTAACATCCTATGATGTAAGGGACTATTGAAAATATGAGATCCTGAGACCCAAGACAATTAGAAAATTATTTAGTATAAAAAATGAAAATAATTAAGGAATTGTGCAGGAAAAATAATTGTGTATATGTAAATGGCGAGCCGGCAAAGCGAGCCGAAATTTTTTTATGCATTTTTAGACCCCTTTCAATTAGAAATTGGACAAATTTTAAGCTGGACTCAATCTCCGAAAATCTCAGGAGGCTCCAGACCCCCTGTACCCTTCGCTGGATCTGCGCATGGAAAGCGTGAAATTCTGACGCTATCATGGCTTTGTAAAGTGGTGTATTGAATACATGTGAAGGTGCATTTCTGTAACTAGATGGGAAGCAGAGAATTGTCACGGCTAATTACATAGAATCATCTGTATCCAGCTCAAACGATATAAAATGGCCACAATGTGCGAGCCATGTGTGAACTCTGTTAAGCCAGTATTTTGTATGATCTAACTGGTGGTGACTTATAACAACAATCTCTACAATTAGAGTCAAACCGAGACGTTCTTTAGTGTTAACACCCCCCTTTAGCGAAAGTATAGAATGTAAATCAAAGGAATACTGACGGGACATTCAACCCAGTCGAGATCGATTGTTTCTCAATAATAAGAAATCTACATGTATTCCGAGGTGTAGCTTAGGGAACATTTTTCGTCTATCCATCCTTTAAACACAGCCAATTGTGCCTCACATGAAATTCATATGAAACTTCCATGAAATTTACGTAAATGTTCACATGAAATTTATGTGAAGTGAGCACGAACATGAAATTTATAGAAAATTTTCACATGAAATTTACATGAAAATTTTCACATGAAATTCACATGTAAAGTTTCTGACATGAATTGCATGTAAAGTCAATTTTGCATGATGGTCACAAAGAAAAATTAATGTAAAATTCATGTGAAGTAAATTTATGTGAAATTCATGTGAATTTTTTTCCACATGAATTTTATGTAAAAATTATATGAAATTCACATGAACTTTCATGTGAAATTTACATGATGCTCGAACTTTCATGTGAAATTTACATGATGCTCATTTCATATGAGGCACAATTGGCTGTGTATAACATCTTGGTGAAAGTTTCTTGTTAAAGCAAAATCTCATATATATAAACTGTATGCAGCAGAAACATATTACATGTACATGTAATACTCTAGCTGATTCCCAATGACAAGACCTTTCAATTTATATATTTTTTTGAATTATTGACCTTGACATTTGACCCACTTTTAAAAATCTCCAAGTACAACCAGGACTTTTGTTTAGTACCATGACTTTTGACCTGGTGACCTTGAACTTTGATCCACTTTTTTACAAATATTGTTGGAAAACACACAATGTACTGAAATAGGCCCACACCTACATGCACTAGAAATATGTAAATATTTTTTTCTATTAATTTTCCAGAACCCCCTGGAATGGCAATTTTCTGTTGAAATAAATTTAAGGAGAGGGGGGGGGGGGGCTGTTCTTCAACAAGAATTAAATGGTTGAAGCACCGATCCACAGTAAAATATCGAAACACCTCAAGTGACATTACAGAGAAGACATACACGGCAAGAGACGCAAAAGGGACAAGGAACACCAAATACGACATCTACCAAATTTTTGAGGATGAGTCGATTGCAAATTTACTATATACATGTACATGCAATATGATTAAGGATAAGATGAAAATGTGTTTTTTAAGCAATATTTACATATGCCCATTCATTTGTATTATAAATATTATAGAATTTACACTGTGATCATAGAATTATAACCGCGGTGGCTAGATTTGAACTATGACGTCATATACCGGTACGTAGTAACAGAGCTTTAACAGAATTTATAACACATTTAAACGTCTTTTAAGCGTGAAAAAGAATGAATATTAGCGCATCATGAGTAACATAATTCCTGGATCCATTGTAGGTTATCACTGTCTAATCACATTCCAAAAGACAGTTATTATATAAATAATAAAAAGGAAGACTTAAAGTCATGAAAATTATAATTTATTTGTAAAAATAGACGTCAGATCCATAAATAAACATAAAAATAAGAAGTTGTGTACAGAAATTTTTCCATGTGATCTAGATTAAGACTTAACTAATAATTCTACTCTAGATAATAAGTTAAATTAATTTTTGGGGTGTGCAAATTTAAGTTACTAGTATCCTACTGTATAAATAAATTATTGTCTAATTCTGTGTAAGAAAACTCAAGTCCAGTCTCAAATTACCATAAATATACCTTAATGTAACTTGAGTCTATACTATAGTATTAATAAATATTTTGTAGTCCTACTAGCACATTCTATATACATCATTACATGTACATGTTTTTGATAACTATCCACATTTATAATCACAGATAATATCTTTCAAATACTGTGCATTGAAATATAAATTACCCATTTATATATCAGAATAAGATTAATAGAATCTAGCACCACTTTGAGTTCCGGATAGAAAAATATAAGTTGAAGGTGGAATTGATCAAGTCCCAACCAAGGCGTTAGCCGAGGTTTGGACGTTGATCATCCCACCCTCAACTGATATTTTTCTATCCGAAACTCAAATGTGGTGCTTGATTCTTTTTCTCGCACATTGAAACCTTCAAAGCCCTCTTGTTTACGCATCAAAATGACTGAACGTCATGCTAAATATACGTGCATGTGAAATAACGCACGTCAGTTTGTCTGTGACGTCATAAAGGAACAATCAACAGTGCCGGATCAGGGGTGCCAGATCGAATTCTCCAGCACCGCTGAAAAGGGAATCAGCCTATTCAATGTGCAAGAATACAGATTCTTTTTAAGAATCAGAGATGCTTATACAGATTGTGATGGAAATGTTGCACTATACAGACAAATATTTTAAAAGAGAAATGCTTTTGATAAGAGTTATCTTTCTTTGTCCGCAAGCTCATTATGTCATTAAATGAAATGTGGCTTATAGTAAAATATTGTGTTTTAATGAAGTGCTGAATATTTTTTACATGTATATTTGTGCTCAATATTATATGATCTTTTCAAAGAAAGTAAACGCGGTTATTTTTAACAGGGGGAATTTTCGCGATTATAACATCAAGAAATTACACTTGGGAGAATTCCGTCTTTTCGATTTTATAGTCTTGCGTTCGATTTGTGCAGGTATCTGACGTAAAAGCATTGTGACGTCATTAAATTCCTTTGAAAACGTCACATAAGTAACCCTGTTTCCCTGAATTTCATGCTGGTTTCCATAGATTTTGATGACGTCACAATGCGTTGACGTCAGATACCTGCACAAATGGGAAGTAACTCTGTATTTCGAAAAGACCGAATTACTCGCGATATAAACTGTTTCTGCTGTTTGAGAATGCAGCTGGGTCATTTTCACGTGGGGCAAATTTTCGCAAATTTCCTTGATTCATGAAAGACGCGAAATTTTCCTGCACGCAAAAATTTTCATCTTTACGGAATTCATTTACAGGACATTAGATAAATTCATGACCGTGTAAGTTGTAACCCATCTTGATTACGAGGAAGACAAAGTTCATACATTTACAGACGTGTCTCCTAGCAAAAGTGTAATATTTTGCTCAAGAAAGTGTAATTCAGGGGAGTAAAATGTAATATGATTGATCATTGAAATTTTGAGAAAAGAAAATCTTTTCCATTCAACGACATTATTAAAAATCTTAATCTTTAAACATATAATTCACTTGCTGATACAATATGAAAAAGAAATATTGAAACGCTAAACTCAAGAATTTTCGATTGTTTGAAAAAAATAGGAAAAAAAATCTGCTTGGTAGAACATTAAAGGCAAAACGTTAAATTGAGCAGCAAAAGTAGAGTATAATATTTGGTCAAAAATTGTAAAAATTACACCAAAATCGTAAAAGTAGGCAGGTCTGCATTTAGGGGGTACATTTTTATAGAAGTGTATTGCATAATATAAATAATTCTCACAGAAAGTCATTAAATCATTAACAAGCAAAATATTTATTACATGCATGTTTATAAAAAAAAATCATTTCAACTTGTAATGAAAGTAACAAATACTTAGAACTTTCAAAGCAGCATAAATTAATCACAGCAATTTTGACATTTTTATTTTATCAAATGAAACATTTCAAACGAAATTAAAATTTAAATTAAATTAAAATTCATCATCAAAATGACTATCTGAATGTTTAAATATTTAACTACACAAATGCCCAAATACATATACAATGTAGATAAAATTTAAATAAATACTTAGTATAAAATATACATGCTTTTTTCTATGAACTGTAGTTCTACTTGATTGGTAAGACATAATACAGATAAAAAAATGAAAAAAGGGAAGTTAACATCGATAAATAACAAGAAAAATCCAATTTACGCAAATTTTGGGCTTAATAATTTATGTTGATGTGTATCGCCTTACCTATTGTACCAGTAAAATAAAGTATAAAAATGGACTGTAGTTGTCTCAGGGGTGCTCAATACCTTAATATGAACAAATTGAGAGAATTCAGATAGATTACTTGTGAAAACATTTCTTTCTTTGTAATTATCAAAAATTTCTTAGACTGTGAAAACCATAGCTTCAAGTACAGGTATTTGTTTCATTATAAATTCCAGTCATTAAACGAAAATAAATATTGCATGTAACATACATGTATGTAATTTACATAGTTTGGCAATTTTTAATTCACATAGTTTTGACAATTTCACGTAAACTGTGAATGTTTCTTGGATATTTTCAAAAGCTGGTCTCATAATGTTATTCATCCTGTTCCCAATCTGTTTTACAAAAACAGTCTAAAGAAATTTTCCAATATCAATTTTGCTTTTCAATTTTTTTGTCTAATTTTTTTATTTCTATATTTTAAATATGTGGAATAGAAGTGATTTTTTATAAAATGATAAAGAGTTTTGATGTGTTTTGTGAGAAATTTTATAAATTCAAAAAGCTCTAGAATTAAAGATGACAGACTACACTAAGTATCAACATACTGTAAACATGGTTATTTTCTTTGGGTGGAAAATTTTCATGATTATAACAGTAAGACTTTCTGCATGGGGGAAATATTTACGGTAGAAACATCTCTGTAAGAATGCAGCAGGGTTCTTTTCCCATGGGGGAAATTTTCATGAAGTTCATTGATGCGCAAAAATAGGCAAAAATAGACCATTTTCCGCTCTTGTTAGAAAGCACAAAATGTCCGAAATCAACATTTTTTGGAGTTGTTTTTCATTATGACCTCACTGTTAAAAGACACAATTCCATAGCGACGTAACAATGAAAAAGTGCGCTTAAATTGCCTACCTTGGACATTTTTCGTCATTTTGTCAGCCATTATGAATTTCGGCAAGTGGCCTAGTACCTCCATGCAAAAATGTCCACATTTACAGTATTTACCAATGCTTGACAGCAAATTACTTTCTTTATCAACATTCCCTTTTTTCTTCATATATTACATACAGGTATATTTATGTACAACACATGTACATGTTGGTCAATTTTATTAAGAAATTGATGCATATGCAGAAAATACATAAACAATTTAACTTTGAAAAAAGAAATATTAAAGTACAGTACCTAAAGCAGAAAAAAAACCACAATAAGAGACAAATTTGACCATTGATTAATCTGTATCAAAAGTTTGATATTTAAAAATACAACTAGTAAAGGTAATATATTAATATTTAAGGTAATATTTTTCTCAACAAAATAAATAGAGCACAACAAGCCGGAGAATAATTCAATAATAGTTCAGTAACGTAATTTTCGGCAACATTATGAAGTATCTACGACTTTCCTTTAGGTATGATATACCTGGACGTTTCGTGATCTGTCATCATAAATTCTTTATGACTCTCACTGTAAAGACAAAACTCATGGTCAATTCAAGATATTTTATTCATTATTGCAATGTTTAATATGGGCATAATATAGAAAAAATCATTCCAAGGAATGCATGTGTCGCCTGCAAAACATAGCGACACTCAGGAATCACTTTTATAGGGTGTGACATCCAAGTGTGACAAGACAGACTGACAGACAGACGGACAAAGTTATCCCTAAGTGTCACTATGCTTCGCAGGCGACACAAAAAGAGAGGCTACAATTATGTCATGGTTAATATTTATGGAATTAAGGAGAAATCAAGGAAAAACCACATTTTCTGTTGATTTCCTTGGAAAATTGCATGAATTGTTTATAAGGTTATCACATTGTACATTTATCTGAATCTGACATAAAACAGACTTACTTCCAGCATCTGTTACAATAGAGGTCAAGGTCGCAGCCATGACAACGTATCGTCGCATCTTCTGTACACAGTGTGCAGTATGGTAATTCATCATCGTCTTCTATTTCCTCCTGTAAATATTCATATACTGAGTTCAGTTATAGTTAAATGATCCTTCCTGAGTCTCAACATACTTGCCATAAATTTTCGGAGTTTTGTCATTGATAAGAAATCAAGATTTTCCAAGTCCTGACCGGGGCAGATTTTTTAGGTTGAAAAAGCGGGACAATTTTTGTCCCACACGGGACAATGGCAAGTATAAGTACTATAATGAACTGCAATGTAATAGACCATTTTCACATTCACCCCAAGACTTGTATTTAAGAAACACAAAGACCCAACATCAATATATTTGACGTTATTTCTTACTTTGACGTCACAGATCTGTTAAGACCTGTCAGTAAGAAATAATATCAAATAAAAATTAAAGTCTACTGCGATAATGCAAAAATAGTCTATACAGGATTAACAAGCATGGCTGGAAAAATTTGTTTGTGGACCAACGGGAACCAGAATGTATAAAGCCATTAATATACCAAAGAAGAAAGAAGGGAACCATAATTACTTATAATAACATTCTCAAAATTATACAATCATTCTTTTTATACACAATTATATAAGCATAGCTTTTTACATCATAAAAAGTTTCCATTGTTGATATAAATTCTCCTAACATATAATGACTGAATCAGTTACATTTCCTTTATTTCATTTTGATGTCACTTATGAGTTGTGACATCAGAGGCAAGTTGTGTTCATCATAAAATGAATTCCCAAATCAGGTAGGCATGTAATTGGGTCTTTTCCAAATACAGAGTTACTTCCCATTAATGCAGGTATCCGATGTAAAAGCAATGTGACATCATTAGATTCCTTTGGAAACGTCATATTTAAGAAATAAAACATAGTGTAATCAAAGATTACGAAGCTCACCTCGCGGCAGCAAAGTTCAAATTAAACATATCTTTAAGTACATGTATATGGAGAAAATCACTCAAGTGGAAAAAAGTAGGTCAAGGTCATTTCATGAAAGTTTGATCAAAGATACATCCAATATGCAAGTTTGGTACATGTAGCACTTATACTTTGCTCAATATTGGCCTTTAAAGGCAAAATCACTAAAGCGGAAAAAGTAGGTCAAGGTCATTTTATGAAAGTTTGATCAAAGATACATCCAATATGCAAGTTTGGTACATGTAGCACTTATACTTTGCTCAATATTGGCCTTTAAAGGCAAAATCACTCAAGTGGGAAAAGGAGGTCAAGGTCATTTTATGAAAATTTGATCAAAGATACATCCAATATGCAAGTTTGGTACATGTAGCACTTATACTTTGCTCAATATTGGCCTTGAAAGGCAAAATCACTCAAGTGGAAAAAGTAGGTCAAAGTCATTTTATGAAAATTTGATCAAAGATACATCCAATATGCAAGTTTGGTACATGTAGCTTTTATACTTTGCTCAATATTAGCCTTTAAAGGCAAAATCACTCAAGTGGAAAAAGTAGGTCAAGGTCATTTTATGAAAGTTTGATCAAAGATACATCCAATATGCAAGTTTGGTACATGTAGCACTTATACTTTGCTCAATATTGGCTTTATAAGGCAAAATCACTCAAGCGGAAAAAGTAGGTCAGATGCTGCATCCGATGCATGGGTTCACCTCAGCATCCCGAGATGAATCACTTGTGCAAGTTTGGTTACTGTAGCATCAGTACTTTGTCAGATACTGAACTACCCCAAAAACTTTAACCAGACATTGACAAAGTCAAGCAACCGGAAAATGTAGGACAGATGCTGCATCCGATGCATGGGTTCACCTCAGAATCCCAAGAGGAATCACTTGTGCAAGTTTGGTTACTGTAGCATCAGTACTTTGTCAGATACTGAACTACCCCAAAAACTTTAACCAGACATTGACAAAGTCATTCAACTGGAAAATGTAGGTCAGATGCTGCATCCGATGCATGGGTTCACGTAAGCATCCCAAGATGAATCACTTGTGCAAGATTGGTTACTGTAGCATCAGTACTTTGTCAGATACTGAACTACCCCAAAAACTTTAACCAGACATTGACAAAGTCATTCAACCGGAAAATGTAGGTCAGATGCTGCATCCGATGCATGGGTTCACCTCAGCATCCCAAGATTAATCACTTGTCTAAGTTTGGTTACTGTAGCATCAGTACTTTGTCAGATACTGAGTTACCCCAAAAACTTTAACTGGACGCGGACGTGGACGCGGACGGGGACGGGGACAGGGACGGGGACGCGGACGCCGGGGTTATAGCATAAGCTCATCTCATTTTCGTCGAGGTGAGCTAAAAATGACAAGCCGGGCTCTATTGTCTCATAATGCCCGAGTGTCCTCAGCCAATCACATTTATTACCCAGCAGCGTCAGCGGCGAGGTGATAAATGTGATTGGCTGAGGACGCGAGGGCATTATTAGACAATAGAGCCCGGCTCGTCATTTTTTATTTCTTTTCTAATGATGACCATCGATTCTTGGTAAAAACCAGTTCCTGCCGGTTTATCTGCTTTCAGAAAATGGGTAGGCGTGGCTTATCGCTATAGGGCCTATATTGGAGAATAGAGCCCGGCTCGCGTCTGTTGTCTTAATAGGGAAAAAGAATCAAGTCATATTAGAAACATGTATATAACCCTGTTTCCCTGAATTTTATGCTGGTTTCCATAGAAATTGATGACGTCACAATTATTCAATGTCAGATACCTGCACAATTAAGAAGTTACTCTGTATTTTAAAAAGACCAAATATGGGAAACTGACTTACAAGCGATTAATACATATAAGTCTTCTTATAAAACATGTGCCTATTCAGGATTCCATCTCTGTCAGTATTCTGTTACTAAAATGTTTATTTTCAAATAATTCAACCCTACTGTCAGCCCAGCTCACTTTAGAAATTTGAAATTTGGAGTCATTTCTCGAACTACATGTATTTGCCAATTAAAATTCATATAGGGGGATAGATCTTGAACTCTCGTAACAAACGGTGTACATCATATGTCTGTATGACCAATACTAAGCTACAGAGAAAGAAAATATATTTACATGTAGATGGTGAGTTTTCAATTTTAATTTTAGCGTGACCTTGTTGACGTTCTCCATAGACTAAATATCTGGGACGTCACGCTAAAAATAACTAAGAAAACTCCCCATCTAAATGTATTTTCTTTCACCGTGAGCTTAGTATTGAATGTATGGACATATTACATACTACGTTACTTATGAGATTTCTTGATCTATCCCCCTATGGAATTTCAATCTGAACATTTGCTGACAAAGTAAACAAAACTTCCATTTTTCGATTTCTGAAGTGAGCTGCGCAGACAGTACCTCTTTCTGAGCTGTATTACTTTTCTTCCTGTCTGTATTAAGTCCGCCAACATCAATACCGTCCCTGGCAGCTGCTTCATCCAGCTTGCTCTCCTCCAGAAGCTGTAATAAGATATTAAACCATCAGTGGTACTTATACTGTATGTGTACTTATTTTAGAGCACTAAAAGTGTAGCGGAAACGTACGTGGCAAGATTAAGCAAATTTACATATCAGCATAATCTTTCATAAGTGCACTTTACTTTTTTTCCATTAGGATCTATAAGAGTTTAATGATTTAGCATAAGCTGGATTTAGCGCAGTCTTGACAGAGCTAACTTTCCTAAAATATAAATCCCGCTAAAATATGAGGACTGATTGATATTTTGTGAGCCTCGGTTTTCTAAGATGCAGAAGGTATAATAGATTATCTCCAAAAAGGACAAACAATCAATGGTACATACTATGCTTCATTTCTGAAACAGTTCCGTGAAAATATTAAACTTAAGCGCTGCGGAAAGCTCACTAAATTTAAAGGTGTGTTGTTCCATCAGGACAATGCTCCTGTTCACAAGTCTGTCACTGCCATGGCTGCCATTCATGATTGTGGCTTAAATTTGATTGAGCATCCGCCTTATTCACCTGATCTTGCTCCATCAGACTTTCATCTATTCCCAAAACTGAAGGCAGCTACATGTATTTCTGGCACCCACTTTTAGTCCAATAATGACGTTATACTTGCAGTGGATGGCTTTATGACCACTCAAGGTAAGAAGTTCTTTAAAAGTGGTATTAAGGCCCTTAAAAACCGGTGGCAAAAGTGTATAGATACTGAAGGGGATTATGTGGAAAAAAATGCAAAATGTCTGATGTCTGATAAAATTCAAGTGTTCAATACGAGGCTCACAACATATCAATCAACCCTCATACATGCAAGTACACACAGTAATATGTCTCTCATTTGTATCAATAATATAATTTCAATAATTTATAGTAATTAACCAAACCAGAAAAATCTTTACTCTGACACTTTTTGGCATTTTCATGTTATAAAACCCTACTGTACAACAGGAAAATCTGATTTCAAAATTAGAATTCTTTTATGAGACAAAAGAGCTCTACTGGTTGCATTAAGTTTTAAACTATTTCAGCCAAAAAAAAAAAAGATTAATTTTTAAAAATATTTCCTCAAATAAAAAAGTTCTTTGTCAAATGACCTAACCTTTACTGCCTGACCTTGAACAACAGCAGGGTTACTTTTTATGAAAATTTAAAGGTAACGGTTTATAGCAAATTTAAGCCCCCGTTCCACTGCAATCCCGCTGTACCTACCGTATAACCAGAAATTTTCGCGAGATACTAATTTTCGCTATATTCGCGAGTGATTTTGAATCGCGAAAATTTATTCTCGCGAAAAATTGTGTTTGTTAAGGTATATCATAAATTGTTATATCCTTTATATTTGTTCATATTGTACATGTGTCATTCTTCACATTTCCTGATTAAACGTAATGAGGAGTGAATTGAGTGTATTCCTATGATAGAACTTATGGAAACTTCAATAATGAAAGGTAACATCATAAGAACATATTTGTAATTTAGAAATCGCGAAAAATTGTACTCGCGAAAATAAAGACACCCTATTTTGCCATAAAATCACGAAATTTGATACTCGCGAAAATTTCTGGTTATACGGTATGTTCATTCCCGACCTCGAAAATTGCCAGGTCGGGAGAGAACGGCTTTTAGTCGTATCTTGGTCTGGTACAGCGTATGTTGGTCCAAAATAGATCGGTATTAGAGCGGGCACGCTTTAGATGTCCGGAAAAGTTTACCGTGTTCTTTCAACTGGTTGAAAAAATACGGGAAACTTTCCCGCTCTCTTTATGGTATGAAATAGTCAGCACTTGGTCGGGATAGTCCGGGGTACAGTCTAGGTTTATCGTATCCTAGTCGGGAAAGAGCGTGGTCTGATCGGCATTTAAGTAAACCCCGCTCTATTCACGCATAAGATACGCTTTAATTACGCCCTGTTCCCGATCTTTACCTGTCCAATCTACGCTCTTACTATGATCTATCCACTACAGATTCAATCTTTGCTGATCTTACCAAGACCTTTCCATGATCATCTTGCGACCTATTCACGCTCTATAAGACCAAGTTACAACCAAACGCTTTCCATGATCATCTTGCGACCTATTCACGCTCTATAAGACCAAGTTACAACCAAACGACGCTTCAAATAGGATCTGTGTTTATTTCATTCATTTTCTCTCACTGATATTGATTTGTTCAAAATATGTATTATCAAAATGACGCGGCGATTTTTTTTGGCTATCCAATGCCATTTTTTAAAGTAAGGACAATTTTAAATTTTGATCGTGACACTTTTGGGTAAGGCTAGGTCAAAGCGAGGAATATAGGCTTCTTCTTGGCTGATACGATCATTGGATGACAAATGAGACCAGTTAAAGTTAGAAAATGTGTTTTGAGCGGGAATGCGTGAGGGACAGTCGGTAATAGATCGGAATTGCATCGGTAATAGATCGGGTTTTGGTCGGGAATAGATCGGAGTTTGATCGGATAGATCGGGGCTTGGTCGGCAGTATGATCGTGAGTAGAGCGGGTAAAGCGTGAGTAAGTCCGCGGTGAAATGTGTATCGGTCATAAATTGATCAGGAATCAGTCGGGAATAGAGCTTGATGTCAAGAAAAAAATGAAAAGGTCGGGAAAGTTTTACCCGCTCTTGTGAAAATTGCAGTCGTAGGTACAGCGGGATTGCAGTGGAACGGTGGCTTAACACAGGCAAATAGACAGTGTCATATTGTGATACATGTACATCTGTCTTAAGTGCAGTGATATATCATTTACACAGACAGATGGACAGACAGACAGACAAACGGTATCCTATCATAATAAGTCCATCTAAAGACAAGACTTAAAAGTGCAGTGATTTACTCATACATTATTTACCTATTAGTGCCCATTTGTGTGGGTACTATTCTCTCATAGTGTTGCTTTTGGAAGGAATAGTCCCAGGTAACACAAAACATTTTCGAAACATTTTCAAAAGGTTTCAAAAAGGTTCTGCTGAAACATTTCTGGCAAAATGTTCTAAAACATTTTTCGTTTTTCAAGGATAGCGAAATGTTTTTAAAACGTTTATAAAACATGTATAAGCGATGGAAAAATCGAAATATTTTAAGATATTTTCAAAACGTTTTTAAAACATTGTTGAAACATTTCTTTTAAATGTATTGAGAATGCATTTATGTAACAAAATAGGAAAATGTTTTCAAGATGTTTTCAGAACATTTTGATTCGTATTGAAATAATTTTTCATATTATATTGAAAGCATTTCAAAAAACGTTTTTAAAGTATATTTTTAATTTTATATGTTTTATTTTTTGGGGTACATGTTGCATAAGAAGTAATAAATGTTGAAACATTGTAGAAATGTTTTTGAAACATTTATTTCTAAAATGTTGTCAAAACATTGTTAAAATGTTTACTAAACATGCATTGATTTAAAGTATCATTAAAACATTGTTTAAATGTTTATAAAATGTCGCATGATAATGGAACATTGTAGAAAATTATGTTTTGAAACATATATTTTTAAAATGTTTTTGAAAAATGTTACATTGTTTTCATATTATGAAATATTGATAAAAAAAATTGTAAATCGTTATTTGAATTATTTCTTACAAATTACAAAAAAAAGGCTAATTTAAAAGCTTTCTAAAAATGCTTTTATGATGTAAAACCCAAAACACCATATTCATTATGATGATATAATAAATCGGTATTCATTAAAATAGTCTTCTTCAATACTTGTAAGTCTGTGTAATCAAATAATATTGTACAGAATTTTATAGTAAGCTGTAAAGGATGTTGCATAACGCTTCTAGAGAGGCGGTTTTAGCGTGCAGAGATTGAGATAAGAGAGTAAATTGTTGATCTAGGATATAGGTCAGCATCACACACAGCAGGATACTGGCCAGTTAACCATGGTAACTTGGATTTGAAAGGGAAGACAAGGAGTGGGTCACTTATGATTTTCTACATATGCTGTTCATTCCTAAAGTCATGGATTATATGTATATTTGAAAAATCTGCTTTATGGTAATATCATCATAATCATCGGAGTTCGGGACAATGGTAAGTACACATACTTATATTTCAGGAATAAAAAGTTCTGTGTACTGTAAATGTGTATGCAAATAAATTTGTAATTGTCTAATACGTATTATTCCTCATAAAGTTATGTATTTTCGATTATCAAAGTACATGTTTATCATTTATAATGCCAGCATACATATAATTTGTGAAATATAATACATTTTTATCGCAGCATATACTGATGGACAAAGACTTTTTCATGAGAGTGGAATTATATATGTTCCTGTACATGCAGCTTAAATTTTGTAAGTGTTTATCAAAATATATATTTTAAAATATTCGACATACTCGGCATTGATTTTTTTTACTTCGTATTTTAATTCTTCATAGTAATGCACCATTACAATGATAATAACAGTTTTAAAATCACACACAATCATGATAACCTTTGAGGCAGAAATTATAAGGAGCGTACTCTAATCTTCATGTTTCATTTGATTTTTAGAAGAAGAATGCGAGGAAAGTAAAATAGTTAGCAGTATCTGAAGAAACAACTCGGTCAGCTAGAGATTCACTCAGACAGTGAAGATTGAACTTTTATTAAAACAAGAAGATTGAAATTTAAATGAAGACATGAAATGGAATTTATCTTTGTACTGTCATATATTTTATATTTGTAAGTTACAAATTAAAAAAATGTTTTGAAATGTTTTATAGCAATGTTTTGTAGAACGTTGAAAAATATTTCATTGAAATATTTCACAAAATGTTATTAAAACGTTTTTAAAACCATACATCGTAACATTAATGAAACATTTCTTGAAATGTTGTTGAAATATTTCTAAAACATTTCATAGAAACATTCTGGAAAAACATTTTTAGAATGTTTCATTAAAATGTTTCATGAAACGTTTTGAAAACGTTTTTAAAACCATACATCGAAATATTTTTGAAACATTTTTTGGAAATGTTTTCGAAACGAAATTAAAATGTTTTTGAAACGTTTTAAAAATATTTTTGTGCTACTTGGGGTGCCTGAGCGTGAGCATTAATAGGTATAGTGCATCACATGACCTCGGAAGGAAGTGGCGATACCTACATATATTTATAATGCATAACTCTCCAAGCGATGTAACTCTGTTAAGCAAAAAGCAATAGTGCCCGGTTACCGGGCACTATTTTCTCATAGTCTCCGCATGCTCAACCAATGGAATTCCAAGGATTTATTATGTGATGTACTAATCCACAATATCACCTGTATGACATACATGTACATGTACCTGTTTAACGAGGTTTTTGGTCATCTCCTCCTCGTTTTCATTATCACTGTCCGACTGAGCCTGCTCTCCCTCAGGTCTTGGTGTCCCTTCTAATAAATCAAAGTCTGTTATGATTGGTATGTGATTCAGAAAAATTTGGACAAATGACAGACATTAATATCTTTTCTTTGTACTACTGCAAGACTGATTTAAAAAAAAAAATCATCATTATGGATTTACCAAAGCTTGAAGCTGTACCAAATTTATATAGACTTGGAATTGATAAAATGATGTAACCAAGTGGAGAAAGCATAAAATTTGTTCACTCTTGCTGTATAAGAGTTTATTCTACATATATTTATATTTATATCGCTAATACATGTATATCCCCAAAGTGTAACATCCTGATGTTAAAATCACAAAAACTTCCCCCAGCAAAAATAATCACTTTACATAAACATGTACATGTACTTTTGACAAATCAAAATGTTTAAACTAAATACTCTTCATTTACCCTGTTTATTAACATCATCTTTCCTTCGACTTTTTATTTCTTGTAGTCTTCTCATAATATCTTTATCCTTTTCCAGATCTGTCATGGCTTTCTTTGCGTCCATTTCCAACTCATCTGCGGTTTGTTGTATAAGTTTATTCATTTCGTCTATGCTTATCTCCCCTCCATCCTCGTTATTCCGTTTAGATTTATCCTGCCCGATGTTTGTGTGCGTAAATGGTTTGGCTTCAGTAGAATCACTACGATTCAGATTATTTTCTGTGCCACTACTTCTTGTATCTGGAACTAGAAAATTAATGATTATATTAGACTACAGTTAAGCTACATCCTACTGTACACTTTACTTGTCTCAGATAAAGTGTTCATGACACGAAACAACTTGATACTACAGATCATTTTCAGACTACCGGTGTGAATAAGTTACATGTACTTAAGAAATAACTGTCTTACTTTTGGTGTTCATAGGTGTATAATTCTGGTTGGTCACCTGCACATTCCTTGAATTCCGAACCATGAACACCAAAAGTAAAGCAGTCATTACTTACATTTACACCTATTCTAATTATCGGTCATTTTTATTTGCATGCACATCGCACATTTTACCTGTAACAGCCTCAAATGTATTTTAATTTTGGTAAATTCTCCCTTACATGCAAATCATGAACGTGACATCACAATAGCAACCCAAGTTATAGGAATATAATGCTAATTAGTTGCCTACTGTCCTGTTCACTAATTCCAGAGCACCCTGTTTTCCCGGTTTTCTCTGAAATATGATATTGTCATCTTCCAAAAAGATATCAATTTTATAGTACTACTTTAGTCATAGCAGAAAATGCCATTGTTTTGTCTGTGCGTCATTTTATTTTTCATATTGCGGTTTGAAGGCAGCTGATAGGGTTAGTTGAAGTTAATTTCCAGTTACGACTAAAGGAGGTCAATTCTCAGAAACAATATTTTATAGCAAAATTCTTCAGACGACAGAGTAAATTGACAAAACAGGGTGCTCTGGATTTAGTGAACAGGACAGTAATGGGCGTTCAACATGGGAAATCTACTAGTAATTTGTAAATGAAAATGTGTATATGTGTAAATGAAAACCTGCCTGGTTTTTGAGAGTTACCTCCCCTGAGTCGAGATAATCTGTCTTCTATTTGCTTGGTGGGATCTGGAAGTCTCGAGTCGAGTTCAACTTCATCAGCGATTTCATCTAATAAGTCATCTATCTGAGCCTGCTGGGTGCGACGATCTGGTGGCCTGTAATACTGAAATAATCATATAGTAACTTTTGAATTTCATTATGACCGAATTGCAAAAATAATGTGTTCCGCAGTAAAGTTATTGCAAAACAAAATTGTGGCATGGATGGTGAGATACCGATTCTTCAAGTTTTGTATAGTAATAATATTTACACATGTACATCACTGTGCAGTCTGTACAACAGTACTCTGTGGACATGTCACTTGACTTTCCTTTACACATGAACGTTTGCTTGTTTTGTTTACATTACCTAGTATCAAATTATTTTATTTTTATCTAATATTAATCAAGTATCTAATTAGGGATGACTGTCCCCTATGACTTATTTATAGGATTTGACATAGTTGTTATGTGTAGTCAAAATTAACTTTATTTTTTGGTAACAAAATGAAATACATGTATAAATTATTTTTGAAGCAGTTAAATCCTGATAAACTGTGCACATGGGCCTTTAAGCAAAACTGTTGTGCAATAAATCTGAAGCATGCTTATCTTCATGGTAAGAGAAAGAAATTTGTATTCTCATCAGTATAGTAAATTAATTAAATTTCGTAATCTGAAAGATTCTAATGAGAGATTTGAATCTTCGTACATAAAGATGCTTTTCAATTTAATGATTCAAAAGTGGTAAATAATACCGTGATCCATGTGACGGAATGGAACTTACCGGTCTGCTTTGTCCGGCTTTAATATCTGGGTTCTCTCCCTTTAAATTTGCAAGTCGAGAGGCAATGTCCTTCTCTGAAACTTTGGCTGCTGCGACTGAAATGATACGATAACAATATTATGAGATCACCAAATTTCCGACATCTCATCAGTTGGTCGACTTATGAATTATGACATCATGATTAAATTTCTGTTGTTTGACAGGCCACTGATTATGGCGTAATAATAAATGCCAGAAGGTGCAATTCTTGAGCATTTACCATCTATTAATACGGAAGATTGTAAATACATGTACTTCTAACCAAGGCAAAACACTCCTTGATTGTTCTCCATTGTGTTGACGTCATCAATTTACTTGGGCAAAAAAGGTGCCCAAGTTTTGAACAATGGTTTAGGTAGGTGACTGAATGAAAAATCAGAACGTGCTGTATTTGCGATCTTGTGTATTGTCAGAGTATTGTGTAAAAGTAGATGTTTTAATTTAATTTGATCTTAATGTCAACAAGGTTAATAGCTCATTTTCCAGTAAACTCTTGAGACAGTCAAACATCAGACATCATAATTTTCGGATATTTTCATTGTGACGTCAAAATAAAAAGCATGACAACACATAAAGGTGCTTCAAGACGGTGCGATCAGATGTGACGTCACAATGGAAAATTTTGCTAAATTATGTGTCTGTATGTACACATGTATGAAATCAAGGTTAGGAACGGTCATATATTTTATTTGGAAAATGGACTACATGTATTATGACGGCATATTTCTGTCTCCTCTACGAATGATATTCTTATTCAAATCATGTCAACATACCGGTACAACCTACTGTATGGTACTTATTTTAGTGCAACCAAATTTTTGCAGAGTCAGGGCAAAATGGGCAAACTAATCGACATACATGTTCATGTATTAGAGTAATCATGAATTAGCACATTTGATTTATATTCTATATTAGTTAAATGATTTAGCTTGATTTTAAAAAAGGTGCAAAGCACCAAGTCCCATAAAATATGAACACTACAGTTCTTGTGTCAACATGAAAACATGAAATTATCTTAACATGCAACTTAATAATTTACATATTGACAATAATATCTTACATTTAGACCCCATCCATGTTCTTCAGGTCAAGTATTTGTATTTACCTTGCTCCGGTGTTTTTTCTTTAAGTTTTTCAAGTCTTTCGGCTATTTCACGCTCGGCTGGATTCAGATGTTGATATTTCTGATGGCCGTGATGAGGTTGTACATGGTGATGTGACCTTCCGACGTCACCTTTACTCTCTCTTTCTTCTAATGCTGCCATTCTCCTTAAATGCAATAAATCATGAAATTTAAAATTTCAGTGTTATTATTTTGAGGTAAACTCTTTTCCTCTTAACTTCCTTAAAAAAATACTGGATATGCAAATTATGAATGATTCTTTGTTTCTGTGATCTAAATGTTTTGGTACACCCATTTCTGAATTTGTTATTTTCCTTAAATGGGACGAAATGATAAACTATAATACATGTACTTATTTCACCTGAGTTTTTCATGCTTAAAGGTAAAGGTAGTGTTTATAGTCTCCTTTGCCTGAGCCTCACACGACTTCTACAATTACTTCCCTGGTGAGACCTGTACGATCCAGTACATTCTCAACTCCCATCTATAGAAGTATACAAGCAGAGCTGCCTTTTAAGTCCTAATGCTTTTCATTCATGTTACAAGATCATCTCATGTGCCGTTTACCCCAGGTGGAGAGAGTGCAACGTAGTGTAAAGTAACTTGCCCAAGGTTACGGTGAGATTTGAACCCATGACCTATGGGTTTGTAGTCCACCATGCTAACCACTTTGCCACTAGATATTAGTATAATGTTCTTACTTTTTATATGCTTCAGGTGGATCAAACCGTTCCTTGTCATCTTTTGGTTTTACTTTTCTGAAAAAAAAGTATGATGGATGTAAATATAGAAAAGTCATTCATGAAAGCTGTACCTTTCAAACCATTTGATTTACATTATTTCAAATTACATAAAATGTATAACCTTTCTGCATTTTAAGTCAAAAATCCAAAAAGCTGGGAATTACATGTAATTTATAGTCATCTTTGTCTTAATTTTCCCAATTAACTTTGAAATTGACCATTCCGATTGCGGGAAAATAATGCAAAATTTCGTGACGTCACAATGCTTTAACCTCGGAAAAACAACCTTCGAACCTCGGTCAAACATTAAAATTACATTGTGACGTCATGGAATTTCTCAAATTTTTCCCGCGTTTGGAAGGGTCAATTGTTTGATAATTCTAAGTTTCTCTTAACATCATTTTAAAATTATCGATTTTGCAGACTAACCTTTATCAAGTTTATGTCATTTTGTCCAGTCTTAAATTTGCCTTCTGATTACTGGAGCAAAAACAGCAGAGAAAATAAGGGAAAAAACATTTCATAGAGACAGTAATTCTTAGTTGCTAAAATATCTTACCCTGTCAATATATAACAACATTTATTACACACAGAACTTACCCTGTCAATGTATTATAATATTTATTACACGCAGAACTTACCCTGTCAATATATGGAAACATTTATTACACACAGAACTTATAACCTATCAATATATTGTGACATTTATTACACACAGAACTTACCCAGTCAGTATATTATAACATTTATTACACACAGAACTTACCCTGTCAATATATTATAACATTTATTACACACAGAACTTACCCTGTCAATATATTATAATATTTATTACACACAGAACTTACCCTGTCAATATATTGAAACATTTATTACACACAGAACTTATAACCTATCAATATATTGTAACATTTATTACACACAGAACTTACCCAGTCAGTATATTATAACATTTATTACACACAGAGCTTACCCTGTCAGTATATTATAACATTTATTACACACAGAACTTACCCTGTCAGTATATTATAACATTTATTACACACAGAGCCTACCCTGTCAGTATATTATAACATTTATTACACACAGAACTTACCCAGTCAGTATATTATAACATTTATTACACACAGAGCTTACCCTGTCAGTATATTATAACATTTATTACACACAGAACTTACCCAGTCAGTATATTATAACATTTATTACACACAGAGCTTACCCTGTCAGTATATTATAACATTTATTACACACAGAACTTACCCTGTCAGTATATTATAACATTTATTACACACAGAACTTACCCTGTCAGTATATTATAACATTTATTACACACAGAACTTACCCTGTCAGTATATTATAACATTTATTACACACAGAACTTATCCTGTCAGTATATTATAACATTTATTACACACAGAACTTACCCTGTCAGTATATTATAACATTTATTACACACAGAACTTACCCTGTAAATATATTATAACAGTTATTACACACAGAACTTACCCAGTCAGTATATTATAACATTTATTACACACAGAACTTACCCTGTCAATATATTATAACATTTATTACACACAGAATGTTTTTCATCATTCAGCTTTGGAACTTTGGTCTTCTTAGAGAGACACTTGCTACAGAATGCAAATCCACAATTCTTACAACCATGCTAAAAAAGACCATAATATTCTTAATGCATGTACTGATATACAACACAAAAAATGTACAATAATGGAACAAAAATCTTCATTAACAACAATTGATAATTTTAGCATAATTTATCATCAATTTGCAGATAAGATTTTCACAATTTTTTTCTTTACTATTGTTACCACTCAGTTATAGTTAAATAACAAGCACGTACAAGATGAGATTAGGATCTAGATTATGCCCAATATTCCCAATATTAATGTAAACATTTAACTTATAATATTTTTCAATAGGCCACTTGCGGAAATTTATGATGTATTAAAAATGTCATAAATTGTCCAAAGTAGGTACCTTTTGCGCTCTTTTTCATAGTAATGTCACAGGTTAACTGTGACGTTTCAATAAAGAACAACGCCAAAAGATGTTGACTCGGACATTTTGAGATCAATAACAAGGTCAGAAATTGGTCTATTAATGTTAATCATTTACAAATGTATTACAAATGATACTAAAAAAATTAATCCATGTTTAAAATATTGAGAGGATGGAGTAATTGCTTTTGAGATTCTTGCATATGGCTTTCAATTGTGCTTTTCAGCATTGTTTTTAACTGTGCTGTTCTGTTTAGTGTTGTTTTTAACTGTGCTGAACAGTGTTGTTTTTAATTGTCATTTGTGCTGTACAATGTTGTTTTTAATTGTGCTGTTCAGCATTGTTTTTAACTGTACTGTTCAGTGTTGTTTAACTGTGTTGTTCAGTGATGTTTTTAACTGTGTTGTTCAGTGTTGTTTTTAACTGTATGGTTCATTGTTGTTTTTAACTGTGCTAAAGATAGTTGTTTTTAACTGTACTGTTCAGTGTTGTTTTTGTACTGTTCAGTGTTGATTTTGCACTGTTCAGTGTTGTTTTAACTGTGCTGTTTGGTGTGGTTTTTAACTGTGCTGTTCAGTGTTGTTTTTAACTGTGCTGTACAGTTTTGTTTTTAACTGTTCTGTTCAGCACTGTTTTTAATTGTGCTATTCAGCATTGCTTTTAATTGTGCTATTCAGCATTGCTTTTAACTGTGCTGTTCAGTGTTGTTTTTAACTGTGCTGTTCAATGTTGTTTACTTTTTTTTCTGTCAGTATAGAACAACAAAGTAAACAACCATGCAAACGTATTTCAAAGATACAGCCAGTCAAGGAAAACATGGATTTGGTTGAAGAAACTGGAGATAAACTTCCCTAGACAATAGATGGAACTGTTTCCACCATGTTATTCTCCTAAATAAGTCTGATATGACCCTTTTCCAAATGCAAGACTGCTCCTTGCCATGGCTACTTTTTCAGTTTTAATTTACTGTTTTAGTGTCAACAAATGATCAACATTTTTCCACTTTCAATATTTTCAACTCCAATTTTCACTGATGGATAATTCTATATTCGTATGAACTGTGAAATGAAACTACAACTGTACGATTCAGCTCGAATTTGTTCTGGACAACAAGAATGTAATATCATTTGATACCATAAATGTAGCTAAATTAAATGAAATTTCGTTAATTTTACCTCCTTAGCAAAGAAACCAAAAGAATCACCACATCCATAGCATGGCATGATTGTGTATTCGTCTTTTTCAGTTTGGGTCTGTCAAATATTTCTCATTCTCAAGTGACAGAAAGAAAGACAACTCTGTCAACTCTATGACTCTGAAACAGAAGGCTTTTTTTATATATTGGTCTAAGAGAGTCAATGTAAAACAGATAGATTTTCCAATTTCAAGACATTCAATCGTATTGTATATCGTTGCAAAACCTCACAAATTCGCCAAATCAAACAAAAAAGCCATAAAACGGGTTTTTCTATAGAGTAAAAACGAAAGTGAAACCACGTGCTGTTTGTTTACATTCGACGGGCGTAATGTGATCTTTGATTTGATTGGTCGAAATTAAGAACGGAAGCCGAAAAGTTATGAGGTTCTCGCAACCGAGGAATTAGATGTTTCGAAGAAAATACCGATTTGTGCTATTTGTAGGCACAATATGGATTGTAGGATTAGTATTATATGTTTATCGGTCCCCTAGCTCACAGGTAAAACAAACTTTTTCACTTATTCTCATAGTTTGAACTTTATTTTAGAGTTACAACTTCTGACACGTAATTAGGATTGTTCGTACCTGCATACTTCGGTAGTGGTACACATGATACAATTCCCACGGTATTCTAAAGATATCAAAGACAGATCCAGGCAATAGTAACATGGAGTAAGCTTTATTCAGATTTTGGAGGTGATGTAGAGCCTTCATTCTGAGGCATTTACTGATTTAGAACATAAGTGAATGCTTCTGATTTTTTTTACATATTCCCTGTAGATTCTAGTCTGCTAGCGCTAGTTAAATGTACAGTGGCAACAGAGAGTAGCTTGCTATTCGATGTAAAGAGGGAGTAAAGACCTAATAGCAAACAACTCTCTTTTGCCACTGTAACTACTGTAGGAGATTTGTGTATTAACATGATTAAGTTGTACGTATTCTGTTAGAATCTGACGGACACAAATGTACTGTAACAGGAGAGGAAACGATGTGACCAGATCATGAATTGAACCCTTAACCTTCTGCTGTCTTGGCAGACGCTCTTACCAACTGAGCTATGGAGGCACAATACCAGTTTCTGCCACAGTGCTTATAAGGACAAGTTCCAAGTTTTAGATATACCAACATATAAGATATTTGACTACCATGACTACAGTCACACGTACATGTACACTCTTCCGATAGAAATGAACAGATCTTTGTCTAGATAATGCTGAACATGTTGAGTATAATTTCATTCAACATGATTTATTAATACATTTCTACACAAGTTTCATGCAATGATTCACCAATTTTAGCAGGTTGAAATTGTTAATTAATTATGGTTTCTACAAGTTATTTCACATAATACCCTTAAAATATCTTGCGCTCAAAGAGGAAAACTTATGGTTGTGAGCTCCACCATCAGTACTGATACAAATGTAGCATGAACATTTATATCATGTATTTAGACGTAGTTCATGACCAGGTCATTAGTTATGTATTAATGATGTTTATTGTTTTATTATATTCTTAATTAAGTAATTGTGTTATCAGCTTAATGATGTTACGGTAATCTAATTAGGCTAAGTTAGAAAAAAGTATATTCTAATTTGAATACATGAACATTAAGTTAGAGATTTGCAGAGATTGTGTTTGGTTTTTTATCTCCGCTTAGCAGAGATTCATTATCACTTGTGATATTACATGAATTTAGTAAAATGAAATTTAGGAGGTGGGGATAAATTATGCACATGTATACAAATGTATAATCCGATAATACAAAATCATCCTGTAGGCTCATCTGTCCATTGATCTCTTGTCAGGTCATTTGTTTTTAGCCCCTGCACACAGGGATTTATCCCATTTCCTCGCTGCATGGTACATGTAGATACTATGAGGTTGTACTTCATGTACATGTATCATGCAACAAGGAAACTGGATAAATCCCTGTGCTCCCTCATGTTTTTGAGCTCAGAAGGTCAAGGTAACTTAATGTAGTTTTTATTATGGCTCTGCCATGTAATAGTGCATGATTTTGCCTTTAAACATGTTATATGTTTGTCCTTTCATCATTCTGTGGCATTTTTTTGAGAAGTTCTTTTTCACTGATTCAAACCAAATTTAGATTTGTGGTTACCTATCAAGAAGGGAAGAATTAGCCAATATATTTGGTGGTCAGTTACAATAAGGTCAAAGGTCAAGGTCACCAGTAAGAAAAATGAACTTAAAAGAATTGATTCCAAATGAAAATGTAACTCCAGAGCCATTATATTGGTAACTATCCAAATTAAAGTTGGATTTATGCTAATCAAAAGGGGAAAAAGCCAATTGATTTTGGGATCAAAGGTCAAGGTTACCATCAGGAAAAAGTAATAAATAGTTAGGAACTTGAGGTCAAGGTCCTTTTATCTAAAAATATCAGATGGACTTGTAAACAAATTTATTTTTTATGTTGGCCTTTAACATTGAAATTATATCAAAATTAGAAATGTCATTATACTTTGACAAGTACACAACATTCATTTTCATCGCCTACTATTTTTTTTTTTTTTTTTTACATTTTTTCATTATATTAATTACTGTATGAAACATTAAATTGAAGTTAAATGTTTACAGAAAGTATTAAAGTCGGAAAATCTCCTTAAATGTATTTGTATTATATCCAAATTTATATTATATGAATTCAGGTAAAATTAGACGCCATACTTTATTAGCCGAGTTGCAAAACTCGGCTCTTAATTTGATGTGAGACGGGCGGGCGGGCGGGCGGGCGTCTGGGCGGGCGGTTGGGCGGGCGGGAGGGCGTCAACAATTGGTTTCCGGACTATAAGTCAACTAAGAAAGAGGCTATAACAATGAAACTTCATACACTTACTCACCATTAGTCAAGGATGAGCCCTATTGATTTTGGGGTCAAAAGGTCAAAGGTCAAGGTCACAGGACTCAGATGATTGAAAATGGTTTCCGGACCATATTTCAGCCTGTATTGCACCTATAATCATGAAACTTGCCAGAAATGTTTCCCTTGAATCAAGGATGAGCCCTATTGATTTTGGGGTCAAAAGGTCAAAGGTCAAGGTCACAGGACTCAGATGATTGAATATGGTTTCCGGACCATATTTCAGCCTGTATTGCACCTATAATCATGAAACATGCCAGAAATGTTTCCCTTGAATCAAGGATGAGCCCTATTGATTTTGGGGTCAAAAGGTCAAAGGTCAAGGTCACAGGACTCGGATGATTGAAAATGGTTTCCGGACCATATTTCAGCCTGTATTGCACCTATAATCATGAAACTTGCCAGAAATGTTTCCCTTGAATCAAGGATGAAGCCTATTGATTTTGGGGTCAAAAGGTCAAAGGTCAAGGTCACAGGACTCTGTTGATTGAAATTGGTTTTCGGACCATATTTCAGCCTGTATTGCACCTATAATCATGTAACTTGCCAGAAATGTTTCCTGTGAATAGAAAATGACCACTTTTGATTTTGGGGTCAAAAGGTCAAAGGTCAAGGTCTCAGGACTCTGATGATTGAAAATGGTTTCCTGGCCATATTTTAGCCTGTATTGCACCTAAAGTCATGAAACTTGCCAATAATGATTCCCATGAATCAAGAATGACCCCTATTGATTTTGGGGTCAAAAGGTCAAAGGTCAAGGTCACAGGACTCCGATGATTGAAAGTGGTTTCCGGACCATATTTCAGCCTCTATTGCAATTATAATCATGAAGCTTGCCAGAAATGTTTCCCATGGATCAAGGATGACCACTATCAATTTTGGGGTTAAAAGGTCAAAGGTCAAGGTCACAGGACTAAGATGATTAAAAATGGTTTCCCGACTGAATTTGAGCCTGTATTGCACCTGTAATCATGTAACTTGCCAGAAATGTTTCCAGTAAATAGAAAATGACCACTTTTGATTTAGGGGTCAAAGATCAAGGTCACAGGACTTAGGTAATTGAAAATGGTTTCCAGACCATTTTTGAGCCTGTATTGCACCTATAATCATGAAACTTGCCATTAATTTTTGGGTCAAAAGGTCAAAGATCAAGGTCACAGGAAAATCTGTATCCTTGAAAATATATTACACGCTGATATAGAATAAAGAGAAGACCATTTCTTGATCCAGAAATTTTCATTTAGGACCACAAAATGTTGTTACAAACCATACACATTTCATGTTAGTCTGCATATTCATACTTACATTCCAGTTTTGCAACTCGGCATTTTGCATCTTCGATGCATTTTGAGCTTATTATGACATTAATTTTGATGTCTACAAGTACAACAATGTTAATCGCTGAGTCAACAATTAATTAAAGTAAATCAAGGTAAATGTGTCATATTAAAACATGCAAAATTGAAAATCTAAAAACACCAAAAAAATGAAGAAATGATCAGATAAATTGTAAATAAACAAGGTTTAGATTCCTAATGACAAGACCTTGACTTCTTAGAAGAACTTTCATTTGAGACCTTGACCCTTGACCTACTTTCCAAAAGATTAGAATTAGCTTTATTACTTGAACTTAAAGGGGTCAGGCTTTGATATTTAACTCGCAGATGCCTTTAACAATACCTTAAGTAGATTTAGTATACATCAACTAAAACTGATGCTTTGCAATCCAGTCATACTGTCTTTAGTGCTTTGGTGCTTACATGTATTTACAAACAAAAATCACTAGGGACCCTAACTCATTGATTGGAGGTTGAATGATGTACTGTAGATAATGTGTTGAAGGGGAACCTTACTGATTGCACAGAGGGAAAGGAACATCATGGGGAAAATTTAAATAGTTACCAACTGATAGTGAAGTTCAGAACAGTGTGGAGTAAGAATGGAGGAAATATGAAAGGAGATACTGACTGATTGAACAGAGGTTGAAATTTAGTTGAAGGGAGATGTTGAAGGGAATACTGACTGATTGAACAAAAGTTGAAATTTAGTTGAAAGGGGTGGGGGTGGAGATTGAAAGGGATACTGATTGAGCAAAGGTTGAAATTTAGTTGAATGGGATACTGACTGATTTAGCAGAGGTTGAAATTTAGTAGAAGGGCAATATTGAAGAGGATGTTGACACATTGGGCAGAGGTTGACATTTACTTAGACTGGGATATTAAAGGGGATACTGACTGATTGATCAGCAGTTGAATTGTGTAATTTTGAAGTTTTTGAAAGGAGATACTGACTGATTAAGCAGAGGTTGAAGTATAGTTGGGGGTGTTGAAGGGATACCCACTGATTGATTAGCGGTTGAATTTAGTTGAAGGGGGATATTGAAGGGAATACTGACTGATTGATCAGAAGTTGAGTTTTGTTTGAAGTTTGTTAAAGAAGTTACTGACTGAGCAGAAGTTGAAATTTAGTTGAAAGGGGATATTGAAGGAGATACTGACTGACTGAGTAGAGGGTGGAGATAGATGGGATGTGGATGTCCATTGGGATATTGACAGAGTAGAGTTGAAGTTTGGTTGGAAGGGGATGTTGATTGGGATATTGACCGATTTAGAACATGTTTTTTTTTTCCAAAATTTAATTAATTTAATTTGATTTGATTTAGAACATTTTTTTTTCAAAATTTTTCCAAAATTTTGTTACAACTATCTTCTCTTTTATGTTAACAATTTTTCATACTGGTGCAAGATCTTAATACAAGAAAATAAATGTATATCCATCAATCATTTCCTTAATTACATCTCGCTAATCTATACATCTGTCTAAATACATGTATAAACGACTCGTTAAAATGTTAATTATCGCCAGGTATCAAATGGAATGTTAGGGGATGTCTAGGGACGCTTAATTAAGACAGAAATATCACATAGACCCCCATAAGAATGGAGAATGCTACATTGTACACCTTAGTTTTGTTTATTGTCATACGAGCTGATCACCTGAGTTTATATATTGTCGTTTTATGACCTCTCTCGTTTATTTCATTCATTCGCTGTTATATAGGATCATAGACGTGGAAAAAGAATTCCCATCGTAGAAATACGTACAGGTGAACGAGTCCGTCGATCTACATATAGGGTCATTGCCTATAAAAAATAATTAACAACAGGTTTGTTTGATTTAATTATGATCGATGGCCTTGTTAAAAAATAAATTTACGAAAAGAATGCTATTTTCATGCACTAAATTAACCATGTAATGCATTTTGATTAATGGTATGTAGGAGTCACTACGTCTTTATTCTTTCGTTTCGTTACATTTTCAGTTTCCAGACGATAACTTAAAAATCTTTTTGCCTTTCGGTGCCAAATTTGGGTATAAAAACACCTATCAGGAGGGAAAGATCAGTAGATCGATGCAGACAGACTTGACTTATTTGAATAAAAACACAAACACTCAAATACACAAATTTTCGGCCCCTTGGCCTTTATCAAGTGTAAAAACGACGATCTATAATAATTCTAAATAAAATTCATCCTTGCATCTCTGGCGTTCATTGCAAAAAGTCGGTTTTTTTTTCTTGATTTTTGCAATGAACGCCAGAGAAGCAAGGATGGATTTTACTTAGAATTATTATAGATCGTCGTTTTTACACTTGATAAAGGCCAAGGGGCCGACAATTTGTGTATTTGAGTGTTTGTCTTTTTATTTGTTTCATCCCTTCCCTTCCCAATTTTAATTTTACTCATTAAGATACTCATTATTCTGAAAAAAAAAACCTTGTGGTTTTGGGGAGTCATCTACATGATGTATATGAGATTTCATGAACCATCAACTGCAAATGGTATGGTATTGGAATACAAGCAATCTTATCTGATTTCTTGTAATAAATATATACATAAAGACATAAAATGGACCATTCAAGTGGACAATGAGAGGGAGGGGTTCTTGACCACTATGTCTGAATTAGACTGGACTTTTCGCCGCACCCTCTAGATTTCTGTACGGGTCCCTGGACAGTGGTCCTCAAAATTTGTTCTGGATCCGCTCATGACAAGCCAGGTATCAATAAGGCTACCTATTCTAACTGACACCCAATTCTTCGTTTTCTCCGATGTTGGTAAATAACAAATAGATGTTATCATTCCATGTAACAGATAAAACGTGTCAGTTGTCAATGAAAAATTCATTATTAATATATCTGCACGTCGACTGGTTGTTGCTTTTCATGGGCATATTGAAATTGTCAATACTCGCATGTCACATTGATGGAATAATACAGTTAGTTTGAGCTCTATTTCATTTACAGATAGCATGGCATAAGGCGAGAATTCCGCTTTAATTATTCAGTACGTGTTTCTTTGTATTTGAAAGATCGAAATTACGAGAAAGAGGAGATCTCCAACAACACTCGGTTGCAGCACTCTCGGGGGGGGGGGGGTTACCTCTCCCACCCCTCACCTCTCCCTTACCTCCCCCTCCCTTTCACCTTTTCCTTCCCTCCCCCCCTCCCCCTCCCACCCCCTTCTCTCCCTCCTCTCGCGTCCTTTCTCCCCCTCCCTCCCCTTCCCCCCCCCTTCCTTCCCTCCTCCCCCCTCCCCCTTCTTCTCCCTTTAGCCCTGTCTACCCCTCCTCTGTGTACCGTTTAACAGTTTCAAAGAAAGAACTATTCATTTCATCATACAAATACATATTTTCACACTTATATTAGACTTTCCATGTCATCGGTGATGATGATTGTCATTGACATTCGTTTGTCGTATGTGACGGTCTGTCTGTGCACAACTCATCTGAAAGTTATTTATTCCCTTTGTATTTTGATTTGTCTGTGGCCTTGGTGTACACGTAATATTTACGTGCGGTTACATTTGGTAATTTTCTTCCTTTATCTCTGCATGCATATCTGTTTTGAGAGAATTTAATCATGTTTTGTCATTGAAAACATGGAAAATGGAGGATGATGGATTTGTACATTGTATCATTTGATATGAGTTGTAAGCATCATGACTTTCATATTTGAAATGATATTATGCTTTGATTCTCCAGGCTTTTTTTTTGTTTTGGGGCCGAATTTCGGCCCTTTCCCAATGCCTTTCCTTTACTTTCTCCCCAAAATCACTCTGAAATTCTCTAAGAGGAATTATGAAAAAATCACCTGTGAAAATAAGACTCAAGAGCTGGAAGTCAGCACAAAATGTCCTATTTTTAAGTTTTTATTCATCCCATTCTCAGTTCAAGCAAATTAATGTATTAGCAGTTAAATGATATTTTAGGGTAAAACTTTGGTGAGAATTTGAATGATTTTTTTCCCAATTTCAGCAAAATGTCGCAAATTTTCCAAAATGGGACAGGTACAGGCACCTTCCCCAAAATAAAAACATAGGTAATCACAGATTACGAAGCTCACCTCGTGGCAGCAAAATTCAATTAAAACATATTTCTAAATACATGTATATTGGCTTTTAAAGGCAAAATCATTCAAGCGGAAAAAGTAGGTCAATTTCATTTTATGAAAGTTTGATCAAAGATACATCCAATATGCAAGTTTGGTACATGAAGCACTTATACTTTGCTCAATATTGGCTTTTAAAGGCAAAATTACTCAAGCAGAAAAAGTAGGTCAAGGTCATTTTATGAAAGAATGATCAAAGATACATCCAATATGTAAGTTTGGTACATGTAGCACTTATACTTTGCTCAATATTGGCTTTTAAAGGCAAAATCACTCAAGCAGAAAAAGTAGGTCAAGGCCATTTTATGAAAGTTTGATCAAAAATAAATCATATATGCAAGTTTGGTACATGTAGCACTTATACTTTGCTCAATATTGGCTTTTAAAGGCAAAATCACTCAAGCAGAAAAAGTAGGTCAAGGTCATTACATGATAGTTTGATCAATGATACATCCAATAAGCAAGTTTGGTACATGTAGAACTTATACTTTGCTCAATATTGGCTTTTAAAGGCAAAATCACTCAAGTGAAAAAAGTAGGACAGATGCTGCATCTGATGCATGGATCCATCTCAGCATCCAAAGATGAATCACTTGTGCAAGTTTGGTTACTGTAGCATTACAACTTGGTCAGCTACCCCAAACTTCTTAACCAAGTCACTCAAGCGGAAAATGTAGGTCAGATGCTGCATCTGATGCATGGGTTCACCTCAGCATCCAAAGATGAATCACTTGTGCAAGTTTGGTTAATGTAGCATCAGTACTTTGTCAGATACTGAGCTACCCCAAACTTCTTAACCAAGTCACTCAAGCGGAAAATGTAGGTCAGATGCTGCATCTGATGCATGGGTTCACCTCAGCATCCAAAGATGAATCACTTGTGCAAGTTTGGTTACTGTAGCATCAGTACTTTGTCAGATACTGAGCTACCCCAAACTTCTTAACCAAGTCACTCAAGCGGAAAATGTGGGTCAGATGCATTATCTGATGCATGGGTTCACCCCAGCATCCAAAGATGAATCACTTGTGTAAGTTTGGTTACTGTAGCATCAGTACTTTGCCAAATACTGAGCTACCCCAAACTTCTTAACCGGACGCGGACACGGACACGGACGCGGACGCGGACGCGCGGGGGTATAGCATAAGCTCACTCAACTTCGTCGAGGTGAGCTAAAAAGAACCTTGTTCTCATTTGAATTCACATGCTGTCTTAGAATTAGGGGCATTTTATTTCAAAAACACAATTAACGTAGAAAAGACTTAATGTGTATCTGTAAATATCGTTAACATAGGATAGGGATTTACAAAATGCATGGTTTGCCGCTGGGTAAGCATGATCAATGATTATAACAGAAAGTTACCTATGTAATATATGGGGTTGGCGCATGCTAAGGCGTCAGGTAGGGATGCTCTTATCCCACGGTAATCCTAATGATCTCATTTAACCGTAATTAGTATGCAATGCAGAAATTGTAAGCATATTTGTCTTCCTGTAGATTTTATTTTTAAAGATCTCAAGTCATGAGTTTCACAGAATTTTGCATGGAATATGGATGTATTAACAATGAAATTAATGTCGCTTAACACAAGGACGTTTTATACGAATGCTTTAGTTGGGCGTCTGTATGTCCGTCTGTCGGTTTGTCCGTCTGTCTGTTTGTCCGTCTGTCGGTTCGTCCGTCCTTCGGTTTGTCCGTCTGTCTATTTGTCCGTCTGTAAGTTTGTCCGTCTGTATGTTTGTCCGTCTGTCTGATAGTCACTCTTAACTATACAAATATGGACATCGTTTTAAATTCTTTCTAATTTTATCTTAGTTTTTTTTCACTCGGAACTTAAAAAAAAATTATGAAATTGTTATTACAAATATGCATACAGAAACTTTGCTGAAACCGCACACACGAAGAATCGATATCAGGGATAACAAGATTGTGGTGAGGATAAAAAAAGAATTATATAAAAGGAATTTTTGACAAATTGGGGTTGGTTGAGTTGGGGAGATTGCTTTAATTAAAGTTTACTCGTTTCTTCTCTGAAAGAGTTTATTGAATTGGATATGGTATAAATGAAAATTTAGTAGAATCCACTTTTCCTAGTCAGGAATCTTTACAATGAATTGACCTCCGTTGATCTCTGTCGATCTTCTATACATGATTCCTTATCAGTTGTTGATATAAAATAGGATAGTCAGGGAGCGCTTTATATCAAAACGGATGAACAGATGGTGAAAGGGGGAGGATCTAAGTATTTTAGTAGACATAAGTCCGTTTTAGCTCGCTGAGATAAAGCTGATGTCATACCCCGTGGTCGTCATCCATAGACAAAACTTAAACCTGGGCTATATATGAAATGAATAGATATTTAAGACCAAGGCAAAATCAAACTATTTACTCGTATTTTCACTGTGACCTTGACCCTCGGGTCGTAGGCAACAATTCTTCGAAATACAATTCAAATCCCATCTTCTCGAGACGAGTGTACGTATTATCTTACACTTGTCTGGAGCAGATTTTCAAATCCTTACAGGAGTAATGAGTAAACGTCTTTCAGTATTTAGCTATCTCTTTTCATTGTGGCTTGATCTTGCAGATTATATGACCTTCCTTCACGAATATGACACACCCTTGGATCCTGGGCAGCAATTCTTTCAGCGCGTAAAATGTTTTGACCTGGTCACTATTGATGTAAAGACGGATAAGATCAGATTTCACCAATTACTATCCATGTACATAGTGACCTTAAACTTAAGGATGTGACCTTGGTTTAAGGTTATGATGCACCTTTGAAGTCTTAACAACAATTCTATGCAGGAATTGATGATCCGACGTACAAATACCGAATGACAGGCAGATCATATACGACAAACCCCCCATACACACACTTCTCATGTCAGACAAAACGCACGTCGAAGGTCGAAAGAGACGGAGACTGGTTATCCGGTTTATGGCTTACATCCCTCCATCTTGTCTGGTCACCTTGGCCTAGATATTATCATTGATGAAATATTGTGACAGTAAAGGGTATCATGCCTGGATAGTTCAGTTGGTAAGAACGTCTGCCAAGATAGCAGAAGGTCTTGGGTTCGATTCCCGGCCCGGTCACATCTTTTCCTCTCCTGTTACAATATCAAACAAACGTACATCTGTTTTCTTCCACCACTGATTTAAACCTGACAAACAAAAATCATTCTGGATAATAAATGTATAACAGCTGTACCTGACACGCTGATGTCTGTGACGTTTATCTTGTTTAGCTGGTATAAGTGAATTATCCAAGTTTCACCTCGATTAGCCTTTAAGAATAAGTAGTTAATGCAAAATTCGATTTCCTTTATCCTGGTATCTGCTATTATATCATGAGCTTTTTTCGTTGCTTTTGAAGCGTTCTATCTGAAATGAATGAATTCTGAATCCCTGTAAACAGTCATACTCATCTTGACGTTGCTAGATTTACTCTCTCTTCCCTGTAAACAATTTGATCTCTCTCTCTCTCTCTCTCTCTCTCTGCGCCATATGATACGAAAGGAGGGTCCTTGTCGATTTTGGGTCAAAAGTCAACCTTAGCAGTTGTAGATGTGTCATACCGGTGTATTTTTTTAAAAAAGGATGTCATGAAACTTAACAAATTTGTTGTGCTAGTATATGACCTTAAGAGACGCCCTTCAAAATTTGCGGTCACATATCAACTCAGTTTAAATGGAAAGCTGCGACCCCCCTCGTTGTGTTGACCAAAATATAAAAAGGTCAAGGTCGTGTAGTAAGTGCAAGGAGGGGGGTATTCTTCACTTTTAGTTCTTGTAAAATTATACAGCAAATTGTTGCAATTACAGGAGAAACATCTGGACAACTGCTCATCATATATTAAAGTCTATTCAGCAGATTCTTGTATGTGTGCCGACCACTGTCTATTATATAATAATAAAAGCATATTCAGCATATTTTCCTGCATGTGTGCCTGTATAGGTAATTAGAAGGGGAGACGATGACAGAGTTTGCCCCATTTCACACGGTACCTGGGTTTGACTGATTTTGGGTCTGTCACCCGTTTCATCCATTACAGACGCCAGACGAGCTACGTACGTGATGATTGTCACATACACAAAGTGATAGAAGGTCATTGATACCTGGGTCATCTCACTTATAACAAATGATAATATTTCTTGAGACTCTGAGTGAACGTTATCTTTTGAGAGGGTCAAGGTGAAGAGGATCGTTTCAGCGTTATGATGGGAATAATGATAATGTACGTTAGGTCTCAGGGCAGAACTTTTTAATGTCGGCTTCTGATTTTGATGAATTTGCACTTTGTCAAATTTGTCAAACTTTACCCGCTCCTTATTTTAAGATATAAAAAGAGTCGAGGGTATGGAATGATTCCATGGCTAAAAGATTTAGAAAGTATTCTTTCGATTTCTTTTTCTTCAGCCTACCATGTACATGTACCATGGGAATAAAAACACAATCGGTTAATGTATGCTCATTTGTGATGATATTTAAAGAAAACTCGGAAAGTTCCTGCTTTGGAATGCAAATATGAAGTTTTAAACAAAAACGGTGAAGGTTCTATGCATTACAATTTACCTTGGCCGTTTGTGGTTTTCATTTTGTCATAAATCTTTATAAAATTAAGGTGTTATGACAAGTGAATTATATTTAGCACGTATTTTACAGACTTAATTTTATATCAGAAGGATTTCGTTCTGACAGTGTTTTAATTTTAAAGGAACCCTCCTCCTAAATGTGCATTAATTATGACTCCCTGACTCATTTAAAGCAAACTACATGTATATTCTCTCATTGTCCTGTATCATCCTAGAACACTTTGTATCCTTTCAACATCCTGTGCAATCCTAGAACGTTTCGTATCCTTTCACTATCCTGTGCAATCCTAGAACACTATGTATCCTTTTACTCTCCAATTTGTACCCTTTCACTATCCTGTGCCATCCTAGAACAATATGTATCCTTTTACTATCCTGTGCCATCTAAAACAATTTGTATCCTTTCATTATCCTATACTATCCTACAATTTTTTTAACCTTTCACTATCCTGTGCCATCATAGAACAATATGTTTTCTTTCATTATCCTGTGCCATCCTTGAACAATTTCTATCCTTTCACTATCACGTGCAATCCTAGTACAATTGGTATCCTTTCATATCCTTTGCTACCTTTGAGCAAACTATATCCTTTCAATATTTCATACTACCATAGAACTACATAAATGCATCCTTTTACTATCCTGTGCCATCCTAGAACAAAATGTATCCTTTCCCTATCGTGGACTGTCCTAGTACAATTTGTATCCTTTCACTATCCTATACTATCCTACAACAGATTATATCCTTTCACTATCCTATGCCATCCTAGAACAAATTGTATCTTTTCACTATCCTGTGCCATCATAGTACAATTTGTATCCTTTCACCTTCCTAGAACAAAATATCCTTTCACCCCCCTGTGCTATCCTACAACAAACTGTGTCCTTTCACTATCATCTGCTACTAGTATGTTAAACGTCTTCAAATTCAATAGCATAAATTAAGAACAGATAAATTTGCAGCATCTTAGAACAATTTGTATCCTTTCACTTTCTGTTGCCATCCTAGAACAATTTGTACCCTTTTGCCATCCTGTGCTATCCTAATACAATTTATATCCTTTCACTATCCTGTACCATCCTAGAACAATTTGTATCCTATCACTATCCTCTTCCATCCTAGTACAATCTGTATCCTTTCACTATCCTTTGGCACCCTAGGTTAATAATCTGTATCCATTCCTTGTCTTAAGCAACCCTAAGATAATCTGTTTTGACTATCTTGTACCATCCTAAAGCAAACACATCCTGCAGTCACTATCCTTTCATTGTCCTTCCACTTTCCTGTATCTTTTCATTATCTTGTGATTTCCTGAAACAAATTTGTAACCTTTCACTTTTCTATTTTGTTTTTCTATTGAATTTTTTTTATGTCAATTGTATTTTCATTACTTTAGTACTTTGTTTTTGTCTTGGTACATGTATTATACATTTGTACCAATTATCAATTTATAACTATAATAGCATACACAATTTCTCTAATCAAGCACTTTCAAACAATTTGGAACAAGTTAAAAGAAACCTTTCCATCTTGACCAGAAACATTACAGCAGAAAAAAATCTTCCTTTACATAATTACCACGGTATATATATACTGTTACATAGTGAGTCTTTGGGGAATACAGAGTTATTTACCCTTACAGATGGTATGTGACGTGCATTGTGACGTCATGAAAATGGTATGGTAACATCGATTTTACACCGTCATTTCCCAGACTTTTAGGACTGTTTCCATAGAATTTGATGAAGTCATAATCAGTCTATGTCAGATACCATCTCAAATGGGAAGTAACTCTGGTTTTCAAAAATAGCGAATACACATCTGATTTGCAGCTTTTCATGTCTTTGGCTTTGTTTATTATGTGTATTGGAAAATCTACAAAGTATTAATTAAGTTACCATTATCAGTACTCTGTGAAATATTTTATGTACTAAGTATGTTTTATTACAGAGATCCAATGATCTGAATGAAATCCAGGAAGAGGGAGATGGCGCTAATCCACCCAGAGAAGAGCGGCATGTTCTCCATCAGCGCAATCCCCTAGATTCCTTATCCCAAGCACCAAAACACCAAAGAGAGGCTCATCACCAGAAAGAGGCTCATCGCCAGAGAGAGGCTCACCATCAGAAAGAGGCTGTGCATCAGCCTCAACATGTAGAGAAAGTACATAACGTAAATCAAGTTGTCAGACAACAGCAAGATGTTGATGATGAACCTGGAGACATTGAATGGAAAGAATTTGATGAAAAATCATATGTAGATAAAAAACGGTGTACTGCTGGACAGGACTGCTATGTCAGGAATAAGTTCAACCAGTTAGCAAGTGATAACACAAAGAGTAATAGGCATGTCCCAGATACCAGGCATAACCTGTAAGTGTTCATATCAATCAAATGTTTCTTCCTCAGGGAAATATATGCACAACCAATGTAATTCCCCGAGATGCAACTATTAAAAGAAACGTGCTGCATTTCGTATGTTAACACTCATGATGTCACAATGCATAATATGTAAAGAAACATGCCATGAGGGCTGTTCTAACCTGTAAACTAAACCCGCGATGATCTGAATTTTAACGTCACCCTATTACCTAAAAAACGCAATTCCAGAAAACAAGAATGAAACAGACAACCATGGTGCATATATATAGAATAAATGTCATAATTTATGTTTTATTACGGGTAGTCAACACACAGCAATTGCATTTATCCACGCATTACATGTACAATAAATGCACTTGCCATGTGATGCATACCCGCAAATTATTCTCTATACAAACACTCAAATACACAAATTTTTGGCCTCTTGGCCTTTATCAAGTGCAAAAGCAAGAATGTATACATTTAAAAGTAAAGTAAAATTCATCCTTTGCATTATACATGTTTTTTAAGTGTTCACTGCACATTCAGTGATTTTGCATTGAATGGCTATAATGGAAAGGATGAATTTATTTACATGATGAATATATACATTGTTGTTAAAGGACAAGGGTTCAGATATTTGCACTTTTGAGTATTTGTGTGTTTTTATTGTGATTTTAAAGTTGCCAATGTCAGTCTCTAGAATGTGTGATATTGATCGAGAAAAATGTCACATTTTAATAGGAATGTTACTATGGTTATATCTAACAATAAGTCTTAATTTGTTTTGAATGCCTAACATTAGTGATGAGCAATCGTACAAATTTTACTATCGATTATCGGGGCACTATTGGAAACTAACTATTGATTGATTATCGGAACTATCGAATTTTGAAAAGTCATGTTCAAAACTAGTGAGATACCACTGAAGATGCTGCCTTTTTAACATACACATACACTGCAAATGTATAGAAATTTAACTTCAAACTAAAATTAACAATTTAATTTGTTTTTCTTGACCATTGTTATTTTTTGTACGCTTAGCTTGATTTCATTTTGATTCCTTTTCACGAAAACAATTTGGTTATAGTTGCCTTTTATCTCTGAGTGACAATCGATCGTCAATTTTAATATCGATTATCGAAAATCGAAGGGGTTTCAAAGATTGACTGTCGAAAGTCGGCGACTATCGTCACATCAATCACTACCTAACATAAAGCTTTTCTTTGTCTAAATCAAAGTTCAAACATATACACAATACAATAATTATCTAAGGAAGAAAAATAACACAAATACATTGTATTGTGAATAAAAAACACAAACAAGAACCATCATTTACTTCAATTTTTTGCAAAAGAAATTAACATTACAGTGACCTTTTCTGTGGAAGACAAAAAAAAAGATACAAAATGCATATTTTTTTGCATGAATTAATTAGGCATTCCAAATGATGGATTTATGTGTCATGAGTGATTGAAGAAGTAATTGTAAATATGTCATTAATTTGATGTGTAATGATTATCGTAATAAATGTAAAGGATGATCTATCTAAAATGTCTACAGAGTAATTGACAGTGCATGTACTAAAATTACGCTGTTTTGAACAACATGTTGGAATATTTTGCTCCGGATTAAAATATGTTTTCTGAATGCATCTCAAAATATCTTTGAACATTGTAGATTCTAATGTCACAAGTCAATAATTTATGATCATTGATCAGGGCTTTCATGTGATACCATCCATGACTTTTGGCTAAGTGATCTCTGTGGCCTTGAACTTCAACTTAATTTCTATAAAATTTTAACCTTGGTTAAGTGATTAGGGTAATGATTTTGTTCTTCAAGAAATATTGACTTAATTTGTAGTTTCCTATTAATTCAAATTATTTCATAAAAATTGTATATGGGTAAGACAAAGTGTCCAGTGGGGCCATTTCTGAATATAGGGAATGGCCATTGGGAAAATTAACAACGTTTGGGAATATTTTGGGACGTACATATATAAAAGTAAAATGACCATTATACAATCCAAAGTTCAGAAATGAATGTTTTATCAAATGTCTAAATTCTTTATATGCTTAAAAAACTATGGCAAATAATTAGTTAATTTGCTACTTTTGAACCAGTAAATTTCATTAATTATAGTGATAGTTCCATCTATTTACGATTGGGAAATTTTAGAGCCAAAATATGGAAATTGGGAATGGGGCCGAATAACGGCCCCAAAAATGAGCAAAAAAATCCCTGACACGCATATATCTCTCTCTTTTAAGAATTTTTCGTCAGAATTTTATGAAAATTGTGCTGAATTAATGAAAATGAATTATATTACAGTAAGACTAAGAGCATGATAGACATAATCTCTAGATCATGAACTATATATCAAGATGTTTATTTCAGTTGTAAGGTGGAGAGATTTAGGAGTAACTTAGACCCAACAAGTGTCGTTATAACTTTTCATAATGAGGCAAGATCCACCCTCCTTCGAACTATAGTCAGGTAAAATTATGTCTTATTTATTCACAAGTATGAGTATTAAGTCATAAACCAGGTTTAGATAAAGTTAATAGTCACCATGAACATGTATCATTATTGACATGTTACAAAGATTTCAATAAGAGTTGGCACCGGGTAAAATATTGACGACAGAAATCTCCGATTAGAATATTTGATGTCCTATAAATGGTACATGTTTAAAAATTTTGAAGTGTGCCAGTATTTTGATTATTATGAAGAAATTTATTTGAGTTATTTAAAATTTTTATCATTTCAGTGTGTTTAACAAGAGCCCTGACCACCTCATACGGGAGATAATATTAGTAGATGACTTCAGTGATGACCGTAAGTATACAACTTATGATAAAATTTTCGCAAGACCTTTTCACAACAAGGTTCACTTGTGTCTTTTCGTGTAATGTTTCATCCACTCAAGACCATTAATGACCGCTCCAAACCGTGGCATGTACTGCTGCACTGTGACATCATTTCATTGTTTTGAGTGGATAAAATACCATACAAAGATGCATTATCACACTTTGTACTAATTTTAGCCAATGACGTCATAGTATGACAGTCACATGGTGTCCTACCTTGATGCTGAGGTAGGTCACTAAATTTTTAATCGTCAAGAATTAAAAATAAAATGTTAAAAAATGGTTCTCGACGTGATTAATTCGTTATAGGGTTAATTCCTGTCATACTTCCTACTCAAAGTAGGTGTGTAAATGTGTGGGAGGTTCGGCTTACGACCTCATCCTCCACAAATTTACACACCTACTTTGAGTAGGAAGTGTGACAGGAACTAATCCTATAACTAATAAAAGTGGTCTGAGTGAACCTTATCATGAAAGGGTCTATACATTAGGCAAAAAAAGTGCCAGAACTAATGCAAAAGCCTAAATTTCAAATGATGCAATTCTTAATATCATGTTATACCTTTTTACTTTGAGGGCTCTAAAGACAGCAAAAATGTGCAGCTGTCTTCATTGAAGTATTTGGCTGCTATTTCTTGTCATCTTTTGTTTGTTAGATATTCTATGATTTATGTATTTATGATCTTTACAGCATCTGATGGGGAGGAGCTTGCAAAAATAAAGCGGGTCAAGGTCATTCGTAATGAAAAGAGAGAAGGTTTAATGAGGTCAAGGGTCAAGGGCGCTGACATTGCCAAGGCTAAGATCCTGACCTTCTTGGACAGTCATTGTGAATGTAATGAGGGATGGCTAGAACCTCTGCTGGACAGAGTTAAAGGGGTAGGCACAGAGTTTTCTGCATTATATTATGAAATAGTTGGATTTTGCAATGCTTAATTTGTAATTCGAATGCAATAACGTTGAATTTCATTGGTTGTCTGCTGTTAAAAAAAAAAAAACAAGAACAGACGTGCATCTAACATTGCTATTGTCACATTTTGCCTTATATTTGCAAAAGTAGAGGTATTGCATTAGAATTGGAATAACTATATTCTGACGTTATATTTGCAGCCGGCAAGTGCTGATTTTTCAGTGCAAACCTCCAGTTTTCTGGCTCCACTAACGTTAGAAAAACACAGCAAAGATAAGATCAGAATTTAGTTATTCCTTAAGTAGAGGAATTGATCCTTTTGATTGCAGGAATTAAAGTGCTAAGTTATTGTCACAAACGTGCTTCAAACCTAAAAACGCATTGTGACTTTGTAACCAGAAGGGCCTGGAGACTAGATAATTCAGTCACAAATCTTAATTTACTGAAAAAATAAACTGGGCGTGATTAGTACTTAAAACTTGATATGTTGATATAGGGATGATACATATAATTTTAAGATGATATTTGTTTATTTCAGGATAGACGGAGAGTTGTTAGTCCTATCATAGACGTTATAAATATGGATAACTTTGAATATATCGGTGCCTCAGCTGATTTGAAAGGAGGTTGGTTTTCTTCTTATTTGGAATTTGTACTTTCAATTCATTGAAGTAGAAAATTTAGATTTCATGTTTAGATATTTGAAGATTCTTGCATCGCTTACATGTATTTGCCTATCTTGACATTGCACCTGATCACGAACTTAACATTGTGACGTCAAAAATTTCTAAAATCTCAAGCAATTTTTATTTTCATTTGAAATTTGTTCATATCATATCATAGAACTGAATAAAATTATGACTAATTGGATGGTTGAAAAGATTTTCTCTTCACTATAAGTCTACTACTGACAAAGCCATAGGGGAATCCTAGTTTTTCTTCATGAAATACCAGACATTAATCTTGATTCCCAATCCCTTCCATATTAAAATATATTATGTACTGTTGGATCGTACTCTACATACAGTATGTCTGGCAAGAAAAACTAAAAGTTCAGAAAAAAATTATTTATACAATGTCATCACCTTTGCCCACAAGACCACTATAGACATATTTCTGTCTGTTTCTATTCAGGGTTTGATTGGAATTTAGTATTTAAGTGGGATTATATGACGCCAGAGGAGAGAAATAAAAGAACAGATCATCCTATAGATCCTATCAGGTATAGTAATATACAATTATTGACTGGGAATGAGGGCAATATATGATTTATTGGACCTTCAGACAAAATATAGCCCTCGGCATTCGGCCTCTGCCAATATTTTGTCTTCAGGTCCAACAAATCATATATTGCCCTTATTCCCAGTCAATAAATGTATATTACTTTATTGTTATACCTTACTTCGACGAACCGATTGGCCTGGCATGTTTACATTCATTTTTGTCTATAAGAGTGCAGAAAAATAGGTAGAGTTGTGACGTTTATCTGTCAGTGATTTTTGAACTACATGTATTGCCCTAGGGCCAATATTGATGTAACTATTGACTGCTTGGTCAAATATACAAATTTAATGGAATTTTTCCTAAGGAGATTTTATATAGAGGTATTGATGAGGGTATAACAATTTAGGATAAATAGTATCATACTAATATATTACAAACAACCTCAAAAGGGGGACAACATGGAATATGACATGAGTGAAATTTTATATTATTTTGAACAAAACTGTTTATTACATGTATTTTATAGTTCTTTTCTTTTACTGAAGTAAATACTTTTACTGAGGTAAATACTTTTACTGAGGTAAATGCAATTGTTTAGCTCCCTTAAAGGACAGTATTTTTTTCTGGACCTTAGGGGAGCTTAAAACTCAAAGCTTCTTAAAGCCCAGATCTAACCTCACATTTGTGTATTATTCACACAAAAATAAAGTTAAAATTTCTACTACTGGTATTTAGGTTTTGTTTTCCAATTACGGAAGAGATCAAGAAAACGAAAATTCTTTTCATATGGAATTTAAAATTATTAAACTTATTTTATTAGAATCCCTTCTCCGAGCTAAACCACCTTTAAAAATTGAAAACTGATATTGTATTTATACCCAATACACAGAACTCCTATGATTGCTGGAGGACTGTTTACCATAAGTAAGGACTGGTTTGAGGAAATAGGAAAATACGACATGAAGATGGATGTGTGGGGTGGAGAAAATCTAGGTAGGTAATATTTAATCTAATGTATCAAATATTATACAATTATGGACTTTTAACTCAGTGTATATGATGTGATATTGATTTACAATGGAAATATTGACTGAGGCATATGTATATACATGTACTGAGTTAAAAGTCCATAACTGTTTTATTCTATAATTTCAAATATGATTCACTATAAATAACAATGCCATGTGCAGAAGTTAGTGGGGGTAACCCCGGTCTTTTTTTAAACCATGGTATGCGGTAATTTATTCAGGAGCATCGATGATCAGCCAATTAGAGAGTCACTATTTATAGTTTATAGAATGATATGCATGGTATTATGGCTTTACATTGAATTGCAATACCTTTTAAGGTTTTTACAAAGTTTTTTTTTTTTTTTTTTACATTTTTTGTATAGTATATGATTGTAAGGAAGAGTTTAAGTTAAAGTCAGCTAATGTAAGTTTGAAAATGTACATGTAATCAGTATTTGTAATTTAGCTCTAGTATTTTTATGAAAAATTCAAATATATCCATACATTACACATTATTAATGTGTGCACATGTAGTATAACTTTCAACTCTGCCTAGAATAGTACAATGTTATACTTTTATATCTAAGAAAATTGTCAGGAAAGCAGTGTTGAAACGCTTAATTTTGTGTAACATTTTTTTCATTCTATCTCTTTCAGAGAAATGTTTCACTTTAAATTTTGTGTATAATTTAACAGAGATATCGTTCAGAGTATGGCAGTGTCATGGAGCGTTAGAGATCATACTGTGTAGTTGGTCATGTACAGTGAATATATAATGTAATTTTTGTGTATGATTTAACAGAGATATCGTTCAGAGTTTGGCAGTGTCATGGAGCGTTAGAGATCATACCGTGTAGTAGAGTCGGTCATGTACAGTGATATATAATGTAATTTTTGTGTATGATTTAACAGAGATATCGTTCAGAGTATGGCAATGTCATGGAGCGTTAGAGATCATACCGTGTAGTAGAGTCGGTCATGTACAGTGATATATAATGTAATTTTTGTGTATGATTTAACAGAGATATCGTTCAGAGTTTGGCAGTGTCACGGAGCGTTAGAGATCATACCGTGTAGTTGGTCATGTACAGTGAATATATAATGTAATTTTTGTGTATTATTTAACAGAGATATCGTTCAGAGTATGGCAGTGTCACGGAGCGTTAGAGATCATACCGTGTAGTAGAGTCGGTCATGTACAGTGATATAATGTAATTTTTGTGTATGATTTAACAGAGATATCGTTCAGAGTATGGCAGTGTCACGGAGCGTTAGAGATCATACCGTGTAGTAGAGTCGGTCATGTACAGTGATATAATGTAATTTTTGTGTATGATTTAACAGAGATATCGTTCAGAGTATGGCAGTGTCACGGAGCGTTAGAGATCATACCGTGTAGTAGAGTCGGTCATGTACAGTGATATAATGTAATTTTTGTGTATGATTTAACAGAGATATCGTTCAGAGTTTGGCAGTGTCATGGAGCGTTAGAGATCATACCGTGTAGTAGAGTCGATCATGTACAGTGATATATAATGTAATTTTTGTGTATAATTTAACAGAGATATCGTTCAGAGTATGGCAGTGTCATGGAGCGTTAGAGATCATACCCTGTAGTAGAGTCGATCATGTACAGTGTATATATAATGTAATTTTTGTGTATGATTTAACAGAGATATCGTTCAGAGTATGGCAGTGTCACGGAGCGTTAGAGATCATACCGTGTAGTAGAGTCGGTCATGTACAGTGAATATATAATGTAATTTTTGTGTATTATTTAACAGAGATATCGTTCAGAGTATGGCAGTGTCATGGAGCGTTAGAGATCATACCGTGTAGTAGAGTCGGTCATGTGTTCAGGAAGCAGCATCCTTACACCTTCCCTGGAGGTAGTGGAAATGTCTTTGCCAGGTACTTTGGGCATAAGTGGATGGATTGTGATTATGTCAACTTATTTTGGAAATTTGTAAAGAATTGCATCTTTGAGTTATATCATGAAGTCCTGTTCCTTCAGGATGTATCCTGTGCTTATCATATATTGAAGTAATGACTGTCTTACATGTACTTTGTGCGTTCATGGATCTTTAATTCTGGTTGGTCATATGCAAAGTCCGTGAATCCCAGAGTGATTCTCGAAAAATTTCTAGGTACAGTATGGCATGAATAATGTGCATATTAAATGCTATAAATGTCAAAAGTATCTGAACGTTGGTAAATTCTCCATACTTTTAAAACTAAAATGTGATATCATAATGTCAACCAGAATTATAGGTTATACATGTATATCCCTTTGCCATACTGGTGCTTTTAAACATGGAGATTCTTCTGTAATATGGAAACATTGTGCATTGTTGCAACAATTCTGATTTGTTAAAACTTCCCAGTATACTGTATCCATACTTTGATGTCATATCCCGTAATTTTGCTATAATTGTGAAGTCAGCACAGATTACATATTATTGAAAAGTCAAGTAGTGAACGGTTTACATGTATTATGCATGAATTTTTACCTTTACACCTCAAAATGATTGAAAATTCATGAAAATCGGCTTTAAACAAATTTCAGAAAGAATCTGTCCTAAGGAGTTTGAGTTAGATAAGTTGAAAAATATTATGGACCGATATAATGAAGACTTGGTGATAAGATTATGATCTGTGAAATCTATATACCAGTGTATGACATGTAATACTGTATTTCCAGGAACACACGTAGAGCAGCTGAGGTTTGGATGGACAGTTATAAGGAGTTTTACTTTGCTGCCGTACCCTCGGCAAAACTGGTTGACTTTGGAGAGTAAGTAATTTCTTGACAAGTAAAGGATGTTTTTTATCAAAACGGAATGAAAGAGTGTTAATATGACTTCAAACTCAAATTTTGTATGTTATTGTGTTTGTGCCATGCTAATTGTTCGGCTACCTCTTTGGCTATGACATTCAAAGAGTAGATGTACCACTCATGTAGTCTAATAGACTATTTACATATTACTGCTAGACTTGCATTATACACACACTGAGACCCAACATCATAACTTTGGATGTTATTTCTTACTATGACATCACAGTAAAAAGTTACATCAAATGGTAAGGTCTCAGCTGTAAAAAATGAAAATCTTCTGATTTAATGTGAAAATCGTCTGTTGTGATGCTAGTTAAGTCGTTGGAAAGACTGTATTTTGTATACATTATATGTTACCACATGTATATAAAGGAGGTCATACATGAGTTTGGAATTTTCGTGCTTATCTTTAACGTTTTTTAAACACTTTTCAAATAGACTCTTGATTTTAGTGATATCTTTATCATCTATAAATTCAAATGACCCCCAACTTTAACATTACACCCTATGGAAAAATCCAAAAATTCACATTTTTACATTGTAGAAACATTTTTAACCAAAAATATATTTGAACCTGTATTAGCTTTACCCAATGTGCAATTATATGAAAAGAAAGTATGGGGTATCCAAGCATAATTTTCTCCGATTTTGGACCAGAGGTACAATCTACCTTAAATAATCAATTGATTATTTGCAGTATATCGGAGAGAGTATCATTAAGACAGAAGCTGCAGTGTAAACCGTTTAGATGGTACCTGGAAAACGTCTATCCTGAACTCAAGTAAGTACATTATTATTTTAATACATATTTATTCTATCCACAGTGCCTGCATGCAAGGGAGTTATAAATGCAAACAGATATCAGTATTATGTGCTTTTGAATTATATTCAAACTGGCCATTTATATTTTAAGAAATTCTGATAGCATTTGATATTTCTATGATTTCCAAGTTCCAAAACCTATAAATATAATTATGTGAAATTGAACATAATCTTACCTAGGAATCTATCATTATAGTTTGAATCATGTCCAGGCCTTTAGAATTATTTTCACAAGCTGATTTTGAAATATGCCATTCATATTCTTTTACTCGTACTTCTGTGACAGGCTCTTTCCTTTGAAACCTTATGACCTTGACCTATTGAAAAAGAACTTAAAATAGTATATCTCTGGTATCATTACATTGTATTCTTTCTGGTAAGGCCTTTTTTTTAGACACCAAATATTCTGACCTTAAAATCTTTTAAACATGTTGGCTTATTGCTCTTAATTTGTAAGCTATAAATATCTGCTGACATAGGCATGATATTTCACAAAGTTAACACCTCTTGCTCAAAATGGTTTTCATTTTGATGAGGTTTGTGTTGTTGTGTTATAAGTGGCTCATTAAAAAAGAAATTAATTAATCAGTGTTAATGCAAAAGAGTGTCTTAATTTGGCTACTGATTTGTTTTTTGTGCAAATACATGTATTTATTTGAAATTGGATAACATTGTTTGAAATCAGCTTCTGTTATTGCACAATTGCAATTTCTTTGACATATATTAAGCTAAAATCCCTATTGTTGGGAACAGAAAAAAATTCTGAGTCCATACTCAGGAAAGAGACCATACTCAAGAATATTGTAGAAACAGGAATTCATGGAAAAGTCTCCAGATATTTGCTTTAAAATTTATCCGATTTTAGAAATTAAAGGAGGGAGCACCATACTATTAAAATTATTCTTTTAACTTTGAATCAAATTAGCTTTAAAAAGTACCAGTCACTGAGGAGGAATCATTTTCCAAAACATGCCTTCTGTTGCACGGCATTTAGAAAATGTCTGTCCACAAGGCTGCTCTCTGGCTGTAGAGTTGGATACTCCGTTTCTCTTTAATAGAAAGTGCAATTTACTGTCCGTGTAGGTCACTTTGGAAATCGGAAAACTGAAGTTTTGACTTATTTGTAGGAATATTTTTGGATTAAATTCAGAATATGTGATACTTGTAGATTCAGTCTTTCCGAAAACTTTTTTCAGCCATTAGCCTGAAGATAATTCAGTTTTTTGTATAGTTTCTGAAAGAATTTAGCCCAGCAAAAATTTGGTAGCCTCGGGCGTCGGGCTAGTGAGTTTTGGTAAAGATTGTAGATCTCAAACTCATGGAGAGTGTTCTACTGGTTGCACAAACATATAACTTACACCGTTAGTTACAAGATTTCAATATCTATTCCACTACATGTATTTGAATTTCAATCAGAAATTTTGCAGACAAAATAGACAAAACTTCAATTTTTCCATTTCCAAAGGGAGCTGCTCTGACAGAATTGAGCAAGACAGTAACAAAGCATTTTGATTATTGCTTATACATGTATTTGTATTACGGCATGATGTTGTACTTACTGACAATCAGGGTTCCGGGGCGTGAAGATGTGGCTTTCGGCAGTATACAGCAGGCTAACATGTGCATGGATACCATGGGTAACTTTGCTGGCGGCACGCTCGGAGTATTTCCTTGTCATTTTGCTGGCGGAAACCAGGTCAGTTTGTATAAGATACTCTTGCTTCCTGATTGTTATCTATCATTTTACAGCATGTTGTATATTTAGCATGTTGAGTATGGTAATTTATAAATAACTTTTACTGAAGTTTGTTCATATAATTTCTAATAGACTATTAGTTTATTCTTATGCTATTGTCATGTAATGGTTGAGGCATTTGTCCTGTCATTTCTTCACTTTTTCTCCTTCAATACATGTTTTTAAAATAACTAGTGAACTTGTCAAGGTATTTTTTAAAAATAAAATCTAGATACATGTACTTGAAAACTTTCAATTACAGCTCTTGATCATTTAGTCAATAGGCTAAGGGTCAAGTTTACTGTTAGGAAAAATACTGGTTTTCAGACATTAGCACAAGAATTATTTTACTTATCTGAACCATATTGATTTTGGGTCAGTCAGGCAAAGGTCAAGGCCACTGATAGGAAAAACAGGCCTTAAATTGATTTTCAGAGGATAAGTATTATAAAAAAAACAACAAAATACTAATTTTCACCATTAAAAAAAATTATTGAATGATTTTGAAAGTTTTAGGGAGACTTTCTATTAGGTAGACCTTGATGTTACATAGATGTTTTATGCACTATTGACATGATCAATACTTTTGAGGCAATCTTTGTTTTCAAGAATGGATTATTTTGATAAAATGTGTATTTATTTTGAACAAAGAAAAAACCTCTTGTAGAGCTTCAGTTTTGTTAGAGTTTTCTTCACTCTTCACTACTTTCTGAAGTATAGGTCTATGTAAGAATCAGGCAGGGGTGATACATCTGTGGCAGAGCCAGGTGTTTGGCCTGGATAGCTCAGTGGTTAGAGTGCTTGCCTGCAGGTATAGAGGTCCCGGGTTCAAACCCCAGTCTGGGCACATCTTTTCCTACCCTACTACATTTGGTGCAGTGAGAATGAGCCTCGAGAAGATGTAGAACCAGGGCTGTTGTGTTGTTGTGAGGTTGAGGAAGCCTCAAAATTTGATGGGTGGAGGAGTGTGGCAGAGCTGGGTGTATCGGCCCGGATAGCTCATTGGTTAGAGTGCTTGCCTGCAGGTATAGAGGTCCCGGGTTCGAACCTTCTGGGCACATCTTTTCCTACCCTACTACACATCAAATTTATTTGCAAAACTTTTTATTTTTGTTTTGAGAGATATATGTGGTACAAATCAAACATAAGATATTCGTTTCTCAAGGTAGCGATTGTGAAGCGAGATATTCACCTCATAATCTATAAAGGATTTAATGAGGGAATAAATGGTGGGAAAAATTTCTCTATATAATTCAACCAAATTTGCTACCCCTATAACTTTCTTCACCATCCAATATGAGGAAAACTCCTTCAGAACATTCATATAGTTGCTGATCTGACCACATTTCAAGAGAAAAAGTTCTGCAAAAATTTTCAGGTTTTTCAACTGCCTGATCCTTACGTGGACCTGCACTTAATTATAATGTCATCTTTAGCTGTCAAAATATGTTTGATACATGTCAGTTTGAAATAAGCGATAAATAGGACTTTTAAGCTATTTTACTAAGCTGAGATCTTATTTTAGAATGACAGAGGACGCATCATTTCTATTCTCTCTAGGTTCCAGGTGATCAGGTAAAAACTGTGGGTAGTATTTGTCCCTCTGTCGTCAGACAGATGTGTTATGGTATGGCACCCTCTGTCTGTGTGTCCGTCTGTCCACAAATCGTTTCCTCATGTGATACAAACTAAGCTGTTAGCAATAGGATCTTTAAACTTTCCACAAATGGTAATCATGACAAAAGGAGGATTCTGATGTATTTTGAAGGTCAAAAGTCAAGGTCACAATCAGCTGTGCAGATAATACCTTGTGGACGTGATGCAGAATGGACCTTTACCATTAGGATCTTCAACCGATGTATAAAGGATCGCTATGGAGAGTTTTAAAACATTAGAGTGACAAAGTCACAATTCTGAAATGGTTTATGAAGGGCATATGCTTTGACGTTTGCAATACTCTTGTGAAGCTTACAATACCAAACAAAATTCCCTTATAATATTCCTTAGCTGAACTTACTGACATAGCTGATGTTATATGGTCTAAATTTAACTTGGAATTCCACCCTTATAAGGTCCAAAGGACCACATCAGATTCAACTCCTTGTCCCTCATCCCAATAGGGAGACAGTAAAATGGTGTTTGCTAGCAGAATCTATAAATAGTGTTGTTTGTCAGCCCTTAGTGACTTTGCTTCATCTTTACAAGCCAAGGTACTGTTTAATTTTTTCTCACCTTTATCTTGGCATATTTTGGCCGAGTTGTGAGAGTTTTGCAGTCCATAGACAAAAATCAAGTTTGGTAGGATAAGAAATTGCGAGATTTAGAGTCCCATCCCGATTTTTGACCCTGAATACAGAAGCAATAAGCTACACACCATATCTGTTGATGTTTATAGTATGTCAAATTTGTACCGTTTAAATTTGACATGAACATTTGAAGTGCTTTAAATATGCCAAGGTGAAGGGAAGTGAAATCAACAGGAACCTTTGCTTGCTAAGATGACATGGCTTATTCATTATTAACTTCTCAGCTACTGTTTATTCCTTCAAATTACTTGTAATATACTTTATAAAATTGAATAAGTTACAATGGCTTTTTTTCCCTGCCATAAATGGCCAAGAGGGCATAGTATTCTGTCATATTTAAAATTGTATCAGTCCCAAAATCTGCCCTTTGTAACTTTCCAAGCTTTTATATGGATTTCCATGAAAAGATGGATCATAACAATGTAAAGATGCTTTTGAAGGAAAAGTAGTGCTGTCCAAACTTATTACAGGAGCTTAGGATCCTAAGATTGTGTTGCGAATTTTATCACATAGATTACATGATGTGAATTTTGCATTTAAGTTAGATGAAATTCATTTTGTCAACCCCAGGAAACATGGTTGACTTAAGTAAATCTGAGTCAAAAATGTGCTCTATGGATTGAAAAAATTTTAAGTCATTCTTTGAAAAATGTAATGTATTGATATAACAAATGTAAACTTTAAAGGTACATGAATGATGTGCTATTCCTATTGAAGCACTGTTCCTCATTTTGAGTTGATTTTGGCTGTTATTCATGAAGTAACAGTGTTAATAACTTGATACATGTATATCTTTGCTTTCAAAGGTATTTTACAGTTACTGTAATATTTGTTTTAATCAATTGTAAATCAACAATTTATTTTCCAATTCTTTGCCTCTATACCACAATTTCATGTTAACTGACTGTACTTAATGTTAGCTTCTTACTAATATCTCACTTGTTAAATCTCCAATATTTATATATATTATGTGTTTCTCTATAAGTTACGTTCTGTTCATGGTGGAGACTTTAGGAAGAAGGTTATAGATAGTATAAGCCAATCAGAGACACAGAAGTTAATTTTTGTGTCGCCTACGAAGCATAGTGACACTTAGGGATCACTTTGTCGGTTGTCCGTCTGTCTGTCACACTTGGATGTCACACCCTTTAAAAGTGATTCCTGAGTGTCACTATGTTTCGCAGGTGACACATGCATTCCTTAGAATGATTTTTAGACTAATTGATGCATCTTTCTCTTTCAGGAGTTTTCCTTCACCAAAGAAGGCTTTATTCGGCACTTGGACCTCTGCGTCTCCATCACTAGTGTACAGCCGGGTAATGTAGTCAAACTGTTCCAGTGTCAAGATGGTAACACTATGCAGGTGACTATGATACACTGATTAACATCGTTTTTGGGCATGTACTTGTATTTGACTTTGACTATTTGGTGCTGGTAGCGCAGTGGACTGCGAATTCGTAGGTAGTGGGTTCAAATCTCACCGTAGCCGATCATTGTAAACAATTATAACCTTGGGCAAGTTACTTTACACTACGTTGCACTCTCTCCACCCAAGAGTAAACCGGGTACCTGGCACATGAGACGAGCTTGTAATGTGAATGAAAAGCATTAGTGCCTAAACGGCAGCTCTGCTTGTATACTCCCAAGGTAGAAGTCGCGTGAGGCTCAGGTGAACGAGACTATAAACCATATCTTTACCTTTACTAACTGTTATCTCATCCTATTGACTCATTGGATGATTTGTATTTTCCATGAAGAGCAAGAAACATACTTTTTTCTTAGTTATATCAAGCATTTCTTATTATTTACTTTAATATCAATGTGAATTGATAGGCCAAATTAGGTTTATCATTACCCTATCCCTTTAGTATCCTTAAATGAGGATAATTTGTAAAGAGCAATTTTAGATCACCATTTGTTTATGAAAAAAAAAAATTGTGAGAAAAAGACTGACCAAACAAAAGTATCATTTTTACCTAAGACTTGAATTTATAGCGAATCTATTTCTCCTGAATAATTTTGAAATAAAATTCATCATTTCTCTTTTGTCAGATCTGGGAAAGATACAATGAAGGGACCATGTTAAAATGCCGAGACTTTAACTTATGCTTGGACAGTCAGGAAGCCCAAATGAAAGGACTTGTCGCTAATGAGTGTGACACATCATTATCAACACAGCAATGGGGATTTACTCTCAGCAAGTCATAACGATAACTTCTACTTAGACACCATTTTGAATCAGGCATTGTGGGAGACAACCATTTTGAGTTTGGCATTATGGGAATCCACCATTTTGACCAGGCCATTATGGGGGAAAGGAATGATTGAAACCAGGCTGAAAAGGTTATTATGGGAGTAAGAAAAATACACCACCATTTTACTGTCTCAGTTGTAGTATATTTTCATCCTACATAATTTATCATCAATGTTCAAATGTTTTGTTTAACATCAGTGTCGGTTTTAAATTTATTCATTCATTAGTGAGTGGCAACATGCTGAAATTCCAAGATCTTTCAATATATTTTGTATGTTAAAAAAAGTACCATATTGTATGTGTTGGTCTGCTGACAGAAATACAATCATATTGTAAATATTGGGTTTGAGTTCAGCATTTTTGTGTCTTTTAATCACTTTCATTATACCTCAGCATACGATACATGTATCTCATTTTTCTCCACACATCTTTTTAACCTGTCATTATTTTACGTTTGTGCACCACCAGCCTCATAGAGGGATCATTTTGTAAATGTCTGTCCGTCCGTCCATGCATATGCTACACCTCTGCTTTGAAAGTAACACAGGTCACAGCCACTTTGCAGTTACTCTGTATTCTCAATAGTCCATTTTCAAGAAGATATGTATGACCATTTTAAACCTTGGATTTTATGTGCACGGACACCAGACATCACATCATTTGGCAAAATTTTAAAGTATGGCGACATAATTGATCCGCTGACTTTATGCGTTGTCATGTTTTCTATTTTGATGTTACAATGAAAATATCGCCAAATTTTGTGATGTCTGGTGTCTGTCCACCCAATTAATCTGCTGAAAAATAGGTTTTTGTAACACAAATTTCTAAAGTAACACAATTTAAAGAATTTTTTCCTCTTAAATATAGAAGTAAGTTACGTTAGTTTTGCCTTTTTTGTCTGTCACAAAATATTTCCAGGGTGTTTTCAGGTATTAAAAAAATTAAAATTCGTATGGTCTTTAACATCCGAAAATTTGAGATATAACTTTGAGTGAAGTTGAAGCTCAAATTGAAGTGAGAGGTTTAGACATTCTTTCATGTCAGTAACATCATTGTTCTTGAGCACGTTGTATGATTTTGAATCAAATTGAGTCAGAAAGTCTAAAGCTACTACAGCACTTTTGCACTTACTTTGTTCTGCACTTTATGATATCTTGTTCTGCATCAGAACATCATTCTTTCCTATCCAATTTTATTGAAACGCATTAGTTCAGTTCAGTTATAGATTCCGCCTCTACTAGGCTTACCGTCGGAAGACGTAAGCTGTAATAGTATGTATGTATACATTAATCTTCCGACGGTAAGCTGTAATAGTATGTATGTATACATTTATGTTCGTCAAATCATTATTTTCATTCCCCTGTAGTAGAAAATTCACGTGCAAATTATTTTGTCAGGTTGTCTGTCTTGCTTTCCGACTAGTTTTCTAAAATTGATGATGAGGCCATAGTAATTTAATATTCTGTTTTACGTCCCAAACTTTTTCTGAAAGGTGCCCTCCCACCAGGCATGAAAACTCACAAACAGAAGATCAATATGAAGGAATTTTGAAAGGAAGAGTGAAAACATAAAAGAAAAAAAATATCTTTCTTAAGTGATGTGGATAATTCTGACTTTATTTTAAGAAAAACTATATTTATCATCCGATATTAATAAAACTATATTTATCTTCCGATATTAATAATGGGATAGGCTTATGGTATTCTAGATCATAAACTGATATTTTTTGCCTGAAAAATGCATGTTTGTGTGCGGTTTTCACTTAGGGATCCCGTTGTCCGTATGTCCATCTGGCTGTCTGTCTGTCACACTTGGATGTCTGTCACTCCTTATATAAAAGTGATTCCTAAATGTCGCTATGTTTCGCAGGCGACACATGCATTCCTTGGAAGGATTTTTTTCTGAGGAATTCTCCTAAAAGGTACCCATCCGCGGACAAAAAAAGCAAAATATTAAATTACTATGGCTTAATCTGCTGTTAACATGTACACCTGTATACGTCTGATTAGATTATTATTTCAAAATCAGGATATAATTATTACATATTTCACTGTAATAATAAATGAAATAATATCATCAAATACTTCAGCTCAGACTCTGAGAGACGGTATTTTCAGAAACTAGAGTAATGTTCATTTTCTATGTCAATGGGTGAGTGAAAGATTCATTTGTACTTAACATTTTGTCAAAATATTGTACGCAAGATTATGAATACCAAAGGTTGGGCACAGAACTTACATGACTTAATGATACTTTGTATGAAAATTTTATGTTATATATTTGTATTTATAGATCAGGTCAGTATTCTTCATACAGATATATTTATCAGATTCTATTGGTTTAATCTTTTATTCGAGGCATAATTCTTAAAAAATCATCTGGGACTTGCTTGAAGAAACTTAACTTAATTTCATAAATCAAGACGCCATCTTGCTTTTGAATGTACTTTTACATGTATTCTCTTTTTGATACACTATTGAATTACAGTAGCGGATCCAGCACCGGGGGGGTCAAGGGGCATATTTTGCCGATTTTTACTGAAAATGGACCAAAATATACTCGTTTTTGGAAATTTTTGGGTCAGTGCCGGGGGGGGGGGGGGGGTACAACCTCTCCGCACCCCTTGAATCCGCAACTGAATTAATTTTATTATAAAATCATGCCTTTTCTAGACCACCATCTATGCAAAATCCTACTTAATTTTGCCATTTTGTATACGAAATTTACATCTTGCATTAGTCAAAACTCATTGCCGATGGGGTATTTTAAATAGTAATTTTATTGGGATTATTAACACCAGGTTTATGGATATGGTCAAAATGTGAAGGTTAAAATTTTATAGTTAGATGGTACTTAAGCAATTTATTAATTGTAATTAATCATAATTATATAAGTTCACAGGGAATGTTAAGATGTTTCACAGGACATTTTTCCCTTTAAAATGTGTTCATGGACGTGGACAGTAGTATTAAATTACATGCAGCAATACAATTTTTCATTTTTCATTTAGCTGTTGTTCAAAAACTTATTTTGAATTGATGGGTTGTATCGTGTTCTTTTGAATTTAAAATATTCAGAATATAAAATCACGTAGTTGTAAAGAATTTAGAATGGAAAATATCGTATTGGTCAATTTTTACGTACAGATATTTGTAATTCCATTGTTGAAGTTGTATAACAGTAAAACCATGCCATGGATGAATAAAATTTATTTTGGCAGAATCAAAATTTTCTTATGAAAATGACGTTTCACAGAAATAAGATTTTTTTTTTCATTTTTAATGGTTGGATTTCAGAGATAAATGTACAGTTGTAGTACTATGTACAAATGTTTGTGTTTTTAAGGAAATACCAAGTATGCAAACTAGGGGCATTGAATATAAGAAATTTTGAAGATACTTTAATGATTAAAATCTGTTTCTTCCTCAAAATCTGAAGGAAGAAACAGATTTTAGTTTAATAGACCATTTTCACATTACCGCTAGACTTGCATTTTAGTCACTCCAAGACCCAACATCACAACTTTTGACGTTATTTTCTATTATGACGTCACAGATACGTTTCGACATCACAGTCCAAAGTTACGTCAAATGTTGTGATGTCAGGTCTTGATCTGTATAAAATTCAAGTTTTGTTTTTAGTTTAAACATACATGTATTTTATTTCTCAGAATACAGAAATGGGAATTGAGCAAAAGTTTCCCAACATTACATGTGCCCTTTCCCTAATTCAAGTCTTAACTGCGATAATGTGAAAATGGTCTATTTGTCATCTAAGTATGTGGTGCATATGAGTATCATATTTCATTCATTTTACGTATCGGACATTACATTTTGAAAGATTCATGCAGTATTGTAATATTATATTGTGTGTTGGTTGGTTTCTCGTTATTTTCATAAAGTGATTTATATGAATTTGTGCCAAATGCAAATATCTATGTAATTTTGAAATTGATTGCTGAAGAAATTCTGTCACTATGCAAAAAAAATTAATTTTTTTTCTTTAGAAATTTGTAAATCAAGATTTGCAATCTCATGTAATTTTTTCATTCAGTACAATCAAATTTTTGTAGACATTTTTTTCTTCCTTACCGGGTATTTCTGGCATCGATTGTTTTCACTGTATTATTGATGGTTGACACTTCCATGTAGATTTATGTCTGCTACATTAAGAGATGTGTTGTAAAAACATTTTTTAACCTTTCAGAAGGTAAACATATACATGTATGTACATAAACCATACAGTGATTTTTACATTTCTGAAAAATCTTCTTCTTAAAGTTTATGTATTTGAATCTCAAAGAATTTGGGAAAAAAAATATAAAAGTGCAGGACATTACTTTGAAACAAAACCTGAATTCAAAAGTCAGTTCAAATGTTCTCACATGTTACACATTTGTATACATGTGTAGGTAGATTTTGTAATCGACTATTAGAGTGTTCAGATATTTACATATTTACAAGAAGTACCAGATTTTACCTTAAATGTTAAAGCAATAGGATTAGCCTTAGACGTGCAAGAAAGTCAAATATTACCCATGAAAAGAAAGGGAAAATTTTATATTTACTGGTCTAAGTGTGCCACTTGTGTAAGATAAATGCCAAATACATGTTTGCCATGAACAGTTGTTTTTAATATACATGTAATATATCTGTAAGATACATGTAGTACAATGTAATAAGCTTACTATATTCAGTATAATAGTGTAGTTTTTTATTAGATCACTATACTTGACTTAGCATGTCATATCTAGCATCTGTAAATCATGAATCAAGTACATTTACTTTTGAAGGGACTTATTAGATCACAATCATCATTTGTTTATTGAAGTTCGACAAAATATCTTTTTCTTGACCTTTGTCTGTCATTTTATCGATATTTTGATGAGTTAAATTATGATTGGGTTACAGATTAAGTTAAACAATATTTGGTTCTCCTTTAGATACAAAATGTATATAGTCATATACTGTATCCATAGAATCATAGGTTGTATATAAACCTTTGTTTCTTTCGCGTTCAGCTTTGCATTGTGAAAGTTTGTCGCAGTGAATTTGAATTCCAAATTCAAAAATCAATGCTAGCAGGGGCGGATCCTTGAATCATTGTCTTAGTGAAATGGTTTACTTTTATGAAACCGCGAAAGAATGTACCAGTGATTGATTCTACTTATGTATACAGTATAAGTCCGTCAGTGGGAGACATTTTTCCGCAACTTGTTTATTGCATGGTTGGGCATGCTTGTAAACTTGCTTATAGTGAGACAGGTTCCCTTCAAGAATAAAATTAGAATAAAGATTTATTGTATGAATTTGGTGTCAGGGTAATATTTATGATAATAAATTCAATGCAATACATTTTTTTCAGTGTAGATGTACATAATAATGTTAGAAAAAGATAAAAAAAAATATATCATGAAGTTCTTTATTCCTTGTAGATTTCTTCAAACATTCCTACCCTATGTTGATTTTGATCGAATTTTTTTTTTTTTTTTCAAATTCAATTTGTAATTTTCAAAAAAAAAAAACCCAAGATTTTCTGTATGAAGTTTGATTCTTCTTAAAACTTTAATGAAAATAGCTCATCTTGTCAACTTTTGCTGTTTCTGTTTACTTATTAACTACGACTATTGTGTGTTTTTTGTTTTTTTTTCCAAAGATGTACATGTATATTTTATTTATTTTCATGAATTACGGTCAAGTGTATGACGGATTGAGGACATTTGTTTTAACTGAAAGAATTGATATTTCTCCGTCTGGCATTAGTAAATTTAATAAAATATGCAAAGCAAAATGTATAACATAGAAATTTCTATCCTCTTGAAAAACATGTATGTATGTGTACTTTTTTTAGCAGGATTCATATCTCAGTGGAGTTCACACAAATTCAAGACTACACTAAAAAATTTCACTCTTTCTTAATATATTGGAAAATCAGTCAAGTGCAAGATTTCATGACTACCCTAATACGTGAATTAGACCAGTTTTCCCGTTTCCGCATAACTTTGGTTTCGCTCAAATAAGTGTACTATTAGTATTTACAAAGAAAAAAAAAGTAGAAATGAAAAATATCAGTTATACCTAAACTACATGTATTTCAATCCATCATACCCCCGACTGATTAAAAGCCAAAATAATATCCCACATGATGAAGATTGTAAATATTTGTAGCGATAGTAAGTGTTGTTCATTGCACTAGTAGTGTTTGTAATATAATGGGAGGGTTTATTTACTATATGTCAGCATTAATAGTGAATAGTATGTATTATTTATATGAATGTTTATGTGTATTGTTATCAGTGATCATTGATTAAGATGAAATGCAAATGTGATTTAATGACGATATAATTTTGTTAAATTTTGAAGAATAATAAAAACAAATTGAAAATAGTTTTGAAATCTATCTTATTGATTTATTTTTAGATTTCAGGGTCAAGGTCACATCTTCAACTTCAAATATATGAATCAACACTTAGGTCATAGCACAACTTATAGGAATAGTTTTCGAGCGTTGCACAATTATGCGAGAAAGATTTTAGGTCAAATGGTAATAGATCAAGAAGGCCTTATGAAAGATTCACGAACTTGAGTTTTATTCCATTGTGTCAATCTTGTGTTTAACAATCTACAGTGGAACTAATTGTGACTTAGTTTTCTGATTAATAAATAGCCATAAATGACTTGGTCCTCCACTGTTATAAAGGCTGTTCTAATTGTGGCCAGAGAAATACCTTTAAGGCTAATCCAAATTATATCAGAAAATCATTGATATAAAATATTTTCCCAGTTTGGGAGACAACCCTCCCCCCCCCCTTTGGACTCTTCATGATGGTGCACATTGTACTGAAACATAATAGAGACAAGAGAACTATGGGCATAATCCTCAAATAACAGGTAACCTGCATGCAAAGTTTGATGATCATATGGAAATGATATGTATAACCTCTGGAGAACCCACAAGGTTTTACTAATATTGTGCGAGACCTTGAAAATCAATGCTAGATGTCCTCTCATCAATAGCTACTATCATGCAAAATTAACATCCTACATTATCTGTGACTTCCAAAGTGTCTTCCAGGTCTTTTACTTTTTTTATCGTGACCTTGACATTTAACCTTAAGAATCAATTACTAGTATTCCCACTAGTAGTTCCATCATCAAAGGTAATACGCTTTCACAAGATGATGATCGTACAAAGTAATTTGTGACTTCTGGGATACCCTTTAAGATTTTCTAATATTGCCTATTGCGAACTTGACCTTTGAGTGTCAAATTGTCAATGTGTTCTCAAATCAACAGCAGCTTACATGCAAACATTTTTTTTCAAAAATCAACTTTTACAGTGCTTGATCACTTCTATAGCACCCACATGAATTTTCTTTTGTCTGTTGTGACCTTCCCCTTTGACCCTTACCTTGACAATCAAAAGGTGCAGCGCTGTCCCCTCATCATAGGCAACTCTCTTGCCAAGTTTGATGAACGTCCAAAGTTATCTTTGAGTTCTTACGTGACCACAAGCTTAGCCATGCAAAGGCGACAAACTTTAGTAGTATAGAGGATAAACATAGAGTCTCTGAAATTATGGCAACATCATTTATGTACCTTTATATCAGTCTGATATTAAGTCAAAACATAGATTTTCCACAATTTATTACTGTATAGTACCAAACAGAGATATTACACAAAGAAAATCAACAAGATGACGACTTATTCAGATCAGATATTCAGTGAAAATACAGACATAATAAATAAAAGACTAGCGTCGACAATGTGAAGAATATCAGTATAGAAATGTTACGTACCACGGATTCCATAGTATAGAAGCCAAATAACCACTGAAAACGATAGAATAACAGAGGTTTGTGTGTTTTGATAACCCTTCCCTTGTTTTGTTTCATGCATTACTTGCATGCAGTTAAATTTTGTGTTCGTGCAAAATTATAGAAATTTGACAGTGAAAATTTCCTATGTATAAAAGAGACTGCATCAATATCAAAGATTTCAATGCTTCTTTAAATATACATGTAAATTTTAAAATTCTTCATCCCCACACATTGTGTACAAACTTGAATCATCAAATAAGATGTGTGAAAAATTATCATGAAAAATTACATTTTATTAGACTATTCTATGTGCAGACTGTATTTATGATACAAAGGAAATCTGATAATTTTTTTTCAATTTCATAGAATAATGAGAAACTACATTTACAAGCTGTGTGATTTTACATCACAATCTAAATGTATTTCATACATTACTGTATATTTACATTACTAGTAGATTCCCCGCGTTGAACACCCATTATGCAACTAGAATTATATTCCAATAACTTGGGTAGCTATTGTGACGTCACGTTCAAGTTTTGAATGTAGGGAGAATTTACCAAAGTTAAGATACATTTGACGTTGTTCCAGGCAAAATGCACGATGTTCATGCAAATAAAAATGACCGATAATTAGAATGAATGTAAATATAAGTAATGACTGTCTTACTTTTGGTGTTCATTGGTGTATAATTCTGGTTGGACATGTGCAAATTTTCCCGTGACCAACCAGAATTATACACCCATGAACACCAAAAGTAAGACAGTCATTTATTAAATGGAAAATGGACATCTTGACTTTATGTAAAGTCATAAGGACTAAGAGAGCTAATGCCTCAAATCAGCCCTAAAATTTTCCTGAAAAATACTCTTACAACAAGAATAAATACAAGTAATTATCAGGAATATCACATTGTTGTATGAGTACATGTATATGGAATTTTCTACATTTCATGATGTTAATTCTATTGTGTATAACATATGATTTTACATTCATCATAATTTTTATTACCAAATTATGTGGAGTTCAATGTCTTTCAATTTTAAACAAGTCATGATATGAAGTGATATTCAAAGCAATATGCTTTTTGTTTTTTACCAATCGGTGATATATCTTCACCAAAATATTATAGCTGTTACATTTACCATAATATATTCGCTATTTTCGAAAACTAGAGTTACTTCCCATTTGAGACAGTATCTGACGTAGACTAATTATGATGTCATCAAATTCTATAGAAACAGTCCTAAAAGTCCGGGAAATGACGGTATAAAATCGACGTTACCATACCATTTTCATGACATTACAATAGTTCTTACGTCAGATACTGTCTGTAAGGGGGAAAAACTCGGTATTCCGCAAAGACTCAATAGCACTTCAAACTACATATAAAACTTAATGCACATGTAACATGATGATCGTATCAAAGATGAGAAGCAAATAATAAATAAGATGCAGTGGACGGCGTTAAGCATTAACAACATTATAACGTGTACATCTAAATATCAAAATAAATATCTCTAATAATGCCTTCAATCTCAAAATAAAGAGGCGAAACTCTGATCTGATATTTCTCTAATAATGCATTCAACCTCAAAATAAAGACGCGGAACTTTGATCTGATATATCCTCTATTACGTTACAAAAACGTCATGCCTATGAAAATAAATTGTAGCTATCATATTGCTATGACGATATTACACGTGTATGCAGAATAAAAAACTACTGCTGGCTAAATAAAATCTATGTTTTCACTGGATTCAATTACATGTATATTGATTGTCTAAATGGGAACTACATGCTTGTTTTCATTCCAGAAGGATAAAAAATACATCCAAAAGCATTAGAGAATTGTTGCTTAAGGTTGCAGTGCTTTTATAGATATATTTCTAAAGAATAACTGGCCAGGGGCAGATAACTCACAAGTCAATTTCCATGGAACAAATTTCTTTCGGATATACATGTACATGCAACAGCAAACTGAATTTCATTTTATATTTCTGAAATGCAAGGCCAAAGTTTTCTAATACATGTATCAACAAGTCCGTTTATGAATTTGCCAGCCCCATTTTTTGGCATATTTGAATTGCTGTAAATGTGGTTATTTTCGCTGGGAGGAAATTTCGCGATTTTAACATCAAGACATTACGCGTGGGGGAAATGTTCGCGATAAAAATGCCTTTCCCATGGTAAGAATGTATTAGGGATATATTCAAGGAAAATTTTCGACGTCACTTGCTTCACGAAAACCGCGAAAATAAGCCCCATGCAAAAACAGGATACAAAATACAGGAATTGAATATGAAGATTTCCTCTCCTCACTAAATTTTAGCTTTTGACTAACAAATGGACATTTGTTCAAAATTCCATTTACAAAATCACATAAAAATGTTGGTCAGATATACATTTACAAGAACTGCACTCTTTGCTCCCTTTGGCATAAAGCCTAAATACAAACAGGTTCCTAAAATTTTTTATGTTTTGTAAAATCTCATAGATCTTACCAAAATATTTTCTAAACAAGATGTCCTTGTGAAACACCATACCACTATCGGGAAGCTTTCTTATATGTGTGTGCTACATGTAAGTCTAAACAAGATAAGTGCAAAGGTAACAAAGTCACATGTTAAATATGAAAGTCCTTTCACTTACCGTTAAAAAGTTATGCACAAGGTGAAAGATACCAACAGACAAACATACAGACAGACGGAGCAAAAACGATATGCCCGCTATTTTTGATATAGCAGCATAAAAAATCTAACTAAAAATCCATTACATGTAATATAAATCTGTCTATAATTCACAACATTAAACACAACACCTAAAAACTTTTCTAAGCTTGTCATTCACAATATCATTAAAGCATACAGTTATATTGATATGCAGTAGCCTACACAGCCAATTGTGCCTCATATGAAATTTACATTAAAGTTCACATGAAGATCACAAAGAAAAATTCATGAGAATTAAATTTATGTGAAATTCATGTGAAAGTCTTTTTCTCAAATCTTATGTGAAATTTATATGAATTTCAAAGAACTTTCATGTGAAATTTACATGGTGTCGACGCCGTGGTCTAGTGGATAAGGCGTCGGGCCAGAGACCAAAAGGTTGCTGGTTCGAGCCTCACTAGGACCACAGGTTGGTCAAAATATACTCATCTATGTTCTGTGTTATATAAAAAAAATGTTCTTTCTCTGTGTATTGTATACATGTCTGTGGTGTTTAAAAAAAAAATTTACATGATGCTCATTTCATATTAATTTTATGTGAGGCACAATTGGCTGTGTAAACTTAAAAACAAATTCAACATGTAAATCTTGGATGAATTTCCAGATACATGTATCATCTCAAGGTAGGCTGCTTGGATTTCCTTTTTATAAATAAATAGTCACGCTTCATGGAATGAAATAAAACTCACATTTGTAACAAAATAACAAACAATTTAAAAGTATCACAGACAATGGAGATCGAATTACAACTTCAAAATGAAGCGTAGCCGTGGATGAGATGAGTTGTGTTTGTGAAATGCATGTAATTACAAAAGTCAAATCAAAATGGAGATAAACAAGAAAAGATTACCACAAATTTGTATTCATGAACTTGAATATTTTCATCCTAGTCAGGTATAAAGAATTACAAAAATTTGAGAATCTCTTTTGAATTAAAAAGTGAGATTCTTTGCAACAAAGATTATAGATAAAGGAAATAAATACTTCAAATACATGTAGGGATTGAAATTAAACGGACAGTGTTTCAATTCCACTATTCCATCTTTCACTTGAATACCTGTCAATCACCGTCATGATTACTTCTCTAGCAAATTATTTCCACAATTTGTTTACATGTATATCACACAAATATTCATTGTAAAACACAATATTCAAATATACATTACTTGTACTGAAATAACTGCAATTCCAAATGGACTAGCTTTCCGTTGTGAAAAAAATGGCCATCTGTGGCCAACAAACAACAAACTGTAAAAAATCAGATCTTTCACAAAATACTAAACATAGCACCATCGGGCAGTATGTATCGAACAAGAATAAATAAATAAGTTTGTAACAGTTAAAATGAGATTGTGACGCTTTTAGTATGATGATCAATAAACAGACCTGCCTACCCAATTCAAGTTTTACATGTAAGTCTTTTCTACATGTATATATTGTTTTGGAAATCTGTAGAATTTGTGTCAAGCATACAAAAAAGAAGTAGAATCCTTGTTCTGACCTTTACCTAAAAGCATTGACGAACAAAGTACTGTAAATTGCCTTTTATTCGCGGCGTCTTAATTTCGCAAACAGGAGTGAGGTGACTGGTTCGTGACGTTTTATTTTCACAACATCGTATAAACATATCTTTCTGTACATGTGTTGGGACAAATTCACTGTGTTTTATTTTCGTGAATCAAAGGACCTTGATTGACCTTGATATTGACCTTGATTGACCTTGATATTGACCTTGCGAATATCACAAAAATAAAACGCTCACAAATAAAAGAAGGTTTACAGTAAGTTGCAAATTTGAAATATTAAATCTTCATGTCGTCAAAAGAGGATCATCTACAAGTTATTTTGAAGAACAGATCATTGACCTGTAAAATCAGGAGATCTCGGGATTCAAATCATAGATTGTATATATCACATGCAAAACCTTTTACAAAATTGGCAAACCTGAAGAGTAGGCATGTCTGAATAAGCATGAGATTTCTCTTGACTAACAAAGGGTGCATGTAGATAAACGATGGGACAAGTATTGAGTATAAATAGTGAAATCAAATAGTCGGAATACTGATCGGCTGAGATGAGAAGATGGGATATCCTAGAGGCGGGTCTGCAGCCTGTACCGTCAGGTTACGTAACACCGTCGGATGGGCTTGTATACTGTATCGTTCCTCGTCATCGTTCGTGAAGTAGAGTAGCTCCAGGCTTAGATTGGCCCACTGGGCTTTGACAGCCTCAGCATTCAGACGACCTATCTGCACTAAGACTTCCTGTATAGATAACTGTCTACTGCTGTAGGTGCCCTGTGAACATATAAAGTAAAGGTTTACTCTAACAACTTCATAGTATGTATGAATGCAAAATGATGAGGCAGAATTTTTTTCTACCATATTTGTGTCTACTGTGGTTAAATTTTTGCAAGCATTCGGTAACGACTTAAAAAATAATTCTCTGCTGCATACAAATATAGCACAAAACAAACCTGTGTGTTATTGTGACCGAGAGAGAAGAGATTAGGCCTTGAGGACAATACAGCTGCTTTCCATTCCTCGTCTTTCTCCAGTCCTATATACCAGTCCCTGTCGTATTCCTCGAGGCATTCCTGGACTTCCTCAGGTGACGAGAACTCTCCCAGGAGGACTTGGTCCAACATCATCTTAAAGCCGTACCTGATGGAGAGGACAGAATAGATATGTAATAAAGTATGTAAATAACTCAATAGGGCATTGGGTAATTAAGAAATGGCTGTCTTACTTTGGGTGTTCATGGTAGTATAATTCTGGTTGGTCACATGCAAATTCCGTGAATTGCAAATTTTCATGTGTCCAACCAGAATTATACTACCATGAATACCCAAAGTAAGACAGTCATTACTTAAATTTCCATTTGTACCAAATATCAGATACCCAATTTGGCATTAATAATGAGCGTATCGAATGTAATGATGTCTAAAGAATCGGAATGTTTGTAAATTCTCCCTACGTTAACAACTAAAATGTGACATCATAATAGGCAACCAGAATTATAGGATTTAAAATTGTAAATCCCTTTGCCTAATGGGCGCTTAACATGGGGATAGTTCTGCATTGGAAATATTTCAAAATATTCTATTTCACAAAACTTTTCAGTCAATTACTCTTTGGAAAATATATATAACATTTAATTGCATTATTCCTTGAATCCAAAATCAATTTCAGATGGTACTTTTATCTTCAAGTAACCATCTTACTCAAGTTCATGAAGCTAAACACTTAAGCTTTACCTGCATGCATGAGTTTTTCAAAAATTGATGGGGTATCAGTAAATCCCTAGCAAGAAATTGAGTTTTACCTCGATTCGAAAAATGTGTATAACTTTTCTTGAAGACAATTAACGCTAGTGATGAATTAATTGTTGCAGACAATCGATTGTCGATCGCTAAAAGTCTTTTGATTCCTATTATCGATTTAAATTTTTTTAAACAATTGATTGTCGCAAAAACAGAAGTTATTTGCTTCTTTCCCTCATTTTCAACGTTACCTATACATTTACCTCTTGTTTTGCCAGTAAAAATATTGTAGACGATTTAAAGTTGAATGATACATGTATATATTTTGTATGCAACAAAATTTTTTTAATTCTTACAATTTTATGCAGAAAAATACAACCTTTCTCTCTTTAATGCTAATTTTCTTACAATTTTGTTTTTCTGTTGTTTTATGTTGATTTAAAATCAATAATCGATCAGTTTACCTCTCCAATTATTGATTCCTAGATGTCTTCCCATGTTCAACACTAGTTAACATATACACATACCTGTAAGCTTTGAGAACGAGTGAGTAAAGTTCTTTATCCTCTGCTAGCCAATCTACCATAGCATTCCATGGTAAGTCACCGATGTAAAACTTGTACATGGTACTTGCACTATTATATGAAGCTGTAATCAAATACATTATTTATAGATTATATCTAGACGTATGGTTTACATATTATCGTTGAGAAAATAGTAAGTTTTCTAATAAGAAATTCATAAAGAAGATCTAAACGTAACTTTTTTTCTCAGATTTTCAAATAATTTGATTTGCATAATAATTCTGATAGGTTTAAAAAAAATTTTGTTACCATGGTTACACAGTATCCAAAATAAATTTTCCCCATTGTTATGTCATAAAAGATGCCATCTTTTTGAAAAATTTAGAAGTAGGGCAGAGTTAACCTTATAGATGTATTACAGAAAATTTGAAGGTCTTCCGCAGTAAATAAAATAATACTGAATGACTCTCATAAGTCATTTGTTTTTTTTGTGTTGTGGTATGCCACGAAAAAAGAACAGAAAACTTCTGTATCATGTACTGTGCACAATGAAAAAGTTCTCCGTTCTCGGTTCTTTCTTTCTGGTACAATGTATAGATGTTCCTCAATCCAACAAAAAAAGAAAATATTGTCCTTCATCAAAAATTAACTTACCACTTGAATCAAATATAGAGTAGCATGCCATGGCCAGCTGAGTATAACAATTCATCAAAGTGTCATCATTGGCTACACCAGGCACTACCGAGCCTTTTGATTGGTTAGTTCCTGACCAATCAAGTGTCTCTAACACATGTTTATACCAGTCTTTCGGAAACTGTCCAAGAAATTTGGAAAGTTGAGAATATTCCAGGGGCAGCTCTCGCCAACGTTTGGGTAGGCTTATCTGAGCGGAATATGGGCACTTAAAATCCGGTGAACCAGCCAGATTTGTCACGGGCTTGTAAATACTGTTTCCAAATGTATTCCGTTTTTGCGGAGCTCTAGTCATCGATGCAGGCTGAGCGACTGTTTTTGGTTTATTTATATCCATAGCAGGTAAACCAAAGTCTAAATCGTTTATCAGATCGTCGATGTCGTCAGGGTCTTTCGTTACCGTTTTTGTAGCTTGCACTGCAGGCGCACCAAATATCGGTGAAACTTCCTGTCGAATTGGAGCTTTTTTCTTATTCTTGTTGTCTGTAAATTCATCCTCAGAGAAAATACTGTCTGTAAAACTTGCTAACGATCCCCATGAAGATTTCATTTTCTTAGATTTCGTCATAACAGAAGGCTGAGATTTATTTGTCTCTACCGTGACAAACATATTGTTCTGTGCTTGGGTAGGTGTAACTGCCCGGATTGAAGATCTTTGTGTGTTCCTATTTGAAATGTTATTATTTGTTTCCTGTCTCTGTTGAATTTCTTCCATTTCAACTTTTTCTTTTCCCTGAGAACTGATGGAATTATTTTCCGTAATGAGCGAATTCTTCTCACGACTCTTCTCCTTTAGTTTCATCTTATTTACATGGTGAAGAAGCACCCAGACGAGACTTTTCACGAAAGAATTCATCGTGATTCGGAATGCATCGGGACTGTCAATAATTCCAGTCAAAACATTTCGAGCGTCAGAATACGTCGATACAAAGTCTGAATCAACTGGTGTCAATGAGTGCAGAGGATAATGATTTAACTTTCCTACTTTAACACTTTCCTTTAATTCAAAGGCTTCTTCCATTATATCATCCAGCCTCGCTGCCTCGACGGTGTGGCACGAGGTTTCCTGGAGTTCTAGGCCTTTAATATTGACGGTACAATAACCGGCACCTCTCTCTAGTATCATTAACCAAACAAGGCGATCTTGGAATCGAGCCAAGTAATGATTCCCAGGATTTGGCTCCCCTGAAAATAATAGTTAGGATTAAGACACAATCAAGTAACCTGAAATTTTTTCTTTCAAAATGTAATTATTCAAATAATAAACGTTACACTTATGCCTATAACAGGGTAAACTTGTAGATCGTCTTTTATCTATGTTGACCCAGGGATAAATGAGTTTCAGCCCCCCCCCCCCCCCTCCCCCAATACGCCCACTCCCAATGATATAATCCCATAGCGTTTCAGTGTATGTGAAATACATCAGACTGTTGGACCTGTATGGCAAATTTAAGACTGGTCAAATTAACATCCTCAACTTTAAATCTAACAAAATTTCTGAAGTAGGTTTAAATATGTCTGATGTTTAAAAATAAGTTTACTGTAGAATGGCCTTTCAATCAACACAATTCACAAGTTGTCTTGAAAGATTAGTAACAAAGAAATAAACTCTATGCTAAGTAAATATAGTAAAGGATCTCAATTATAATATAAGGTACGCAAAATAGAAGTAGTTTCATACCAACCTAAACTTCCATTAGCAAATCCTCTTCTTAGAGCTGCAGAGAAGACAGGAGCAAACTGTTTATAGAACATTGTATCTGGGTTAACATTGGCCGAGGCACCCACGTCCTCCGGCCAAAACTTGTTTGGTCTCGGAAAGGCAACAAAGAAAATCGGCAGTGTAAAAAAAGGCAAGAGCGGGGCTGAAATAGCTGTTGCTAATGCTACGATTCCTAAATACAGAGGGAAGAGAAATATAATCATCGCAAAGATGCAGGCGGACGAACTACGGCGCTGTTTTTTGTCCGTCCATGACGTAATCAGAAGAGCGAAGAAAAAGTACATCTTGTTGAGGAACTGAAAACATCTGTCTCTACACAGGCTTATCAACAGGCTTAAGACGGGGAGTCCATATTTAGTGACATCTGTGTTCGTATCCATGGTAACTAAAATTATGTGAGCTATGGAAATATCCAGAAGAGTATTTGTTGTGCTTTGCCAAATCTGAAACAAATATATCTTAAACTTATAAAATCTGCATAAGTTAGTTTGTCATCAACAAAAGTCGAAGTTCAAAGTCACTACTGTCCTGTTCACTAATTCCAGAGCACCCTGTTTTCCCGGTTTTCTCTAAAATATGATAATGTTATCTTCCAAAAAGATATTAATTTTATAGTACTCCTTTAGTCGTAACAGAAAATACCATTGTTTTGGCTGTGCATCAGTTAAGTTAGAAATAGGACGGAAAATAAAAAGTCTACGGGGATTTTCTATAGTAAAATCGCTGAAAATGTGTGACGTCGGAGGCTTTGACGTCACTGTTTACTATTGTTGACAAGGAGAACAAGATGGCAGCGGCTTGAAATTAACATGGGAATTTCCCGTAGACATTTCACTTTTTCATATTGCGGTTTAGGGGCAGCTGATAGGGTAAGTTGAAGTTAATTTCCAGTTACGACTAAAGGAGGTCAATTCTCGGAAACAATAATTTATAGCAAAATTCTTCAGACGCCAGAATAAATCGCCAAAACAGGGTGCTCTGGATTTAGTGAACAGGACAGTAGGTCAAAGGTTATGATATTGAAAGAAAAAAAATTAACCATGAATAATGCCAGAATACAAGTGAAATATCGAAGTCCTATCTTTTATGGTTCAAGAGATATAATCCACTGGCAGGTGAAAGTTTTTTTCTGAAGTTCATGTAGGTCAAAGTCTTTTAAAATCAAGTCTAGGTCAACATGGTCAAAGTCATGGTATAATATGAAAGCTCTCTTCATAAGAAATCTTCATATGAAATATCAAAGCCGTCACTAATGTTTCAAGATAAGCCTGCTTTAAGTCGTGACATAAACAACGTCAGCAACACTGCTGCCCCCTCTATGGATGATGTACATGTATAATGATGGTAAATTAAAAATAGAACTGTTCAAGAACAAGTATGCTGCCTGACGCACGTTTGACCTTGGTTTAAACATATTTATTCAAGAAACAACGATATTCAAATTATTCATAAGCATAAGAAATACAGGATTTGGAAAATAGCTCAAAGCTTATGTAAATCCATGCTTCCACGTTTGACCTTTAGTAATCTTGTGACTTTTGCCTTTTACTTGAAAGTGTGGCTACCAGACAGACAGACAGACAGACAAAAAGACTGATGCCAGACAGATCCCTATAAACACTCTTGCATTGCATTTGCAGGCCACATAAAAATAAAATCAAAATGCTCTATTGATACATGTATGTTTGAATAACAATAAATCTACACACGAAAAATACTAAAATATATACATACCGCTCGGAATACTCGCACTACCCCAAATATGTACCATACAGATTCGTAGGTGCCTCGATTGACGGTCAGGGAAAGGGAATCAGGGTCACTTGTAGTGATCAAGACAGAGGAATACGCTAGCATTACTAATGGTGCAACTGAAAATAAATATTTACAAGTACGAAATCGTCATTCTATTAAAAACACTAGAAACAACTTTGTTGTGCGGGTACATTTGTACAATTAAGTACTGTAGAGCAGCGACGTCAATATCTTAAGACGCCCCTGCTTGAAACTCAAAAACATACTATTTGAGGTAAAAGGGAGAAGGGGGAGGTGTTATGAAATATGAGTTTGCTCTTAGTGTAATACAATGTCATAGAGAGTTTATTAAGCTGTGGTTCATACATGTATTAGTATACAGGAATTGATGGATCACCAAATGTCCCATGTTGCACCTGTTGGCAGGCTTAACATTATGACGTCACTACGTCACATGAACGGTCAAATCATCGTTTGATGGATCATTGATTATGTCATCATAATGTAACAGACTGCCATCGGGTGAAACATCGGACTTTTTGGGATTCCTTATTATTCTAATAAGATGATGATGATCTTTCAAAGAAATGTATTACATAGCAAATTACATTTAAGTATTCTCATTAATTGAATGTACGCAGTAGGAGTTTAATAAAGAAGCGACAATTTTTATAAAGCATGTACATTTGTAGCATTTATATACTAACCCCAGTTAACAAGTACCCTCCTGGCGATACCTAGAGGAAGTAGGAGCCGTTTCCTGGGTTTGAACATCCTGCTAGAAGACCCTCCTGGGAATAGCATATTTCTCCATAAACCAAAGACAATATAGACACTCTGAATGTCTCGTACCACTTTCTCGATGATGCAAATACCGATTATGACGTAACCCAGGATTTTCCAAACATCCTGTCCGAAATCTGCGCTATTAAAGTTCAGTAAACCTGCCATTACTCCTACAATGGCTAACATGACGAAATGATAGAGGAATTCAAAAACTCCCCATTTCCATAAAAACTGAAATTTGCTAGAATTTTCTCTGATGGCCACAGTGCCCTGATCATTTGATACTCTGTTCCTGTACTTGATAAACTGGTAAATCTGAGTGCTGAGTCCCCCTAAGTCAGTGCTGAATAGATATCCAGTAACGGCACATAGGATTACGGCTCCAAGGCTGGTGGACATGAAGTATGTACCAAAATACACGGCGAGCGATATGGTCAGCAACACTACCAACCTGAATAAAGATATATATATAATAATTAGATACATTAAATACATGTATATTAGGTCAATGACATAACTTTGATGTAGGGATGTAACGAAACACTAGATCACGATACAATACGTATCACGATACAAGGCTCATGATACGATACGTATCACGATATACTTTTCTATCAAATCCACAGAAAAACTTAACATACTTGCATCAATTTAGTCGTAACAGAATAAAGTCATTATATTAAAGAGGGTTCTCACAAGTTACATGATGATGCGGATATACTAATGGCTTTATACAATGTGCATTATAAGTAAATGATACAGAAAAATTTTGTCTCTATTTGTTACACTGTGCTTGATTTTGTTAAAGAATTCTGTATTGTTGTGTATCGTTTGAATGGAAGATGTATCATGATACGTATCGTCAAGCTACTGTATCACGATTTGAGTACATATGATATATCTTACATCACTACTTTGATGATACATGTACGGGTATATCAGCTACATGTTATTTAGGTTCTTTCATCATCGGAATGGCCTTTGACCTGGTGAGTTCTAATTCTAACAGTGACCTTTTCATCAACCTGCTTTTGTGTATTACCATTAGAACACACTGGAACTTATAGTAGTAAATTTGATACTGGTCACCTGGTAATACATGTACATTTGTACCGGTGCCTACATTTTTGCCAATATTGTGATAATCTTTTGCCATACAACAAATTCAAAATGATTTAGGATTTTCAATGAGAAGTATTTAATGTACTGATTTAGAAATCTAAGAAAGCGTACCGGTATTTTCAGTAACAAGTGACAACAATGAGGATTGAGCAACTAGTTTTACACTTATAGATTTACACATATAGTTTTACACTTATACTTTTACACTTATACTTTTACACATATACTTTTACACTTATATTTTTACACTTATAGTTTTACACATATACTTTTACACTTATACTTTTATACATATACTTTTACACATATACTTTTTCACTTATACTTTTACACATATACTTTTACACTTATACTTTTACACATATACTTTTACACATATACTTTTACACTTATAGCTTTACACATATACTTTTACACTTATACTTTTACACATATACTTTTACACATATACTTTTACACTTATACTTTTACACATATACTTTTACACTTATAGCTTTACACATATACTTTTACACTTATACTTTTACACATATACTTTTACACATATACTTTTACACTTATACTTTTACACATATACTTTTACACTTATACTTTTACACATATACTTTTACACTTATACTTTTACACTTATACTTTTACACATATACTTTTACTTATACTTTTACACTTATACTTTTACACTTATATTTTTACACTTATAGTTTTACACTTATACTTTTACACATATACTTTTACACTTATACTTTTACACATATACTTTTACACTTATACTTTTACACATATACTTTTACACTTATACTTTTACACATATACTTTTACACTTATACTTTTACACATATACTTTTACACTTATACTTTTACACATATACTTTTACACTTATACTTTTACACATATACTTTTACACTTATACTTTTACACATATACTTTTACACTTATACTTTTACACTTATACTTTTACACATATACTTTTACTTATACTTTTACACTTATACTTTTACACTTATATTTTTACACTTATAGTTTTACACTTATACTTTTACATATATACTTTTACACTTATACTTTTACACATATACTTTTACCCTTATACTTTTACACATATACTTTTACACTTATACTTTTACACATATACTTTTACACTTATAGTTTTACACTTATACTTTTACACTTATACTTTAAAACTTATATTTTTACCCTTATACTTTTACACTTATACTTTTACACTTATAGTTTTACAATTATACTTTTACACATATACTTTTACACTTATACTTTTACACTTATACTAAGCTTTCATCTTGTTCACTTCCCATTTGGGACGGTATCTGATGTAAAGTAATTATTCTATGGGAAAAAGCATAAAATTCAGTGAAAACAACATTTCTGTGGGAATTCCATTACCTCATAAAGAATAACTATCAGATACAGTCCCAAATGGGAAGTACTCTGTACATTGTATATCAAAAAGACGAAATTGAAATCCCTGGTACTTCCTTCACCAAATGCAATTACCTGAGTTCTGAGGCCATAGGGGATCCCCCTAGGAGATAGACGTGGACTTGTTCAAACAGCCAGAAGAACAGACAGTCAAGGGGAGGTAATAACCCACAGGTCCACAGTACAATCATACAGGCATACACGATATGGAGGGTCTGGTCGGTGGATCGGAATGTTGTAGCATCTTGATACCTGTAAAACATCCGTATTTGTTAATGTCCATTTTTTTAAACATTGTTCAAAATAGCCACTTCAAACTAATATGAAATTAATTTTGCATTCTTCTTTTTCTTCATTATAAGTTCTTTAACATTTTGCACACCTATCAGTCTGTAAAATTTGAACCAAATGGGCAAATGTATATATCCAACCAACAAAAATATTAATTATTGTTCTAATCCTGTCATTACATATCTATAACATGTATAACAAGTTGAAAAATTGATAATTATTTCTACGTTTCCAATCAGTGTTAAAACAAAGATAAGTTACATGTATTTATCACAGATCAAACAACAACAACAGAAGTGACATTTGACTTTTTAGTCCTGAAACATTACATTTCTGGTGATCACTTACTTCCATAAAAGATGAAAAGCAATACAGACTCCAAGATAAAATGGTCTGGTCAGGGGGGATAACTCCCATCTATCTGTCGTTCTATAGGTGGCTATCTCGGGAGGAGCGGCGACGGTGAGTGGATACTGTGCTACACAGAGCGTGAACCATCCAAAAATAAACAGCATCACCGTGGCACCGGTATTATTGTTATACAGATTGTTCAGCGTCATCGGTGATAAATACATCAAACTTAAACCACAGAGGGCGCCACCAGCTATTGCGTGTATTGCAATGTTTAGTCTGAATTTTTTCATAGGCACGACAAATTCAAAAGTCTCCACACCGCAGCAAGAGAAGAAGTCCACCTCATCCTCCTCCGCTAGAAGATTTCTCTTTGTCGGATAATTCGTGTCTGATGCCATTTTTGCTTGGACGACCGTTGTAATTATGTGAGTGATGATAACGAATGCACACATGAGGCAGCCGAATACAATCCCTCCTACGTAATCATCCATGGTCTCTAACTCGACCAGTAGCGTAAAAATTCCGCCGAGAAGAAACGGAAAGAAGAACAATACGAGTTGATTCAGGTACACATATGGCGGTGCATCATACCCGATCTTGAGTTTGGGTCCACCAAATACAGTCTGCGGAAATCTCTTGAAAAAGAAATCCTGTTTGTATTCGTTTAGTAACGGTATTCCCGTGCCCATTTTGACGCTAATGAGAACTACTTAGTCACAGGTTAGAAAATGTCTCAAGTCACATCACGTGAAGAGGAATGCAGATATACAGTAAAACGAGCCATACTCCCCTGAAATAAAGTAAAGAAGAATCACAGAAATGTCAGAATATTTGAATATGAGTGCATCAACATACATGTATAAACAATATATTAATTCTATGAAAGAAATCAAAGGAATTAATCCATAAATTAGTTATGTATGAAATATTTACATTCACCGACTGAAATCACCTTATATATTTACCACTCAGATTCCACCTAAATTAATTGTTGTTGCAATTAAGCAATAAATATATATTAATGTCATACAGAGATTAATCTACAATATGATCTAAATGGGTCCTGTGGACCCGATGAAATCTGGCCAATGGGTCCCAGGGAAAATTAATGCGTCCCAAGACTGTAAACAGTCTTTTTTCGTGGCGTCTAAGTTGGCAAATACAAGTGAGATGACAGGTTCGTTGCATTTTATGTCCGCGAGAACTTTATGTTCCTTGAAAATTATTAGAAATAAAACATCTATCTCCCAAACTTCGATCTGATAGTCAAATTTGCCCAATTATGTAATGAAATTGATTGTTTATTCAGTTGCTTTATTTAGTAATACGCAGATGATGCTTCATACATATGTATATCATTAATGATTACCCTGCACTTTAAAAAGACGCTATCCAAACAAACCTAGGTGAGAATAAAATGATTTCCAGTGATTGATTCATAATGTCCTGCAAGGTTTATCATAATGATCATGGTAGAATTCTTCATACATATTTTGTATATATCACATTTGAATCCGAATGATAAGAAGTTAGACTTGCATCGGGACTGCATATAACTTTTACAGTGAAAAATGTTTCCGCAGCGATTTCTTGTGCAATACCACGCACATGCATGATCAACCTATAGTTCGGTTTAAAATAATTACAGCTAATACACTTTCTCAACTCTGAAAGTTTTCATGTAAACTTGAACTAAAACGGACGCATTATACGAAAGTGAATAATGCGTACGGTGGGACACAGCGATCGGAAATCATCATGGTCCTGGGCGATTTTTATGAGTCAGAGACGCAGGACGTAGAGGTAGATTAATCCCTGTCATAGATGGAAGTAAAAATAAGTCAGGAAGCGGGGAATGACCTACTTTCTGCCCATGCAAAGGGCACAATGATGCTCCTGAAGCAGGCGGGTCAGTCGGAGTCTATCATGTCTAAAACCCGAATAACGGCATGCACGACTGATACTTGACTGAATAATCCAGTCTCTGGCTGCCGTTACAACTTGTATTTGTAACAGCATCCAAGAAACTGGACTATTCAGTCTAGAATGATACGAGATTGGTGTTCGAGTAACATGCGACACAAATCTCAGAAGAGATTAGACATTTATCATGCAATCGACCCTTTCACGCTAATATTTATTTGCTTCACTTTTGCCTTTACATAGGACATTTTGCCCTGCATAACAATCAAATGACTTCATTCAAAGCAGTGCACGCGAGCAGAGATGACATCATCTGCAGGGCAAAAATTTCCTACAAAGAGACAAAAGTGAACCTTTTAATACGTGAAAGCAAAAAACATCCTTAAACAATCAAATAATGTCACTTGTGCATGTGCATTCAATTGATTTATGTCACCTGGAACTCTAATTTCAATGGAAACTGAGAAGCTTCTTTAATTTTTGTCTACACGCAACCTGAGGTTGCGTGTAGACAAATTAAAGAAGCTAGCTCCTCAGTTTCCATTGAAATTACTGGAACTCAGAACTTCAACTTCAGTACTGCGCTGTGCAGATTATTGTCACTGAAAATGTATTACAATATGATAAAAATCTTTCACTTTGTGCCAATCAAAACTAGTGTTGTAACGATTATCGCCGACATCGGCGACATCATCGCTAATACCCTTCGATTTCGATTAATCGATTTTGTTTTTAAGAATCGATTATAATCGGAAATATTCAACGTTGAAAAGAACGACATAGTTTTCGGTCAAATTCGCGTATGACAAGTACGAACAAAACGAAAGTAGATCAACAATCGTTTCTACGAGACTCAGTGAAAGTTCGGGGCGTAGCGTATTTAAGTTGAAAAGGATACCTTTTCTAAGGCATACAATGGATGGAATTAGGATTCTCATTGAATTTAATAGTGATGATAGGTTCACTTATAGAAAACTTCAACGTCAGATCAATGCGGGCCTGCGATACGTCAATATCTACTCGAGTACTCGTCTAGAAAAAAAACTTTTTAGGTCTTACACCGAACCCCTGAGCTTTGTTAGAAGGATAAGGTTAGTGAATTTCACAGTAGTTTTAGCCTGAACTCCACGAAGATATTGCTTGATTCCTTAAATGAGTGAGCAAAATCTAAAGTTAACTCTTGGGTCGTATGGAACCCCCCCCCCCCCCCCCATCCCTTCATCTGCCGTATAAACATGATAAAGTTGTCGACTATTACAATCACAAATTGTTTTGACTCCATTACTGCTATGATCTTGACAAAATATTTCATTTACAAGACAGGATTATATCATGGAGTTGAATATTTCTTTCTAGACATTTTGTTATGTATATTAGCATAAGATTTAGTGAAGTTTATTCATTACTTGTCATATTTCTTTCTGTAAAAACAAGAAAGGATTATTTCCGATTAAATCGAAATAATCGATTAAAATCCTCACCGATTATAAACCGATAATCGATTATGAAAATTTTCCGATTATACAACACTAATCAAAACACATCAGAGAAATATTGAATAAAACAATTATTGCTAAAATTTTACTGTTTATGTTGGAAACAGACAAAATAACAATTTGTAATGGATCTGTGAATCATGATAAAACCTTAACAAAATTACTCCTCTTGGTCTTACCACATTAAAATGTATTTTCTCTTCACATTCTACCTGTTCTTAATCGTTCAAGCAATTTTCATAACTGATAAATCCTCGTTCTGTTTTCCTTGCGGTCGCATCCAAAAATTTGAGTAGACTGTATAATCAGAAAACCGTCCACATAACGGACAAAGATCATTTCCGGAATGTGTCGAGAGATGGTCGGCCCTGAGTGATAGATAGATATTTATTTGCTTAAACACTTACAGTGTCAATAACATATATCTACATATACAAATAAAATCTGTGTTGAAAAACAATGCAAAATACTTTCACATATTTGGCATCCGTATCAGTAATATTATTCAATTTTCAATTTTTAGTGAATATATCCATATGACCAGTTCAAACAATAAATATCACGGTTTACAAGACATTGCTTACCAGGATAGCCCATAAAAAAAGCCCTAGGGCTTATTTCAAATGGGGTCCCAGATGTTAATATCACATTATCTAAGATTTAAATTTTAGATTTAAAAAAATCTTATCTAAATCTATATTAATTAAAACTGGAATCTAAGTTGAATGGAAGAAATTATAACCCCCCCTCATATTTTTTTTATGCCCCCCCCCCTTTATTATTAAAACTTTTATTAAGCTGCATCCTCCAAAACCGGTCTAACCTAATTTTTGCGCTCTTTCCAGGGGTCACCCAGTGGATCCAGAACCTCATTTGTTTACCGGGGCACATCTACCATTATCATTTGGATGACCTGGGAGGCCCGAAGCCGAGTGGGGGAGGGTATCAGTGGAAAAGGGCCCGTGCCCCCTCCCATAGGTGGGGGTTCGGGGGGGGGGGCTCCCCATGTCGAGAAAATTTTGGAAAAAAATGAAGCAAATTGGTGGCCTCTGGATCGCATTTGAACGGACTTAGAGGTGATAAAATCCATTAGGACCAAGCATCAAACAGAGGTGATAAAATCCATCAGGACCAAGCATCAAACAGAGGTGATAAAATCCATCAGGACCAAGCATCAAACAGAGGTGATAAAATCCATCAGGACCAAGCATCATCGCATTTGAACGGACTTAGAGGTGATAAAATCCATCAGGACCAAGCATCAAACAGAGGTGATAAAATCCATCAGGACCAAGCATCAAACAGAGGTGATAAAATCCATCAGGACCAAGCATCAAACAGAGGTGATAAAATCCATCAGGACCAAGCATCAAACAGAGGTGATGAAATCAATCCATCAGGACCAAGCACCAAACGAAGCACTATATGTTGAGGGGCAGATCCAGAACCTCAACAGCCGGAGAACACGTACATTTTCTTGTAGGGATGACTTCCATTGGATTGGGGTTCGGAACCTCATCCGAGAAAAGTTTGAAAATGGAGTATATTGATGGCCTGTGGAGACTCCGAGTGTATTTCAACTGAATTTAGAATGTTCAAAACAAGCGTATGCTTATGCTTCACTGTCACAATGCATTTAAAAAAGCAACAAAACATGATCAATTTAGATATTTTCTAATGCTACATCCCTTTTCCACTGTGTGTTAATGTTACCATCATCATTTTCCTTAGGAAATGGGCGGGACGATCAAGAAACTTGTCAGGGGGTTGTCCAAACTATCAGAGGAATGGGGTATTGGGAACTATTCCAGCCTATGCTGAGAAAACGCTTGTTTCACTCCATAGTTGCATTTCAACAATTAACACGACCGAATTACCACAGGAGCTCGATGTCAACAACCCTAGCTCAATGGCACCCGCCCCTCACCATTTCTCTCTAGTCAAAGTATATAAGGAAAGAAGGGGCGGATATTCTTGAGGATCGTTGGCATCGAGCTCCTGTGCGAATTACGGGTGCCTATATTCCCTACATATATAGAAAGGTTTTATTTTGATGAATAAAAATTGCAATTCAGTTGTAAGAATATTCAGAAACCTGCATTTTGAGAAGTTTTGGAGTGATCACATTTCTCTTGATTAGGGGTTAATTTCTATCCCCGAGAAAATTTTGAAAAAAAAATTGTTAGAACTGGTGGTCTCTGGGGTGCCTTTGGACAAGGACTTATAAACAGATTAAGTCCTTGCTTTGGGCCATCTCTAAGGGAAACAATAGTTTGTTCAAGTTGAAAAAGCACGTCATATAAGTGCACCCCGTCTTTGATTTTGATTATATGTGGTCATATGTAATAGTCTTCTGAGATGTTCAATATATCATTGCGCTAAATTATTTAAACAAAGAATAAAGTTTTTAAACTAAAAATTAGAACACGACTTATTCTCATTTGATTAAATTTCATTTGAAAGGAAATTACGAGATTTTGAGGTGTATTCGAACCAGCGACTTTCGCCCTCTTGATTCATCGGTCAAGTGAACAATACTTATAGATCTAGTGGAGGTTACACGGGTTATACTACTTTCTCCGAGGGCGTAGTTGTATAACCCAATTAATTTTTGCACAGCAGAGGCGTTGCATACATTTGAATTGTACATAAAGAGAAAAAAGATAGTGACGGAAATATTTTAGCACTAGATCTTAGTATTGATGAAAACAGAGTCACTTTGTTAAATATTTACGGTCCGAATTCAGACTGCCCTGCATTTTTTGATAAAGTTAGAGAGTTTGTATTGGAGTTTGATAATCTGTATTATATTACAAAATGTATTTGTGGCGATTTTAATATTGCAATTGACCCTAGGATGGACACCTGTAATTACAGTGGTATAAATAACCCACGGGCTAGAGATAAATTATTAGAAGTCATGGATGATTTGAAAATTGTAGATTATTTTAGAATTTTAAATCCTGATAAACGAATTTATACATGGCGTAGAAAAAATCCAAATAAACAGGGTAGACTTGATTACATACTGATATCCGAAAATTTGTCCAACATAGTAGAAAATTTTGATATAAAGGCAGGGTATAGTAAGGACAGTAAATTATTCAGCCGACCATTCAATGATTGGTTCAATCATTAATTCACTCATTGCTTCACAATGAAAAATATTGCACCGTGTTAATTCACCCTTCCACAAAACTCCGTCAAATACTCCGTCAAGTAAGGGTTATTCTACTGTCTCCGTCATCAAACAAGTAATTATAAGTCGTCATTCCGAGTAGAATAAAACTATTCATGGTCAGTAAACAGAACTTTAAGAATTTCACGCATTTCAAATGTAGATTTCAAAGAAAACAACGGTAAAAAATTCGGTCCAGTATTTGTTGTTAAATTAGGGGAATTAAAGTTAATAAAATAAAGGGAAACTGATATTTGAATTTTTCAAACTACAGTGTAATTAGAGTACATGTGCATAGGAAGCGGATTTTAGGAGATGCGGTTAAGGATTCCCCTGTACATGTTTTCCAGCAAATATTAAAAAATACGGGAATATTATGATACAATTACTAATATTCTATCTTTCTTTCTTTACAAAAGTATTCAATGGTACCAGTCAGTACATTATTCAATCGAAATCTTGCGAGTTTTGTCTGGTAGCTGATCCTATGCATATTGAAACATTTTACAAAGAGCGGATCTAGAGCGGGCTGAGAGTCAGGAATTCCCCCCTCTCTCCTTGGAATTTGAAAAAAAAAACACGAGTTCCCGTTTAGAACTATGTATTTTCTTTCAAAATCATAGGCTGGACCCCTTTCCCTAACGGGCTGAATCAACGTTTTTTTTTTTTGGGGGGGGGGGGGGGGGGGGAGGGGAGGGGGGGGGGGAATCTAGATCCGCCCGTGACATTGAAAAAAAGTATTAAATCACGGGATTTTTTTTTTCTTAATTCCTATTATGAAATGCCATTTTAGAGATGCTAAGGCGAACATTCCTGTCCTTTTTTGTTGTGTTGTATTTTCAAAACGGTAGGCAATGGACGTCAGGTCAGTTAAGGACAGTGAACGACTCAGTTGATGATTCCATGATTAGTTTAATCATTAATTGTTGCACGGTCTACCTTGTAGACGGTAATTAACACCTTTCCAGACAGAGCAATATTTTTCATTGTGAAGAAATGATTGAATTTATGATTGAACTAGTCATTGGATGATCAACTGAGCCGTTAACTATCCTTCATTTTACAACAAACACTGGACCGAGTTTACCGTAGTTTTCTTTGAAATCTACTATTGAAATGCGTGATTACTGACCATGAGTAGTTTTCTTCAACTTGGAATGTCGACATATAATTACTCAATCAACGGTGATAATTGTTTGACAGCCTAACAATTGCCGTGCAACAAGTGGGTTATTCAACTGCTCCTCGGGCTACGCCCTCGGAGACAGTAGAATAACCCTTACTTCAATCATAATAATTTGATTGTTTCACAACGAAAAATATTGCACTGTCTGGAAAGGTGTAAATTACCGTCTACAAGGTAGACCATACAACAAGTTGCGTTATTTCATTGTTTACTTATCATGTAAAAAAAGTGAGGTACTTAGAGTTAGCGCTTTTTTGGAGCAAGAACAATAAAATAGCGGGAATTGTGGAAGGGTGAATACTGACAAAGATGCCGGCGGTCCCCGCGTGTTTCACAAACACAGCTTTCATAAACTCAGCTTTTTTTTATAATTCAAATAGTTTTTTGTAAATGAAATCTAATAAAAAGATAAGTCATATTTTTAGCATTAAAAAATTATATAAATAATCTCTTTCAACGCAATAATATATCTCTTTTGTGGGAAAATTCTATGAAAAGTTGTTTTTATTCATTTTTTGTGAAAATTGGGTGTATGCCTTGAACATACAAGAATATATTGTAGCTACGCCACTAAAAAATCCAGTGTACTGCATTTGAAAAACAACAACAACAACAAAAAAGCCCCGGCTGAAGTATAGGGTCATATATCGGTCCGGAAAACATATGTACTTTTTAGAAGTCCATTCTTAGTCATTTTCTTTCAATGTGATAATGAGGCATTATTCGAGAAAAATTTATAGTTTTCCATCAAACTACAGAATAATTATCGTCGAAAAGCCGTAAATTTTAAATCGTATGGAAACATGCACTTTCCGGGTTTCCCGTTCATGATTTGTGCGGTCTTGGGTCCTGCTTTTAGAAAAATAGAAAAAAGCTCAGAGCATTAGTTTCGTATGAAAGCGAAAAGAATGATAGTTTGATTCAGAGACTTAAATGAGTCAATGATTAGACTTAATCACTCATTTTAAAAGAGCGAAACTCAGATTTTCTATAAAAATAAGAAATTCATTTCTCCGAAACTGGAGAATGTAAAGGTTAAAATCAAAAATGGCAACCGGTGCGATTCCGGCGGCTCCAGCCGTAAATGTTTGCGTTGAAGCTGTACTTGAGAGCCAAATTCAAGAAGTCAGAGTAGTTGAAAAACAAGAAGCTCAAGATGGTCAAGAAATACAGGAAATATATGCCCCGTATGAATTTTTATCATGAAATAGTAGATTTCGAATTTTCTCTGACAAATGTCCCTCTGTACAAATGTAGATACATGTAGGCAACTTGCACTCAAGGATATAAGCCGTATCAATATATCCTTGTATTCAGCGGTCAATTTTTCCTACGCAAAATTTTAGAGGGAAATTTCATTGTTGTTACTTTTACGTCAAGACAATGGAAACATTCCGACGTCATAATGACACTGTTTACGTTTCGAAATATTCAGCGAGTTTTCCCGCAAAAACAACGTCTTCCTTGGTAACAAGATTTGAAGAGCAATGCTAGAGCATTATTTTTAACGCAAATTGAAGATCGTACTGAGTTCAGATTTAAATCTAATTTTCTAAAATAACAATTGTGATGTGTACATGTAGATAAAGAAATAGCCTGCAAATAACGAATTTAGACTCGAAATTTGCATAGCAACCACCCAAGCCAAATAACAAAGACAGATCAGGATGACATCTCGCGAGGCGCAAAGAGTTCGGCGTTATGATGAAAGTTACAGATGGTATCTGCCGTTGTTTTGGTGGTAACTCTTTATATTTCAGCAAATATTATTTTCATAATTTTTTTTCCAATATTGTCCATTTATCTAATCCGTTATTTACTGGAGACCAAAAATCTTGGTATGCAAATGTACCCCTGATGTCTAGGGTTGTTCCTCGCAGGGATTCAACCCGGAAGTAGTTCTAGATGACATGTAGGAGGCTAGAGTTATTTCAATAGTTGATTTAAGGGAGTGGAGAAGATGTTCATACCCTGAGAGTAATCTAATTTTACCTCCTAGCCCCCTTAATTTTTCTCAAATCGGCAAATTTGGCCCTTCGACCCCCCCCCCCCCCTGTATTTGCCAGGTACTAGGAATTACTGAAAAGGCAGCATTTACTGATTTACCGAAAAGACAAAAAATTGTTCCGAAAAGACCCTTTAAAATTTAACCTAAATTAAATTTATGGTAGAAAACGTGTATACACTTAAAAGGATAATTAAAACCTTTTAAGAACTGACTGAATTTAAGGTTTGACTTACTGTCCGCGCAGCTCACTTCAGAAATCGGAAAACTGAAATTTTTTCTACTTTTTCGGCAATTTTTGAGATGAAAATTTATTTCAGGGGATAGATCTCGAGCTCTCATAACTAACGGTGCTTGATTCCTTGAATGAGCATAATCTTACATTAGCTCTTGTGTACTCGTATGGAATACCCCCCCCCCCCCCCCCCATCCCTGCATCTGCCGTATAAAGTTGTCGACTATTACAATCACATATTTGTTTTGCTGTGATCTTGACAAAATATTTCATTTACTAGACAGGATTTTATCATTCTGTGGTTGGAGTTCTCTCTAGACATTTTGCTATGCATGTGCATAATATAGTGAAGTTTATTCACTTCTTCTCATATTCCTTTCTGTGAATCCAAGAAAGAATTATTTCCGATTAAATCGAAATAATCGATTAAAATCCTCTCCGATAAAAAACCGATAATCGATTATGAAAATTTTCTGATTATACAACACTACTCTATAACATTCGAAGTCAATCATACATGTATGAATATCAGGTTGAAAGAAATAAAAATTCACTCAACATGCTCAAGCTATCAATGAGATTATTCTGCTGGGACATCGGCGGACGGAACAGTGCAAAAAGTCACTTGGAAACTTAAAACGTCATTTAAACTACCATTATAATAGATTAATATTGAATCAATGACAGGAAAGGCGAACGTCCGTGGATTTCAAGACAACACGATGTTGTACGTTTAAACAGTATGTCAATCATAACTCAGTATACTATAAACACATTTGTAAGAATAGAGCTACATGTAACACGATGAAGTCTTTCTTGCAAAGTATACCAATGTGTGTTGACGAACGTTTTTAAAGGTCGAACAAGCTTTATTTTACTTATTTCTTGAAATCTTTTAGGCTTAGTATAGCACAGAACGGTCACTTTGTCAAGTTTAAAAGCAGCTAGTCAGAAAAATTGTAGAACTGATCATTTTGCCATCGCTGTTTTCGGATGAAATATAAAAAATAAGAATGATGTAATTCACGGCTTCCTAACTTAAATGGCATACATGTACATGTATCATAAATGTGAGGTATCACTGACGAGGGTTAAATACCCGAAACGTGCATGTCTGTATGGAAAGCCAAAGGGGTCAAAATTCTAACATTGCAACTCTGCAATTGTATATTCGTAAATCAAGATTTGTGATTTGTAGTTCTGTAAATGTATATTTGTAACATTGCAACTCTGCAATTGTATATTCGTAAATCAAGATTTGTGATTTGTTGTTCTGTAAATGTACATTTGTAACGTTGCAACTCTGCTGTTTTAACATTGCAACTCTGCAATTGCAAATTCGTAAATCAAGATTTGTGATTAGTTGTTCTGTAAATTTTACATTTGTACATTGTATAACATTGCACTTCTGCGGTTGTATATTTGTAAATAAATGTCTGTGATTTGTCTTTCAGTAAATGGACATTTGTTCTCTGTTCATTTTGTAAACACAACATGCATCATTCGTACTTCCAACATTCTTCATTCGTAACGTCGCATTATGCTACTTTTGTATTATCACTACAGATGGCGCTCTAACGGGTCCCTTTAAAGTACGAAACGAAAGGAAATGAAACGAAACGGAATTGAACAAAATAAGCATGTTCAGAAATATTTTATCATATTATAGTACGTGAAATATCGACAAATTTCGATGTTCTTCTATCCATGACCCTACGCTTACTCGGAGCCTCCTCCTCCACCAAAGCTTCACGAATGTCAAGGCATCTTTTTCACTCAGTAGTCAGTACGGTGACAAAGAAAGGGATCTCCTTCCCAACCTATTAGGGGAATCTGGGTTATTCTTCACGATCTGGATTTTGTTCTCTATTGTTTCGGTTATTTAAAGAATCATGGTAATAAAATTAAAAAAAAAATAACAATGGAAATTAAATTATTTTACTTTCATTCATTGAGTATCTGAAACAGTATTAATTTCTTCTTTTTTTTTCGATGGCGAACTTGAACATACCTACACTAGGGTGCATCCAGAACTTCAACCAGGGACGTAACCGGGTGTACATTTGTACGCAAAAAGTCCACATCGTGTTCGCAAAAAAAAGAGATAAATACCTCCTTCTAGGGGCGATTATGACATGTTTTGCAAACTACTGTCTAGAAAGGTCCGATTTAAATAAGTTTCTCAAACTTTTCTCAGGTTTATACATAGGCGAATTTACAAACAAAGTACGAGTCGATTGTGAAGGACGCAGGGTTCTCACGTCCAATATCTATGTATGCGGACGTACATGTTTGGGGGAAAAGCTACAGCATATCATGTTCATATCAAAAGTTTTCTTCATCTTTTAGATACGGTTCATTGTTTGCTGACATCGAATCATGCGCTTTATCCTTCTAAATTCAGCTTAAATACGTCTCAGAGACAACCAAGCTTCATTTTTTCCAAATGTTCACGAGGAAAGCCTCTGAACTCCCACCATCGAGAGGGGAAGACATCCTTCTATTCTCTGCCCGAACTCGACCACTCGAGCCTCGCAAATTATCCTCCGCAAAACTGGTCCCCCCCACCTGCAGACGCCCACAAAGAAAACACATTATTCTACTATTCTTACACTTGTAAGCACTTATTTATTTGTCCGCAATTGACAAGAAGGCAGGGGATTTGAACTTCCCTTCAAATAGAAGGGGATTCGGGCCAGTGGAGCTTATCATGTTTTAGCTGAATCTACACGAGTACAGGGTGATCCGATGAAAACAAACGTAAATACTATACATATATGTAATGACATTTTCTATAATTATAATATTTCATAGCTTCCGCAGTTTTCTGCAACTTGAGTTTCTCTGAGAATATTTGAGAAAAAAATATTAGAATATAGTATATACCATTGAAAACGGTGAACTTTGAATTTTCATAACGTTTGCAGTATTTCTCCGAGTTTTGACCCCCCCCCCCAAAAAAAAATAGAAATCGGAAACTTTGGGGGAGGAGGAGGCTGCGAGTAAGCGTAGGGTCATGGATAGAAGAAGAACATTGAAATTTGTCGATATTTCACTATATATCACTATAATATGATAAAATATTTCTGAACATGTTCAATTCCGTTTTGTTTCATTTCCTTTCGTTTCGTACTTTAAAGGGACCCGTTAGAGCGTCATCTGTAGTGATAATACAAAACTAGCATAATGCGACGTTACGAATGAAGAATGTTGGAAGTACGAATGATGCATGTTGTGTTTACAAAATGAACAGAGAACAAATGTCCATTTACTGAAAGACAAATCACAGACATTTATTTACAAATATACAACCGCAGAAGTGCAATGTTATACAATGTACAAATGTAAAATTTACAGAACAACTAATCACAAATCTTGATTTACGAATTTGCAATTGCAGAGTTGCAATGTTAGAACTGCAGAGTTGCAACGTTACAAATGTACATTTACAGAACAACAAATCACAAATCTTGATTTCAAATATACAATTGCAGAGTTGCAACGTTACAAATGTACATTTACAGAACAACAAATCACAAATCTTGATTTACGAATATACAATTGCAGAGTTGCAATGTTAGAATTTTGACCCCTTTGGCTTTCCATATGTCTGGACCATGCTGTAAATTCATCTGTTCTTAAATGATGCTATTGAATTTGAAGACGTTTAACATCATAACGACATGGACATAATAATCCACCTTTGGCAATTTAAATGACCCTTTATTGTTGTATTTTGAGTAGTAAGGCGCTTTCGCTCATAATTTTCAAAGAAACAGCATAAAAATATAAAGATGAAAAAATATCGTTTAAAACCGGTTTTTGAAAACTAATATCGCGGTACATATTGCGAAGCCTCGTATCGCGATATATCGGTACCGTGATAAAACCGCTCAGCCCTAATAATAACTTGTGTTATACATCTTTACATTTACAATGTATTATGTAAAAAAAATTTTTTCAGGCCTTTGTCTATGTCAGAGAATCTCACAAAGTTAGCCCAGAAGATAGATTTCTATAAAGACGAGAGCGGCGAGAAGGGAAAGCCCACCTCCGAGGGCGAGAAGGAAAGAGAAGAGGAGAAATCTGTGGCTGCCTTTCAGCCCTCCCTGTGGCCTTGGGACTCTGTCAGAAATAAACTCAAGTAAGTTCTTATGGCTATCAACCCTCCCTGTGGCCCTGGGACTCTGTCAGAAATAAACTCAAGTAAGTTCTCATGGTTATCAGCCCTCCCTGTGGCCCTGGGACTCCATCAGAAATAAACTCAAGTAAGTTCTCATGGTTATCAGCCCTCCCTGGGACAATGTAAAAAATAAACTCAAGTAAGTTCTCTTGGCTGTCAGCCCTCCATGTGGCCCTGGGATTCTGTCAGAAATAAACTCAATTAAGTCCACATGGCTATCAACACTTTACATTGTAACCATTCTTTTAGTGTTTTGATGTATATACAAATGTAGGTTTTGGCAGTGCTTCAGAGGCTATACACTATGGAATCTTTCGTAATTGTAATACATGTATTATTACAATGAAATAGTAATTTATCTAAAGGGTTTTGTCAACTCACTTCTTGAAATTGTTGAATTAATTTTGAGTGCAGACATTTTTGTGTCGCCTGCGAAGCATAGCGACACTTAGGGATCACTTTGTCCATTGTCCGTCCATCTGTCTGTCACACTTGGATGTCACACCCTATAAAAGTGATTCCTGAGTGTCCCTATGTTTCGCAGGTGACACATGCATTCCTTGAAATGATTTTTATTTTTTTTTAAATTGTTTCGGAATACATGATGTCACAAACATGTAATCAACTCTTATTCACTGCACTATATTACACTAAATTAACATGATTAGATTTTGAATATTTGTATGAAAATGAATTCCAAAATTTCTATTGAATTATTTACTGGAGAATAAATTTGTAAATGAATAATTCAAAAGTGAGGAAGCTACACATGTACGTGTATTTGTTTTTTCAGAACTGCCTACACAGAGATGAGCGTACTGTTGGATGTGTTGAACATAGCTAAGGAGAAACGTTACATGGTTTTAGACTCGGTACAGCAGAGCTCGCCTGACGCTAAGCTTCCCCTACAACTCATGTCAAAGAAAAAAGTAAGTTAGATTGACGTCACTTTTATTTTATCTCTTCATCTTGCTTGTGACAACAATGGTAGAAGCTTGGTTAGAATTAAGCCACACAAATTATGTGTGTTTTATAAAAACGCAGATGAAAATATTAAGTTCGGTTTTGGCATTTTGTTTTTCATTGGAAATTTATTTGGAGCGGCATCATATGTCAAATGTTGATGTAACTTTTTTTTTTTACCTCAGTGACTGATATTCTCTTATAAGAGATTGATATCAATAGGGTTATATGAAACACACATTTTTAGCTCACCTCGACGAAGTTGAGTGAGCTTATGCTATAACCCCACGCGTCCGCGTCCGCGTCCGTGTCCGCGTCCGCGTCCGGTTAAGAAGTTTGGGGTAGCTCAGTATCAGACAAAGTACTTATGCTACAGTAACCAAACTTGCACAAGTGATTCATCTTTGGATGCTGAGGTGAACCCATGCATCGGATGCAGCATCTGACCTACATTTTCCGCTTGAGTGACTTGGTTAAGAAGTTTGGGGTAGCTCAGTATCTGACAAAGTACTGATGCTACAGTAACCAAACTTGCACAAGTGATTCATCTTTGGATGCTGAGGTGAACCCATGCATCGGATGCAGCATCTGACCCACATTTTCCGCTTGAGTGACTTGGTTAAGAAGTTTGGGGTAGCTCAGTAACTGACAAAGTACTGATGCTACAGTAACCAAACTTGCACAAGTGATTCATCTTTGGATGCCGAGATGGACTGACCTACTTTTTCCACTTGAGTGATTTCGCTTTTAAAAGCCAATATTGAGCAAAGTATAAGTGATACATGTACCAAACTTGCATATTGGATGTATCTTTGATCAAACTTTCATAAAATGACCTTGACCTACTTTTTCCGCTTGAGTGATTTTGCCTTTAAAAGCCAATATTGAGCAAAGTATAAGTGCTAGATGTTCCAAACTTGCATATTAGATGTATCTTCGATCAAACTTTCAAAAAATGACCTCGACCTACTTTTTCCGCTTGAGTGATTTTGCCTTTAAAAGCCAATATTGAGCAAAGTATAAGTGATACATGTACCAAACTTGCATATTGGATGTATCTTTGATCAATCTTTCATAAAATGACCTTGACCTACTTTTTCTGCTTGAGTGATTTTGCTCTATAAAGCCAATATTGAGCAAAGTATAACTGCTACATGTACCAAACTTGCATATTGGATGTATCTTTGATCAAACTTTCATAAAATGACCTCGACCTACTTTTTCTGCTTAAGTGGTTTTGCCTTTAAAAGCCAATATACATGTACTAAGAAATATGTTTGAATTGAATTTTGCTGTCACGAGGTGAGCTTCGTAATCTGTGATTACCTATGTTTTTAAGGCCTTATAAGATTCGTGATTATTTTCCTGTTGTACAGATGGGCTTTATATCTACAAAATGTGGATACATTTCTTTTTATATATTGTAAGGTATACCTAGTAAAAATACAGAAGAAACAAAATTAATATGATGAAGCATTAGCTAAATTTACCTTGATAGGACTCAACAAATTTTTCATATTAACCTTAATCTAAATTCAACTGATAAGATGATTGATAGCACTGAAAAACCTTGGAAGATACATTATTACATAGCTACCTATAGTGGTAATTTGCAGCAGATTTGAAGAAAAATTTCTATTTTACTGACATGATTTTTTCAGCTTTAAAGTAAATTCTGCTTCCCAGATAAGAGAAGAAGTGACTTTCATGTTTATGAGCTCTCTTGTACAAAGAATCTAAGATGAAAACAGTTGTCATTCTTATTTCCAGTTTTACTGAACCCCAGGCCAGTACATGTATTGGAATTAAAAAAAAAACTGAAAAATTTCCATCATTAGATAATGAAAAATGTCCATCAATAGATAAGGCGACTGAACTTTAATTTTTAGTTTTACGGATTTTATTATTTCAAAATAGATTTGGAGGAGGGGTAAAAAGTAAAATTAAAATAAGCAAATTTCAGCATTTTATGTTTTGTGTCACTATCGCGATGTTATCATTCAGCTTGTTTATCATACGTTCAAAGCCAAATTCCCTAAAATGCTTGCACAGTAAAGATTTAGCAACAAAGAAAAGAAAAAGTCTGGTAACTGTCCAGCGAAATTCTAAGCAGAAGAAAAAAATGAACATTCAGTTAAATTTTTTTTCCAATGGTGGTAAAATTAGGGTCGGCGGATCCGTAAAACAAAGAATTAAATTTCTGTTGCCTAATGTAAAAATCCATTTATACATTTTCTTTCACCATCATATTTTAGCAGACAGGGTATACTGGCTCAAACATATCGCCACCGATCTATCAATATGAGGGATTTCGAGTCGTATGTAATTGATATAATTATGTTTCCATGGTTACAGCTCCTAGATAAAAAAATAACATGGTCATGCTGGTGACGGAATAACAAATGGAATGAACATTATGGGAAATGACAGGGTATAAATATGTATGTAAGGGACTGTGGAAAGATCGTGCATCTTAGAGACATACTGATAATTGACACTTCCGAGTGCTTTAAAAAATGTTGAGAAAGTTCATGATGTCACACCGTATTTTTAGGATACTTCCTTTTAGGAAGTCTTCTACTGTTACCGTAACAGTTGAAACATTGTCACTTTGCAACGTATCCGTACACCTCAAAATACATGTATAGTGCTTTTTCCAATTTAGGAATTTGCTGTCTGACACATGCAAAATGCAAGATCAAGATTATCCTCCTTCTTGAAAAAAGTTTCAATTTCTTATAAAGTAAATGCATCACAAAAAATCAACTACATGTATTTATTTCTTGCTTTAACTGCTCGCCGGTGGCGTAATAATATATTACTTCTTAAACTTTGTTGTCTTCCCTATGTGCATGATGCGATGAGAAACGAAAGTAGAAACAAAGCATGATCTTCTTGAAAGAAATAGGAAATTCTGGATATTGAAATGAGAATTTTGGAAATTACTAGTTATAAGTTACGCTGGAACTACATGTACCTGCCCTTTTATCAAATATATTGCAGATTGTAAGTAATTTTAAACATGCATGTATGGTCTTATTGTCTTTCTAGTTTCCAAATGGGTTAATTTTAAAACACTGCTCCGGGTTTAAGTCGTCAGAATAACATGTAATTTAAAATATACAACTTAAAGTAAATATAAACAGCTTTTGCTGTTTATAGAACACATTGAGGTCATAATTCTAAATGAAAATTATTAACTTCACATGTGCAATATCCTATGTATAAAAAATCATCATCGATTCATCATTACATAAACAAAATAAAACACCGCTAAAGATGGTATGGCCGGATTGCAAAGTAAGTTTTTGTCACCAACTGGGTCAAGGTCACTAGGTAAAATATTACAGCATACATTGAGAGGTCTTGTCAGAGGCAACCTACATGTATAATATAAAGTTTCTACTGCATACAGTTCCTTAGATTTTGCTTAAACCAGGAACTTTAACCAAAGTCTTTAACTAGGTCAAAGTTCAAGGTCAAGGTCAATAGGTCCAATGTTACGGCATAAATTGAAAGGTCTCATCATGGGCAACCTAAATGTATAATAAAAGGTTTCTACTGCATACAGTTCTTTAGATTTTGCTTAAACCATTAACTTTAATCAAAATCTTTAACTAGGTCAAAGTCCAAGGTCAAGGTCACTAGGTCCAATGTTATGGCATAAATTGAAAGGTCTCGTCATGGGCAACCTATATGTATAATATAAGGTTTCTACTGCATACAGTTCATTAGATTTTGCTTAAACCAGGAACTTTAACCAAAATCTTTAACTAGGTCAAAGTCCAAGTCCAAGGTCACTAGGTCAAATGTTACCACATAAATTGAAAGGTCCCATCATGGGCAACATACATGTATAATATAAAGTTTCTACTGCATACAGTTCCATAGATTTTGCTTAAACCAGGAACTTTAACCACAATCTTTAACTAGGTCAAAGTCCAAGGTCAAGGTCACTAGGTCAAATGTTACGGCATAAATTGAAAGGTCTCGTCATGGGCAACCTTCATGTATAATATAAAGTTTCTACTGCATATAGTTCCTTAGATTTTGCCTCAACCAGAAACTTTAACCAAAATGTTGACGGCAGACGGACAGACGGATGGACGGACAGACGGACATCGTCAATCTATAGACCGGAATTGCTTTGCAATCTGGCCAATTATTCAACATTCATCTGCTGACAATAAATTTTGAATAGAAGTATCGTTCAGGACCTTCAGTCCTTTGATTTAATGTTTACTTGAGATTCAGAGCTTGTTTGTCAGAGATAAAACATTGTGACATCATGAAATTTAACACTTTTTATCTGCAATCTGAAAGGTCTATTAGTTATCTTAAGTCATATTTCAATCATAAAATCTTGTCATACATTTACCTGTAACATAGTCATTTCCTATCTCACTTTCAGTGTTTATTTCATTTACAAGGAATCACTGTGATATCTCACTTAATTTGTTGATGATATGTAAAATATTTGGCATTTCAGGAAAATCCACCTACCCCACCCCACACCCACCGCCTGTCTAGGCACTCTTCTTCCTTAACAAATCTTTTGTATTTTATTTCTCAGTTTTACACCAATATTTCTTGAAATGCTGCACCAATTAAAACATGCTTCAGGATAATTTTATTGCAATGTTGCAACAGTGCACCAATTAACTCCCCCCCCCAAAAAAAAAAATACACACATGTTATAGTAGGTCAGAGTTTGATATAGAATTCATTCGGACTGTTAGAAGACAGCTAGCCTTCTCACAAGTGTATGAGCTGACCCAAATTATCACTGTAAACCGTCTTTTACTCGCGACGTCTTTAAAAGTTCACAAACACGAGTGAAGTGACTGGTTCACTGCATTTTATTTTGGCGACATTGTATGTACATACCTTACTACACATGTACATGTATTTAGACATATTCGCAGTGTTTTATATTTGCGAATCGATGGACCTCGCAAATATCGTGAAAATAAAACGCTCGCGAATAAAAGACGGTTTGCAGTATTTTGAGAGTTTAAATACGCTGTTCTAAGACATATTCGCTATTTTCGAAAACCAGAGTTACTTCCCATTTGGGACGGTATCTGACGTAGACTGATTGTGATGTCATCAAATTCTAATGAAAGGATCCTAAAACTCTGGGAAATGACGGTATAAAATTGACGTTACCATACCATTTTCATGACGTCATAATGGTTATACGTGAGATACCGTCTGTAAGGGGAAAAAACTCTGTATTCCACAAAGACTCAATACACCTTTTCAAGATGACTGCATGACTCATTACATTATTATTGGATAACAAATACTGTATCTGTAGATATAAATATGTATCTCTTTACTTTACACTCATTGGACGTCATTATGCATGAAAGGTACTGCATCTCTTGTCTAGTGACCTTAGAATAAAGGTTGCTCATAAAGCAGGTTTGATTGTACGTACGAATTATCAAACTCTTACAGAAGATGGTTTCTTAGAGCCGTGTAGAGGATACTATAACTTAAAAATACGGTATTGTTTAGATGGTGGTACATTATAACTTGGTATAATTTGCATGAATTTTTGGAAGTTGGAAAAAAGAAGGATACATCGATACAACAAAAAATGTACATTACAAGTAGATTTAACTCAAACTGATACATACTGCAATTAGGACTGTCATGATACTCTAAGCTCACGATATGATATGTATCGCAATATTTACTCATGATATGATTCGTATCACGATACAACATTTTTAATGTAGATTCTGTAATTCGTCAGATATTTTATTAAAACAATCGGCTTTTTGAGGTTATTTCCCATAACCAAAAAGAACTTAAGAAACATTCCTTAAATGCCGAAAACGAACCGTAAGTCAACTATACGGCCTCTTCTCGAATCATGTGTCGAACTGTCTTCAAGAACCACGGTGAATCGAGAACCGTGGTGAGTCGTGACAGCCCTGATTGCAATGATTCTGCTTTTATTGTTTCAGATTAAACTGTACAGAAAATAATTATGAAATGCAAAGTATATGTCTTAATTAAGGTGCCTGTTGTACAAATTAATATTAACTATAACTATAATATATAGATTTCTAGACGTTCCGGCCACAAACCAATCCGGCCACGGCTCTCTGACCCCAGTCGATGCGGCCACTGACGCATCCGGCCACAGGTACCCCAGACGATCCGGCCCCCGTATACTTTTACATAGCCATGACCATGGCCAATTACCCTGTCAATGTATAAACCCCGGACGATCTGGCCCCTGTATACATGTATATATGTGGAATACGTTATACCCCAAGTCGATCCGGCCCGTGTATACTTGTATATAATACCCCAAGTCGATCCGGCCCCTGTATACTTGTATATACCCCAAGTCGATCCGGCCCCTGTATACTTGTATATAACACCCCAAGTCGATCCGGATCGTCTTGGGGTACAAGATTTTAATGGTTATATACACAGGGGCCGGATCGTCTTAGGTAGTTGATTAACGGGGCCGGATCGTCTTGGGTACATGTGGCCGGATTGACTAGGGGCCGGATCGTCTGGGGCCGGATCGTCTGGGGCCGGTTCCCATTTCATAGTGGCCGGATTGGTTTGTGGCCGGATCGTCCTGTTACCTAATATATAGCTAGAATATTGGTGTATCTTTACCTGTGTATACTACACGTATATCACACAACTTAAAAGTTGGTTTCCATCATCAAAGGTCAACATGCCGACCATCAGCCACTGAAACTATCCAGACACTGCCGAAGATTACCGAGATAATTTTGAGACTTTATATTGATGAAACGTTAGTGAGATCTTCTTTTGTAAATTGGATATTTTAAACAGAGGTGAAAGTCAAATTTTGTGAAATTTACAGCAGGACCCATTTTAAACTACTTCGTTTTCTAGTGTTCTGTGAATTCATTCATACATTCACCATTTTCAGGCCCTCAATTCAGCATCTGCCATTTTACTAGCTGGGGCCGAGCGTCTCAAAAAGTCTCAGGCAGAGAACAGTAACAAAAGTGATTTCCACTTTGAACTGCTGAAATTACGGCAGAACTGGAGACTGAAAAAGTCTGGAAACACAATATTAGGAGATCTTAGCTACAGATCAGGTAATAACTTTGGCTTAGATCAAGTAAAACGTATCTATAGTGTTTAGGTAACACTATGCTAAGAAACATAGATAAATTTACATGTATATTAGTGGTCACAGTACAGGGGTCTTATTAGGCCCCTACCAGCAACGCCGAAGGGGACTCTTAGTTTCCTCTCGGTCTGTCTGTCTGTCTGTCCGTCCGTCTGTCCCATTTTCAGTTTTCCGGACTTTTTTTCGCTGTTGTTGCATATATTGAACTCATTTTTGGTATGTGGATATATCTCAATGTGATACAGATCAAGTTTGAGTTTGCTTTCTATTGACCTTATTTTACAAGAGTTATGGCCATTGGACTTAGCAAAGGGGTAGGGCCACAAAGCCTGATATTGGCCCTAATTTTAATAAATTTTGAACATTGTACTTCATAAAATTTTTAAATGTTATTTGACATTTTGAAACGTTCTCTACTGAATCACGAACCTACTTTTTGTAAACATTGCTTTTATCAACACCTTTTAGCCCTTTGAAAACACCAAAATAGGTCATATTCGGCGAAATTGATGCAAAAACTCAATATGTCTATTTAATTAGCAATGGCCGTATGCATTAACTATGATGGAAAATTTATATGTGAAAGATTATCATTATATCCTTTTGTCATAAACATTTTATCTCAGTTAACGCATGCGGCCACATTGAATTCTATGACAAAAGACAAAATTCCAAGCAATTTTCGTCAAATTTTATCAATAACGTCAAAATGGCGTCACTTCATGACATCATTACAGTTAAATGGCACATTGTTTGGTGATATTATTCTTTTCATGAAAAGAGGTAAACATTCGTGTATTTTCATGAGAGATATCAAGTATTCCTCATGAAATTTATTTTAAGAGAAAAATCAAGGGTCGATTTAGGGGTCTCGTGGCCCTACCCCTTTATGAAAATTTCAGTTTTCCGGACTTTTTTCTGCTGTTGTTGCATATATTGAACTCATTTTTGGTATGTGGATATATCTCAATGGGATACAGATCAAGTTTGAGTTTGCTTTCTATTGACCTAATTTTACGAGAGTTATGGCCTTGGACTTAGCAAATTTTATGAAAATTTCAGTTTTCCGGACTTTCTTCTGCTGTTGTTGCATATATTGAACTCATTTTTTGTATGTGGATATATCTCGATGGGATACAGATCAAATTTGAGTTTGCTTTTGATTGAACTAATTTTACAAGAGTTATGGCCCTTAAACTTAGCAAATTTTATGAAAATTTCAGTTTTGCGGACTTTTCATCGGTTCTATTGCAAAAAATGAACTGATTTTTGGTTAATGAATATATCTCAGTGTGATACAGACCAAGTTTGAGTTTGTTTTCCATTAGCCTATTTTTACAAGAGTTATGGCCCTTGGACTTCATGATATTTGCAGTTTTCCGGACTTTTTCATGCCTGTTATTGCAGATAATGAACTGATTTTTTGTATGTGAATACATTATATTGTGATGCAGATTTGATTTTAATTTAGATTGACTAATTTTCACAAGAGTTATGGCCCTTGGACTTAGCAAATTTCTTGAATTCAGTTTCCCAGACTTTTCTTGGCTATTGTTGCAGATGAGGAACTGATGAACAGAGATGCAAGTCATAAATTTATGCCGCCGGTAGGGGACTTATATCGCACAGCGATCATTACATTTTTTATTGATAAAAAAACAACACTAGAGGATCTTTGATACAGATCAACTTACACAATAAGAAAGACGATATCGGTTATATATAAAGTAAATTAATGTGAGGAAATCATAGCCTTAGATATAGTAGCACATTATTAGGCAGTCATGCTTATTGATCATTTAATACTTTACTACATATATTCTAGCATCTGACCATCCGTTTGTCTATTTGCAACCCTATGCCTGCTTTGTTTAGTATTTGCTGCCTTTTTGAATGCAAATACATAGCAATTCTAGGTTGAATACTACAAAGGGTACTATTATTTTATGCATGTACATAGATACTCCCATTCTATTCAAGGACTTCTAGACCAAAGGCCCCGTTACCCTCATTAGATCATTTTTATATTATTTTGACAGTTGGATCCCGTTACCCTCATAATAGTACATTTGAGGTCGTGAAGAGTACGGACCTTGTCGGAGAATCAGGAGAGACAACTCCTACATCCACACCTCGTGGAAGCCTGGAGGTGATCATACCTAGCGAGCTGGAGGGAACAGCTTATATACAAGTAGAGGTCAAATCTGTACCAGGTAGGCTATATCACATAACCAATTTAAATTAATGCTCTATATGTAGAGACTTGTGTTCAGAATTAATTAGTGTTATTTCCAAGGCTATGAAAGTAAATCTCAAGGTACATGTAAATAAATAACAAAATTTTGGAAAAACTTGTTTATCTTTTCAGAATCTCTGGATTTAACTGGAGCTATTTTAAAAATGCCCAGTGGGCTCGGGGCAGTTCACACGTACTGGCAACAAAAGCTGGAAGTGGCACAGAATGTACTATTCTGTAAAGAGATATTTGCACAGGTAACCAAAAATGGATTTAGCTAACATGAACATTTTGTATGAATTTAAATGGATACAAGTTTCTGATATTTTTTTTGTTATTAGGTATGCTATGATGTTGCATTTAAATCAAAATGGTGAAAGTTGGAAACTCTTCACTTGATCAGATGATTGCACTACATCATTCCACTATATTGTTCTATTTCTGTAATTGAATCTGAAAAATAGAGCCTATAATGTTTTATAGACTTCTGAAGTACATTGTATGTGTATTTTAACAGTTACATGTAGATTTTATCGTATACATGTAAATTATAAAATGCTTATTGTACATGTATATTTTTATACATCAAGATGTAAAATCAAATGTATAACATTGAAATCCCTTGTTTTACTATAGTTGGCAAGAGAGGCCGTTCAGTCAAAGTCATCAGTACCCCACCTGGTGGTGGGTAACCAAATTATCACAAACGTAAGTATCCACGTATGTAGGATACACAATTGGTGCTGGGTAACCAAATTATGAAAAATGTACATACACGTATGTATAAGTACAGTACCCAACCTTGTGTAGGTACAGAGGACTCCACTTAATCTGATACCTGATAATCTGATACTCCTCTTAATCTGATATGATTTCAAAACACAAAACCATTTCCTATATAACCAATGTAAATTTACTCCTCTTAATCTGATAGATATTATTAAAAATTATAAGAACTCCTCTTAATCTGATAGGATTTTCCGTCAACTATGATATTTTTTCTATGATATTGACATCATTTTCAATGGATTATCACATCAAAATTCTTGAAATTGATATTTTACCCTTTAAAACTATTCAAAATGACTTGAAAGTATTTATATCTTTAAATTAATGCATATAATAAAGTCTGAGATACATTCTAGCACAATTAAGAGCACTATTTTATGATATTGGAATTTCAAACTCCTGATAATCTGATACTCCTGTTAATCTGATAATGATCTTCCGACAAATTGACTATCAGATTAACAGGAGTCCTCTGTACTCAAAATCTTAATTGTGGAGATTATATAAACGGGGCCAAAAAATCCTTTTCTATTCATATAATAAATTCAATTATTGCACATACATACATATGATATTAAAAATGTCAAAAGTCAGATGTACGAAAATGTCAGAGCAGAATCTTGGACATTCTAGTTTGTATTTCCTCTTTAAATGTCTAATTTCAGATCTTTCCAGGCATACAACTGTCCATTGTTCTCTGTCATTCTACAGGAAAAGAGAAAGACAGAAAAGTAAGAAGTTTTGGTCTATCAATGAGTTACATTCATACATGTCATTATATAGATTCTTGTAGGTGAAACTGAGGGAACAATACGTGAAGGTTTCTTCATTGTTTGTCTCTTTTTAGCTCGCCGGGACGTAAAAGTCAGGAGAGCTAATGCCATACTCTCAGCGTCGTTGTCGTTGTCGTCGTCCGTAGACAAAACCTAAACCTGGGCTATATCTCTTGAACTATAAGGGGTAGGGCTTTGATATTTCACATGTAGATACCTTGTGACGAGACCTTTCATTTGAGACCATGACCTTTGACCTAGTGACCTTTAACTTGGACTTTGACCTACTTTTCAAAAACTTTAACCTGGTTTCTTTACAAAAACCTGTATAGGCGAGCTATGTAATCTTTGATTACTCTATGTTTGTCTGATCAAACTCGTCATGGCACTGTTTCTTACTTTTCAGATACCTATGTCTCCTGGTAAACTCGACCATAACCATGTGTTAGAACACTCGTTACATCAGCTGTTACGTGAAGTCCATAATAAGAATCTCCGATTCCCGGCTCCACATCCTGTTACTGCCATGGTGGGAGTCAGTAAAAAAAGACGTCTAGCAGGACCGAATGCTCTAAGTAGGCGAGAACTTGTAGAAATGACAGAAAGGTAAATATAAAGTGAAGTACATATTAAGCCTATGCTTTTTAATGGTACTGGCATTTAAAGTTTTCTTAGTCTGTCATTCTGCCATCCATCACACATTCACTTTTACCTGCTTGAAAAAGCTTAAATCTAGGCTTTATAGCAAAGCTAACTAGTGGGCCTGAAGGGGCTGAATAGAGGTATATTCAGAGAACACTTAGCAGATTTTTAATTCTTTTTCAGTGACACCATGCTGAATCAAATCATAAAACAGACCAAGCATAATGTACTGAGATTAAGGTAAGATGACGAAAGCAAGTTAACTATGTGTGATCATTATTACAAGTCGTATAATATTGACTTGATTTTGATATATATAACTTTAACTGGGCTTTATTTTTGAGTATAGGGCCTTGATATTTCATACAAAGTCATGTACAAATTGATGTATATTTATCTTGACTGCAACTTTTATTTGATTTCATGACCTTTGACCAAATGACTTTGACCTTCTGACAATTTAAGGAGAGTCATCATTATGTTTTCGGTATATACATGTAGTTGTCTTCCTTTTGCAGTCAAAATAATATCTGGCACATACTCCTAGAATTATTCCCTAATGTAATGTTAAACTGCACTTATGTAACTGTGATGCCATAGTAGCAGTTCTTTAAGATATGCTTTATGGCGGCTGTCTGTGGCAGTGATGATGTAGCATGAGGGTCAAAGGTCAAGGTGATAGTTAACAATGAAAAATCTTCCTGACACTGACATATTCCTTCTGATGTTCATGGACATACATGTTCAGGTTTTAGTAATTTATTTAGGCTTTTCATTTTATTCTCGTTTGGCATGGTGTCTGATGTAAAGTAATTGTGACGTTATCAAATTCTATATGAACAAGCATAAAATTCAGGGAAAACATGTTTCAAATCCGACGTTTATATAGGAATTTCATAACATCACAATGCGTTTACGTCAGATACCGTCCCAAAAGGGAAGTAACTCTGTATATCAACAAGACAGGATAGCTTCTGTCAGGGGAGTTAAGTCAAATACACCTCATCGTAATTTTTTTTTATTATATATTAAATTAATGAAAGATACGTGAATGTGCACTGAATGTAATTTATTCGTTATAGGACACTTCAGACAATAGATGCCTTTGCCACATCCTTAAATGACCCCCAACTGACCACTCACTGGAGTTGTGCTAATAATAGTCTAGAGGCCAGCTGTAGGGTGTTTATAACATCACAGGGATATGATCTGAGGTAAGTGTGCTTGTGTCTCTGAAATTCATGCATTGACCACCTATTTCAAGGCAAATTTAACTTGTATTTGCATCTTACAACCCTCTTCAGTTTAGAAAATGCAAATCTAAGTTTATATAATCCAACATAATTTTTACACCACCTGAGGTACATTCTTAGCTTTTCAAAATGTTTTAAAGAAATAAGAGGTTCAGTTGTGTGTACCACTTGATAACAGATCTTATAGATTATCAAACAATCCTTATGTTTGTAGAATATGGCATAGTTTTGTGTTGATGATTGGAGTAGACAGCATTAAAATAGCACACAAAGACGGGAGGATATTTAACTTATCATTTGAGGAGAAAGAATTACAGGACTTTATTCTGTGGCAGGTAAGATCTCAGATTCATACACATACATGTATATACATGTACAGTATATATCGTGTGAATGGGTTTCCGACTCGCCTGACGTGATTTATTGTCACAGCTTGATTTCCTTCCTTTTGTCTCTCCTTGTCCCTCTGGAATATGATTTAAGCTCTGCACATGATTGGCTGACTTCTTTCTTATATCTCCATAGTAACTGCTAGACAGAATTTAAAAAAAAACCATTAAAGGAAGCATATAATCAAGCAAGAATAAAACCCTTATGAAAGGCATTTTCATGACATCACTACACAGGTGAGGACGTGAAATGTTATTGATTTCAACATTTAAACATTACGATCATTTTAATGTTGCATATCGACAGCAGTTAGCCTTAGCCAATTAGATTGCAAGTTTCATACAAATTTAATCAGAATAATACTTTTAAAGAGACTGTACATATGTCTTTATAGATAGCCCAGCACCAGACGAGCGTGTCACAGAACTTGGCACGTATGATGGGATGGCAGATCATGAGTATGTGTGCCGCTCTTGGCGTGTCCGACCTGGAGGACACTGGCATTGCATCATCTCTATTATTAGCTTCTCCCGATCATGACAGGTAAAGTTCATAGACGTTTTATGATGTGATTTACCTTTAATGGGTAATAAAACAGAACATTTTGAATAAATTAGAGGTCTGTATATGTATATGCAACTCCCTTATATTGTGTGAGAGTCATCAACGTTTATGACAAAATCTTCTTTTCAAAATCATGAATTTACAAAAATCCAAAACATGTTAACAATCATTCTTTTGGAGGGAAAATCATTTGTAATTTTTGGCTATGATACCTAGTAATCTTCCTTTCTCTTTTGGTATTTCACATGTGCAAGTAGAATTCTTGTGAAAATAGCTTTCATTTGATACTTTGACCTAGTGATCTTGACCATCTTAATTTGTCAACTCTAAAAATTTAACATGTGCTAAGTCTTTGAAACTGTAAGGAACAGGGATTTGCCATTTGACATTAATCAAATGGTTTTATTTGATACCTTGACCCTTGGCCTAATGAGGCCGAAAAGTTTTGAGTCTCCTTCAAGCGTAAAGAGAGCTGAATTGTATGAACTGTGCAGTATGTTTTTTAAATGTCTGAGATGTGAAAGAGTTGCATTACATAATGTATATGATATACAGCCAACCATACATACAGATTTTTTTTCTTTAGAGTTCTTGCTGTTAAAAGTGGACCAAGTAGCGGAGTTAAGGTGTTTGTGCAATCTTCTCAAAAAGACACTAACGGTAAAACCCAGACTTTGTCGGCAGACAATAAGTGGCAGTATATAGGAGCCGACTTTAAGGAAGTCGATCTGTCAAAGTTTGAAGGAAAAAATTTTGCATCAAAACTTGAACTATTAATGGCAACATTATCAAGAAGTGTGTCATAGTATTCGCTTAGAATTTGTTAATGATGGACTTTGCCATGTAATGTATGTATTTTTCTGTTGTTATTGATGATATGTAATAATAAAAGGCAGCATTTAACTAATTGTTTTTATCTCTTTTCTCTCTATTCATGTTACCTTTACCAAATGATGACATTATTATGTGTACAAATCTAACGATGACGTGACGTTACGTTCTATTTTATGTGTCTCATGGAGGATGAGACAAGAAAATGTAATACTGCCATTGCTATGTTGTCTCAAGTGAGTAAGAAATTGATATTCTAAGTCTGTAAGTCAGTCTGTCTGTCTATCCATTCATCTGTCTGTCCATTTGTCCGTATGACTGGATGTTGTGTATGGCTGTCATTGTATGAATATGAATTATTCCTTATTAAACGGATGGTCAAGTATGATAAGACTTAACACCCAATTGAGGGTCATGTCACTGTCAATATACAAACTCCAGGCAGTTCAAGTTTACGTTACGTTACCCTACTCTTCAATATCACTGCCACAGACTTGCCGCCATAAAGCATACCTTAACGTAACGCTGCTATGATGTCATAGTTACTTTATGCCAGGATTCTTGCCATTTCTTGAAGTCTGTGGCAGAGATTGTTTGACTGTAAGGAGGAGACAACTCTGTTCGGAGAATGTGTCTATATATTGGTCACATACGTGTATTTAAGATCAAACATGCAACAGGCGAATCTGAACCACTGTGCAGAATGTCACAACATTTTACAGGAATGTGAAGACTGAAGGATTTCTACTATGTGTAAATATTTTTTTTTCTTTTGTATAAGAATCTTTCTAGGAAGTTATCTAACGAAACATTTTGATTGGTTTATGCATTTTCATCTTCTCTGCATCCAAGATCGGCTTAACAGAATTTCCCAAAACTTAAAAGGAAATTGCTACTGGAGGTCTTTTAGTAAAGCTGTGTTATACAAGATCAGGCTTCTCCAACACTACAAACGGTTTGGGCTTGAAGATTTTAGTCTGTCTGTCTGTAAACATTTTTAAAAACCATGGTCATAAACTTTGAATGGTAATTGTCAATTTCATATTTCAGGCATGTGCTGCTAATTGTAAGACTTTTGTATTAATCAATAATTTTAAGTCAGCCATGACAAATTTCCGGAGTCCCAATGTCATAGTCCTAATGTCAGCATCTTCAGCAACAAATGGGTGCACAAAGCTTGAGCCTGGGCTTTTTGTCGTAAATACACTGTAATATGTTGAACATCGTCTCTTCAATGCATTCAATAATTTCTGTTATCAACATTTCTTGAAATCTCTAAAACGTGGGTCCTGTATCATCATATCCCAGCCATTCTGCCACGTCTTTCGGTACATTTTTGGACATAATTTTCACATTCTTTGTCCACGTTACATTGTTTAGAATGAGGATCACTGACGAGGGTTAAGTACACAAAACATGCATGTCTTATCTATGCTGAAAATCTATCATAAATAACAATAGATACTCAATGTCCACAAATTTTCGGTCACTCGGCCTTTATCAAGTGGAATGGCACAAATACAAAAGAATTCTACGCAATATCCATTACTGCTGGTAAACTGAAAATCTATCTGTTCTTAGATGATGCTATTAAATTTGAAGACGTTGAACATGTAGAGCTTTGATATTTCACAAGTAGATATCTTGTGAAAAGGCCTTTAAATCTCTTTTTGAGGCATTGACTTTGGACCTAGTGACCTTGGAGTTTGACCTACTTTTCAAAAACTGTAACCTGGTTATATCATATTCTTTACAAAATGGCCATTTCACTATCAAAAACCTTCATGGCAAGCAATGAGGTCTTCTGAGAAGTCTAGTTAACATCTTGCCCACTGTAGAAAAACTGTTACCTTGACCGGCATATTATGCTAAATGATAGCCTGACTTTCATATTTCAATTAAGTTCCATGTGGCAAAACTTTTCTAATATTAACATTTTTAGCTCGCCGGGACGAAAAAGTCCGGAGAGCTAATGCCATACCCTCGGCGTCGTCGGCGTCGTTGTCGTCCGTAGACAAAACATTAACCTGGGCTATTTCTCTTGAACTATAAGGGGTAGTGCTTTGATATTTCACATGTAGACACCTTGGGACGAGACCTATCGTTTGAGACCATGACCTTTGACCTAGTGACCTTGACCTTGGACTTTGACCTACTTTACAAAAACTGTTACCTGGTTTCTGACAAAAACCTGTATAGGCGAGCTATATATGTAATCTTTCATTATCCTATGTTTAGCTTATGCTATCACCCTGTCGTCCGCATCAGCGTCCGCACTAGAAAGTTAAAAAGTTATATTTCATTAATTTTTAGTGCTAGGAAGGTCAAACTTGCACACCTCTATGAGTAGATTAGAAATCTACATTCAAATGTAGGTCATGACCTGTATTTTCGGCTTGAGTGCAGATGTTAGGAAGATTTGCGTATCAATGTTCAGAAGTTTAATTCAATTATGTTAAGTGTTAGGAAGGTCAAACTTGCACAGATGATGAGTCTGAGTATATCACAAATCTATGTTCAAATGTAGGTTATGACCTACATTTTCAGCTTGAGTGCACATGTTATGAAGATTTTGGTATCAATGTTCAGAAGTTTTATTTCGTTACCAAAAGTGCTAGGAAGGCCAAGCTTGCACTGTTGATGCGTAAATCTATATTCAAATGTAGGTCCTGATCGACCTATATTTTCAGCTTGAGTGCACATGTTTAGTTAGGAAGATTTGGATATCAATGTTCAGAAGTTTTACTACGTATTTAATTATGTTAAGTGCTAGGAAGGTCAAACTTGCACAGGAGATGCGTCTTTCTGAGTAGATCAGAAATCTATGTTCAAATGTAGGTTATGACCTACATTTTCAGCTTGAGTGCACATGTTATGAAGATTTTGGTATCAATGTTCAGAAGTTTTATTTCGTTACCAAAAGTGCTAGGAAGGCCAAGCTTGCACTGTTGATGCGTAAATCTATATTCAAATGTAGGTCCTGACCTATATTTTCAGCTTGAGTGCACATGTTTAGTTAGGAAAATTTGGGTATCAATGTTGTTTCAATGTTCAGAAATTTTACTTAGTATTTAATTATGTTAATTGCTAGGAAGGTCAAACTTGCACAGGAGATGCGTCTTTCTGTGTAGATCACAAATTTATGTTCAAATGTAGGTCATGACCTACATTTTCAGCTTGAGTGCACATGTTATGAAGATTTGGGGATCAATGTTAAGAAGTTGTATTCCTCTATTGTAAGTGCTAGGAATGCCAAACTTGCACTGCTGATGCGTTAATCTATATTCAAATGTAGGTCCTGACCTATATTTTCAGCTTGAGTGCACAAGTTTAGTTAGGAAGATTTGGGTATCAATGTAGTATCAATGTTCAGAAGTTTAACTAAGTATTTAATTACGTTAAGTAATAGGAAGGTCAAACTTGCACAGGATATGCGTCTTTCTGAGTAGATCACAAATCTACGTTCAAATGTAGGTCATGACCTACATTTTCAGCTTGAGTGCACATGTTATGAAGATTTGGGGATCAATGTTAAGAAGTTTTATTCCTCTATTGTAAGTGCTATGAAGGCCAAACTTGCACTGTTGATGCGTAAATCTATATTCAAATGTAGTTCCTGACCTATATTTTCAGCTTGAGTGCACATGTTAAGTTAGGAAGTTTTGGGTATCAATGTTGTATCAATGTTCAGAAGTTTTACTAAGTATTTAATTACGTTAAGTGCTACGAAGGTCAAACTTGCACAGGAGATGCGTTTTTCTGTGTAGATCACAAATCCATGTTAAAATGTAGGTCATGACCTAAATTTTCAGCTTGATTGCACATGTTATGAAGATTTGGGGATCAATGTTAAGAAGTTTCATTTCTTTACAAAAAGTGCTATGAAGGCCAAACTTGATGCGTAAATCTATATTCAAATGTAGGTCCTGACCTACTAGTATATTTTCAGCTTGAGTGCACATGTTTTGTTAGGAATATTTGGGTATCAATGTTGTAATAAATCCTGGCAAGAGGCCAGATGCTGACGGCAAAATACTATCAAAATGAAAGATTTCCTATGACAAATTCATGTTATATTTTGCATATATTAAAACAACAAATGGGGAATCGGTATATGCATATTCATATGTATTTTTTAACAATGCCTCGAAAATTCTAGGGGGGGGGGGGGGGTCTTCCTCCCTGGATCCGAGCTTGAAAGCGTTCCGGCATAAATATATCTTTACTTCGATTTACATGGGAAAGAAATAAAATTCATATGTATCAACCAAGTGAGGAAGATAACTATGGAAATTTTCAATTCCTATGACGTTGAATCTATATAGCTCAAGTGGGACTTTTTCCTGTATAGAAAAGAATATCAGACTAAACAATAAAGTTAGTATTGCTTGAAGAAAATATTATTTATTTCTTGTTGTGAATTTATATGTCTCTTATACTCATTATGTTGCATTTACATTTATCACATAAGAACAAAACAGATCTAAGAAGGGAGAATGCGCTTCATTTGAAAAAAGCCCCCCCCCCCCCCCCAAGAAAGAAACAAAATCAACAACAAAATATTTGTGGTACGTCTGTCGACTACGGATTCTAGAGCATGACGCCGATATTTTCAAATCTTTTTACATTGAGTGGACCCTTGTCAATACTGTAGTGCAAAAGGGGGAGGGGGCGTGGATGGGTAAAACTGCAAGCATTTGAAGTGCAAAAGGAACCTGACCTGGTACCTGTACTAGCAATAAGATTGTTTCTTCAATCAGAAAGTCAAATTTCCATCTCATTAAGACAAAGTACATAGTTATCATATTTCATAAATTTGATAAATCAAATTTCAGGAAGAATGGATCTTTCGACTAGACTGAGTTGTTTATTTGGAACGGAAGAATATGTTACTATGAGAAGACAACTCGTCCTACTGAGGGAGACTTTCCTGAACCATATCTTTCGTGAACAAAAAATACATCATATTTGTAGTGGTAGTCTCGGGGAGGGTGTGGCTTATCCAAGGTCTGATGATGACGTGATGATTTGTCTTACTGATCGACGTGTGGTAACTATATACAGAGAGGCTACTGAAGCTCTTGATGTTCTGATGGTACCTTGTGAATTCTCCGCTGGATATTGTCGCCTCCGAGACGTGAGGGGATCATATCCTTATTATGTTGTACATATCATACATGACATACCGTTTCTTTCCTCGTCATTATGGAAGCAACAGTTTGCAGGAGAAGGACAGTATTTTCATGGACCTTGCAGCTCAGGAGTTATTGGTACTACGGAGTTCGATGTTGCTGTATGTATTCCCTGCTACAACTGGCCTGACATAGCCAATGGCTGGGTGATAAGAGACCGTTCTTATGATTGGCCAACTAATGAAATGATTCAGAATATCGTCCGTAACGGTTGTCATGTGGTACCTATTGGAGATCCAGACTCTCCCTGTTATGAACATGAATGGAGAATATCATTTTCTTTAGCAGAAAGGACTCTGATGTATTCATTCAACCACACTCAGTTCCTAGTATATAACCTTCTCAGATTAACTTTGAAAAGAGTGATAGAGAAAGGAATTCCTAATGTGTTCTGTTCATACTTCATGAAAACTACATTATTCTATATTGCTGAGAAAACATCAATACAATTTTGGCAATTGCATGATTTAGAAGTATGCTTCAAAACCTGCCTCTCTGTGCTGTATGATTATGTTGATAATGTATATTGCCCAAACTATTTCATACCAGAATACAATATGATCAGACGGAAAATCAACCATACAAACCGTCATAAAATATTAGACAATTTGAGAGTGCTCCATACTAAAGGTATTGTTGATATAATACATTTAAGTGGAGAATCAAGGTGTCTGAGTGCAACATTGTCGCCAATAATAATGGAATGGAAACTTGATAGAGAATTTATGTTTTCCTACCATCTTCATTTTGCTTATGAAAGTATTGAAGAATCCCTTCGATCCTTACCACATGACAATATACAATATTGTTCGTTTCATCTAGATAAATTTTGGCATTTGTTAAACTGTAAACCGACGCTGATACATTCGAAATTGATAAATATGCTTTGGAATAGAGGGATAAACTCATATTGCCTCATGTTGATGGATCTCCACCTTGTCTCGTCGAAAAGGAATAAACATGATTATCATCTGAACAAATCTCTAAAACCTCTACTCAGAATAGGATACAGGGCAGATGTAACAACAGGGAAACTCACGATGGCTACCTACATGTATATGGTTGGTAAAATAGAATCTGCTTTATGCGTCGTACGACAACTGTTATCAGAGTATCCACCGTATGTCATTGATGCCTCTAGAGATGAGATTAAATCAGAAGCATACAGAGATGCGATTTGTGGTAGGGGATTTACCATGGACTACAAGATACGACATGCATGTGCACCACGATATGATGTATACAAAGACTTTCTAAATGCTTTCCCTTCACCTTTGAGGATATTGCTTTATGTAAATACTGTTCAGTTCGACAGTCTAACATATTCATACTTCCTAGAATGGCTTTGTCATGATCAACAACAGAATCAGCTCTTGTTAAAGAAATCATTAAGGTGTCTCATAAATCACATGGATGATCTGGAGGTTGACGGTGACATCGTTTATAATAGAATGTGTGTGGGTATCATCAAGTATGTACAGGGTGAAATTCAGTCAGCATGTAGATGGCTCGGATCAGCTTACGTTATAGCACATACACTACCTCCGCCATACAATAAGGAAGTCTCCCTTTCTGCTGTGACATATATTGCTTGTTTGTTAAATAAGACCTTTCAGTCGGCAACATGAATTTCACATGATATGACATATGTGTGGTTTGGAACTATTATTGAAAAACACAGGAAAAAATATATTATATCATTGTTTCGTTTCATTTTTCAATCATATAATTTCAGAAGAAAACTAGGTCTACACAACTGCATGATTGCGATGTTGCTTTTTCTTTCTATTTCGTAGGTATAGCAAAGTTTTTTTTTCATTTGGGAGAGGAGGCCATCGGTTCTAGTCTCAGGAGGAGATATGCTTTTCTCCTTCTCAAAAAATCCCTAGATCCTTTTGGACAACATGAAACAGAGCTGGAGAAGACACACAGTATATTCTCTGTATATCTACCAGTCAGTCAGTATGTGTATCTGTTCGCCTGCCACTTTCAAGTTTTCCGGATATTTTCAATGTATTGATATATTTCATAAGATAAGGGGTAGGGCCACGAAGCCCGATATTGGCCCTAATTTTGATAAATTTTGAACATTGTACTTCATAGAATTTTTAACTTTTATTTGACATTTTGAAACGTTCTCTACTAAATCACGAGTCTACTTTTTGTAAACATTTCTTTTATCAACACCTTTTAGCCCTTTGAAAACACCAAAATAGGTCATATTCGGCGAAATTGATGCAAAAACTCAATATTTCTATTAAATTAGCAATTGCCGCATTCATTAACTATGGTGGAAAATTTATATGTGAAAGATTATCATTATATCCTTTTGTCATAAACGTTTTATCTCAGTTAACGCATGCGGCCACATTGAATTCTACGACAAAAGACAAAATTCCCAGCAATTTTCGTCATATTTTATCAATAACGTCAAAATGACGTCACTTCATGACGTCATTACAGTTAAATGGCACATTGTTTGGTGATATTATTCTTTTCATGAAAAGCGGTAAACATTCGTGTATTTTCATGAGAGAAATCAAGTATTCCTCATGAAATTTATTTTAAGAGAAAAATCGAGGGCCGATTTAGGGGTATCGTGGCCCTACCCCTTTGAGACACGGATTGTTCCCGAGCGGTTACAGAGCAAGTTCGCTTTTTGAAGGAATTATGTCATTGATGACTTTCTAATTTTTCCAAACTTTCTTTGCAACGGTAGACGGAATCTGATGACTTTATCATTACTGTCTCCTGGACTTGTTTTCTGAAACAGATAGACATATCGAATGAAGTTTGATTCAGAGCTTGGTCTCGAATAGTTACAGAGCAACCTCGAGTTTTTTGTCATGGTTGACCTACATTTGAAGGAGTACTTCCCCTTAGTATACTTGCAAAATTCAGTGTTCCAGATTTTTTTGTCTGTTATTGGAGGTATTGGAATAATTTTTGGTATGTTAATCAGTGTGATACAGATCAAGTATGAGTTTTATTTCAGTTGACCTATTTTTACAAGAGTTATGGAACTTCCACTTTGCACTTAGTAAATTTCATGATATTTTCAATTTGCCGAATTTTCTTTTGGTGTTATTGCTTATATTGAACTAAATCTGGTATGTGAGTGCCTCTTGCTGATTAACAGAACTTGAGGACTACTGGCGACAGGAACAGACGGATTCCTCCTTACGTGTAAATGCTTTTTTTTTCTTTCACAATTATAGAATCTTTCAACTACTACTAAAGGTAAAGAGTTGGAACACTTCCGTATAATTATTACAACAACTGTATTTTGTGTCCCATCCAAAACAAAGGAGGGGATCTCCAACAACACAAGGTTGCAGCAGCCACAGAAAAACCCCAAAACACTCAAACAAGCACAGAAAGAGACGCATAAGAGACAAGGAACGCCAACGCACAACACAGAAACATCAAACACAATGGACTTCACATAAACCAACGAGACCAATTGGCAACCGGTGCCGACTTAGGACGGCCTTTTCGCTTTCACAAATTAGTAAAGACTTCCTGGAAATTTTACAAAAATTATTGTCAACTTCTTCTGAAATTCGGACCAATACAGGCAACAGAGTATATTACTTTGGGCATTTCACAACCTGCATTCTATGGTGACATTATTAACAAGATAAGAAGGGTCAAAGATAGACAACATCCCTATCGAAAATGATTCAGAATTATCAAATTCTTTTATACCGTGGATATGATCCTAATGTCATCAGACGGACACTAGGCTTGGTACTTGACCAATCTACAGTCTTGTACAAGCGCATTCTTAAGACTTGCACTCTGACTGACTGTGACGACGGGACTCCATGACGGGCCCTGTCCAAACCTCTTCAGAGAAGACAGGGCCCCGACCACCTGTCCTCTATGAATGTCAGTCGGACTCATCGGATGATAACATACAAGAGCTCGCGTCGGCAGAGCATGGATTGTATTACGTACGCCCTCTTTTTATATTCATTTACATGTTCATCTGTGTTGCTTGGGCCCTTGCGTTTTGCGGTCTTGTTTGTGTGTGGTCATCTGACAGTGAGGAGGTTGTTTTACACCACAACTGTACGTTCTTCGAGACCTCTGGGTAATCGGAAAAGTGGGAGGGTTGTGCGCACGTAATCCAGGATAACCACACCTTCTGCTACTTCCGTGGCAGATGGCCGTCTTAAGTCGGCACCGGTTGCCCATTGGTCTCGTTGGATTATGTGTAGTCCTTGTGTTTGATGTTTCTGTGTTGTGTGTTGACGTTCCTTGTCCCTTAAGAGTCTCTTTCTGTGCTTGTCTGCTTTGTGTTTTTGCATTGAGTGTTTTGGGGTTTTGCTGTGGGTGCTGCAACCTGGTGTTGTTGGAGATCCCCTCCTTTGTTGCCTTCAGTGCTTTCAAAGCCTTGATTATTTTCTTTGGAACCTTTGATATAGAATTAAATTGACCTGGAATGCACTGAAGGCAACAAAGGAGGGGATCACCAACAACACCAGGTTGCAGCACCCACAGCAAAACCCCATGTATATATTGCATGCCTATTTCGTTATTTAATGCAATTGGGACAGATGCAGCATAAATGCCATATAAATTCACAATAACTTTTTAAAAATATATGATTTCTACTTCGATGGTTTCGTTTATAAAAAACAACACTAACCTGCTTATGTAGCCGATATTTTTACATTTAAACGGTATTCATCTTGCTATACATAGAGTTCAACCTTCATAAACATGTGTATTATAGATATACCCTTAAAAGTTATTGTGAATTTATGTGGCATTTACATTGTATGTACATAGATTGCTAAGAAGGGATAAAAACAACCACTGGAATATTTGTATATTGCAGTCGACCCGCGGTACTATATTTTCCAAATGTGTTTAGAGCATTGCAATCGGGGTGGGTGGCATTTAGTACAAAAGTCTAATTCATTGGAGAGGGCTATTCTTTTACTGATAGCTAGTACCATTACTATCACAAAGGATTACATCGTTTAGATATACCATTTCTCAAATCCAAAAGTAATACTTTCCATCTCGTGCAAAAATATTGAATACAAAACTAGTATAATATAGGCTAGAAAGTATAGCTATATAGTTATCATATTTCAAATTTCAGAAAGAATAGATCTTTCAACTAGATTGAGTGTTTTATTTGAAACGGAGGATTATGTCGATATGAGGAGGCAACTCGTCTTAATAAGAGAGGCGATGTTGAACCAACTTAGTCGAAAAGAAACTGTCCTTTTGAGTGGTAGTCTAGGTGAGAGTGTGGTCTATCCAGGGTCTGATGATGACGTGATGATTTCTGATATGAACTATCGTGTAGTGAAATCGTATAGAGAGGCTAGTCAAGCTGGTGATCTCCTGGTGGTACCTTCTGAGTTCTCCCCTGGATACTGTCGCCGTGTAGTGATGACATACAGAGAGGCTAGTTAAGCTAGTGATCTCCTGATGGTACCTTCTGAGTTCTCCCCTGGATACTGTCGCCGTGTAGTGATGACATACAGAGAGGCTAGTCAAGCTGGTGATCTCCTGATGGTACCTTCTGAGTTCTCCCCTGGATACTGTCGCCGTGTAGTGATGACATACAGAGAGGCTACTCAAGCTGGTGATCTCCTGATGGTACCTTCTGAGTTCTCCCCTGGATACTGTCGCCGTGTAGTGATGACATACAGAGAGGCTAGTCAAGCTGGTGATCTCCTGATGGTACCTTCTGAGTTCTCCCCTGGATACTGTCGCCGTGTAGTGATGACATACAGAGAGGCTACTCAAGCTGGTGATCTCCTGATGGTACCTTCTGAGTTCTCCCCTGGATACTGTCGCCGTGTAGTGATGACATACAGAGAGGCTAGTCAAGCTGGTGATCTCCTGATGGTACCTTCTGAGTTCTCCCCTGGATACTGTCGCCGTGTAGTGATGACATACAGAGAGGCTAGTCAAGCTGGTGATCTCCTGATGGTACCTTCTGAGTTCTCCCCTGGATACTGTCGCCGTGTAGTGATGACATACAGAGAGGCTAGTCAAGCTGGTGATCTCCTGATGGTACCTTCTGAGTTCTCCCCTGGATACTGTCGCCGTGTAGTGATGACATACAGAGAGGCTAGTCAAGCTGGTGATCTCCTGATGGTACCTTCTGAGTTCTCCCCTGGATACTGTCGCCGTGTAGTGATGACATACAGAGAGGCTAGTCAAGCTGGTGATCTCCTGATGGTACCTTCTGAGTTCTCCCCTGGATACTGTCGTCTTCTGGATGTGAGGGGATCATTTTCTGATCATGTTGTACATATCATACATGAAATGCCGTTTGTTTCCTCGTCATTATGGAAACAACAATTTGTAAGAGATGGACAAGATATTCATGGGTCTTGTAATTCAGGAGCTATTGGTTCTATAGAGTACGACTTTGCTTTTTGTATTCCCTGCTACAATTGGCCCGACGTAGCCAATAATTGGGTAATAAGAGAACGTTCTTATGATTGGCCAACAAGTGAAATTGTACAGAATATCGTCAGTAACGGTTGTCATGTGGTACCTATTAGTGTTCCGGACTCTCCCTGTTATGAACATGAATGGAGAATATCATTTTCTTTAGCAGAAAGGACTCTGATGCATTCATTCAACCATATACATTTTCTAGTGTATAACCTTCTCAGATTAACTTTGAAAAGAGTGATAGAGAAACAGATTCCTGATGTTTTCTTTTCATACTTCATGAAAACAACATTATTTTATTCTGCGGAGAAGACCTCCACACAATTTTGGCAACTGCATAATTTAGAAGCATGTTTCAAAACCTGCCTCTCTGTATTGTATAATTATGTTGATAATTCATATTGCCCAAACTATTTCATTGTAAACGTCTTCAAATCGAATAGCATCATTTAAGAACAGATAAATTGGCAACGTACAACATACCAGAGTACAATATGATCAGACGGAAAATCAACGATATAAATCGTCCTAAAATATTAGACGATTTGAGAGTGCTCCATACTACAGGTATAATTGATATTATACATTTAAGTGGAGAATCAAGGTGTCTGAGTGCAAAATTGTCGCCAAAAATGATGGAATGGAAACTTGATAGAGAACTTATGTTTTCCTACCATCTTCCCGGTGCTTCTAAAAGTATCGAAAAATTCTTTCGATCCTTACTTCATGACATTAAACAATATTGTTCATTTCATCTAGATAAATTTTTGCTTTTGTTAAACTGTAAACCAACGCTGATACATTCGAATTTGAACGATGTAAATTTATTTTGGTCTATTAAGAATTCAGGGGATGTGATTGACAAAATGAAATCTGGAAATTTCCAAGCCAATACGATTTCTTCATACGACTTCTCTAATATGTACACCACACTTCCTCATGACAAAATTAATGATCGATTATCTAATCTCATTAAATGGTCTTTTGATCGAGAGCGAAAACTTACATTTGTACATCTGAATCGAATGGTTTCTTTTCCTCGACAGACTACAAATCATACAAATCTTGGAAATGTACTGACCTGCGTTATGCCTTGTCCTTCCTCTTGGACAATATGTATGTTAGATTTGGTGAGGATCTATACAAGCAGGTTGTAGGAATTCCTATGGGTACTAACTGTGCGCCTCTTGTTGCAGATTTATTTTTATACACTTATGAAAAAGAATCAAAAGCAAAGAAAATTTGATGATCTGAAATGTTTCAATAATACTTCTAGGTATCTGGATGATATTCTAACCATTGGCAATCCTGCCTTTGAATTATATAAGAATGAAATTTATCCACAAAAATTAACACTTAACAAGGCAAACCTTTCAAATACAGAAACACCGTTTTTGGACCTAAATATCAAAATTGTAAACGGAAAGATTCATACAAGTGCATATGACAAAAGGGATGATTTTGGATTCAACATAGTAAATTTCCCCTGGCTTGACGTTGATGTTCCAAGATTACCGTCATACGGCATTTACATATCACAACTCATCCGGTACGCTAGAGCATGTACTGATATTTTGGATTTTCACAGTAGAAATTTACAAATTACCAAAAAACTTTTAGGTCAAGGTTTCCGCTTTCATAAACTAGTTAACACTTTCTGGAAATTTTACAAAAATTACAGTCAACTTCTTTTAAAATTCGGATCTATAATGCAACAGAGTACATTACTATGGGTATTACTCAACATGTCTTTTATGGTAATATGATAAACAAAATAAAAAGGATCAAAGGTAGGCAGCATAACCATCGAAAATGCGTCAGAATCATCAAACGCCTTTTATACCGTGGATATGATCCTAATGTCACCAGACGGACACTAGGCTTGGTACTTGACCAATCTACAGTCTTGTACAAGCACATCCTCGAGACTTACTTTCTGACTGACTGTGACGACGGGACTCCATGACGGGCCCTGTCCTAACCTCTTTAGAGAAGACAGGGCCCGACCACCTGTCAGTCGGACTCCTCGGGTGATTACATACATGAACTCGCTACAGCCGTCAGAGCACGGATTGTATTACGCATGCCCTCTTTTTATATCCATTTACATATTCATCTCTGTCTCTGGGGCCTCTACGTTTCGCGGTCTTGTCTGAGTGTGGTCATCTGACAGTGAGGAGGTTGTTTTACACCACAATTGTACGTTCTTCGAGACCTCTGGGTAATTGGAGGGCTGTGCGCACGTAATCCAGGATAACCACACCATTTGCTACTTACGTGACAAATTGCCGTCCAAAGTCGGCACCGGTTGCCCATCGTCGATTTATGTGTAGTCTTTTATGTTTGATGTTTACATGTCATGTGTCGCTTTTCCGTCTCGTGCTGTTCTCGTCTTTTGTGTTTTTGCATTGGGTGTTTTGGTGTTTTGCTGATGATGCTGCAACGGGATCTTGTTGGAGATCTCCTCCCTTCTTTGGAATAGAGAAATAAACACATATTGCCTCAAGTTGATAGATCTACTCTTTGTCTCGTCGAAAAGGAATAAACATAATTATCATCTGAATAAATCTCTAAAACCTCTACTCAGAATAGGACACAGGACAGATGTAACAACAGGGAAACTCACGATGGCTACATACAGGTATATGGTCGGTAAAACAGAGTCTGCTTTATATGTTATATTACAACTGTTATCAGAGTATGCACCCTACGTCGTTGATGACCATAGAGATGAAATGAACGCACAGACTTACAGAGATGCCATATGTGGTAGGGGATTTGCTATGGACTACAAGATACGACATGCTTATGTACCACGATATTGTCTGCACAATAACTGTCTAAATGCTTTCCCTTCACCTTTGAGGATATTGCTTTATGTAAATTATGTTCACTTCGACAGTCTAACATATTCATACTTCCTGGAATGTCTTTGTCATGCTCAACAACAGAATAAGCTTTTGTTAATGAAATCATTACACTGTCTCGTAAATCACATGGGTGATCTGGAGGATGACGGTGACATCGTTAATACTAGAATGTGTGTGGGTATCATCAAGTGTGTACAGGATGACAATCAGTCAGCATGTTGATGGCTCGGATCAGCTTATATTATGGCATATGCCTTACCTCCACCTTACGATGGGACAGTCCCACTTTCTGCATTGACATATGTTTCTTGTTTGTTGAATAAGACCTTTCAGTCGGCTATACGAATTTCACATAATTTGTCATATGTATATTCTCGAACAGTAAAACACTCATAAATTAACTTATTATCATTGTTTCATTTCATTCTTTCAGTTAGTATTTTCGGTTTACACTGCGTTGACACGCTCTTCTCTCTTCTTTGTTAGTATATCGAAGGACTTAAAATTATGTGAGAGCTTCAAAGAAACACGAAGGGGAGGTCAATCCACAGTACATTGCAAGTACGGAAAGTATTGTAGGTGACGCTTATAAAATCGCGCCGTAGTAATTGGTAAAGTTATTCAAATATCACACGAATCACGTTACATATATAATGCTAGTTATTTTTTCTAAGTGAGAAGGACTAAAGACGAAACTAAAAGCTTTTTTTTTAAATTCCACTCAATGTATTATTCAAAAACTAGGGGTAGGCACATCGTACCCGGTAGCAGAATCTAGAATTTGATAATTACCAAAAATAAATGTAAGTTGCACCATCTTGAATAAATTCAATGAAGAAATTAGAGGTTTCCCCGGATAATATTTTTCTTGATCCCCGAAGTATTCCTTCATAACGACGTCTTGGACAAGATGTTTTTATTCATGGGATGAACTGTATTCATTTTGTTTATTCTGAATTTTGCTTTTCATTTATTCATTATTTCATTTTTTCGATTTCCTCTCTTTCGGACTCGGGCATTACTGAAGAGACATAACATGCGCATATATATGCATGATACAATATTATAAAAATAAAACATATATTTGACTAGAACACTCACATAGTCATGAGGGGGCCCGCCAATGATTTTATCATGGTTGTTTTGTTTTTTTATTATTCAACTGATATAAAGATAGCAGAGTATTTAGGCTGAAGTTTTGCCAACATACATGGGATTTGATTTATCAACTCCAAATTAAAATTTTGCGATTTTGGTTATGATGTGGTTTTTCTCGTCATCTCCATCTGTTTGTTACCTACAAAACATGCACATATCATTGTTTCCGCAATGATATTATCTAATTATCTGTTATCCCCCTTAATTAATTTTGATGTCACGGTCGATCAAACAACGGCGAATCAGTGAATCTGCGTTACCGGTACCTATAATTGTTTGTTTACCATGCGATTTCACTATTATTTGGTACGTTAATTGGTTTGTTTATACAAACATTAGGACTTCGACTTAACGAGTATAAAATACACGAAGAAAATGACTTGGGACTTCGAAATTACTTCGATATAAGCGAAATTTCGAGATAACCGATTTCGAGTTATCCGAAGTGAAATTGGTTAGAATATGAAGGAAAAAAGATGGGACCGCCGCTCGACTTCGAGATAAACGGAATTTCGAGATAACCGAGTTTGAGATAACGAGCATCAGCTGTATTTTCTCATCCATGTCCAACGTATGACATTGCCCTTCTGACATCTCATCCTTATATGCTTATGTACCACGGTATCGTCTGTACAAAGTCTGTCTTCACCTATGAACATTTTTATATCAAGGATGATATTGTTGCGTTTGACATTCTAATAAACACCAAGGAAGTCTTTCAGTCTCAGAGTCGCGAAGATAAGGTTAAATTATTAGAATTTCCTTGATGCAGTTGCGAACCCGGAATGAACAACATTCCTAATTGTGACATGGAGCCGGAGGAGATTCAGCGTCTTCTTCTGCACATAACACCCATTGTATTCATACTTCCTGGAATGACTTTGTCATACTCAATATCAGGATCAGATCTTGTTAAAGAAATCTTTACGTTGACTGGTAAGTCACATTACATACTATACACTACCCAGAATATGTTATGAAAGCTCATAAGAACTATTGCAGAAGTTGTGTCACAACCAAAGTGTTGATGGACAGACGGACGGACGGACAGACAGACGGAAAAGATGATTCCTGTGAGACTCCCGTATATGAATGCGGGGTCCTAAATAGTGACAAATTGTATACATGTAGTTTTTTATTTTTTAATCAAATAAAGTTTAGGGTAATATTGAAATACAGCTAAAATGATACAATTTTTCATTCAGGATTGAAATTGTCATCATTGAATGAAAGTCAAACACAGAACATAAAACAGAATCCAATTATCAAAATGAATAGGTTTGAAAATAATTTTAAAAAATCCAGAACTTTCTAACGAGAAAAAAGGGGGAGAAACAGACGGAAACTATAACACAGCACCGTAGACACACAAAGAAAGACACTTTCTCCCACTTGAGACTGAGAACTCTCCAATTTTCCTGGGTGAGATAAATCGATCTCACCCTCTGACGTCATCGATCTCACCATCTGACGTCATCGCTACCAAAGCGACATTATGGAAGTAAGGAAACAAACAGGTGATTTTAACAGACACTTTAGTTGGCGACGTGGGAGAAAAGCAATCAAACACCACCATGAGGGGGATGGCGATTTCTCAACCCTCGTGTAAAAATTTTGCTTGTCCATGACTCGGCAAGCCTCTTCATGGACTCGCAAAATTTGTACACTCGGGTTGAGAAATCGCCATCCCTCCCCCATGGAGATGTAAGATTATATTAGTCTAATGTACATTCTCTAGAATCCAGTGCAAGAACGGAAGTTAGTTAAGGGAAAGAGACATTGTTAAATACGCGCGCTATATACTTATTAGCACCATTGACAAATCTCACATTAAAGAATTTACTTTAACGCCACCTGCCACCTCCTTTATGAAAGTTGGTCAGACTTCTTGGGTGATTGATCTTGAACTCGCTTTAGCCAGCCGAGCACAAACTGTTATTCGCATGCCATAAAATTTTCTTGATCCATTTATATAGAATCTGTGTTACGTTTAATTTTCTCATTTGTGATGCCACCTTACAGTGAGAAGTTTACGTTTATACAACAATTGTACGTCTATGGAGACATCAGTGGGAGGGTTGTGCATACGTAATCCGGATAACTACACCATTTCTAAAAGTAGATGGCCGTCCAAAGTCGGCGCCGGGTGCACATTGGTCTCCTTCCTTTTATGCGTTGTGTCGAAAAAGACTTCGCTCAAAGTGTCCGTTTGAAGAATTCCGAAATTCTGACAAATCCGGAAGTGAAACTCGGACATCTGACCGTGCATCAAAAAGAGGAAGTGCACCAATTAATGCGGGAAGTAACGGACACTTTGATCCGGACATTGTATTGTAAGTTGTAACTCATTTCAAATATATATATTTTGTACATAATTAAACTTGTAAATTTATATTTTGTCTTTGTCTGATTTTTGCTGGCGTTTTGGGGTATTCTGACCCATAACAGAATTGGGGGCTCGTCCGGGATAGTAATCTCTGCGTATTTGCATTTTACGTAAAAGTTCGTTTTTTGAAAAAAGGAAAATTCTCCAAACTTTTGCCAGCAGAAATCAATCATGGTATTTTCGGTCACTGAATTTATGAAATCGCCGACTGTAGATGAGTTCGAATCATTGAAAAAAGATGATTTGATTGGTTTAGGTCTTCACTTGAAGTTAGATGTAAAATCTTCTATGAGAAAACAAGAAATTAGAAATATTGTGGCTAAAGAGCTTTTAGCTAAGGAAATCTTTTCGTCATACGATTTTCCTGTTGAACCTGTTTCAAGCGAAACCAAAATGTCAAAATATGAGTTTGAATTAGAGAAAATGAAAATACAATTACAATTTGAAAAAGAAGAAAAAGAAAGACAATTTGAAAAAGAAGAAAAAGAAAGACAATTTCAAATTGAAAGAGAAGAAAAAGAAAGACAATTTGAAAAAGAAGAAAAAATAAGACAATTTGAAAGAGAAAAGGAAGAAAGAGAGAAACAGGAACGTATGCACGAGAAAGAACTCCAGTTTGAGTTAGAAAAGTTAAAGTTAGAGAAAAGCGCTAAGGAAAATCCTGTTCCTTCGCTTGTCAAGTCTGAATTCGACGCCGCCAAAAACATCCGATTAGTACCAAAATTTCAAGAAAAGTCCGTGGACAAATATTTTCCACATTTTGAGAAAATCGCGGCCAATCTGAAGTGGCCACGTGATTTTTGGCCAACTTTATTACAAAGCGTACTTATTGGCAAAGCGGCTGAAGTGTACTCGGCGCTCAGTATTGCTGAGAGTTCAGACTATGACAAGGTCAAGGACACGATTTTGAGAGCATATCAGTTAGTACCTGAGGCGTACAGACAAAAGTTTAGAAAGTACAAAAAGTTTGAAAATCAAACATATGTTGAATTTGCTCGAGAAAAAGAAGATTTATTTGACCAGTGGTTTCGATCTAAGAAAATTCCCAATTCATTTGACAATTTGCGTCAAATAATTCTGATAGAAGAGTTCAAAGAGTGTGTACATCAAGATTTAAGAACTCATTTGGAAGACAAAAATGTTAAAACTCTTGAAGAAGCCGCTGTTTTGTCTGATACGTATGCTCTCACTCATAAGAAAAATTTTGTGTCAAAAACTCAATCTAGCGATAGAGCAAAAACTTCAGATTTTCCAAAGAAAAATTTACAAGAGTCTCAGTCGTCCATTAGTTCCCAGTCACCATCTCAAGGTGGTTCTACGTCCGGTCCTAGGTCCGAACGTTCTGAGGCATCCCCAGGGGTGGGGTCGCTTCCTACATGCAATTATTGTAAGAAAAAAGGTCATGTTATTGGTGAGTGTTTGAAGCTTAAGAAGAAAAAAGAACTTAAGTCACAGGCCTGTGCGTCTGTTAGAAATGATAGGAAAGCCTTAGATTCGATTTGTTCTGACACTCCTGAGATTCAGGGTTCTAAGTCCAGTTCTGATGATTTTGTGGAGGATCATTATAAGCCCTTTTTGTCACAGGGATTTGTTTCACTCAGTGATTCTAGCGAAGCGTTGCCTGTTCAGATTTTGAGAGATACTGGTGCTGCCCAGACTTTATTGTTAGAGGGTTCATTGCCTTTGTCTGAGCACACTTTTACTGGTAGGTCAGTTTTATTACAGGGTGTGGAGCTAGGCGTCATTGATGTTCCCCTTCATAAAATTTATTTGAAGTCAGACTTAATTACTGGACCTGTTATCGTAGGTGTTCGACCTACTCTTCCCGTTCAAGGCGTTTCCTTGTTGCTTGGCAACGATTTAGCTGGCGGCAAAGTTGTAGCCGATCCGATTGTTTGTGAGAAAATCACGTCCGATGTCGTGTCCGATGATGAAGACGACGACTTGTACCCAGCCTGCGCAGTTACCAGGGCGATGGCCAGGAACAGACTAAAAGAGGCTGAGAGTACTTCTGCACTTAACGAGGACCATCCCTCCAAAAGTATAGACCTTTCTGACACATTCATGTCTATCATTGATGACAACGTACCTGAGACGTCAGTACCACTTCATGTTGACAAGTCTCCGACGGTACCTGGTGATGATTACCATCCGCCATTAGACAGAGATACTGATGCCTTAAGCCGTGAGCAGCTCCTCTCCGAACAAACTAAAGATCCGGAGATCATCCGACTAAGCAAGAGGGCCCTTCCCCGAGAAGAAGCGGACAAAGTCGGAGAGTGCTTCTACATACAAGATGGCATCCTCATGCGGAAATGGAGACCACCCGATGCACCCCCTAATGAAGTGTGGCGGGTCGTTCACCAGATAGTGGTTCCAGTAGCGTATCGCGGGGACATCATGAGTTTAGCTCACGACACACCCATGGCAGGTCATTTAGGTGTCAATAAGACTTATAATAGGATTTTAAGTCACTTTTACTGGCCTAAGTTGAGAAAAGATGTATCTGAGTTTTGTAAGTCTTGTCATAGTTGTCAGATGGTAGGTAAACCCAATCAAGTTATACCACCTGCTCCCCTCCAACCCATTCCAGCCTTTGAGGAACCTTTAAGTAGGGTGTTAGTTGATTGTGTAGGTCCTTTGCCTAAGACTAGGTCAGGGAATCAGTACTTACTGACAATTATGTGTACTTCGACTAGGTTTCCTGAAGCCATACCTCTTAAGAATATTAAGGCAAAGACCATAGTTAAGGCCCTTACAAAGTTTTTCAGTTTCGTAGGTGCTCCCAAGGCTATTCAGTCAGATCAGGGTTCGAATTTTATGTCAGGGTTGTTTCAGCAGGTTATGCATGAGCTAGGTATCAGGCAGTATAAGTCTTCGGCGTACCATCCTGAGTCCCAGGGGGCACTTGAACGCTTTCATCAGACCCTTAAAACTATGATGAAAACATATTGTCACCAGTATGGAAAAGACTGGGATGAAGGGGTTCACCTCGTGTTGTTTGCGGCACGAGAAGCGGTTCAGGAGTCCCTGGGGTTCAGTCCCTTTGAGCTAGTTTTTGGGCATACGGTCAGGGGGCCATTGAAGTTGTTGAAGGAAAAATGGTTGACTGAGACTAGCGATTTGAATCTCTTAGACTACGTGTCTAATTTCAAAGAGAAATTATATAATGCTTGCAAATTGGCTCAAGAAAATCTCAAAACCTCACAAATGAAAATGAAAACATGGTATGACAAAGATGCTAGAAACAGAGTTTTTAAACCAGGCGATAAAGTTCTTGTATTTTTGCCTATCCCTGGTCATCCTTTGCAAGCTAGATATTTCGGTCCTTATGAGATTGAGAGTAAAATTAGTGATGTTAACTATGTGGTTAAGACACCAGGTCGGCGAAAAGAAAAAAGAGTGTGTCATGTTAACATGTTGAAAGAGTATTTTGATAGAAGTGACCGAAATTTTGTAAAACCAGTTTCCACTTTGGCCAATGTAAATACATTAGAAAATTGTGTTGAATCTGAATGTAATGAAGAGACTGTCGAAAAAGACTTCGCTCAAAGTGTCCGTTTGAAGAATTCCGAAATTCTGACAAATCCGGAAGTGAAACTCGGACATCTGACCGTGCATCAAAAAGAGGAAGTGCACCAATTAATGCGGGAAGTAACGGACACTTTGATCCGGACATTGTATTGTAAGTTGTAACTCATTTCAAATATATATATTTTGTACATAATTAAACTTGTAAATTTATATTTTGTCTTTGTCTGATTTTTGCTGGCGTTTTGGGGTATTCTGACCCATAACAGTTGTCATCAATGTTTGATGTTTTTGTACGTCTAATTCGATTCTTTTGCCAGATGCTCTAGTAAATATTGTTTGTCTGATGTCATTTATGTGTCGCTTTCTTGTTGGTTTGTTTCGCTGGGTGAATGGAGGATGGTCATGCTGGATATCCTTCCCTTTTCTACAATAAATATCGTGTCTACAATGGTACTTTATGTAGATTGTTCATACTTACAGGATTCTTTTTCTTATCTAATGATACAATCTCTGTCGAAACGTGCTGCTTTAAATCAAAACCAGACAAATCAGTTAAGTATGACTTAACCTTGTTCTATTTTGTATTTGACAGTAACTCTATTTTTCATTTTACCTCTATAAATGTGCACGGAATAATACCAATCTTTTGATAGACGTTGTCGCTTCTTTGCCAACCTTCCGGCAGTCCCAATATTGTAGAAAAACTGAAATGATTATAATAAAGGTCGAAATTTAAGATCAGTCACTCGTACTGGTTTAAATGCTTTGATATTAGTACTGTGCTGCATGGATTTGAATGGTGCATTCTATGAAAATTTCGTTCTTGTACTGGCACGGTAGCATGTTAAACGTCTTCAATTTCTATAGCATATCAATTTCATATCACTTGATAGACAAATAATCTAAAGCATGGAAATTCTCTTCAATTAGACAAGGTAAATACTGTCTCAATCTACTCTATATGAAATGAGATAAAAAAGATCCTGACGACAATCTCAACAAAAACACTCACAATAAAGCACCAACTGGAACATCGACGGACCCCTAGCAATCTAAAGGTGGGACCAGGAACCCAGGAGTAGTAAACATCCCCTGTTTGGCTATTTTATGTCTATCATATGCTACCTAGGCTGAACTCTGTGGCGATTGTTCATTACGATGGTGTTATCCTTTATGTGGTGTAATTGTCTTCCTCTTTTTGAACACTTTTTCTCGTCACGTGAAAGTTCTAGGGGTCCGTCGAAGCTCAATTTTGTGCTCTATTGTGAGTGAGATTGAGAGTTGAGATAATCGTCAGGATCTTCTTTAACTCATTCATTCCGTGACTGAACTCTGAACCTTTACGATGGTGTTGTCCTTTGTGTTTGCGTTATGTAGCTTTATTTCCTTCCTTTGTTCGGTCACATTTTCTCGTCATGTGAAAGTTCATTCTGTGACTGGACTCTGTGTGGAGAATGTTCATTACGATGGTGTTGTCCTTAGTGTTTCCTTCAAGTAGTTTTATTGGCTTCCTCTGTTTGATCATTTTTCCTGGTCGTGTGAGAGTTCATTCCGTGACTGGACTCTGTGTGGAGAATGTTCATTACGATGTTGTTGTCCTTAGTGTTTCCTTTATGTAGTTTTATTGTCTTCCTCTGTTTAAGCAGATACGAGAGTTCATTCCGTGAATGGACTCTCTGTGGAGAATGTTCATTAAGATGGTGTTGTCCTTAATGTTTCCTTCATGTAGTTTTATTGTCTTCCTCTCTTTGCCCATTTTTTCTCGTCAAATGATAGATCATTCCGTTCTTCTACATTATTTATGATCCCCTGCTTATCTTTGTTTTGTTTTAATTGTTTTCGAGAATCTGTTCCATCGTAATAATGTAGTGCTCATTATGCTCATTTGAATAAAAAATGTATCGTCAGTTGTGCTCAAGGCCGAAAGGGAGGAAATTTATCCAAATAGTGAATAAAAGGAACGAAATTCTAAAGAGCTTACTAAACACAGAGCTATATCATGAGGGATCTACTCCCTAGTTTAAGAATATTTTGTCAAATCTACAAATACATTTCAAGTCAGAATTGAAGCACAGTGAAAAAGGAGAACGGTATCGTCGGGGACTTACAGTCCACTAATGGCGATATCAACCTCGTGATGTGCCTATATTCACTGATACAGAAGACAAGACTCGATTCCAGCACCTAACAGAAAATTTAAAACATACCTTAATGTTGAGAACATCTACGACAATACGAAGAAGACATTTCATAACCCAACACACACAAAAAGGGGGACAACACGCACAACTACCACGGCAAAGAGAACGATCATATCAAAATGACAATCAAGGCAAAAACACCATTTACATCGCAAAGTAGATTACCTCGTTTCTTTTCATGTGTTTCTGCTTTTCCGTTGAATTCATAGACATAGACACATTTTACAATTCATCGAAGCTCTTTAACAAAGAAATACATTATAGCATCTGGATAACTTGATCCCTAAATAATGTGAATACCAACTCAAAAATCTACGTTTCTTTTCAGCTTCGGCTTTGGTCTCATTCAAATGATAAGTATCAGGTTGTTGATACTTTCTAGGAGTATTACTTGTGGCAAGACTTTTCTAGACCATGTCACTTTTTGGTGATGTTCCAAGATTACCGTCATACGGCATTTACATATCACAGCTCAACCGGTACGCTGGAGCATGTACTGATATCTTGGATTTTCACAGTAGAAATTTACAAATTACCAAGAAACTTTTAGGTCAAGGTTTCCGCTTTCATAAACTAGTTCAATGGGTATTACACAACCTGTCTTTTATGGTGATATGATAAACAAAATAAAAAGGATCAAAGGTAGACAGCATAACCATCGAAAATGCGTCAGACTCATCAAACACCTTTTATACCGTGGATATGATCCTAATGTCACCAGACGGACACTAGGCTTGATACTTGACCAATCTACAGTCTTGTACAAGCACATCCATGAGACTTTCACTATGACTGACTGTGACGACGGGACTTCATGACGGGCCCTTTCCTAACCTCTTTAGAGAAGACAGGGCCCCGACCACCTGTCCTCTCTGAATGTCAGTCGGACTCCTCGGGTGATTACATACATGAGCTCGCTACAGCCGGCAGAGCACGGATTGTATTACGCATGCCCTCTTTTTATATCCATTTACATATTCATCTGTGTCTCTGGGGCCTCTACGTTTCCCGGTCTTGTTTGTGTGATGTCATCTTACAGTGAGGAGGTTGTTTTACACCACAATTGTACGTTCTTCGAGACCTCTGGGTAATTGGATTAGTGAGAAGGTTGTGCGCATGTAATCCAGGATAACCACACCATTTGCTACTTACGTGACAAATGGCCGTCCAAAGTCGGCACCGGTTGCCCATCGTCGGTTTATGTGTAGTCTTTTGTGTTTGATGTTTACATGTCGTGTGTCGCTTTTCCGTCTCGTGCTGTACTCGTCTTTTGTGTTTTTGCATCGGGTGTTTTGGTGTTTTGCTGTTGGTGCTGCAACGGGGTCTTGTTTGAGATCTCCTCCCTTCTTTGGAATAGAGGAATAAACACATATTGCCTCAAGTTGATGGATCTCCTCTTTGTCTCGTCGAAAAGGAATAAACATAATTATCATCTGAATCAATCTCTAAAACCTCTACTCAGAATAGGACACAGGGCAGATGTAACAATAGGGAAACTCACGATGGCTACATACAGGTATATGGTCGGTAAAACAGAGTCTGCTTTATATGTTATATGACAACTGTTATCAAAGTATGCACCCTACGTCATTGATGACCATAGAGATGAAATGAACGCACAGACTTACAGAGATGCCATATGTGGTAGGGGATTTGCCATGGACTACAAGATACGACATGCATATGCACCACGATATGATGTATACAAAGACTGTCTTAATGCTTCCCCTTCACCTTTGAGGATATTGCTTTATGTAAATACTGTTCACTTCGACAGTCTAACATATTCATACTTCCTGGAATGTCTTTGTCATGCTCAACATCAGAATAAGCTTTTGTTAATGAAATCATTACGGTGCCTCATAAATCACATGGGTGATGTGGAGGTGGACGATGACATCGTAGATACTAGAATGTGTGTGGGTATCATCAAGTGTGTACAGGGTGATAATCAGTCAGCATGTTGATGGCTCGGATCAGCTTATATTATGGCATATGCCTTAACTCCACCTTACGATAGGACAGTCCCACTTTCTGCTTTGACATATATTGCATGCTTGTTGAAGAAGAAATTCCAGTCGGCAACATGAATTTCACATAATTTGAAATATATATGTTCTCGAACAATAAAACATTCATAAATTAACTTATTATCATTGTTTCCTTTCATTCTTTCAGTTAGTATTTTCGGTTTACACTGCGTTGACACGCTCTTCTCTCTTCTTTGTTAGAATATCGAAGGACTCAAAATTATGTGAGAGAGTAGGAGTTTAAACTCAACATAAAACCCGAATCAGAATTCAGAAATCACAATCAAAAGGCTTATTAATTATTGGTATATTATAAATTTAACAGAACTTTCTCAGGAGAAAATAAAAACCGGGTATAAACAGATGGAGACAATAACAAAGCTTCAAAGAAACACGAAGGGGAGGGAGCTCACTCCATAGTACATTGCAACTACGGAAAGTATTGTAGGTGACGCTTGTAAAAACGCGCCGTAGTAATTAGTAAAGTTATTCAAATATCACACGAATCACGTTACATATATGATGTAAGTTATTTTTTCTAAGTGAGAAGGACTAAAGACGAAACTTAAAGCTTTTTTTTTAAATTCCAATCAATGTATTATTTAAAAACTAGGGGTAGGCACATCGAATCCGGTAGCAGAATCTAGAATTTGATAATTACCAAAAATAAATGTAAGTAGCACCATCTTGAATACATTCAATGAAGAAATTAGAGGTTTTCCCCGGATAATATTTTTCTTGATCCCCGAAGTATTCCTTCATAACGACGTCTTGGACAAGATGTTTTTATTCATGGGATGAACTGTATTCATTTTGTTTATTCTGAATTTTGCTTTTCATTTATTCATTATTTCATTTTTTCGATTTCCTCTCTTTCGGACTCGGGCGAAAGGGAGGAAATTTATCCAAATAGTGAATAAAAGGAACGAAATTCTAAAGAGCTTACTAAACACAGAGCTATATCATGAGGGATCTACTCCCTAGTTTACGAATAATTTGTCAAATCTACAAATACATTTCAAGTCAGAGCTGAAGCACAGTAGAATAGGAGAACGGTATCGTCGGTGACTAACAGTCCACTAGTGGAGATATCAACCTCGTGATGTGCCTATAAATATTGATTGTAATTTTTGGATTCTAATTTTGGGTTATTGGTTTGGCTTTCATTCACTGATACAGAAGACAAGACTCGATTCCAGCACCTAACAGTAAATATAAAACACACCTTAATGTTGAGAACATCTACGACAATACGAAGAAGACATTTCATAACCCAACACACACAAAAAGGGGGACAACACGTACAACTTCCACGGCAAAGAGAACGACCCTATCAAAAGGACAATCAAAACGAAACACCATTAACATCGCAAAGTAAATTACTTCGTTTCATTTTTTTTTTTTTTTGCTTTTCCGTTGAATTCATAGTCAAATTTTACAATTCATCGGAGCTCTTTTACAAAGAAATACTTAAAACGGTTATAGGTTGACTCGAATCAAAACGTTTTCGCACTGAAAATACTCGTCCTGGGAATATTTCCATAACTGGGAGCACGTACCAAATGACCGTCCTAAGTCGGCTCCGGTTGTCCATTGGTCTCGTTGGTTTATGAGTAGTATTTTTTTCGATGTTTCTATGTCGTGTGTCTCTTTTTTGTCTCTTGTTGTGCTCGTTTTTGTGTTTTGAGTTTTTGATGTTTTGCTGTTGATACTGCAACAGAGTTTGGTTTGAGACCCCACCCCCTTTCTTGCATTTGGTAACCTTAAATGGAACGCATGCACCACTTTGTAAAATGTTGAGAATAGCATCTGGATAACTAAGTTGATCCCTAAATAATGTGAATACCCACTCAAAAAGTTACGTTTCTTTTCAGCTTCAGCTTTGGTCTCTTTCAAATGATAAGTATCAGGTTATTGATACTTTCTATGAGTATTACTTGTGGCAAGACTTTTCTAGACCATGACACTTTACAGAAAGTACTTAAGGTCCACAACAATACTTCTGTTCTCATAGAGTGGAATAAACATAATTTTAAGAATCCTTTGGCAAACAATATTAAATATCGCATTAAATGATGATTAACAACTGTAAGATGATGCCGACGTAGTAGCATAGGTTATCTTTAATAATTCTCCTGTGACGATTCGGCCCAATACAGATAAAGTCTAAAGCCTTTCGGCATAATATGTCCCTTCTGAAACAAGTACACTTTATCCACCTTCTGAAACAGACTTCTGTCACCATTTGTTTATATACATATAGAATGCAGCATTCCCTGAGTACTTTGTGTGAAATTTAAGCACATTAACGCTGATGGTGCATTTAAAACGTTTTTAAAGTTCGTGTAGGACAAGGAAACGGTGGTAATTTTCAATTCCTGTGACGTTGATTCTTTAAATAGCCTTGGACTTCTTTATGTGTATATAAACAGGAAGCGATTTGTATCGAAAGACGTAAGCCGTTTTAAGGTGAGAATATCGGACTTCATAATCAGGTTAGTGTTACTTTTAACAGAACAATATAGAAAAGATTGTGAATTTATATGAGTCTTATACTCTATATGTTCCACTGTATTAAAAACAGTATAGACGTGTAATTTCTATTGAATATACATACATCGCATGAACGCAAAAGAGGTAAACGTCTACTATTCAGTCAATGTCAGATCCGCCCTATGAACTGCAAATGCTCGTCTTTTGAAAAAGAAAATCACATTACACTTATGTTTACGTAGTATCTCGTTCAACCAGCAATACGTGATCATGACGCTAATATACATGTTTGGTTTTAGAGCATTGTAAACAGAGTAGACCCGTGTTATTAAGTGCACATGAGGTTTTTTAAAACTAAAACTGCATGTATATGAAGTACAATGCGAACCTGACCTGGTACTTTTACTATCACAAAAAGATTATATACTGAGCAAAAAATGTACTCACTTGTTCGTATATGTTTTATATGGCACGTTCAATAACGTTTTTGTGTTGGCTTGTCATCCCCAAGACACCTAATTATGAAATCAGGATAAACTGTATGTTCTACCAGTTTTCGATTTTATTAACTTCCTGATAAACGGACGTACACATGACGTCATCATCAAGTTAGTAAGTAAGTAAGTAATATTTATTTAAAGTCGGCACTGTGTACAATGGTTGAAATCAAAGCGATAATGCCTGTTCGACCTCCTCTAGTTCCAATATTTCTTGTTTTAATCGAATAAAACTTTTGGATTCGTCCATGCACCGTCCTAATCATCCTTACAACTTGGTATGCATTGTCGGTATCGTCGTGACCTTCAGGTTAATTTTAGGCTTATTTTTCCTGATTTTTGCGTCATTATTTGGTTTTTACACTATGTGTTTCTCATTATTATCAATTTTATTGTCAGGAAGTCTCCCTGGATCTTTTATAGACACAATCCCATCGGGAACAGCCAACCAGAACAAAGAAGTGTAGCATTTTCCTTTACAAGGCAAAAACTTTGACACGCATCAATGCATTCAGTGTCCAAGTATATGTAATGAAAAGGAAGTGTGTACGTCCATATTGGATTAAATTCACCAATTCGCGGAATTTGACCTTTCATCTGTATATCATACAGCCGGTCAAAATTTGAGAACTAACTTTTTTCCTCAGTATATTTATTTCAAATTATTTCTTCAAGCTGAAAGTCACATTTCTATCTCGTGAAGAAAAACTGTAGACAAACCTAGGCTTCAAAGTAGTTATCATATTTCATAAATTTGATAAATCAAATTTCAGGAAGAATGGATCTTTCGACTAGATTGAGTTGTTTATTTGGAACGGAAGAATATGTTACTATGAGAAGACAACTCGTCCTACTGAGGGAGTCTTTACTGAACCATAATCGTGAACGAAAAACACATCTTATTTGTAGTGGTAGCCTCGGGGAGGGTGTGGCATATCCAGAGTCTGATGATGACGTGATGTTTTGTCCTACCGATTCACGTGTGGTGACTACATACAGAAGAGCTACTGAGGCTTTTGATGTTCTGATGGTACCTTCTGAGTTCTCGCCTGGATACTGTCGTCTTCTTGATGTGAGAGGGTTATATCCTAATTATTTTTGTTATTTCATACATGAAATGCCGTTTGTTTCCTCGTCATTATGGAAACAATATTATAAAGGAGATGGACAATATATCCATGGACCTTGTAGTTCAGGAGTTATTGGTACTACGGAATTTGATTTTGCTCACTCTATTTGCTGCTACACTTGGCCTGACATAGCCAATGGCTGGGTGATAAGAGACCGTCCTTATGATTGGCCAACTGATGAAAAGGTACAGAATATCGTCCGTAACGGTTGTCATGTGGTTCCGGTTGGTGATCCAGACTCTCCTTATTATGAGCATGAATGGAGAATATCATTTTCTTTAGCAGAGAGGACTTTGATGCATTCATTCAACCATGCTCAGTTTCTAGTATATAATCTTCTTAGATTAACATTGAAACGAATAATAGAGAAACAGATTCCTAATGTGTTCTGTTCATATTTCATGAAAACAACATTATTCTTTACTGCTGAGAAGACATCAACATTATTTTGGCAACTGCATAATTTAGAAGTATGTTTCAAAACCTGCCTCTCTGTACTGTATGAATATGTTGATAATGCATATTGCCCAAACTACTTCATAACAGAGTACAATATGATCAGACGGAAAATTAACCGTACAAATCGTCATCAAATATTAGACCTTTTAAGAGTGCTCCATACTACAGGTATTGTTGATATAATACATTTAAGTGAAGAATCAAGGTGTCTGAGTGCAACATTGTCGCCAACAATTATGGAATGGAGACTCGATAAAGAATTTATGTTTTCCGATCTATTGCATTGTACTTTTGATGCCGTTAACAGTTTCTTCAACATCTTACCAATTGTTAATTTAGGACGTGATTCGTTTCATCTTGATAAATTTTGGCTTTTGTTAAACTGTAAACCGACGCTGATACATTCGAAATTGACGAATATACTTTGGAATAGAGGAATAAACTCATGTTGCCTCATGCTGATGGATCTCCTCTTCGTATCGTCGAAAAGGAATAAACATAATTATCATCTGAATAAATCACTAAAACCTCTACTTAGAATAGGATTCAGGGCAGATGTAACAACAGGAAAACTTACAATGGCTACCTACATGTTTATGATTGGTAAAACAGAATCTGCTTTATATGTAATACGACAACTGTTATCAGAGTATCCACCGTATGCCATCGATGTCCATAGTAATGTGATTAAAATGCAAGCATACATGGACGTGATGTGTGGTAGAGGATTTACCATGAGCTACAAGATACGACATGCTCATGCACCACGATATCATCAACACAAGGACTATGTTAATGCTTTCCCTTCGCCTTTGAGGATATTGCTTTATGTACATAATGCTCAATTCGACAGTCTAACATATTCATACTTCCTTGAATGTCTTTGTCATGCCCAACAACAGAATCAGCTAATGTTAATGAGATCATTAAGGTGTCTCGTTAATCACATAGATGATCTGATATATGACATCAACATCGTTTATGCCAGAATGTGTGTGGGAATAATCAAGTGTGTACAGGGTGACAACCAGTCGGCATGTAGATGTTTCGGATCAGCTTACGTTATAGCACATACACTACCTCCGCCATACAATAAGGAAGTCCCACTTTCTGCTATGATATATATTGCTTGTTTGTTAAATAAGAAATTTCAATCAGTAACATGAATTTCAAATGATATGACATATGCATGCTTTGGAATTATTATTAAACCACTCAAAATATTAAATCATATAATTTCACTTTTACAATAACAACCCAGAATAAAGAAATCACAATCAAAAGGCGAAAAAATTTGAAAAAAGAACTTTCTCCCAAGAAATGAAAAATCGGATAAACAGATGGAGACAATAACACAGATTTATAGCAAAAACAAAGAACAGCTTTATCTACTGAATCGCATAGAACAGTGCAACATAGATTTTCTAAAATCTGAGGAATAACCTTAACCTTTGACCTTATGACCTAAAACAACATATGCATAATTTTCACTTTATAGTTAATATATGCAATGGATATGAAAGTTCCACCTTTTCAACCTTTAAGATACGGCACTGGTGATAATTTTGGATCATTCTTGCGCATCGTCTGTTTAAGCACTCATTATAACACTCAATATAAATATTTGTATTTAGATTGGTCACTGTATCATTTCTGACTCTATTGAACTCTTTTATTCGTTAAAGAGGGAAAGTTTGAAAATTTGATCTAAACTCAATGAAATATTCGTAAGAAAAATCTTTCTATGAAAATTAAGCGAGAGATAGAAATGCTGTGCATGTTATTTCTATAAAAGATAAGCTGGAGATACGCTTTTGAACTGTTCGGATTTCTCTTATATATTAAGTAATATTCCATGGATTTTCGCGAAACTAGCCAAGTTCGATCAAATTCGGTTGATCGTCTGTCTCTTCAGTAGGGCGGCTGAGAGCAATAGACTATTTTCGAGTTACCGATCACGTTCGGATATTATACTCCGCTTCGACGTTTTGTCAAGATGCCCTACTTCCGGTTTACATTTGAGTCTAAAAATAACGTGATCACGATAAAGAAATAATTTATTTACGCAACCAAATGGCATTGTAGCGTCATAAATGTGCACCATTTACATGATTTGGGGTTGGAAAAATTCAAGCAAAAGGTATCAGTCAAAGGGAATGCTCTATGTAAAAGTTGAATGTGCAGGAACTGAGGAAGGGGGGGGGGGGGTTTACGAGGAGACATAACAAGAGACTCTGGACACGTGTCCAGGTGTATGTGACTGAATTTATTGTTTGTGACAGTTAGATGGGGATAGGCAATTGACACGATAGGTGTTTAAATGTTTGATTTTGACCTGTACATTCTACCCAGAACCCCGGCAACCGGCCAACGACGTGATGCCGGGTAAAGCTTATGAAGAAGAGGGGGTGGACAGGGTGAAAGGGAGGGGGCAGGGAAGAAAGGGGGCGGGAGGAGGGAGAAAGGGGCCGGGAGGGGGGAGGTAAGGGGAGGGTGAAAAGGAGGGGGAGAGGTAAGGGGTGGGAGGGGGAGAGAGGTACCCCCTCCCCCGAAGGTGTACCCTGCTGACGATCAAATATCATGATAGTATTGATATACACAGTGACATTGTATCTGTGACTCTGTAATCGGAAAAAAGATCGTGCAGAATCTAAAAGAATGAAGAATGAAAAAAAAATGTCTGAAATAATTATCTTCTCGAACTCAGGACTGACATATATTCCTTACCTGGCTGACCCCCCCCCCTTTCTCTTCCTATCGGCTTTCCATTCCTCGTTTGTAAAATATTGATCAGGCCATGAGCGTGACTGGGGTGAACTCCATCCCCTAGAGATTCACGAGAACAATTTCCATTTTAAAGTTTGCAGGCCAAATGTATTGTTTAAGGATCATGACTAAATAGATACAAGAAGGTCTATCTGTGAATACGACAAATAAAACGTTTACTTGAACTTTAAGTCTCATAGGATTTACATTTTATTTTGCGTGAAGTTTACACCCGCGCGGGTGTTGAGGCTCTGAACTCCCCTCCCCCTCAAGATGTCAGTCATTATTCTATTTCTACGCTCCCAATTTCTCAACTTCAGAGCCAGGATGAACCCCATCCTTGGAAAAATGTTTTAGATCCACGCATTATTTTTTATCTATATACAATTTATTTTTTCATTATTCCAAGGTATCGTTTTTCAGATTTTTTTTTTCAATTTTGAACATCTTTTTTTAAATGCCTTCGTCAGGTGTACAGGGACATATCTTTCGTATCTTTCTTATTTTCTCAAGTTACCAATAAGCACACGCTGCCATTTATCAAAATAGTTTTAACCCCCCCCCCCCCAAAAAAAACCCCTTGTTTATACCGATTTTCATACTGAATTGAAGCATTCAGAAGAGAAAGCGGCTTATATTACTTCAGAAATACTTAATGTCATTAAAATTTTTGAACCTTTTATTTACTGACAATTTCTTAGGGATATATTCGCACAAAAAGGCAATGGCGTAAAAGGGGGGGGGGGGGGGGTAAATCACAATAATTGTTATGTTTAAAAAAAAAATCAGTTGGGTTACCACGTTCGATTTTTTTTTTATGTAAGACTTTTAAATTTTCCGTTCAAAGAATTTCCTGTTTTTCCCTTTTTCAATATTTATTAGAATAATTATCTCTATATGATATTACTGAAAAAAAAAGTAAAATCCGATGACTCATAATTTACATTGTCATTGATGACATAAACAAATTAATGGTCAATACAAACAAAAGCAGCGATTATAATAATTTCCATATTCAAAGAAAAGTAGTTTTTCAATTTTGAGTAGATTAGATCGATTTTACACCGTTGATGTCACAATTGCTAAGGTAGACCGGAAGTAACCCTACTTGACGTAACTAAGCAGGTGCGTCATAGCAGTGACTAAACTGAAGGTTTATAACGGTCATTAGTTGTAACTCGAAAATGGTCTATTTGCACGTGCGGCAAACGTTGCTAAGGCATGCGCATGAATATGCGTTCGAGCACTTTTTGTCCGAAAGTTAGTCGCATGAAAAAGCTAATTTCAATGATATCGTGCGATGACATAATTGATATTGACCTTGGTTATTTTCTCTAAGATTAAAGATTTCTTGAACAGATAAAAAGTACATCATTGGTATCGTCTATTTGGTGAAATTTGACTGACGAACTTACGATCTCTCCACGGCCATAAGATTTTTCAGACACCTGTCATGAAAAGATGTCATGATTACAGAAAAAATCGGAAAAACACCTTTTTAATTTTTTCATATAATTATTCATAAACAACATACTCAATTTTCGTTAAATTCTGTGAGGGACCATTTTTTTGTACCCAATTCTTCTAAACTGACACTTCTCTTTTTTATCGTCAAAGTTTCGATACCGACTATCAGCTGATCGCCTCAATAATTGATTTCGTTTTCAAAAGAAATTTCCTGTGAATTCTACATATAACCGGAATGGTTTCAATTACTATATGCTCATTTGAACAGCTGATTTGAAAAATAATGACTGCTTTCCTTTACATTCCACATCTTCGATAGCGCAATTTCCTAATTTCCTCTGATCACAAAAGAAGCACCATTGTGCACTTGTAGCTCTACAATACAATACTTTGCAAAGAATTTCTTCCGCGTTTTGGATAATTTTCAACCATTCATTAGAAAATAAAAATCATAATTACATTTTGTATGTCGAAACATGTAATAAGCACCAAAAACTTTTTATCTTTATTAAGTTATCATTTTTATTTTCTTTAGCATAAATTTTCAAGTTATCTGATTTTTTTACATATATATATGATTCAGAAATGAAAAAAAAAAAAATAGAAAACTGGACATCTACATGTTCCTACTGATCATGTTTAATATTCATTTGAATTGACACTATTCATCACTAAATTTGTTGTCTCCTACTTCCAGCCCAATAAAAGGAATGAATCTTCACTGCAAAATCTGTTTTTCTCAATTCAGGCTGGAGATGATGATGTATTCACATGAAATTCAAAATTCTGGAAACTGTAATGTAATAGTAATCCAACACTTTGATCTTTGTTACACATAAATGCACTTTTCTTTCACATGACTGAATATAATCCAGTATATGATGACCATTGCATGAACCTGAAAACAAAATGAAAAGAATTATCATTGAAAAAGACAATTTATACCATGAATGAATGAATGAATGAATGAATGAATGAATGAATGAATGAATGAATGAATGAATGAATGAATGAATGAATGAATGACTTTTAAAGAAAATTAATCTCAATATGTGTTTAAACTAAATCAATACATACTGCTTCTAAATGGATAAATTTAAATGAATGAATGCTTTCAAAATTTCAAAATCAATGAATCCATCAATGCATTGTAATGTTATTTGAAACTTCATTCATAATTCTAATATGACTTGATTCTTTTTCCCTATTAAGACAACAGGCGCGAGCCGGGCTCTATTTTCCAATATAGACCCTATAACGATAACCCACGCCTACCCATTTTCTGAAAGCAGATAAACCGGCAGGAACTGGTTTTTACCAAGAATCGATTTTGTCGTCTGTGTTTCATTGTTCATCAAAAGGTCTAAGTTTGGTCATCATTAGAATAGAAATAAAGAATGACAAGCCGGGCTCTATTGTCTCATAATGCCCTCGCGTCCTCAGCCAATCACATTTATCACCTCGCCGCTGACGCGGCTCGGTCATAAATGTGATTGGCTGAGGACGCTCGGGCATTATGAAACAATAGAGCCCGGCTTGTCATTTTTTATTTCTTAAATATAAATTTCTTTCAATTTGAAGAAGAACATAGATCTATATTTCATGTATTTAATGATCTAACTTTTCAATAAATGAAAATCACAAAATTGATTAATTGACATATATTATCAATTTCTAAAAATTGAGGGATTTTGTGTCTCTGAAACATTTTCTTTGACAATTTTGTCATAATTGCATAATTTCACTTATGTTTAATTGTTACAGTGCACCACTGTACCATAAACAGATTAATAATTTTACAGACATGTGCATTTTTTTGTACAGTACTGTACACATAATAACATTCAATGTACATTATGATAAGAATGTAAATGCTACAGTTGACACCTGAGGTTATGCTATGTAGTATTGTACATTATACTTACCGAAGAACGAGGTGATTCTGGACTGGAATCATGAAAATAAATCCTTTGACTTTGTTGTGTATTGCCTCGACATTATGTACTATCTACAGGGTAGATGAATTAAAGCTGTGAAAATAAATCAAAGGAACAGATAATAAAAACTGTACTGTATATCGATATTTTAAAGATATTATTAATCGGCAATGAATAAGTACAGACCCAAGGCTGTAAGGCTTTACTAAATATATATTGAACGACGGCAAAAAGAATATATAGAAAACAAAGAGAGACAGCGAGAGAGAGAGAGAGAGAGAGAGAGAGAGAGAGAGAGAGAGAGAGAGAGAGAGAGAGAGAGAGAGACGCACGGTGCCACCTGTACTGTATTTGAACAAGCTACACAGCTACAAGTTTACATACTGGCTACTGGCTGAGTACTGCTGAATTCTGTCGTTATCTGATGAAATTAGTTGAATGATCAGCGATTGAATAAATAAGATTTCCTTTGATCTCAATCTTATCTCGAAGACGAAAGAAACTTTACTGTGCTTTTGTGGACTTTTCTTAAGCTTTCGATACGTTTTGGCGTGCGGGCTTATGGCAGAAACTCTTAAAGCAGAATATCTACGGTAAATTTCTAAAAGTGATTCAAAACATGTACTCCGGTATTAAATCCTGCATCAGGGTAGGAAATGACGTCACAACGTTCTTCTGCTGCACTTCCGGCGTCCGTCAATGTGAAAATCTTTCTCCCGTACTCTTCAGCCTCTTTCTCAATGATTTGGAAGAATATCTTTACCAAAAGGAATGCAATGGGCTACAATAGCCCTCGGTCGATGGCCCTGCTCCCTTCCGATTCTATGGACACGTTCAAAATTGAACTCTTGTGTTAATTCAAGCTCGTCCCGAATGAAATTTTGTAAGACTTCTTCGGTGTCCTCGTGTGAGCTTTCATGGATGCCCGAGAAAATCAAATTATATCGCATGCTTCTACATTGGAGGTCCTTGACGGTCTCACGGAGTTCGTCTCGAGCACGCATTAGCTCGTTCAAGGCAAGACAATTTTCATTGACCAATTCCTTTGTATCTGTTATTTCTTTCTTCACCTTCTTTTCTATAAGACCCTTCATTTCAGTCATGCTCTTTGTTATATCGTCATATTGAGCCCCCATGAAATTCATACTCATTTCCATTTTTTCAAATTTTTCTTCCGTTGTTTTTACTCTAATATCAATTTTCTCAATCTTCTTGCTGATTAGGTCTATATTCTTCTCTATTGAATCTAATTTTTCGACTTTCCTCAAAGACGCTTCGATGCCAGTCTATCAACTATATCTTTAGCGAGATCAGGATCCGCACTGGTCTGAATGGGGTTTGACATTGGTACGAAGTTTTGCTGATATGACGGTGATATTGCGTATGCCCCATTCCAGTTCTGGTTTTGTTGGGGTCTTGCAAAAGCGTTTGGTGTATATATTTGATTTGGCGTAGTTGTCATTGTAAGGGCTCGACTTACAAGTGAATAGTCAATTTTTGGTCTGGATGTTTGTCTATGATCAATATCAAATTCTGATTTTTTCCTTTTCTTCCTTTCTTTTTTCTTTTTAGAATTGCTACTGCTCATTTCAGAAAACACATTCTGCCCATCTAGAGCCTCAATAATATCGTGGTCACTACAGTGTTACTCTGACCGCCAACCGTATAGAGCCTCAATACAGAATGTTTCTTTAAATAGTATCTCAGGTGCACAGGTGATAAATAAAATAGTCAATTTTCAACAATGCGCAATTTCATACCATTTATCTCGCAAGTGACAGAGACTGTATCACTTCTTAAAAATGTCACAAACACCAGAAACTCGAAAGTCTTAGTTGTACACCATTTCGGTCGAGAAAACTTTTTTTCCCATTCCCGCTGTATACCTGTCGTTTACTTCGCCATATTGTAGACACCTCTACAACATGTGTATAATAGATATACCCTTAAAAGTCCCAAGCTATTTAATGAATTACCGTCTAAATGAATTGAATATTTCCACAGTTCTATTGTCTTACATTAACTATATAACTCATTAGCGCTATTGATATTTATTTCAGAAGATATGCATTTAAAAACTTATATATAGTTCATCTAAGACAATAGAACTGTGGAAATTTTCAATACTTGTTACGTTAATTCTTTGTGATAGTAATGGTAGTGCATTCCAGGTCAATCTAATTGTATATCAAAGGTTCTAAAGAAATTAATCAAAGCTTTGAAAGCACTGAAGGCAAGTTTTGTTTCATACAAATCTTTGTAAATGGAATTCGATCATCCACGCATCTTTGTCTTAGCAAATAATCTAGAAACTACTGGAAAATCCAGTTAGATTAAAAGCTTGATATTTGCGATATCAGTGAATAATGGTCATGGGTCATGAGATGGCATCAACCAAATTTAAAGACTGAATAAAGAAAACTTGGTAAATAAGAAAGATAATTTCAAGACCCTTTTCCAAAGGCAAGTTCAATGCATTGCACAAAAGTCGTCCAAAGGTGTCTAGAACTGTTTAACTAAAACAATTATACGCATTTGAAATTTTCTGTTACAAAATTTCTTGAAATTTCTAAAACGTGGGTCCTGTAGCATCATATCCCACCCATTGCGCCACGTCTTTCGGTACATTTTTGGACTTTATAATTTACACTTTTTGGCTTTATTACATTGCTTAGACTGAGGATCACTGACGAGGGTTAAGTACCCGAAACGTGCATGTCTGGTCCATGATGCAAATCGATCTGGTCTTAAATGATGCTATTGAATTTGAAGACGTTTAATATAGAGATATTCAATTCAAGTCAAGATGCGTGGATGATGTTAAGGGCGTAAGAATGCCACATATCTTGCGTCACGTGATGCCTTCTATTGCTAAAGGCTTCGTGGAACTCATATAGAAGGATATACTTCAAAAACTACTTGGAGGATATTGCTTTGTACATAGAAGTGTGACGAAATTCTTTTGGATGAGGGGGATACAACATACCGGTTTCAGAGGGAACACATCATGCAGTACCGCTTTATCTTGGGGGGGGGGGATTAATGCCTCCCAATAGATTTAATCTGGGGGACAATCTATACTGGGTCGAATTAGTACTTCCTGTGAAGCTTCATGAGCATCAGGCGGAGTGTGTAACCCAATAAGAGCCCATGATGGCCATCTTGTTTCTTTGCTACTTTGTGTTAGTTTAGTATAATCATATTAAGCAGTTTTAGAAAATGTGTAAGTCAATCAGTTCCATTGACAGCCATCACATTTGAAGGACTGTTTGAAAGGCGTCCATGAGCGCTTAAAATTCCTTCATAGTTTCGTGAAATTCAGCTGTTGTAGAGAAAATACCCCATAATAATCTTTATCAGTATAGTAGCTGCTATATTCAATGTCAAAGTCTAAGGTCAAGGCCACAAAGTTAAACTTCGGATTTAGAGAAGTCTAATGACAAGGCATACACATACTTAATCTGAATACCCTATAGTAGTTTTCATTTGAGAGTTATGACCACAGTTGAAATAGTCATAAATAGGTCAAATGTGCTTCAAGATAATGAGGTGAAAAAAATCTTATCACTAGAAAAGTTTTTACAAGGAACTAGAAATATGAAAACCAGGCTATCATTTACTATATAATGCTGGCCAATGTAATAGTTTTTCTATAGTGGGTCAAGATCTCAATTGCACTTGTCAGAAGGCGACATTTCTTGCAATTTAGATTTCTGATTGCAAAGTAGCCATTTCATAAAACAATATGATTTGATTTGCAAAGGTCAAACTCCAAGGACACTAGGATGAAAGTCAATGTCCCCAAAGTAATTTAAAAGGTCTTGTCACAAGATATCTACATGCTCTACCCTCTATTATTCACAAGATATAGCTTTGTCCACCAATTCGATGCTGAAGATGCCCACAAAAGGACTATGACATTAGGTCCCAGGACATTTATCATGGCTGGCTTAAAATTATAAATTTTTTTAAAAAGTCATGCAATATGAAAACTATAACACTGTTGACACTAACTATTCAACATTTATGACCAAGTTAAAAGTTTTGCAGATAGACAGGGTAAATTTCTACAAGCAAAAAACCATTCATTATGTTGGAAAAGCAATCTTATCTTGGATGGGACACAAAATACAGTTTTTGTAATAATACAGAAGTGTCCCAATACATTTAGGAAGAAAATTCCAAACCAATTCTTCCTGCACCAGACACGTGTTACGAATATTAGATTCTCATCAGTAATGTAAGGGACCTCCAGTACTAATTTCCTTTCAAGTTTTGGGAAATTCTGTAAAGCGGATGCAAAAAAAGATGAAAATGCATAAATCAATCAATTTTTTTCGGTAGTTGAAAGATTCTATAATTGCAAAAAAAAGCATTTACACGTAAGGAGGAATCCGTCTGTTCCTTGCGCTAGTAGTCCTCAACTACTGTTAGGTTAACTACTGTTAAACAGCAAGAGGCACTCACATACCAGAATTAGTACAATATAAGCAATAACAGCAAATGAAAATTCGGCAAATTGAAAATATCATGAAATTTACTAAGTGCGAAATGGAAGTTCCATAACTCTTGTAAAAATAGGTCAAATGAAATAAAACTCATTCTTGATCTGTATCACACTGATTAACATACCAAAAATTATTCCAATATCTCCAACAACACAAAAAAAAATCTGGAACATTGAATTTTGCAAGCTTATTAAGGGGAAGTACTCCTCCAAATGTAGGTCACTTATGAACAAAAACTCGAGGTTGCTCTGGACTAGTAACTACTAGTAATCGAGACCAAGCTGTGTATCAAATTTCACTCGATATTTCTATCCGTTTCAGAAAATAAGTCCGGGAGACAGTAATAATAAATTCATAAAAGGGCTATACTCCTCCAAAATTAATTTAATCATAAGTTCATAACTAAACTCGAACGTCCCCTGTAACTATTAAAGACGAAATTGTGTATCAGATTCCGTCTACTGTTGCAAAGAAAGTTCGGAAAAATGAATTTAAAAGTCATCAAGGGCAAAATTCCTTCAAAAAGCAAACTTGCTCTGTAACCGCTCGAGAACAATCCGTGTCTCAAATTTTATCTTTTGAAATATATCAATACATTGAAAATATCCGGAAAACTTAAAAGTGCCAGGCGGACAGACACACGGACTGACTGACTGGTAGATATACAGAGAAGATACTAAGAGTTCCCTAAGCCTCCAGCTCTGTTTCATGTTGTCCAAAAGGGATCTAGGGATGTTTTGAGAAGGAGAAAAGCATATCTCCACCTGAGACTAGAACCGATGGCCTCCTCTCCCAAATGAAAAACAGCTTTGCTATACCTACGAAATAGAAAGGAGAAGCAACATCGCAATCATGTAGTTGTATAGACCTATTTTTCTTCTGAAATATATGATTAAAAGATGAAACGAAACAATGATATAATTTATTTTTCCTGTGTTTTTCAATAATAGTTCCAAAGCACACATATGTCATATCATGTGAAATTCATGTTGCCGACTGAAAGGTCTTATTTAACAAACAAGCAATATATGTCACAGCAGAAAGTGAGATTTCCTTATTATCTGGCGGAGGTAGTGTATGTGCTATAACGTAAGCTGATCCGAGCCATCTACATGCTGACTGAATTTCACCCTGTACATACTTGATGATACCCACACACATTCTATTATAAACGATGTCATCGTCAACCTCCAGATCATCCATGTGATTAACGAGACACCTTAATGATTTCATTAACAATAACTGATTCTGTTGTTGAACATGGCAAAGACATTCCAGTAAGTATGAATATGTAAGACTGTCGAACTGAACATCATTTACATAAAGCAATATCCGCAAAGGTGAAGGGAAAGCATTTACACATTTTTTGTGTAGATGATATCGTGGTGCATGAGCATGTCGCATTTTGTAGTTCATGGTAAATCCCCTACCACACATAACGTCCATGTATGCTTGTTTTTTAAGCTCATCTCGATGGATATCAATGGCATATGGTGGATACCCTGATAACAGTTGCTGTATGATATTTAAGGCTGATTCTGTTTTACCAATCATATGCATGTACGTAGCCATTGTAAGTTTCCCTGTTGTTACATCTCCTCTATATCCTATTTTGAGTAGGGCTTTTAGAGGTTTATTCAGATGATAATTATGTTTATTCCTATTCGACGAAGAAAAGAGGAAATCCATCAACTTGAGGCAATATGAGTTTACCCCTCTACTCCAAAGTGTATCTATCAATTTCGAACGTATCAACGTCGGATTACAGTTAAACAAAAGCCAAAATTTATTTAAATGAAACGAACCACATCCTAAATTAACATGTGGTAAGATGTGGAATAAAATGTCAACGATATGAAAAGTAGTAAGAAGATGATCGGAAAACATAAAGTCCTCATCAAGCTTCCATTCTATTAATGTTGGCGACAATCTTGCGTTAAGGTACTGTGATTCTCCACTTAAATGTATTATTTCAACAATATTTTTAACATGAAGCACTCTCAAATTGTCTAATATTTGATGACGATTTGTACGGTTGATTTTCCGTTTGATCATGTTGTATTCTGGTATGAAATAGTTTGGGCAATTTGCATTATCAACATAGTTATACAATACAGAAAGACATGATTTGAAACATGCTTCTAAATTGGAAAGTTGCCAATTTTGCGTGGACGTCTTCTCAGCAGTATAGAATAATGTAGTTTTCATGAAGTATGAACAAAACACATTAGGAAATTGTTTCTCTATCACTCTTTTCAAAGTAAATCTGAGAAGGTTATATACTAGGAACTGAGCATGGTTGAATGAATGCATCAGAGTCCTCTCTGCTACAGAAAATGAAATTCTCCATTCATGCTCATAATAAGGAGAGTCCGGATCACCAATAGGTACCACATGACAATCGTTACTGACGATATTTTGTACCATTTCATTAGTTGGCCAATTATAGGAACGGGTTCTTATTCTCCAGCCATTGGCTATGTCAGGCCAATTGAAGCAGCGGATACATATAGCATGATCATACTCGGATGTACCAATAGCTCCTGAATAGCAAGGTCCATGAATATATTTTTCATCTCTTATAAAATATTGTTTCCATAATGACGAGGAAACAAACGGCATTTCATGTATGATATGTACAACATGATCAGAATATGATCCCCTCACGTCTAGGAGGCGACAGTATCCAGGAGAGAACTCACAAGGTACCATCAGAAAATCAGTAATTTCAGTAGCTTCAGTCGCCTCTCTGAATGTAGTCACCACACGTAGATCGGTAAAACAAAACATCAAGTCATCATCAGACTCTGGATATGCCACACCCTCCCCGAGGCTACCACTACAAATAAGATGTGTTTTTCGTTCACGATTATGGTTCAGTAAAGACTCCCTCAGTAGGACGAGTTGTCTTCTCATAGCAACATATTCTTCCGTTCCAAATAAAAAACTCAATCTAGTCGAAAGATCCATTCTTCCTGAAATTTAATATACACCATGTCATTTATCAAATTATGAAATATGATAACTATTTGCTGGCCTAGTTTTGTCTTTAATTATTTTCCTTCACGAAAGGGACATACTACTTTCTGATTAATCTCTCTCTATCACTTATACTCTCTGAGAATTTGTGTTCACTAGATTACACTAAAATATATGTAGGAGAAAATGACCACACCTATTTTTGAGACCCTGGGGGTCAGAGGCTCAAACAAGATATCAGGTGCACAACTGGACCAGAGACTGATATATTGCAAAAAGAATTATTTCTCTATCAATTATATTTTCTGAGAATTGGTGTTCACTAGATTAAATAGACTTATATAGGAGAAAATGACCACACCCATTTTCGAAGACCCTGGGGGTCAGAGGCTCAAACAAAATATCAGGTGCACAACTAGACCATGGACCAAATTAAATGCAAAAAACATTAGCTTTCTTTCATTAATAGTTTCAGAGCAGTTGCGCTCACGAAAAAATTGTTAACAGACAGACAGACAGATATGGTATCTCATAAGCTCGACTGGTCTTTGACCAGTAGAGCTAAAAATTGGTGAATAACTGAAGTTCTCCTTTCAAGCTTACAAGAACATAAAATTAGACTCTACATATAATGGGATACATGCAACAGTGCTGTTGAGATTATCGTCAGGATCTTCTTTACCTCATGTATTAATAGCAATACATGAATATTGATAATATATTTAAGCTTTTAAGGAAGCCCTTTTTCATTCACATACATGTATAACTTTTGATATCTTCAAATATATGAACTTGGCTATTAGTAAATAATGTTTCGATAGAAAACTATGGCGAGCGAAGCGAGCCAAGAATTTTTGATACAATTTGAAAACTGAGGCGAGCGAAGCGAGCCTGAAATTTTTCAAGAATTTTAGCGAAATTTTATGGTAATTCTTCAAATTCAGATTATTTTAAGAGCAAGATTTTTTTTTCTGTCACACCATAAGCAAATTATTTTTGTCATCAAAATTGAGAGCAAAATTATTTTTTTTTCGAAAAAACCCAAGCTGCCCCCCCCCCCTCCCCAGAATGTCAAATGGACCGTGCCTTATGACTTTTTGTTCGTTTTTTAATATTTAATTTAGACTGTGAATATATATATTATAAATACACATATCAAAATTATTGTGGATATATATACACGTCAAACTTATTTACATATATATACTTCTCATAGATGAAAATAAACGAGAACTATACATGTACATGTACACTGTAGATCCCTTTAGCTAATTTTCCCCCAGACTTGTCAGAGTTTCTGTCACAATATTGTTTTGTTTTGATACAGTACTAGTCTTATGCAAATAAGTGCTTACACGTGTTCGCAATCGGTCTTCTAGGGAGAAAAGTAGGTTATATTAGGGTACCCATTTTATAAGCAATAATTGATCATAGCTCTGTAGTGAGGGCATATGTGACTACTGTAACCAGCCAGTTTCTAATTTCTAAGCATGATAGACTCGTTTGCGTTAAAATTTTGACAAAAGTAGTGGATTCATGGTTTGATCTTGACGAGACCTTTTGTAACTTTAAACCAAACATGTAATAAATATCGGCGTCATGCCCTAGTACAGCCGGTCGACCGACATACTACACATATGTTTGTTTTACGATTTTATGTTTCTTTTTTCTTTTCTCAATAATACGGTTACGAAGTGTTCCAACTATATATCTTCTTGAAGGAAATTTCAAATCAATTTCATGCACAAACTCGTGTTTCGAATATTAAATTCTCGATCAGCATTGATGCTTCCAGCGAAAGTGCTTTTCATAAGCCGCCCAAATTCATTTCACTAGCGCCCTCTGGTTTTACTTTTAGAATTTAAATTTGTACATTTACTTTACAGAGAGTGCGCGGCTCCAAATTTCCTGTAGGGTCGATTCAGTAGTATATCCAATAAAATCTATGTTCAAAATAGAATATGAGGGACGGTTCTAAGATGTTAACCACCTTTAATTTCGATGATATTTTTCGATGAAATGGTAAGTTTACGAAATATTAAAGAAATGAATATGATGTCAAATTGAAAAAGGGCAAAAACAAAGCTTCTTTCATGCGACAGAGCCGGAGAAAAGTAATTTCAGGATAGACTTAACAAACGCGCATTCGTCCTTCATAGGGCGGATATGACATTGACTGTATAGTTGACGTTTACCTCTTTTGTGTCCATGCGATGTATGTGTATTCAAAAGAAATTGCACGTCTGTACTATTTTGAATACAGTGGAACATATAGAGTATAAGATTCATATAAATTCACATTCTTTTATATTCTGTTAAAAGTAACACTAACCTGATTATGCAGTCCTATATTCTCACATTAAAACGGCTTACGTCTTTCAATACAAATCGCTTCCTGTTTATATACACATAAAAAGTCCAAGGCTATTTAAAGAATCAACGTCACAGGAATTGAAAATTACCACAGTTTCCATGTCCTACACGAACTTTAAAAACCTTTCAAATGCACCATCAGCGTTAATGTGCATGCACGGATACAGAGGGGGGGACCGGGGGTCTGGACCCCCCCCCCTGAGATTTTCGGAGATGGGGTCCAGCTTTGGCCCATTTCTAATTGAAAGGGGTCTAAAAATGCATATAAAGGCTTTGAAACCTAAAATTTCGGCTCGCTACGCTCGCCATTTACAAATACACAATTATGTTTTCTGCAAAATTGAAAGATGTAGCCTCCCTCATCTTTTTCAAGGTTTTGTCATTTTAAGATGTCAGATTATTTGGGAAAATGACTTGTCTATTTGTTCTCATGAAAATGTGAATTCATCAAAATTTTCGCGGCTCGCTCCGCTCGCCGTTATAAGGAGTCAAATATTTAACGTTATGAATAATCATAACGATCGGATCAAGACAAATTAATATTTCATATCTAGAATATTAATTAAAGACTCGCTTCGCTCGCCAATACTTCATAAAAATAAACATGAAATGAAAGCTAACAATACCCGCCCTCGAAAATCAATCCTTAGTGCACACGTTGCCCCCAGCCCATGATGTGCACCGAAATCTACCTATAATGTAGGTATATTTCGGTGCACATCATGGGCTGGGGGCAACGTGTGCACTAAGGATTGATTTTCGAGGGCGGGTATTGTTAGCTTTCATTTCATGTTTATTTTTATGAAGTATTGGCGAGCGAAGCGAGTCTTTAATTAATATTCTAGATATGAAATATTAATTTGTCTTGATCCGATCGTTATGATTATTCATAACGTTAAATATTTGACTCCTTATAACGGCGAGCGGAGCGAGCCGCGAAAATTTTGATGAATTCACATTTTCATGAGAACAAATAGACAAGTCATTTTCCCAAATAATCTGACATCTTAAAATGACAAAACCTTGAAAAAGATGAGGGAGGCTACATCTTTCAATTTTGCAGAAAACATAATTGTGTATTTGTAAATGGCGAGCGTAGCGAGCCGAAATTTTAGGTTTCAAAGCCTTTATATGCATTTTTAGACCCCTTTCAATTAGAAATGGGCCAAAGCTGGACCCCATCTCCGAAAATCTCAGGGGGGGGGGGGTCCAGACCCCCGGTCCCCCCCTCTGTATCCGTGCATGCACATTAACGCTGATGGTGCATTTGAAAGGTTTTTAAAGTTCGTGTAGGACATGGAAACTGTGGTAATTTTCAATTCCTGTGACGTTGATTCTTTAAATAGCCTTGGACTTTTTATGTGTATATAAACAGGAAGCGATTTGTATTGAAAGACGTAAGCCGTTTTAATGTGAGAATATAGGACTGCATAATCAGGTTAGTGTTACTTTTAACAGAATATAAAAGAATGTGAATTTATATGAATCTTATACTCTATATGTTCCACTGTATTCAAAATAGTACAGACGTGCAATTTCTTTTGAATACACATACATCGCATGGACACAAAAGAGGTAAACGTCAACTATACAGTCAATGTCATATCCGCCCTATGAAGGACGAATGCGCGTTTGTTAAGTCTATCCTGAAATTACTTTTCTCCGGCTCTGTCGCATGAAAGAAGCTTTGTTTTTGCCCTTTTTCAATTTGACATCATATTCATTTCTTTAATATTTCGTAAACTTACCATTTCATCGAAAAATATCATCGAAATTAAAGGTGGTTAACATCTTAGAACCGTCCCTCATATTCTATTTTGAACATAGATTTTATTGGATATACTACTGAATCGACCCTACAGGAAATTTGGAGCCGCGCACTCTCTGTAAAGTAAATGTACAAATTTAAATTCTAAAAGTAAAACCAGAGGGCGCTAGTGAAATGAATTTGGGCGGCTTATGAAAAGCACTTTCGCTGGAAGCATCAATGCTGATCGAGAATTTAATATTCGAAACACGAGTTTGTGCATGAAATTGATTTGAAATTTCCTTCAAGAAGATATATAGTTGGAACACTTCGTAACCGTATTATTGAGAAAAGAAAAAAGAAACATAAAATCGTAAAACAAACATATGTGTAGTATGTCGGTCGACCGGCTGTACTAGGGCATGACGCCGATATTTATTACATGTTTGGTTTAAAGTTACAAAAGGTCTCGTCAAGATCAAACCATGAATCCACTACTTTTGTCAAAATTTTAACGCAAACGAGTCTATCATGCTTAGAAATTAGAAACTGGCTGGTTACAGTAGTCACATATGCCCTCACTACAGAGCTATGATCAATTATTGCTTATAAAATGGGTACCCTAATATAACCTACTTTTCTCCCTAGAAGACCGATTGCGAACACGTGTAAGCACTTATTTGCATAAGACTAGTACTGTATCAAAACAAAACAATATTGTGACAGAAACTCTGACAAGTCTGGGGGAAAATTAGCTAAAGGGATCTACAGTGTACATGTACATGTATAGTTCTCGTTTATTTTCATCTATGAGAAGTATATATATGTAAATAAGTTTGACGTGTATATATATCCACAATAATTTTGATATGTGTATTTATAATATATATATTCACAGTCTAAATTAAATATTAAAAAACGAACAAAAAGTCATAAGGCACGGTCCATTTGACATTCTGGGGAGGGGGGGGGGCAGCTTGGGTTTTTTCGAAAAAAAAATAATTTTGCTCTCAATTTTGATGACAAAAATAATTTGCTTATGGTGTGACAGAAAAAAAAATCTTGCTCTTAAAATAATCTGAATTTGAAGAATTACCATAAAATTTCGCTAAAATTCTTGAAAAATTTCAGGCTCGCTTCGCTCGCCTCAGTTTTCAAATTGTATCAAAAATTCTTGGCTCGCTTCGCTCGCCATAGTTTTCTATCGAAACATTATTTACTAATAGCCAAGTTCATATATTTGAAGATATCAAAAGTTATACATGTATGTGAATGAAAAAGGGCTTCCTTAAAAGCTTAAATATATTATCAATATTCATGTATTGCTATTAATACATGAGGTAAAGAAGATCCTGACGATAATCTCAACAGCACTGTTGCATGTATCCCATTATATGTAGAGTCTAATTTTATGTTCTTGTAAGCTTGAAAGGAGAACTTCAGTTATTCACCAATTTTTAGCTCTACTGGTCAAAGACCAGTCGAGCTTATGAGATACCATATCTGTCTGTCTGTCTGTTAACAATTTTTTCGTGAGCGCAACTGCTCTGAAACTATTAATGAAAGAAAGCTAATGTTTTTTGCATTTAATTTGGTCCATGGTCTAGTTGTGCACCTGATATTTTGTTTGAGCCTCTGACCCCCAGGGTCTTCGAAAATGGGTGTGGTCATTTTCTCCTATATAAGTCTATTTAATCTAGTGAACACCAATTCTCAGAAAATATAATTGATAGAGAAATAATTCTTTTTGCAATATATCAGTCTCTGGTCCAGTTGTGCACCTGATATCTTGTTTGAGCCTCTGACCCCCAGGGTCTCAAAAATAGGTGTGGTCATTTTCTCCTACATATATTTTAGTGTAATCTAGTGAACACAAATTCTCAGAGAGTATAAGTGATAGAGAGAGATTAATCAGAAAGTAGTATGTCCCTTTCGTGAAGGAAAATAATTAAAGACAAAACTAGGCCAGCAAATAGTTATCATATTTCATAATTTGATAAATGACATGGTGTATATTAAATTTCAGGAAGAATGGATCTTTCGACTAGATTGAGTTTTTTATTTGGAACGGAAGAATATGTTGCTATGAGAAGACAACTCGTCCTACTGAGGGAGTCTTTACTGAACCATAATCGTGAACGAAAAACACATCTTATTTGTAGTGGTAGCCTCGGGGAGGGTGTGGCATATCCAGAGTCTGATGATGACTTGATGTTTTGTTTTACCGATCTACGTGTGGTGACTACATTCAGAGAGGCGACTGAAGCTACTGAAATTACTGATTTTCTGATGGTACCTTGTGAGTTCTCTCCTGGATACTGTCGCCTCCTAGACGTGAGGGGATCATATTCTGATCATGTTGTACATATCATACATGAAATGCCGTTTGTTTCCTCGTCATTATGGAAACAATATTTTATAAGAGATGAAAAATATATTCATGGACCTTGCTATTCAGGAGCTATTGGTACATCCGAGTATGATCATGCTATATGTATCCGCTGCTTCAATTGGCCTGACATAGCCAATGGCTGGAGAATAAGAACCCGTTCCTATAATTGGCCAACTAATGAAATGGTACAAAATATCGTCAGTAACGATTGTCATGTGGTACCTATTGGTGATCCGGACTCTCCTTATTATGAGCATGAATGGAGAATTTCATTTTCTGTAGCAGAGAGGACTCTGATGCATTCATTCAACCATGCTCAGTTCCTAGTATATAACCTTCTCAGATTTACTTTGAAAAGAGTGATAGAGAAACAATTTCCTAATGTGTTTTGTTCATACTTCATGAAAACTACATTATTCTATACTGCTGAGAAGACGTCCACGCAAAATTGGCAACTTTCCAATTTAGAAGCATGTTTCAAATCATGTCTTTCTGTATTGTATAACTATGTTGATAATGCAAATTGCCCAAACTATTTCATACCAGAATACAACATGATCAAACGGAAAATCAACCGTACAAATCGTCATCAAATATTAGACAATTTGAGAGTGCTTCATGTTAAAAATATTGTTGAAATAATACATTTAAGTGGAGAATCACAGTACCTTAACGCAAGATTGTCGCCAACATTAATAGAATGGAAGCTTGATGAGGACTTTATGTTTTCCGATCATCTTCTTACTACTTTTCATATCGTTGACATTTTATTCCACATCTTACCACATGTTAATTTAGGATGTGGTTCGTTTCATTTAAATAAATTTTGGCTTTTGTTAAACTGTAATCCGACGTTGATACGTTCGAAATTGATAGATACACTTTGGAGTAGAGGGGTAAACTCATATTGCCTCAAGTTGATGGATTTCCTCTTTTCTTCGTCGAATAGGAATAAACATAATTATCATCTGAATAAACCTCTAAAAGCCCTACTCAAAATAGGATATAGAGGAGATGTAACAACAGGGAAACTTACAATGGCTACGTACATGCATATGATTGGTAAAACAGAATCAGCCTTAAATATCATACAGCAACTGTTATCAGGGTATCCACCATATGCCATTGATATCCATCGAGATGAGCTTAAAAAACAAGCATACATGGACGTTATGTGTGGTAGGGGATTTACCATGAACTACAAAATGCGACATGCTCATGCACCACGATATCATCTACACAAAAAATGTGTAAATGCTTTCCCTTCACCTTTGCGGATATTGCTTTATGTAAATGATGTTCAGTTCGACAGTCTTACATATTCATACTTACTGGAATGTCTTTGCCATGTTCAACAACAGAATCAGTTATTGTTAATGAAATCATTAAGGTGTCTCGTTAATCACATGGATGATCTGGAGGTTGACGATGACATCGTTTATAATAGAATGTGTGTGGGTATCATCAAGTATGTACAGGGTGAAATTCAGTCAGCATGTAGATGGCTCGGATCAGCTTACGTTATAGCACATACACTACCTCCGCCAGATAATAAGGAAATCTCACTTTCTGCTGTGACATATATTGCTTGTTTGTTAAATAAGACCTTTCAGTCGGCAACATGAATTTCACATGATATGACATATGTGTGCTTTGGAACTATTATTGAAAAACACAGGAAAAATAAATTATATCATTGTTTCGTTTCATCTTTTAATCATATATTTCAGAAGAAAAATAGGTCTATACAACTACATGATTGCGATGTTGCTTCTCCTTTCTATTTCGTAGGTATAGCAAAGCTGTTTTTCATTTGGGAGAGGAGGCCATCGGTTCTAGTCTCAGGTGGAGATATGCTTTTCTCCTTCTCAAAACATCCCTAGATCCCTTTTGGACAACATGAAACAGAGCTGGAGGCTTAGGGAACTCTTAGTATCTTCTCTGTATATCTACCAGTCAGTCAGTCCGTGTGTCTGTCCGCCTGGCACTTTTAAGTTTTCCGGATATTTTCAATGTATTGATATATTTCAAAAGATAAAATTTGAGACACGGATTGTTCTCGAGCGGTTACAGAGCAAGTTTGCTTTTTGAAGGAATTTTGCCCTTGATGACTTTTAAATTCATTTTTCCGAACTTTCTTTGCAACAGTAGACGGAATCTGATACACAATTTCGTCTTTAATAGTTACAGGGGACGTTCGAGTTTAGTTATGAACTTATGATTAAATTAATTTTGGAGGAGTATAGCCCTTTTATGAATTTATTATTACTGTCTCCCGGACTTATTTTCTGAAACGGATAGAAATATCGAGTGAAATTTGATACACAGCTTGGTCTCGATTACTAGTAGTTACTAGTCCAGAGCAACCTCGAGTTTTTGTTCATAAGTGACCTACATTTGGAGGAGTACTTCCCCTTAATAAGCTTGCAAAATTCAATGTTCCAGATTTTTTTTTGTGTTGTTGGAGATATTGGAATAATTTTTGGTATGTTAATCAGTGTGATACAGATCAAGAATGAGTTTTATTTCATTTGACCTATTTTTACAAGAGTTATGGAACTTCCATTTCGCACTTAGTAAATTTCATGATATTTTCAATTTGCCGAATTTTCATTTGCTGTTATTGCTTATATTGTACTAATTCTGGTATGTGAGTGCCTCTTGCTGTTTAACAGTAGTTAACCTAACAGTAGTTGAGGACTACTAGCGCAAGGAACAGACGGATTCCTCCTTACGTGTAAATGCTTTTTTTTGCAATTATAGAATCTTTCAACTACCGAAAAAAATTGATTGATTTATGCATTTTCATCTTTTTTTGCATCCGCTTTACAGAATTTCCCAAAACTTGAAAGGAAATTAGTACTGGAGGTCCCTTACATTACTGATGAGAATCTAATATTCGTAACACGTGTCTGGTGCAGGAAGAATTGGTTTGGAATTTTCTTCCTAAATGTATTGGGACACTTCTGTATTATTACAAAAACTGTATTTTGTGTCCCATCCAAGATAAGATTGCTTTTCCAACATAATGAATGGTTTTTTGCTTGTAGAAATTTACCCTGTCTATCTGCAAAACTTTTAACTTGGTCATAAATGTTGAATAGTTAGTGTCAACAGTGTTATAGTTTTCATATTGCATGACTTTTTAAAAAAATTTATAATTTTAAGCCAGCCATGATAAATGTCCTGGGACCTAATGTCATAGTCCTTTTGTGGGCATCTTCAGCATCGAATTGGTGGACAAAGCTATATCTTGTGAATAATAGAGGGTAGAGCATGTAGATATCTTGTGACAAGACCTTTTAAATTACTTTGGGGACATTGACTTTCATCCTAGTGTCCTTGGAGTTTGACCTTTGCAAATCAAATCATATTGTTTTATGAAATGGCTACTTTGCAATCAGAAATCTAAATTGCAAGAAATGTCGCCTTCTGACAAGTGCAATTGAGATCTTGACCCACTATAGAAAAACTATTACATTGGCCAGCATTATATAGTAAATGATAGCCTGGTTTTCATATTTCTAGTTCCTTGTAAAAACTTTTCTAGTGATAAGATTTTTTTCACCTCATTATCTTGAAGCACATTTGACCTATTTATGACTATTTCAACTGTGGTCATAACTCTCAAATGAAAACTACTATAGGGTATTCAGATTAAGTATGTGTATGCCTTGTCATTAGACTTCTCTAAATCCGAAGTTTAACTTTGTGGCCTTGACCTTAGACTTTGACATTGAATATAGCAGCTACTATACTGATAAAGATTATTATGGGGTATTTTCTCTACAACAGCTGAATTTCACGAAACTATGAAGGAATTTTAAGCGCTCATGGACGCCTTTCAAACAGTCCTTCAAATGTGATGGCTGTCAATGGAACTGATTGACTTACACATTTTCTAAAACTGCTTAATATGATTATACTAAACTAACACAAAGTAGCAAAGAAACAAGATGGCCATCATGGGCTCTTATTGGGTTACACACTCCGCCTGATGCTCATGAAGCTTCACAGGAAGTACTAATTCGACCCAGTATAGATTGTCCCCCAGATTAAATCTATTGGGAGGCATTAATCCCCCCCCCCCCCCAAGATAAAGCGGTACTGCATGATGTGTTCCCTCTGAAACCGGTATGTTGTATCCCCCTCATCCAAAAGAATTTCGTCACACTTCTATGTACAAAGCAATATCCTCCAAGTAGTTTTTGAAGTATATCCTTCTATATGAGTTCCACGAAGCCTTTAGCAATAGAAGGCATCACGTGACGCAAGATATGTGGCATTCTTACGCCCTTAACATCATCCACGCATCTTGACATGAATTGAATATCTCTATATTAAACGTCTTCAAATTCAATAGCATCATTTAAGACCAGATCGATTTGCATCATGGACCAGACATGCACGTTTCGGGTACTTAACCCTCGTCAGTGATCCTCAGTCTAAGCAATGTAATAAAGCCAAAAAGTGTAAATTATAAAGTCCAAAAATGTACCGAAAGACGTGGCGCAATGGGTGGGATATGATGCTACAGGACCCACGTTTTAGAAATTTCAAGAAATTTTGTAACAGAAAATTTCAAATGCGTATAATTGTTTTAGTTAAACAGTTCTAGACACCTTTGGACGACTTTTGTGCAATGCATTGAACTTGCCTTTGGAAAAGGGTCTTGAAATTATCTTTCTTATTTACCAAGTTTTCTTTATTCAGTCTTTAAATTTGGTTGATGCCATCTCATGACCCATGACCATTATTCACTGATATCGCAAATATCAAGCTTTTAATCTAACTGGATTTTCCAGTAGTTTCTAGATTATTTGCTAAGACAAAGATGCGTGGATGATCGAATTCCATTTACAAAGATTTGTATGAAACAAAACTTGCCTTCAGTGCTTTCAAAGCTTTGATTAATTTCTTTAGAACCTTTGATATACAATTAGATTGACCTGGAATGCACTACCATTACTATCACAAAGAATTAACGTAACAAGTATTGAAAATTTCCACAGTTCTATTGTCTTAGATGAACTATATATAAGTTTTTAAATGCATATCTTCTGAAATAAATATCAATAGCGCTAATGAGTTATATAGTTAATGTAAGACAATAGAACTGTGGAAATATTCAATTCATTTAGACGGTAATTCATTAAATAGCTTGGGACTTTTAAGGGTATATCTATTATACACATGTTGTAGAGGTGTCTACAATATGGCGAAGTAAACGACAGGTATACAGCGGGAATGGGAAAAAAAGTTTTCTCGACCGAAATGGTGTACAACTAAGACTTTCGAGTTTCTGGTGTTTGTGACATTTTTAAGAAGTGATACAGTCTCTGTCACTTGCGAGATAAATGGTATGAAATTGCGCATTGTTGAAAATTGACTATTTTATTTATCACCTGTGCACCTGAGATACTATTTAAAGAAACATTCTGTATTGAGGCTCTATACGGTTGGCGGTCAGAGTAACACTGTAGTGACCACGATATTATTGAGGCTCTAGATGGGCAGAATGTGTTTTCTGAAATGAGCAGTAGCAATTCTAAAAAGAAAAAAGAAAGGAAGAAAAGGAAAAAATCAGAATTTGATATTGATCATAGACAAACATCCAGACCAAAAATTGACTATTCACTTGTAAGTCGAGCCCTTACAATGACAACTACGCCAAATCAAATATATACACCAAACGCTTTTGCAAGACCCCAACAAAACCAGAACTGGAATGGGGCATACGCAATATCACCGTCATATCAGCAAAACTTCGTACCAATGTCAAACCCCATTCAGACCAGTGCGGATCCTGATCTCGCTAAAGATATAGTTGATAGACTGGCATCGAAGCGTCTTTGAGGAAAGTCGAAAAATTAGATTCAATAGAGAAGAATATAGACCTAATCAGCAAGAAGATTGAGAAAATTGATATTAGAGTAAAAACAACGGAAGAAAAATTTGAAAAAATGGAAATGAGTATGAATTTCATGGGGGCTCAATATGACGATATAACAAAGAGCATGACTGAAATGAAGGGTCTTATAGAAAAGAAGGTGAAGAAAGAAATAACAGATACAAAGGAATTGGTCAATGAAAATTGTCTTGCCTTGAACGAGCTAATGCGTGCTCGAGACGAACTCCGTGAGACCGTCAAGGACCTCCAATGTAGAAGCATGCGATATAATTTGATTTTCTCGGGCATCCATGAAAGCTCACACGAGGACACCGAAGAAGTCTTACAAAATTTCATTCGGGACGAGCTTGAATTAACACAAGAGTTCAATTTTGAACGTGTCCATAGAATCGGAAGGGAGCAGGGCCATCGACCGAGGGCTATTGTAGCCAAATTTACATAATTTAAGCAACGGGAAACCGTACGTAAATCTGGGCCAAATCTGAAAGGCAAAGAGATTCGGCATCAATGAGCAGTTTCCGAAAGACGTTATGTATACAAGACGCAGTCTTTTACCAATTTTCAGGATGCTAAGCGTCAAGGAAAGGAGGCAAAACTCGTGGTGGATAAACTTTACGTCAGTGGTAGACGCGTCTACCCGAGGATTGATCGTGGACGTAATATGTCGCAAAGCATAGGAATGGATCTTGACACTAACGATACAGCAGGGGCTGGCGCTAACCGGCATTAAGGACGTCATGATGTACGTCATACCCAACAAGATCTGGCTTCAAACTTGTGAACGGTAACGATCTTGATCAGAGCCTGATCAAAATTACTGCTTTGAACGTATGTAGTCTCAAACAAAAACTAAGGTATCCAGAATCTAAAGATTTCATTAATAGATATGATATTGTTGGTCTTTGTGAAACAAAACTTACTGATTTTGATGTAGTAGAAGTAGAAAAATTTAAGCTATTTGTAATAACCGAAAGCAAAAATGTATGAGAGAATCTGGTGGCATATCTTTTTTGATAAAAACTGAGCTATTGAATATTGTCAAGGCATTGCCCAACAAAAGTGAGTTTGTGCAGTGTATCGAAATTGTAAATAATAAACTTCATGTTGATGATGTTTTTATCATTATGACATACTTGCCCCCAGAGGGCTCAAAGTTTGTAACACAAGAAATGTGGGATGAATTGCAACACGAATTTTCTTGTTTAAAATCTTTGTCTGAAAATGTAATTTTGATGGGCGATTTTAATGCGAGAACCGGTCGGCAGATTGAATGACTTCATTCATTTTCATTCCTTTGTAGCACATGAAATTGGGATGGATGAATATTCCCTAAGTGAAATTGAATTTGTCGAAAGTCTGTTTGATAGAAATATTTTAGAACATGTCAGAAATGATAAGGATGCAGTTGGTAATAACTATGGCAGAAAACTTGTAGAATTTTGTAGAAATAATACTGTACTTATTTGTAATGGTCGAATAGGAAATGATAAATCTGGTGAATTGACACGTAAAGCAACCAGTGCAATCTTTTATGTAATTGCTACGCCAAAATGTATAAGTTTTATTGACGATTTTGAGATAAATGAATTTGATCACCTGTTATCTGATTTCCATTGCTCAATTTGCTTAAGTTTGAGAGTATACCATGTTAAAGGTAATGATAGTGTAAGCTGTGAAATAGAAAAACTGGTAAATGGCAAAACGATAAATCAGAATTATATCGACAGAATATTGATATCGATGCTGTCAACGAATTAATGACACTTTTACAATCCTTAGATGCAACAAATACAAATGGCACGGAAATGAATAGTATAGCTGAAAAACTAGCGAACATATACAAGGAGTCTGCAACGAAAACGTTTAGACCAAAATCTGAAAGTGAAAATAAAACCAAAGTAACAGAAGGAAAATCATGGTTTGGAAGAAATTGCAATTCCGCACGAAGAAAATATCATCTTACCCGTAAAACGTACTACCGAAATAATAACTTAGAAAACAAAATGAGAATGAACGAAGGAAGTAAGTCAAGAAAGAGTACTGGAAAATTCTTAACCGATTTCGAAAAAAAGGGAGACATTAAAGCAGATCTGAATGAACTATTTGATTATTTTAAAACAGTGAACGAAACGAGTGAGAGTGGAAATGAGGGTATAGTAACAGAAAACGACACACAGGAGAGTCTAAATGAAATATTAAATGATGATATTAGTATAGAGGAAATCAAAACGGGAATCGCAAAGCTGAAAACAGGAAAATCTGCAGGGATAGATGGTGTCATCAACGAGTTTATAATAAACACTAGCGATATTCTGTTGCCGATAATTCATAAAATGTTCTGTTTAATACTTGACAGTGATTGTCTTCCAGATGACTGGCTGAAGGGCATTATTATTCCTATCTACAAGGGAGAAGATGCATCACTACCACAGAATTACCGCCCAATTACACTTTTAAGTTGCATCGGAAAATTATTTACCCTTATCCTGAACAATAGGTTGAACTTTTATCTAGACTCATATGAAACTTTAACTGGATTCAGAAATGGCTATTCCACTCTTGATAATATTTTTGTTCTCCATTCGCTGATCTCAATCTTATCTCGAAGACGAAAGAAACTTTACTGTGCTTTTGTGGACTTTTCTTAAGCTTTCGATACGTTTTGGCGTGCGGGCTTATGGCAGAAACTCTTAAAGCAGAATATCTACGGTAAATTTCTAAAAGTGATTCAAAACATGTACTCCGGTATTAAATCCTGCATCAGGGTAGGAAATGACGTCACAACGTTCTTCTGCTGCACTTCCGGCGTCCGTCAATGTGAAAATCTTTCTCCCGTACTCTTCAGCCTCTTTCTCAATGATTTGGAAGAATATCTTTACCAAAAGGAATGCAATGGAATAAATATAGATCTACCACTAGAACAATGCATATCGATTATTGCCCTTTTATATGTGGATGATACGATAATAATTTCCGATAACCCAAATGACCTTCAACATACTCTTGATGTATTCTGTTCTAACTGTAGCTTTTGGAAACTTCATGTTAATATTGGAAAAGAATTATCATTTTTGGGAGTAGGGGTAAATCTGACAAGGTATTCAGATTTGGAAGTGACACTGTAGAAATTGTTGATAGTTACAAGTACTTAGCTATAATGTTTAAGAGTAATGGAAGTTTTAAGATGGCAATAACGCATATTGTAAATCAAGCTAAAAAAAGCAATGCATCTGTTATATTCTAGAATAATAAATTTAGAACTACCAGTTGATTGTCAGCTCATGCTTTTTAAACAGACAATAATACCTATTCTCTTGTATGGTTCTGAAGTCTGGGGTTTCGCAAATATAAAAGCTATAGAAAAAATACACACTGAGTTTCTAAGATTTGTATTAAAAGTTAAAAATCTACGCCACTGTGTATGTTATACGGAGAAACAGGTGTTTTACCCATTATGTATGAAGTGAAACAAAGAATGTTGAATTTTTGGGCGAATCTTCTTACTGGAAAAACAAATAAAATATCATGTATTTTATATAGAATTTTACATAATGAACATTCGAACGGCTTGCGGTATGACTGGATTATACATATTGGAAAAATGTGCAATGATTTGGGGTTTTCAAACTTATGTCTACACAAAATATTGTTAATTTCAAATGGGTCACAAAAGCTGTAAAACTTCGTTTATCGGATCAGGCTAAGCAGTCATGGTTTAGTATTGTTTATGAATCACCAAAATGTGTTTTGTACAGATGATTTAAAACTTCGTTGTCATGTGAAAATTACCTTTTATCTTTATCTTTTACAAATCGATTATTGTTGACAAAAGTTCGAACAACAAACCACCACTTATCTATTGCGACGGGAAGATGGATTGGGTTAGATAAAAATTCTAGGAAATGTACACATTGTGATAAAGATACTAATGGAGATGAATTCCATTATTTGTTAGAATGTAAATTTTTCAAAGAAAAACGCAAATTATGTATACCTTCTTATTATTATACGAAACCAAACAATCTTAAATTTCAAGAATTATTGAGTTCAAGTAATTGTAAAATTCTTAACAATCTATGTTCTTTCTTAAGATTCATATTCTAACATTTTTGATTTAATACATATTCTGTACATCCTGTTAACTTCGCTCATATTGTAAATGTTATTAATGTATTATCCTCGATATGTCACGTTACTGTGAATTTGAGAGTAATAAAGTTCTGTTCTGTTCTGTTTATGAAGGTTGAACTCTCAAGACGAATACCGTTTAAATGTAAAAATATCGGCTACATAATCAGGTTAGTGTTGCTTTTTATCGAAGCAGAAATCATATACTTTTAAAAAGTCATTGTGAATTTATATGCCATTTATGCTGTTTCTGCCCCAATTGCATTAAATAACGAATTAGACATGCAATATACATACATATATATCTCTATTGATAAGGAATGTTTATCAAATTACCGCACCGCCAGTCAATGATCTGGCAATTTTGCTTAGAGTCGTACTTGAAAACAATGTTTTTGAGTTTGATTCAAAAATATATAAACAAATAATAGGATGTGCAATGGGATCAAGATGCAGTCCGTCTGTATGTGATGTACGGGTGTACGAAAATCAAGTCATTCGCTCATAGATGCAACATTATATATCATGGTCGCTACAGAGATGATGGGTTTATAATCTAGCTATCATGGAACTGAGCGTGAAATTCACGAACTGTTCACATTAGCTTATAGCTTACATCCCCTTTTGAAATTTACATATGAAATAACAAATGAGCAAATGAACTTTCTTGACACTACAATGTTCAAAGGTGCAAGATTCGATGACACTAAAATTTTAGATGTCAAAACATATATTAAGCCAACAAACACATTCCAAAATTTGGATCGCAATAGCGCACATCACCCCTTTGTATTCAGAGCCTAATTAAGGGAGAAACAATTAGGTATTTGCGCAACACTAACGATAAAGGTAATTCTTACCGCTATTCTCATGACTTAAAGTCAAATCTATGACTCTAATGAAATTGAGAAACCAATTAGCAATGCTGTAGAAAATAGTGACCGTGTCGTAGCCCTGAAAATTCAGATAAAAAGAAAAACCAAAATATTCCTTTTGTTTTTATAACTGCATATAACCCTTGCATAAGAACATCAAAAGAAAATTGATGAAATATTGGCACATACTTATGAGAGATGCAGAATGCAGACAATTATTTAGGAAAATGCCTGTTGTAGAATATTGCAAAGACAAAAGCTTGAGCGACATGCTACTATCAGCAAACATTAAGAGAATTATATAATTCATTGGATAAAATGCATAGGATTTCTGACGATGGTGGATTTGCAGTATATATAACATATACCCTAGCCAACAGGGGATGCTTACTCCTCCCGGGCACCTGGTCCCACCTCTAGCTTGCTAGGGGTCCGTCGATGTTTAATTTTGCGCTCTATTGTGAGTGCTGTTGAGATTATCGTCAGGATCTTCTTTAACTCATATACTTATAGAAAAAGTTATACTATGTTTAACAAATATTGAATAACTTATATCACACCGCCGAAACACTATATTAGTGTAGGGTCCAAGTGAACGGAGTTGCGTGGCATGTGGAAGTCACTCTTTAAAATCATGCATGGCAGGTGGGAGCCACTCTTCCCCGCGAGTTCCCCGCGAGGGATTTGACAGTAAGTGTTTTGAATATACTTCCCTGACATTGTACAACAGGGGATGCTTACTCCTCCCGGGCACCTGGTCCCACCTCTGGCTTGCTAGGGGTCCGTCGATGTTTAATTTCGTGCTCTATTGTGAGTGCTGTTGAGATTATCGTCAGGATCTTCTTTAACTCATTTGTGTCACACTTATGCCCTTTGCCGTGTGGAGCTCGTAAAAAAGTTCCCCGCGAGGGGTTTGACAGTAAGTGTTTTGAATATACTTCCCTGACATTGTCGCCATGGCACTTTCTATATAGACATTACGTCAGACAGTGCATGAATTTTATATATTTTCATTTCCATGCTTCATAAACATCGACGGCGGGTGCGGCTAGCCAACAGGGGATGCTTACTCCTCCTGGGCACCTGGTCCCACCTCTGGCTTGCTAGGGGTCCGTCGATGTTTAATTTCGTGCTCTATTGTGAGTGCTGTTGAGATTATCGTCAGGATCTTCTTTAACTCATTTGTGTCACACTTATGCCCTTTGCCGTGTGGAGCTCGTATAAAAGTTCCCCGCGAGGGGTTTGACAGTAAGTGTTTTGAATATACTTCCCTGACATTGTCGCCATGGCACTTTCTATAAAGACATTATGTCAGACAGTGCATGAATTTTATATATTTTCATTTCCATGCTTCATAAACATCGACGGCGGGTGCGGCTAGCCAACAGGGGATGCTTACTCCTCCCGGGCACCTGGTCCCACCTCTGGCTTGCTAGGAGTCCGTCGATGTTTAATTTCGTGCTCTATTGTGAGTGCTGTTGAGATTATCGTCGGGATCTTCTTTAACTCATTTGTGTCACACTTATGCCCTTTGCCGTGTGGAGCTCGTATAAAAGTTCCCCGCGAGGGGTTTGACAGTAAGTGTTTTGAATATACTTCCCTGACATTGTCGCCATGGCACTTTCTATATAGACATTATGTCAGACAGTGCATGAATTTTATATATTTTCATTTCCATGCTTCATAAACATCGACGGCGGGTGCGGCTAGCCAACAGGGGATGCTTACTCCTCCCGGGCACCTGGTCCCACCTCTGGCTTGCTAGGAGTCCGTCGATGTTTAATTTCGTGCTCTATTGTGAGTGCTGTTGAGATTATCGTCGGGATCTTCTTTAACTCTTTAAAATCACTAAGGTATCTAAAATAGGGCAAAAGGGCGGAGGTTGAAAACATCGGCTTTTAGAAGCATAGAAGTTGGTATAATGACTAACATAAAACGTTATTTTTACTAATATCCATTTTCATATTCATTTGCATAAGATCATTGTAAGGAATACAGGGTGGAACTTAGCGAGATTTCACATGGGTTAAACACTTTGGTCTCAATAATTTCTAACATTATACTGAGGAGTTCGATTAAAAAAATGATTAAGTTTTATTTGTATCAATATATGGTCATAAATTTAGGGAATAACAGCGAAAATCTATTCGACTTTATTTCAAATTATTTTTCTTGATAATTTTAAGTTATTGTCAGTTTTTAATATGGAGCAATAAATTATCATCGAAAAGTTTTTTATTCTTTAAAAACGTGACCATGATAGGCAATAATTGATGAAAGGAAAGCATGGAAGATCTTTCTCTCTCGTCTCTCTCTCTCTCCAACTCAAAACGGAAAGAGGGAGGGGATTTTGGAGGGGCGTAACCACCGCAAACCACTTTCTATATTCGGGAAGTGTTAGATCAACAGTTCGATTCATGGATAAAGAATTTATCAAAAATATTTACCCGAATAGTTGTCGGCAAATGTGATGATATGATTACTCCTTCTGACGTCTACAGGTGATCGCAATACATGCGCATGTTTAGAAATGACGCGCACTTTATTGTAAATTATTGCTCAATGAATAAAAACTATGCTTGAGATATTGATCATTTTATTCTTGAAACGATAATTACATGAACATGCGTATAAACATGTGTTCCAGGGTACGATCATTTGTAGTATACACCTTCTGACGTTATTTACTGAGGCACTTGAAGAATACAATCGAGCCCGAAAATTGAATTGGGTAAATGGACAAAAATGTCGATTTTCTCCGAAACTAGGATTTTTTCTGTGGTTACAGCATAAACATTTTTATTCTTAAAGAGTCAATGCTATATACTATATTTTCTATCACAGATGTGCTAATAGCACTTTAAATTCTTCATTACTTTACATTGAAATTGAAAAGAGATTTAATCTATATGACTTTTTTTTGTTTAATCCATCATCGCTGAAAATATTTCAGAAGAGGTGCATTTAAGAGGCTGATAGAGACCATGTAGTACAAAAGAACTGAAAAATTTCAATTCCAGCCTGTGACGTTGATTGCTTGGGACTTTTTTGTTTATCTATTTAGTACATGTATATAAACAGAACACTATCTGTATAGTAAGACGTATAATCTGTTTAAAGGTGACAATATCAGACTACATAATAAGGTTAGTGTTGCTTTCAACAAAACAGAAAAGAAAATCTGATTTATTTCTAACTATAAATTTTTATGACTCCTTTACTCTAAATGTTCCAACTATATTAAAAAACAATTCAAACATGCAGTTTTTGTTTAATATACATATATCACATAAGTGCAATAGAGGTAAAATCAGTCAATGTCGGATCCGCCCTATGAAGGACAAATGCGCGAAAAACAAAGTAAAATCACAAAATATATATGTATAGTATGGCTGTCGACAGAATTCTAGAGCATGACGCCATATTTTTCAAATTTATTTACGTTTGGTTTTAGAGCATTGTAATCGGAGTGGACCCGTTTCATTTAGTGCAAAAGGTTCTTTTTAAATCTAAAACTGAATTGATTTGAAGTGCAATAGGAACCTGACCTGGTACAATTACAATCACAAAAATATTTCATGTACCAGTGTTAAGATTTTTTTCTTCAATCAAAAAGTAATATTTCCATTTCACGAATAAAAAAAATATTATGGACACAACTAGGTTACAAAGTAGTCATCATATTTCATAAATTTGATAAATCACATGGTGCATATCAAATTTCAGGAAGAATGGATCTTTCAACTAGATTGAGTTTTTTATTTGGAACGGAAGAATATGTTACTATGAGAAGACAACTCGTCCTACTGAGGGAGACTTTCCTGAACCATAACGATCGTGAACAAAAAATACATCATATTTGTAGTGGTAGTCTCGGGGAGGGTGTGGCATATCCAATGTCTGATAATGACGTGATGATTTGTTTTACTGATACATGTGTGGTGACTACATACAGAGAGGCTACTGAAGCTCTTGATATTCTGATGGTACCCTCTGAGTTCTCTCCTGGATATTGTCTGCTCCGAGACGTGAGGGGATCATATCTTTATTATGTTGTACATATCATACATGAAATACCGTTTCTTTCCTCGTCATAATAGAGCTTTACCAATAACAGACGGTTGTTGGCCGACGAAGTACGTCCGAACGAAACGCGACGAAACTCACCATACATAAGGGATCGTATATAAAAAAGAACATGATATATCTTTCAAAAACTTTAATAAAATTCTATCAAGACAAATACATATGACTATATATGTATTAATTAATGTTTTTGTTAATGAATGCAACACTAATAGAGTTCTGCTTCAATTTTCAAAAGATATATCATGTTTTTTTTATACACGGCCCCTTGTAATTGGAGTGTTTCGTCGCGTTTCGTTCGGACGTACTTCGTCGGCCAACAACCGTCTGTTATTGGTAAAGCTCTTATGGAAGCAACAATATGTAAGAGAAGGAGAACATATTCATGGGCCTTGTAATTCAGGAGCTATTGGTTCTCTGGAGTACGACTTTGCTTTTTGTATTCCCTGCTACACTTGGCCTGACGTAGCCAATAATTGGGTAATGAGAGAACGTTCTTATGATTGGCCAACTAATGAAATGGTACAGAGCATCGTTCGTAACGGTTGTCATGTGGTACCTTTTGGTGATCCGGACTCTCCTTATTATGAACATGAATGGAGAATATCATTTTCTGTAGCAGAGAGGACTCTGATGCATTCATTCATACATACACAGTTTCTAGTATATAACCTTCTCAGATTAACTTTTAAAAGAGTGATAGAGAAAGGAATTCCTAATGTGTTCTGTTCATACTTCATGAAAACAACATTATTCTATATATTGCTGAGAAAACCTCCGTACAATTTTGGCAACTGCATAATTTAGAAGTATGTTTCAAAACCTGCCTCTCTGTACTGTATGATTATGTTGATAATGTATATTGCCCAAACTATTTCATACCAGAATACAATATGATCAGACGGAAAATCAACCGTACAAGTCGTCCTCAAATATTAGACGCTTTGAGAGTGCTCCATACTACATGCATTGTTGATATAATACATTTAAGTGGAGAACCAAGGTGTATGAGCGCAACATTGTCTCCTACAATAATGGAATGGAAACTTGATAAAGAATTTATGTTATCCTGTCATCTTTATGATGCTTTTGCATCTATTGAAGGTTTCTGTCGATCCTTACCACATGACAATATACAATATTGTTCGTTTCATCTAGATAAATTTGGGCTTTTGTTAAACTGTAAACAAACGCTGATACATTCGAAATTGATAAATATACTTTGGAATAAAGGAATAAACTCATATTGCCTCAAGTTGATGGATCTCCTCTTTGTCTCGTCGAAAAGGAATAAACATAATTATCATCTGAATAAATCTCTAAAACCTCTTCTCAGAATAGGATTTAGAGGAGATGTAACAACAGGGAAACTTACAATGGCTACCTACAGGTACCGTATATCGGGTAATTTTCGCGTCGGGTAAATTTCGCGAAAATGACCCTAAAAAGGTGTGTCTTTTTTTCGCTGAGTCTAATTTTCGCTAATCTATGAATACCAAATATTAAAATTTCTACAAATATTTATTTAATGTGAAATGAAATTCGATCATATAACTGCGAACGTGTTTTTCTGCTGGATTTACGTATCTGCGTATAAAATAATACAAATGTACAAGAATGTACATCAAACAGTTCACTCGTTCAAAGCATAAACGATGCCGGCATCTTTAAAGCCATTGCTTATAATTTTCTTGTTTCCCATGTAAGTTAAGTCATATAGTTTTGTGGTTCGAAAAGGACCTCTAAATCCCAAATCATTGTTTAGATTTAGTTTCTTGTGAGAAATTTACGGATAAAAGGCTGTATGTCATAATTGCAGAACGACAACAGGTGGTTTGAAATAAAAGCCGACGTGCATTCATATCGGTGATTGTTTGATTTACCATGTTTGCACTGGGTAAATAACTTAATTAATACTACTTGTTATCTGTAAACACCAATTATAATAATCATAATTATCTTAATCAGACGAGTACTCACTAATACCTCAGGACAGTTACATTTTGTACATATAACTGAACCTCTTTAGAAGCGTTAGTTTGTGTCTTTTTTTCGCTATGTCCATTTTTCGCGACTTGATGATGCTCGCGAACTTAGCGAAAATTAGACACACGCGAAAAATTCCCGATATACGGTATATGGTTGGTAAAACAGAGTCTGCTTTATATGTTATACGGCAACTGTTATCAGAGTGTCCACCGTATGTTATTTATGCCTACAAAGATGAAATGAAAGCACAAACATACATGGACGTGATGTGTGGTAGGGGATTTACCATGGACTACAAGATACGACATGCATGTGCACCACGATATGATGTATACAAAGACTGTCTCAATGCTTTCCCTTCACCTTTGAGGATATTGCTTTATGTAAATCATGTTCAGTTTGACAGTCTAACATATTCATACTTCCTGGAATGGCTTTGTCATGATCAACATCAGAATCAGCTCTTGTTAAAGAAATCGTTAAGGTGCCTAATAAATCACATGGGTGATGTGGAGGTGGATCGTGACATCGTTTATACTACAATGTGTGTGGGTATCATCAAGTGTGAACAGGGCAACAATCAGTCAGCATGTAGATGGCTGGGATCAGCTTTAATAATTGCATATACCTTAACTCCACCATACAATGAGAAAGTCCCACTTTCTGCTTTGATATATATTGCCTGTATGTTGAAGAAGAAATTTCAATCAGTAACATATATTTCCCATGATATGATATATGTATGTTCCCCAAGAATTAAACACTCATCGTGTAATTCATTATAATTGTTTCATTCAATTTTTCAATCAGTATTTTCGGTTTTCACTGGGTTGACACGTTCTTCTTATTTCTTTCTTGGTATGGTGAAGGGTTTAACATTATATGGGAGAGTAGTAGTGAATTAAACTCAAACATAAAACCCGAAATCAGAAAAAAAAGAAATTACAATCAAAAGGCTTACTGCTAAAAGAAAACAGACGGAGACAATAACACAGATTCAAAGACACACGAAGGGCAGTTCACATTGCAAGGACGGAAAGTATTGTAGGTGAGGCTTGTATAAACGCGCTGTAGTAATTAGTACAGTTTATACATATTCAAATATCACCCGAATCATGTTACATATATAATGTAAGTTATTTTTCTAAGTGAGAAGGACTAAAGACGAAACTTAAAGCTATTTTGAATTCCAATGTATTATTTAAAAACCAGGCGATAGGCACATCGAAGCAGGAAGAAGAATCTAGAATTTGATAATTACCACAAATAAATGTAAGTGGCACCATCTTGAGTTAACTCAATGAAGAAATTAGAGGTTTTCCCTGGATAATATTTTTTCTTGATCCCCCAAGTACTACTTCATAACAACGTCTGTATTTATTCATTGGATGAACTGTATTTATTTTGTTTCTTCTGAATTTCGCTTTTCATATATTGATAATTAATTCTCATTATTTCGATTTCCTGATTTTCGGCCTGGGGCATTACTGAAGAGACATAACATGCGCATATGCATGATACAATATTATAAGAAATAAAACATTTGACTAGAGCACTGACATAGTCATGAGGGGCCCCGCCAATGATTTTGTCATGTTTGTGGTGCTTTTTATCATTCAACAGCTATCTAAATAGCAGAGTATTTGGATTGAAGGTTTAACAGACATACATGGACATTGATTTATCAACTCCTAGGTAAAATTTGGCGGTTTTGTTTATGATGTGGTTCTTCTCGTCATCTGCATCTGTTTATCAACTATTTTCTCATCCGTGTATGTTCCACTGTGTATCATTTTACGTAACAACTTCCACAAGGGACACGGAAAAATTCGTGAATTTCACGCAAAATATTCCTTTGGTTTTTATCACTGCATATAACCCTTGCATAAAATCATCAAAAGAAAATTGATAAAATATTGGCTTATGAGAGATGCAGACCAATATTTCGGGAAATGCCTGTTGTAGCGTATTGCAAACACAAAAGCTTGGGCGACATGCTCACATCAGCAAACATTAAGTGAATTATATAATTCATTGGATAAAATGCATAGGACTCCTGACGATGGATGATTTGCAGTATATATAATATATACTTATAGAAAAAATTATACTATGTATAACAAATATTGAATAACCTCGAATCACATCGCCGAAACACTATATTAGTGTAGGGTCCAAGTGAACGAAGGTGCGTGGCTGGTGGAAGCCACTCTTTAACATCATGCGTGGCAAGTGGGAACCACTCTGAAAAATCACTTGGGTATCTAAAATAGGGCAAACGGGCGGAGGTTGAAAACGTCGGCTTTTAGAAGCATAGAAGTGGGGTATAATAACTAATATAAAACGTTATCTTTACTAATATCCATTTTCAAATTCATTTGCATAAGTGCATTGTAAGGAATACAGGCTGGAGCTTAGCGAGATTTCTCATGGGTTAAACACTTTGGTCTCAATAATTTCTAACATTATACTGAGGAGGTCGATTAAAAAGAGATTAAGTTTTATTCTATCAATATATGGTCACAAATTTAGGCAATAACAACGAAAATCTATTCGACTTTATTTCGAATTATTTTTCTTGATAATTTTAAGTTATAGTCAGTTTTTGATAAAGAAACAGTAAATTATCATCGGAAATCGTTTTTAATTCTTGAAATACATGTCCATGATAGGCAATAATTGATGATAGGAAAGCTTGTAAGATCTCTCTCTCTCTCGTCTCTCTCTCTCCGACTCAAAACGGAGAGGGGGGGAGAGAATTTTGGTGGGGGTGGTAAAACCGCAAACCACTTCCTATATTCGGGAAGTGTTAGATTAATAGTTCCATTTATGGATAAAGAATTTAATTATATATTCATATATAAAATATTTACCTGAATAATTGTCGGCAAATGTGATCATATGATTACTCCTTCTGACGTCTACAGGTGATCGCAATACATAGGCATGTTTAGAAATGACGCGCACTTTATTGTAAATTATTGCTCAATGAATAAAAACTTTGTTTGATATATTGATCATTTTATTCTTGAAACGATAAATACCAGCGTATACACATATGCTCCTGGGTACGTACACCTTCTGACGTCATTTACTGAGACACATGAAGAATACAGTCGAACCCGAAAATTCATTGGGTAAATTGATAAAAATGTCGATTTTCTCCAAAACCAGGTTTTTTTTTCTGTGGTTACAGCGTAAACATTTTTATTTTTAAAGAGTCAATGCTATATACTATTTTTTTTATCACAGATGTGCCAATAGCACTTTAATTTCTTCATTGCTTTACATTGAAATTGAAAAGAAATTTAATCCATATGTTTAATCCATCATTGCTGAAAATATTTCAGAAGAGGTGCATATAAAAGGCTGATAGAGACCAGGTCGTACAATAGAACTGAAAATGATCAATTCCAGCCTGTGACGTTGATAGCTTGGGATTGTTTTGTTTATCTATTTAGTACATGTATATCAACAGAACACTATCTGTATAGTAAGACGTTATCTGTTTAAAGGTGACAATATCGGACTACATAATAAGGTTAGTGTTGCTTTCAACGAAACTGAAAAGAAAATCTGATTTATTTCTAATTGTAAATTTATATGACTCTTATACTCTTAATGTTCCAAATATATTAAAAAAACAATACAAACATGCAGTTTTTGTTTAATATACATATATCACATAAGTGCAAAAGAGGTAAAAATCAGTCAATGTCGGACCCGCCCTATGAAGGACAAATGCGCGAAAAACAAAGTAAAATCACAAAATATATATGTGTAGTATGGAGGTCGACATAATTCTAGAGCATGACGCCATATTTTTCAAATTTATTTACGTTTGGTTTTAGAGCATTGAAATCGGAGTGGACCCGTTTCATTTAGTGCAAAAAGGTTCTTTTTAAATCTTAAATTGAATTTATTTTAAGTGCAATAGAAACCTGACCTTGTACAATTACAGTCACAAAATAGTTCATGTAGCAGTGTTAAGATTTTTGTTCTTCAATAAGAAAGTAACATTTCCATTTCATGATTAAAAAAATATTATAAACAAAACTAGGCTAAAAGTAGTTATCATATTTCATAAATTTGATAAAGTACATGGTGCATATCAAATTTCAGGAAGAATGGGTTTTTCAACGAGATTGAGTTGTTTATTTGGAACGGAGGAATATGTTGCTATGAGAAGACAACTCGTCCTACTGAGGGAGACTTTCATGAACCATAACTATCGTGAACAAAAAATACATTATATTTGTAGTGGTAGTCTCGGGGAGGGTGTGGCTTATCCAATGTCTGATGATGACGTGATGTTTTGTTCTACCAAATCACGTGTGGTGACTGCATACAGAGAGGCTACTGAAGCTCTTGATGTTCTGATGGTACCTTGTGAGTTCTCTCCTGGATATTGTCGCCTCCTAGACGTGAGGGGATCATATCCTTATTATGTTGTACATATACATGAAATACCGTTTGTTTCCTCGTCATTATGGAAACAATATTTTGTAGGAGATGGAGAATAATTCCATGGACCTTGTAATTCAGGAGCTATTGGTTCTCAGGAGTACGATTTTGCTTGTTGTATTCCCTGCTACAATCGGCCCGACGTAGCCAATAATTGGGTAATAAGAGACCATTCTTATGATTGGCCAACTAATGAAATGGTACAGAGCATCGTTCGTAACGGTTGTCATGTGGTACCTATTGGTGATCCGGACTCTCCTTATTATGAACATGAATGGAGAATATCATTTTCTGTAGCAGAGAGGACTCTGATGCATTCATTCATACATACACAGTTTCTAGTATATAACCTTCTCAGATTAACTTTGAAAAGAGTGATAGAGAAAGGAATTCCTAATGTTTGATGGATCTCCTCTTCGTCTCATCGAAAAGGAATAAACATGATTATCATCCGAATAAATATCTAAAAGCCCTACTCAGATTAGGATACAGGGGAGATGTTACAACCGGGAAACTAACAATGGCTACCTACATGTACATGGTCGGTAAAACAGAATCAGCTTTATATGTCATACGGCAACTGTTATCAGAGTATCCACCGTATGTTATTGATCCCGACAGAGATGAAATGAAAGCACATACATACAGAGATGTCATATGTGGTAGGGGATTTACCATGAATTACAAGATGCGACATGCTCATGCTCCACGATATCGTCTACACAAAAACTGTCTATATGCTTCCCCTTCACCTTTAAGGATATTACTTTATGTAAATCGTGTTCAGTTCGACAGTCTAACATATGCATACATCCTGGAATGTCTTTGTCATGCTCAACAACAGAATCGGATCTTATTAATTAAATCATTATGGTGCCTCATAAATCACATGGATGATATGGAGGTGGACGATGACATCGTTTATTCTAGAATGTGTGTGGGTATCATCAAGTGTGTACAGGGCAACAACCAGTTAGCATATAGATGGCTCAAATCAGCTTTAATAATGGCATACACCTTACCTCCACCTTACAATGAGGAAGTCCCACGTTCTGCGTTAATATATATTGCCTGTTTGTTGAAGAAGAAATTTCAATCAGTAACATGAATTTCACATGATATGACATATGTGTGCTTTGGAACTATTATTGAAAAACACAGGAAAAAAATAGATTATATCGTTGTTTCGTTTCATTTTTCAATCATATAATTTCAGAAGAAAACTAGGTCTACACAACTACATGATTGCGATGTTGCTTTTTCTTTCTATTTCGTAGGTATAGCAAAGCTTTTTTTTTCATTTTGGGAGAGGAGGCCATCGGTTCTAGTCTCAGGAGGAGATATGTTTTCCTCCTTTTCAAAAATTCCCTAGATCATTTTGGACAACTTGACAAAGAGCTGGAGGGGACTCGTAATATCCTCTCTGTATAACTACCAGTCAGTAAGTATGTGTGTTTGTCTGCCTGGCACTTTTAAGTTTTCCGGATATTTTCAATGTATTGATATATTTCATAAGATAAGATTTGAGACACGGATTGTTCTCGAGCGGTTTACAGAGCAAGATCGCTTTTTTGAAGGAATTATGCCCTTGATGACTTTTTAAATTCATTTTCCGAACTTTCTTTGCAACAGTAGACGGAATCTGATACACAATTTCGTCTTTAATAGTGACAGAGGACGTTCGAGTTTAGTTATGAACTTATGATTGACTTAATTTTGGAGGAGTATATCCCCTTTATAAATTTATAATTACTGTTTCCCGGACTTATTTTCTGAAACGGATAGAAATATCGAGTGAAATTTGATACACAGCTTGGTATCGAATACTAGTAGTTACTAGTACAGAGCAACCTCGAGTTTTTGTCCATGGCTGACCTACATTTGGAGGAGTACTACCCCTTTATAAACTTGCAAAGTGTAGTGTTCCAGATTTTTTTGTATGTTATTGGAGATATTGGAATAATTTTTGGTATGTTAATCAGTGTGATACAGATCAAGTATGAGTTTTATTTCAGTTGACCTATTTTTACAAGAGTTATGGAACTTCCACTTCGCACTTAGTAAATTTCATGATATTTTTAATTTGCCGAATTTTCTTTTGCTGTAATTGCTTATATTGAAGTAAATCTGGTATGTGAGTGCCTCTTGCTGTTTAACAGCGCAAGGAACAGACGGATTCCTCCTAACGTGTAAATGTTTTTTTTTCTTTTGCAATTATAGAATCTTTCAACTACCGAAAAAATTTTGATTGATTTATGCATTTTCATCTTTTTTTTGCATCCGCTTTATAGAATTTCCCAAATCTTAAAAGGAAATAAGTACTGGAGGTCCCTTACATCACTGATGAATTTAATATTCGAAACACGTGTCTGGTGCATAAAAATTGGTTTGGAATTTTCTTCATAAAGGTATAGAGTTGTAACACTTCCGCATTATTACAACAACTGTATTTTGTGTCCCGTCCAAAACAAAGGAGAGGATCTCCAACAACGCCAGGTTGCAGCAGCCACAGCAAAACCCCAAAACACTCAATGCAAAAACACAAAGCAGACAAGCACAGTAAGAGACGCATAAGGGAAAAGGAACGTCAACGCACAACACAGAAACATCAAACACAAAGGACTACACATAAACCAACGAGACCAATTGGCAACCGGTGCCGACTTAGGACGGCCTTTTCGCTTTCACAAACTAGTAAAGACTTTCTGGAAATGTTACAAAAATTCTTGTCAACTTCTTCTGAAATTCGGACCAATACAGGCAACAGAGTATATTACTTTGGGCATTTCACAACCTGCATTCTATGGTGACATTATTAACAAGATAAGAAGGGTCAAAGATAGACAACATCCCTATCGAAAATGCGTCAGAATTATCAAACGCCTTTTATACCGTGGATATGATCCTAATATCATTTAATTTCCATTGATATCATTAAGAAACGACGATTCTGATTGGCCGAGAAATTTTGTTGATACCTGTATCAACACAAAACGGAAGTACGCGCCTAGCAACGTCATAAGCAACGTCGTTAGCAACACGATTTCAAAACTGCAAATAAACGTTAAAAAGTGACGAAATGAAATGATAAGTAATCAATGTAATATTTTTTTGGTTGATCGAGGTATCAACACCAAATATTGAGGGAAAACTTATGCATCTTGCGCTACGCGCACGATGCAGTTTTCCCTCAATTTTTGGTGTTGATACCTCGATCAACCAAAAAAATATTACAATGATTCCTTAAGTCATCAGACGGACACTAGGCTTGGTCATTGACCAATCTACAGTCTTGTACAAGCGCATTCTTAAAACTTGCACTCTGACTGACTGTGACGACGGGACTCCATGACGGGCCCTGTCCAAACCTCTTTAGAGAAGACAGGGCCCCGACCACCTGTCCTCTCTGAATGTCAGTCGGACTCCTCGGATGATAACATACAAGAGCTCGCGGCGGCAGAGCATGGATTGTAGTACGTACGCCCTCTTTTTATATTCATTTACATGTTCATCTGTGTTGCTTGGGTCCCTGCGTTTTGCGGTCTTGTTTGTGTGTGGTCATCTGACAGTGAGTGACCACAACTGTACGTTCTTCGAGACCTCTGGGTAATCGGAAAAGTGGGAGGGTTGTGCGCACGTAATCCAGGATAACCACACCTTCTGCTACTTCCTTGGCAGATGGCCGTCTTAAGTCGGCACCGGTTGCCCATTGGTCTCGTTGGTTTATATGTAGTCCTTTTGTTTGATGTTTCTGTGTTGTGTGTTGATGTTTCTTGTCCCTTGTGCGTCTTTTTCTGTGCTTGTCTGCTTTGTGTTTTTGCATTGAGTGTTTTGGGGTTTTGCTGTGGCTGCTGCAACCTGATGTTGTTGGAGAACCCCCCCTTTGTTGCCTTCAGTGCTTTCAAAGCCTTGATTATTTTCTTTGGAACCTTTGATATAGAATTAAATTGACCTGGAATGCACTACCATTACTATCACAAAGAATTAACGTAACAGGTATTGAAAATTTCCACAGTTCTATTGTCTTAGATGAACTATATATAAGTTTTTTAAATGCATATCTTCTTAATTACATATATCAATAACGCTAATGAGTTATATAGTTAATGTAAGACAATAGAACTGTGGAAATATTCAATTCCTTTAGACGGTAATTCATTAAATAGCTTGGGACTTTTTAAGGGTTTATCTATAATACACATGTTTATGAAGGTTGAACTCTATGTATAGCAAGACGAATACCGATTAAATGTAAAAATATCGGCTACATAATCAGGTTAGTGTTGTTTTTTTTATAAACGAAACCATCGAAGTAGAAATCATATATTTTTAAAAAGTAATTGTGAATTCATATGGCATTTATGCTGCATCTCTCCCAATTGCATTAAATAACGAAATAGACATGCAATATATAAAGCTCAGAAGGGATAAAAACAACCACTGGAATATTTGTATATTGCAGTCGACCCGCGGTACAATATTTTCCAAATGTGTTTAGAGCATTGTTATCGGGGTGGGTGGCATTTAGTACAAAAGTCTAATTCATTAGAGAGGGCTATTCTTTTACTGATAGCTAGTGTCATTACTATCACAAAGGATAACATTGTTTAGATATACCATTTCTCAAATCCAAACGTAATAGTTTCCATCTCGTGCAAAAATATTGAATACAAAACTAGTATAACATAGGCTAGAAAGTATAGCTATATAGTTACATGTATCATATTTCAAATTTCAGATAGAATGGATCTTTCAACTAGATTGAGTTTTTTATTTGGAACGGAGGATTATGTCAATATGAGGAGACAACTCGTATTTATGAGAGAGGCGATGTGGAACCAACTAAGTCGAAGAGTAACTGTCCTTTGCAGTGGTAGTCTAGGTGAGGGTGTGGTCTATCCAGGGTCTGATGATGACGTGATGTTTTCTGATATGAACTATCGTGTAGTGAAATCGTATAGAGAGGCTAGTCAAGCTGGTGATCTCCTGATGGTACCTTCTGAGTTCTCCCCTGGATAATGTCGCCGTGTAGTTATGACATACAGAGAGGCTAGTCAAGCTGGTGATCTCCTGATGGTACTTTCTGAGTTCTCCCCTGGATAATGTCGCCGTGTAGTGATGACATACAGAGAGGCTAGTCAAGCTGGTGATCTCCTGATGGTACCTTCTGAGTTCTCCCCTGGATAATGTCGCCGTGTAGTGATGACATACAGAGAGGCTAGTCAAGCTGGTGATCTCCTGATGGTACCTTCTGAGTTCTCCCCTGGATAATGTCGTCTTCTGGACGACTTCTGGACAACTACGGGATCGGGATTTCAAGATGGCGGGTGGTACAACAATCAAGACAGCAATATTTTTAATATTTTACCTTTTTGGAACTGTGTCTCAGCATCAGAAACATATTAATGAGAGTTTATTCGAGTCTACCATCTGCAAATACTGTCTAGTTGGCATTACCGATGTGAAATTTGAACATTATAAGGACTTTGTCCTACTTTCACTTTTGAAAGCTCACGAAATCAGGCTTGGTCAGAAGATATTCGGAGAAAACATTCATATTGATTCGGTCGTTATTGTTCCACATTTAGAAGCATGCAGTGCCTCTTACATGTACTTATCATTGCTGGTTAGTGGTGATGTACAACTCAACCCTGGTCCGGGAAGCCGCAAACCTACACACCCATGCACTGTGTGTTCAAAGGGGGTCATCGCAACGAGCAAAGCTGTCGAATGCGAGATGTGTACAAAGCGGACACATATACGTTGTACGAATCACATAGCAAGAAATAATTATAAAAAAAATAAAAATGGACAAAATATACGATACATTTGCAATTTTTGTGAAAATAACATTACGCCATCATATTTTGACGCAAATTTTCAGAGTCGTGAGGGGAACATCCAGGTTGATGATTTACATACAACAAGGGATAACAACCAGGACATGTACCAATGTTTTGATCGCAAAGGCATGCATTTCATCCACCTCAATACTAGATCGCTCCTGCCAAAAATGTCTGAGGTCCGAGTCATTGCTCAGCGCACTAAGGCGGCCGTTATAGCCATCAGTGAATCATGGCTTGACCCTTCCGTACAGGACTCTGAAGTCAATATAGAGGGTTACTCGGCGATTTGGAAGGACCGAAACAGGAAGGGAGGCGGAGTGTGCATGTACATAAACAACAAATATGCATTTTCGAAACACGAAGTAAAGTCCGAGGGGGTGGAATGCCTTTTCGCCGAGATCCACCTTCCGAAAACCAAACCATTTATTATCGGGACAGCGTAAAGGCCACCACAAGACCAGAGCTTTCTTTCGCGGTTTGAAGATATCCTTGCTGAACTGAGATCAGATCTGGACACTGTTATTCTCGGTGATTTAAATATATGTTTTCAAAACAAGAAACATGTTTTATTTGAAAACTACAAAAATATTTTAAATTTATTTGGTTTTACACAGTTGATTGATAGTCCTACTAGAATATCAAATACGGGGTCATCTTTGATAGATCACATTTTAGTTAATAATAGAGAGACATTTGTACAGTCTGGATCACTTTTAGTAGGTCTAAGTGACCACAATTTGATTTATTGTACAAGGAAAATTTCCAAAGGTCAAATAAATAAACATAATACAGTCAAAATTAGGTCAACAAAAAACTTTAATGCTGAATTGTTTGTAGAAGATCTTGACAAAGTAGATTGGAATTCCTGTACTGCATCAGAGTGTATTGATACAAACTGGGATAAATTTTGTGATATTTTTCTTGAAATCGTAAATAAATTTGCTCCATTGAAAGAAGTACGTTTGAAACAAAGGACTGAGCCTTGGATGAGTTCAGATATTTTGGATTTAATAAAGGAAAGAGATAGGCTTTTGTATATTTTTAAGAAAAGTAGGGATAGTATAGATTACTCAAATTTCTGTAAAATTCGAAATCTTGTACAGAGAAAGGTTAAACATGCAAAATCTGAACATATATTAGAAAAAATTGAAGAGAGCAAAGACGAACCAAAAAAGGAATGGCAAAACTTAAAAGGATTAGGGTACAGAAATCAGAAAAAGGAAGATTCAAAGATTATATTAAATATTGATGGCAATACCTGTCATGACTCTTTTGACATAGCAAATCATTTTAATACCTTTTTCACTACTGTTGCTTCAAAACTTGTATCGGCTCTCCCAACTTCCAAAGGTACTTTCGGTGTTTTTACAATTGTTTTAAAAATTTTTATGCAGACAGAAATGTAAATAACAACAGACTATTTTTAGAACCTGTGTATGAAGAATTTGTTTTTAAAGAATTGAGAAGCCTAAATGTGTTAAAAAGTACAGGCTTAGATGATATATCAGCTAAATTTGTCAAATTGGGTGCTTCTGTGTTGAAAAAACCAATCACTAAGATCATAAACCAATCCATCATTTCTGGGATAGTCCCAACGAGCATGAAACAGGCCAGGGTGAAACCATTATATAAGAAAGGAAGTCAACTTGAAGTGGGTAATTATAGACCCGTTAGCATCCTCAGTATTGTTTCTAAAGTGTTAGAAAGGAGTGTTTATTGTCAACTTAGTGACTTTTTACAACATAACCACATGCTATATGAGTTCCAGTCAGGGTTTAGAGGAAAATTTTCAACAGACACTTGTCTTATTCATCTTTTAGACTATGTTAGGGATAACAATTCAAAAGGTGTATTTACTGGGATGATCATGCTTGACCTTCAGAAAGCATTTGACACGGTAGATCATGACATACTTTGTAGTAAACTTAATTGTATGGGGGTCGAGGCTACTTGGTTTAAGTCATATCTTACAGGAAGATCACAGGTTGTTGGGTGTGGGGGGTCTATCTCAAACTCAGGTAAAATAACATGTGGAGTCCCGCAGGGTAGTATTTTAGGTCCACTCTTGTTTCTCTGTTATGTAAATGATATGACCATCAGTATTAACGAGGACTGTAAACTTATACTGTATGCAGATGATTCTGCCATCCTCTTCTCACATTCAGACCCTAGTGTAATTTCAAACAAGCTTGGTAAGGTTTTAGAAAATTGTTCTGAGTGGCTGATAGACAACAGATTTTCACTGCATTTGGGAAAGACAGAGTGTATACTTTTTGGCCCCTGTAAAAAATTAAATACAATTGGTGAATTTGTAGTTAAATGTCATAACCATATCATAAAATCTAGTGACCATGTCAAATACCTAGGAATACGAATTGACAAGTTTCTAAAAGGTACATTCATTGTAGATGATATAATAAAGAAGGTCAACTCAAGGTTAAAATTTTTGTACAGAAATAGAAATTGGTTAGACAGAAGGTCAAGGTCAACCCTAGCAAATTCTTTAATTCAGTGTTACTTTGATTACTGTTGTTCCTCGTGGTATGAAGGCCTATCAAAAACATTTAAGAAGAAATTGCAGATTCTACAAAACAAGACTATCAGGTTTATTTTGAATTTGGAACCTAGAACCAGAATAACTTGTGACATTTTTGAAAGTGTAAATATGCTAAGTGTCCCTGATAGAGTCAGTCAGCTAAGGCTCAACCATGTATTCAATATTGCTCAGAACCTTGCTCCATCATATTTAGGTTTAAATTTTGAAAGAAACAACAACAATACAAGGGCGGGTTCAAATTTGAATTTTCAGGTTCCAAGGGTGGGGACTCAAAATAAGTCAAATTTCTATTACAATGCGATTTTAGATTGGAATTCACTCCCAGTTAACATCAAATCTCTAAGAAGTAGGGGGAGTTTCAAGACAGCAGTCAAAGAGCATCTGACAGAAAGGGCTAGGGAAAAGGAAAATAGTGATTTTATAAATGCATAGTATTTTAAACGTTATAAATTAGCATCACTTGTTAGCATGTCAATTTGGAAAGGGAATGTCCTGGCCGATTGGCATTGCTTTCATTTGTGCTTTATGTTCAAACTATGTTTTAGGTTAATATCGTGGTTATAAATACTCTTGTTAATAGTTTTATTTTCGCTCTGTGAGCTTATATCATTATTTTACTGATTATTCAGGTATAAAATACATTAGTATTCTGTACTCATATTGCAAATATGAGAGATAATTATAATGTTTGATTTGAATTTAAATATATACTGTAAGGTAGTATAGGACCCCATTGGAAATAAGTAATATTTTTACTTTAATGGGTAATCCTAGGCAAAGATTTTCTAATTATAATAGTGATATTTAATGATTATGATTATATTTGATATGCTGATACCACTCAGGACTGTGATAATACTTCCATTAATGTGATAACATCTGGACTGTGATAATAAATTTGTGATACATTGCTCATCTGTGATATAATTTAATACATATGTGATACAATCTGTGATAAACATGAATCATGTGCAACATATTTATTTTATGACTTGTAATAATGTGCTTTGCCTGAATAAAAAAAAAATATATATATAAGGGGTTCATTTTCTGATCATGTACATATACATGAAATGCCGTTTGTTTCCTCGTCATTATGGAAACAACAGTTTGTAAGAGAAGGAGAACAAATTCATGGGCCTTGTAATTCAGGAGCTATTAGTTCCATGGAGTACGACTTTGCTTTTTGTATTCCCTGCTACAATTGGCCCGACGTAGCCAATAATTGGGTAATAAGAGAACGTTCTTATGATTGGCCAACTAGTGAAATTGTACAGAATATCGTCAGTAACGGTTGTCATGTGGTACCTATTAGTGTTCCGGGCTCTCCCTGTTATGAATATGAATGGAGAATATCATTTTCTTTAGCAGAAAGGACTCTGATGCATTCATTCAACTATACACAGTTCCTAGTATATAACCTTCTCAGATTAACTTTGAAAAGAGTGATAGAGAAAGGAATTCCTAATGTGTTCTGTTCATACTTCATGAAAACTACATTATTCTATATTGCTGAGAAAACCTCCGTACAATTTTGGCAACTGCGTAATTTAGAAGTATGTTTCAAAACCTGCCTCTCTGTACTGTATGATTATGTTGATAATATATACTGCCCAAACTATTTCATACCAGAATACAATATGATCAAACGGAAAATCAACCTTACAAATCGTCCTCAAATATTAGACACTTTGAGAGTGCTCCATACTACATGCATTGTTGATATAATACATTTAAGTGGAGAATCAAGGTGACTGAGTGTAACATTGTCTCCTACAATAATGGAATGGGAACTTGATATGGAATTTATGTTTTCCTACCATGTTCATGGTGTCTCTGGAAGTATTAAAGAATTCTTTCTATCCTTACCACATGACAATATACAATATTGTTCGTTTCATCTAGATAAATTTTGGTATTTGTTAAACTGTAAACCAACGCTGACACATTCGAAATTGACGAATATATTTTGGAATAGAGGAATAAACTCATATTGCCTCAAGTTGATGGATCTCCTCTTCGTCTCGTCGAAAAGGAATAAACAAAATTATCATCTGAATAAATGTCTAAAACCTCTACTCAGAATAGGATACAGGGTAGATGTAACAACAGGGAAACCTACAGTGGCTACCTACAGGTATATGGTTGGTAAAACAGAGTCTGCTATATATATTATACGGCAACTGTTATCAGAGTGTCCACCGTATGTTATTGATGCCTGCAAAGATGAAATGAAAGCACAAACATACATGGACTTGATGTGTTGTAGGGGATTTACCATGAATTACAAAATGCGACATGCTCATGCCCCACGATATCGTCTACACAAAGACTGTCTAAATGCTTTCCCTTCACCTTTGTGGATATTGCTTTATGTAAATCATGTTCACTTCGACAGTCTAACATATTCATACTTCCTAGAATGTCTTTGTCATGATCAACATCAGAATCAGCTCTTGTTAAAGAAATCGTTAAGGTGCCTCATAAATCACATGGATGATCTGATGGTGGATCGTGACATCTTTTATACTACTTTGTGTGTGGGTATCATCAAGTGTGTACAGGGCAACAATCAGTCAGCATGTAGATGGCTGGGATCAGCTTTAATAATTGCATATACCTAAACTCCACCATACAATGAGAAAGTCCCACTTTCTGCTTTGATATATATTGCCTGTTTGTTGAAGAAGAAATTTCAATCAGTAACATGAATTTCCCATGATATGATATATGTATGTTCCCCAAGAATAAAACACTCATCAAGTAATTCATTATAATTGTTTCATTTCAATTTTTCAATCTGTATTTTCGGTTTACACTGGGTTGACACGTTCTTCTTATTTCTTTCTTGGTATGGTGAAGGGTTTAACATTATATGGGAGAGTAGTAGTGAATTAAACTCAAACATAAAACCCGAAATCAGAAAAAGATGAAATCACAATCAAAAAGCTTACTACTCAAAGAAAACAGATGGAGACAATAACACAGATTCAAAGACACACGAAGGGCAGTTCACATTGCAAGGACGGAAAGTATTGTAGGTGAGGCTTGCATAAACGCGCTGTAGTAATTAGTAAAGTTTATACATATTCAAATATCACCCGAATCATGTTACATATATAATGTAAGTTATTTTTCTAAGTGAGAAGGACGAAAGACGAAACTTAAAGCTTTTTTAAATTCCACTCAATGTATTATTCAAAAACTAGAGGTAGGCACATCGAATCCGGTAGCAGAATCTAGAATTTGAGAATTACCAAAAATAAATGTAAGTAGCACCATCTTGAATAAATTCAATGAAGAAAGTAGAGGTTTTCCCCGGATAATATTTTTCTTGATCCCCGAAGTATTCCTTCATAACGACGTCTTGGACAAGATGTATTTATTCATGGGATGAACTGTATTTATCTTGTTTATTCTGAATTTCGCTCTTCATATATTCATTATCTCATTATTTCGATTTCCTGTTTTTCGGCCTCGGGCATTACTGAAGAGACATAACATGCGGATATGCATGATACAATATTCTAAAAAATAAACCTAGAGCACTGACATAGCCATGGTTTTGTCATGGTTGTTTTCTTTTTTATTAAGATAGCAGTGTATTTAGGTTGAAGTTTTGCTAACATACATGGACATTGATTTATCAACTCCAAGGTAAAATTTTGCGGTTTTGTTTATGATGTGGTTCTTCTCGTCATCTCCATCTGTTTGTCAACTATTTTCTCATCCGTGTGTGTTCCACTGTGTACTAGTATCATTTTACGTAACAACTTCCACAAGGGATACGGAAAAAATCGTGAATTTCACGCTCAGTTCCATGATAGATTATAAATCCATCATCTCTGTAGCGACCATGATATATAATGTTGCATCTATGAGTAAATGACTTGATTATTTCTGCTGTGATTGCGTATATCCGTACATCACATACAGACGGACTGCATCTTGATCCCATTGCACATGCTATTATTTGTTTATATATATCTTTGAATTAAACTCAAAAACATTTTTTTCAAGTACTAATCTAAGCAAATTGCCAGATCATTGACTGGCGGTGCGGTAATTTGAAAAAAAAACCATTCTTTATCAAATTGAGAGTATGCATTTTTTCCAGCTGCTATCACTGACCAGCAGACTCTCTGTAGGAAGTATTATCCCTTCCATTCTTAATGTGAAGTCAGAGATTCTGTTATGGGTCAGAATACCCCAAAACGCCAACAAAAATCAGACAAAGACAGAATATAAATTTACAAGTTTAATTATGTACAAAATATATATATTTACAATGATTACAACTTACAATACAATGTCCGGATCAAAGTGTCCGTGACGGTCCACAAAGTCTATCGATTGTATCGTTTCCGGTAATCACAAACGTTCTCGAAAGATCGGTGTCCAAACATTGTTAAATGGATTAAAGTCTCAACAAATAAAGTGTCCCAGTATATCAGAATAGATGAATGAATCGTGTCTACGAATGTGTACGAATGCCCCCTCAACACAGTTCCTCGGAGGTATTTATACTTCATACCAATGAATTTACCAGAAGCTTCTAGAACAATGACTCATTACACACGATTAACAATAGAGTAAATTCTAGAAATCACAGTCATGTGATGATAATGATGTAACAAAGAACATACTGGAATATTCTCTAATGAAATAAACATGACATAGTAAAATCTAGAAAGAATTATTATGAAATCATTAAATAACATGATTAAGTACATGTGTACCTACACATAAAGTAAAACTAAAATAATACATGACCCACAACACCTCCCCCCTTAAAAAAAGTTTGAATGTCAATGAAAACTTAGCTGGTAAATTCTGCAAAAATCACTCATGAAACTCTCGATAGTGCATCTGCAATCACATTGTCTTTGCCCTTGATATGTTTAATAATGATATTGTACTCTTGCAACAATAAACTCTACCTTGTAAGTCTTTGATTCTTGTTTGACATTTTGTGCAAAAATGTGAGAGGGTTGTGGTCAGTATATACAAGAATGGGATGTAAAGTAACATTCAAATAAACATAAAAATGTTGTAAAGCTAACAATAATGCAAAACACTCTTTTTCAATAGTGAAGTAATTCTTTTGACATTTTGTCAATTTCTTTGAAAAATAACAAACAACTCTATCTACACCATCATCATTTTCTTGAAACAAAGCAGCCCCGATTCCTACGTCACTGGCATCAACAGTAAGCTTAAATTGCTTATCAAAATTTGGAGCTGACAGGTCAGGACTATTCATAAGAACACATTTGATTTTCTTAAAAGATTCGTCACAGTCATTGGTCCACGCAAAATTCACTCTCTTTTGTAACAGATTGGTAAGTGGACCAACAACTGACGAGAAATTTGGACAAAATTTTCTGTAAAATCCTGCCATTCCCAAGAATCTCATTATCTCTTTCTTATTGGTAGGAATCGGGAACTTTGAAATAGCTTCCACCTTGGCCATGATAGGAGTAACAAAACCTTGACCTACTTTGTGACCCAAATATTCTACAGTCGCATGACAAAATTCACTTTTCGCAAGGTTCACTGTGAGGTTTGCTTTCGCCAGTATGTCGAAGAAAGTACGCATGATGCGGAGATGATCATCCCAGGTGTCGCTGTAGATGATGACGTCATCGATGTACGCCTCGCAACCTTCGAGATGATTTAGGAGCGAATGAATCATCCTCTGGAATGTGGCTGGTGCGTTTTTCATACCAAAGGGCATTACTTTATATTGGTATAGCCCATCTGGAGTCGCAAATGCCGATATTTCTCTGGCTCTCTCGGTAAGCGGGACCTGCCAATAACCTTTAAGCAAGTCAAATTAACTGACAAATTTTGCACTGCCAATTTTATCGATACAGTCATCGATTCGTGGGATCGGATAAGAGTCAGTTTTGGTGACTGAATTGACTTTTCTAAAGTCCGTACACAATCGGTAAGTTCCGTCTGGCTTCGGAACAAGAATACATGGGGAACTCCAATTACTATTGCTGGGTTCAATAATGTCATTTTCAAGCATGTACTGATTTTCTTTCCGCATGTATTGAAGTTTTATCGGGTTTAACCGATAGGGATGCTGTTTGATAGGTGACGCATCACCTACAATGACGTCATGATGAGATGCATTAGTCTTTTTTGGAACGTCCGGAAAGATTGTCGTATATTCCCGCATTAATTGGTGTACTTCCTCTTTTTGATGCACGGTCAGATGTCCGAGTTTCACTTCCGGACTTGTCAGAATTTCGGAATTCTTCAAACGGACACTTTGAGTGAAGTCTTTTTCGACAGTCTCTTCATTACATTCAGATTCAACACAATTTTCAAATGTATTAAAATTGGCCAAAGTGGAAACTGGTTTTACAAAATTTCGGTCACTTCTATCAAAATACTCTTTCAACATGTTAACATGACACACTCTTTTTTCTTTTCGCCGACCTGGTGTCTTAACTACGTAGTTAACATCACTAACTTTACTCTCAATCTCATAAGGACCGAAATATCTAGCTTGCAAAGGATGACCAGGGATAGGCAAAAATACAAGGACTTTATCGCCTGGTTTAAAAACTCTGTTTCTAACATCTTTGTCATACCATGTTTTCATTTTCATTTGTGAGGTTTTGAGATTTTCTTGAGCCAATTTGCAAGCATTATATAATTTCTCTTTGAAATTAGGCACGTAGTCTAAGAGATTCAAATCGCTAGTCTCAGTCAACCATTTTTCCTTTAATAACTTCAATGGCCCCCTGACCGTATGCCCAAAAACTAGCTCAAAGGGACTGAACCCCAGGGACTCCTGAACCGCTTCTCGTGCCGCAAACAACACGAGGTGAACCCCTTCATCCCAGTCTTTTTCATACTGGTGACAATATGTTTTCATCATAGTTTTAAGGGTTTGATGAAAGCGTTCAAGTGCCCCCTGGGACTCAGGATGGTACGCAGAAGACTTATACTGCCTGATGCCTAGCTCATGCATAACCTGCTGAAACAATCCTGACATAAAATTCGAACCCTGATCTGACTGAATAGCCTTGGGAGCACCTACGAAACTGAAAAACTTTGTAAGGGCCTTAACTATGGTCTTTGCCTTAATATTCCTAAGAGGTATGGCTTCAGGAAACCTAGTCGAAGTACACATAATTGTCAGTGAGTACTGATTCCCTGACCTAGTCCTAGGCAAAGGACCTACACAATCAACTAACACCCTACTAAAAGGTTCCTCAAAGGCTGGAATCGGTTGGAGGGGAGCAGGTGGTATAACTTGATTGGGTTTACCTACCATCTGACAACTATGACAAGACTTACAAAATTCAGACACATCTTTTCTCAACTTAGGCCAGTAAAAGTGACTTAAAATCCTATTATAAGTCTTATTGACACCTAAATGACCTGCCATGGGTGTGTCGTGAGCTAAACTCATGATGTCCCCGCGATACGCTACTGGAACCACTATCTGGTGAACGACCCGCCACACGTCATTAGGGGGTGCATCGGGTGGTCTCCATTTCCGCATAAGGACGCCATCTTGTATGTAGAAGCACTCACCGACTTTGTCCGCTTCTTCTCGGGAAAGGGCCTTCTTGCTTAGTCGGATGATCTCCGGATCTTTAGTTTGCTCGGAGAGGAGCTGCTCACGGCTTAAGGCATCTGTACCCCTGTCTAAAGGCGGATGGGAATCATCACCAGGTACTTCCCAAGACTTGTCAACATGAAGTGGTACTGACGTCTCAGGTACGCTGTCATCAATGGTAGACATGAATGTGTCAGAAAGGTCTATATTTTTGGAGGGATGGTCCTCGTTAAGTGCAGAAGTACTCTCAGCCTCTTTTTGTCTGTTCCTGGCCATCGCCCTGGTAACTGCGCAGGCTGGGTATAAGTCGTCGTCTTCATCATCGGACACGACATCGGACGTGATTTTCTCACAAACAATCGGATCGGCTACAACTTTGCCGCCAGCTAAATCGTTGCCAAGCAACAAGGAAACGCCTTGAACGGGAAGAGTAGGTCGAACACCTACGATTACAGGTCCAGTAATTAAGTCTGACTTCAAATAAATTTTATGAAGGGGAACATCAATGACGCCTTGCTCCACACCCTGTAATAAAACTGACCTACCAGTAAAAGTGTGCCCAGACAAAGGCAATGAACCCTCTAACAATAAAGTCTGGGCAGCACCAGTATCTCTCAAAATCTGAACAGGCAACGCTTCACTAGAAACACTGAGTGAAACAAATTCCTGTGACAAAAAGGGCTTATAATGATCCTCCACAAAATCATCAGAACTGGACTTAGAACCCTGAATCTCAGGAGTGTCAGAACAAATCGAATCTAAGGCTTTCCTATCATTTCTAACAGACGCACAGGCCTGTGACTTAAGTTCTTTTTTCTTCTTAAGCTTCAAACACTCACCAATAACATGACCCTTTTTCTTACAATAATTGCATGTAGGAAGCGACCCCACCCCTGGGGATGCCTCAGAACGCTCGGACCTAGGACCGGTCGTAGAACCACCTTGAGATGGTGACTGGGAACTAATGGACGACTGAGACTCTTGTAAATTTTTCTTTGGAAAATCTGAAGTTTTTGCGCTATCGCTAGATTGAGTTTTTGACACAAAATTTTTCTTATGAGTGAGAGCATACGTATCAGACAAAACAGCAGCTTCTTCAAGAGTTTTAACATTTTTGTCTTCCAAATGAGTTCTTAAATCTTGATGTACACACTCTTTGAACTCTTCTATCAGAATGATCTGACGCAAATTGTCAAATGAATTGGGAATTTTCTTAGATCGAAACCACTGATCAAATAAATCTTCTTTTTCTCGAGCAAATTCAACATATGTTTGATTTTCAAACTTTTTGTACTTTCTAAACTTTTGTCTGTACGCCTCAGGTACTAACTGATATGCTCTCAAAATCGTGTCCTTGACCTTGTCATAGTCTGAACTCTCAGCAATACTGAGCGCCGAGTACACTTCAGCCGCTTTGTCAATAAGTACGCTTTGTAACAAAGTTGGCCAAAAATCACGTGGCCACTTCAGATTGGCCGCGATTTTCTCAAAATGTGGAAAATATTTGTCCACGGACTTTTCTTGAAATTTTGGTACTAATCGGATGTTTTTGGCGGCGTCGAATTCAGACTTGACAAGCGAAGGAACAGGATTTTCCTTAGCGCTTTTCTCTAACTTTAACTTTTCTAACTCAAACTGGAGTTCTTTCTCGTGCATACGTTCCTGTTTCTCTCTTTCTTCCTTTTCTCTTTCAAATTGTCTCATTTTTTCTTCTTTTTCAAATTGTCTTTCTTTTTCTTCTCTTTCAAATTGTCTTTCTTTTTTCTTCTTTTTCAAATTGTAATTGTATTTTCATTTTCTCTAATTCAAACTCAAATTCTGACATTTTGGTTTTGCTTGAAACAGGTTCAACAGGAAAATCGTATGACGAAAAGATTTCCTCAGCTAAAAGCTCTTTAGCCACAATATTTCTAATTTCTTGTTTTCTCATAGAAGATTTTACATCTAATTTCAAGTGAAGACCTAAACCAATCAAATCATCTTTTTTCAGTGATTCGAACTCATCTACAGTCGGCGATTTCAAAAATTCAGTGACCGAAAATACCATGATTGATTTCTGCTGGCAAAAGTTTTGAGAATTTTCCTTTTTTCAAAAAACGAACTTTACGTAAAGTGCAAATATGCAGAGATTTCTATCCCGGACGAGCCCCCAATTCTGTTATGGGTCAGAATACCCCAAAACGCCAGCAAAAATCAGACAAAGACAGAATATAAATTTACAAGTTTAATTACAATGATTACAACTTACAATACAATGTCCGGATCAAAGTGTCCGTGACGGTCCACAAAGTCTATCGAATGTATGGTTTCCGGTAATCACAAACGTTCTCGAAAGATCGGTGTCCAAACGTTGTTAAATGGATTAAAGTCTCAACAAATAAAGTGTCCCAGTATATCAGAATAGATGAATGAATCGTGTCTACGAATGTGTACGAATGCCCCCTCAACACAGTTCATCGGAGGTATTTATACTTCATACCAATGAATTTACCAGAAGCTTCTAGAACAATGACTCATTACACACGATTAACAATAGAGTAAATTCTAGAAATCACAGTCATGTGATGATAATGATGTAACAAAGAACATACTGGAATATTCTCTAATGAAATAAACATGACATAGTAAAATCTAGAAAGAATTATTATGAAATCATTAAATAACATGATTAAGTACATGTGTACCTACACATAAAGTAAAACTAAAATAATACATGACCCACAACACCATCCCTGATGTAGGTCGAATGAGTATTTACGATAGGTGTTAAAAAGTAATCAATATATATGTTCTGACTGATACGTTCACGAACTTTGATGTTTGCGATCCGTACTTCCACTCATTCGATCCAATCTAATTGATTTGTGTCGGCGATGCCAAGACAAACCCTTAGAAATCTGATAGATTTTATCTAATGTTTCAATAATTTGAATCATTTTAGTCTCACCTTGGCTAGTAAGATACTGACTAAAATTAGACAATGTCATCCAAAGTTATGACTATGTTATTACGTTTGTCTCTTTCCAAGCATATTGCTTATCTGATTAGTAAGGGTTATCAATTAACTCGTTGTTTTATCACTTTAGCGAACGAAGAATTTTCTTCATTTCAGCATGGTATATGTCGTTTCGATCGAAACGCTAAGATAAAATGACTGGAAATCTAGAGCTATGAATGGAATAGCTAGGAAAATTCAACAGTTCAGGATGCACGGCAACATGTTTTTAATCTAACGAGCAACAAACTCTCCGATGGCTCATCGCTACTCCATTAAACAAGAAGGCACAAAATCTTTTGATAAAAAATTTTGATGAATTTGATCGAAAAATGCAATGCAAATACATGTTTTCCAATGCCGAAAACAAACCGCATATACATTTCGCATGAAAAGTGTATTTCAACCAAATGAAACAAATCATGCACTACAAAGCTATATCATTAAAACAAAACTTGAACTTTCTTCGATCGGAGTACAAAAGTTCACTGACAATATTCAGAAAACGAGAGACAATAAGATCACTTCTAAATAGTGATGATATCATTAACCATCATCAGATGTCATTAGCTGTCAAAAATAACATGTGTGTTCTAATGAAAAAGTCAGATTATATCAGAGAAGGTGAACGTCAATTGAACTCTATATACTACGAAAAGTTACATGAATTTGATATAGAGCAAAGTCATTCTAAAATCTCAGATATTATTGAGAATATGAATCATAAGGGTACCTCTGACAAAACCACTTATGAATTCTTAAGTGATACAAAAACTATTTCTAGGGTCGGCAGGTTATATCTGCTCCCTAGTGTCCATAAACTTGGAAATCAGGTATTTAAATCTGTAATTACAAATGGATTTTGTAAACAAAAAGTTTCTCCGCGAGGAAGACCAATACTTTCCCAGAATGGATCGCCTACAGAACGTATCAGTCAGTATGTTGATAACTTTTTAATACCTATCGTAAATACTCATTCGACCTACATCAGGGATAGCTCTGACTTCATATTGAAGATGGAAGGAATAATACTTCCTACAGAGTGTCTGCTGGTCAGTTACGATGTTATCGATGCAATTCGATGAATTGATAACAGTTGTAAAAGATACATACTCTCAATTTGATAAAAATGTTAATCAAATTACCGCACCGCCAGTCAATGATCTGGCAATTTTGCTTAGATAAGCACTTAAAAACAATGTTTTTAAGTTGAATTGAAAGATATATAAACAAATAATAGGATGTGCAATGGGATCAAGATGCAGTCCGTCTGTATGTGATGTACGGATGTACGCAATCACAACAGAAATAATCAAGTCATTTACTCATAGATGCAACATTATACAGAGATGATGGATTTATAATCTATCATGGAAGTGAGCGTGAAATTCACGAACTGTTCACCTTAGCTAATAGCTACAGAGATGATGGATTTATAATCTAGCTATCATGGAACTGAACGTGAAATTCACGAACTGTCACCTTAGCTAAAAGCTACAGAGACGATGGATTTATAATCTAGCTACTGTATCATGGAACTGAGCGTGAAATTCACGAACTGTTTACATTAGCTAACACATGTAGCTACCATCCCCTTTTGAAATTTACATATGAAATAGCATATGAGCAAATGAACTTTCTTGACACTACAATGTTCAAATGGGCAAGATTCAATGACACTAAAATTTTAGACGTCAAAACATACATTAACCCAACAAATACATTCCAATATTTGGATCGCAATAGCGCACATCACCACTCTGTATTCATAGGCCTAATTAAGGGAGAAACAATAAGGTATTTGCGCAACACTAACGATAAAGGTATTCTTACCGCTATGCTCAATGACTTTAAGTCAAATTTAACCAAAAGGGGCTATGACTCTCATGAAATTGAAAAATCAGTTAGCAATGCTAAGTAGTGACCGTGTGGTTGCCCTGAAAATTTCAGATAAAAAACCCAAAATATTTCTTTGGTTTTTTATAACTGCATATAACCCTTGCATAAAAACATCAAAAGAAAATTGATGGGAAGAGTCAGGTAAATAAGAGGGAATTTCACAGGTCAAATTTGTGTAGGGTACATGCGAGCCTATAAATATTTTTGTGTCGGGTGCTCTGATTGGACAATATTTATAACTTTAGTATTGTTAGAATTGCCAGTGTCTATACTTTATATAATTATAAAGAAAAATTCTGAAAACTAATTTGTTTAGATCTAGTAGTCTAATAAAGTATGCTATTTTAGTGGGGAAAAAAAGGTCTCATTTTGTGCTGATTTTAGGGTGACCTTGAAGTATGCTTCCTTACTTCCTGTAGGAATGTACAATTCTTCCTGTTCACACATGTTTTAGACACACTAGGTTTGTTGGTCATTTTGATATATGTATTGTAAATCTTCAAATTGTATTTTTGTAATAACACAAGATTTCGTTAACATTGAGGTCTATAGGAAAATGGCCAAAAATGAGTTGCCTGTCTCTCCCCTGTATTTCAACCGAAAGTGAAAGTACGTAAACTCTACTTTCATTTCTGTGTCGTCTGCTTGCAGCATGTCAAGAGAAAAGTTCTGGGGAAGAGTTAAAAAGAGTTTGGAGAAGAATAGTGTAGAGGGGGGAGGTAGAGATGGCTGTATAGTGTGGTCCGGCTCGAAAGACCGACATGGCTATGGTCGGAAAAGGCTGACCTGGCCTGATGGTTCTGTAACTGAGATAGGTGTTCACAGGCTCTCTTATATGATGTCTAAGAACTTAATAAGGGGTGAATTACCTATTAAGGATGATTTAGAACAGCCACTTGATGTAAGCCATCTCTGTCATAACAAGTTATGCATGAAAATAACTCACCTGCACTTTGAGGGAAGGGAGACCAATCATGAGAGGAATCGCTGTAGAAATCTGGGTTTTTGCACTGGAAAACACGAACCGCACTGCTTATTTCCCTCGAATAATGAATAAGTCACTTTCTTAAGTATGTTTACTTTGTTCGTAACACACAAAGTCCCATTAATAGTTTCCACGGTATCGCATAAATTTACTGCAGTAACTGAGATTTCCTATAATGAACTTCATCTCTGTGTTTACGATGTAAATCATACAATTTAGTTCTAGTTTTAAGTCGTTTTACTTTTCGCACAGTAGATTTTGAATAAAGTTTCCCTTTGTCATAACACTGTTGCTCCTTTTTCAGAGACGAAGCTACACGACTGCCTTTCGGAACACTACAGCCTTCGGTCTCCATTAACCGGGTGAGAGATTCTCCTGGACCATAATTTCTACTGTGAACTGCGCTATGAGACCGTCCTGCAAAGTTCCTTGGGTAAGTAACATTTGTCGGTAGAGAACAACGCAATGTTCGGTTCACACTCTCGACTTTCTGTGAATTCGAATTTAGTTTAGTTTTCTCGAAACGCGGTAAGCTAAGTCGGTATGCTAAACATTTCTCAAGAAGGTTATAGTTTTTCGTACAAGCTTCAATTTTGAAGTCTGATGGTAAGAATGGACTCTTTCTTACCCAATTTTCTGTTTCTGTACCCTTACAAACAAGTGAGTGAAGTTCACACAAGCTGTGGTCACCATAGTAGCACATTATGATAGTCTCGGTCAATAACGACAAGTCTCGCTGTGTTAAAGTCGATACTCCATCACACTGTTTTGTCTTGATATTCAATTGTTCACACTCAGATTGACATCTTTTACTTAGATCAAGAGCAAATGTTCCAAGATGTATCTCCCTTTCAGCCTTTGTTTTTCCAGGCATCAATGTTAAAAATTCTGTATTGCTTTTGATGTATTTCCTATGATTATCACACAGATGTCTGGAGTCAAGTTGATGTTCAGGCTTTGTTGCTGTCACCCCTTTCTCATAAAGTTCTTGAGCAGCTTTGAATGCCTTAGTGTCAGCATCTGTTGTTATGTGATGAACTTCCAGGCCAGATGAATGTAAATCAGTCAAGCACCTTGCAGCCCACTCTTTCTCATTACCAATACTGGTTTCCATAGTGTCTGTGGAACTGCACTCACCAGATTTGATATCACATGGAGGGTCACTTGCAGTATGCATTCCATGCTTAGAACATAGTTTATTTACATTCTCCATTGCAATTATCTCCCTTTTATTTGTCACATTTTCTACCACAACATAGTTACACTGTGTTCCGGGCTGAAATGGTGTTCGACCGACACCCGATGATAATTTGTTGTTTTAAACTCCATCACATTCAATGTCGATAACATTTTCAGCATCCCCTCTCAATCTGTTTACTTTTTTCAGCTGTTCCCTCCTTCCATGCATATCAAGGACATTTGCAGCCTCAATATCATCACATACTTGGTTAGCACATTCCTGCATAGCTGATCTGCTTGGTGGTGGTACATGTACGGACATTAGGAGCCTTCGTAAAGATGTCGGTCCAATCGGTGTTTGCGTCAGTCCAACTTGGAGAGACCGGTTCATACAAGCAGCTTTCCTCCCTGGTTTTCCATCTTCAATCTCCATGAACAGTTTGTATTTATTAGATCTATATGTACATTTCTCACAAATCATGACTTCTATGACTCCAAGACCCCACTGTTCCTCTGCCTGTGGGTCCCAGTGTATAAATCCATCACACTTAGGAAATTTCTGCATATGCTCCCTGCTGCAAATATTCCACATATAGGCATTCTTATAGATGTTCACCACTCTATTTGTCTTGCTTTCTTCACTGAAATGTAGTTAGAAAATAAATAATTAACATGCATGAGAAGAATTTATAACCCCCCCCCCTTTTCAAATTCTTATGATTTGTACTTATGTATATTATTTGCATATTTACTGCATCTTACAGCTTAATGAGCATCTTAAATGAGTATATATGTATTAAATAGAGAATAAGCATTGATAAAACATCCAATAGAAGTAAAAATATTTCTTCTAGTACATAAAAGATGTAAATTTTCCTTTAAAAAATGGTAATTTTGGTAAAAAATTAAGTAATTTTTGCAATTTTTTTTTCAGTTTTATGCATAAAATCATATTTTTTTTCACTGAAATAATGAATTTAGGATGTAATCAAGTAATTATTACAGTAATACCTGTATTTGTAATTGTTATTGACAAGTGAATCATCTTGCAGGGTAGGATCCGTCTTAGGCCGCAGAAGTCTCGGGATGCTGGTATCCGGATCCGCAAGTGCCTGGTCCAACTTCCTTGGTGCTGTAAATGGTTTGTTGATGATACTGTCAACTTCAGTGGATGTCAGCCTCTGAAATGGAAGAACTTCATTAACTTTATGTTCAGATCTGTGAGCAGGATAAAAGGCATGGCCCCTCTTAAATCTTCCTCCATGTCTCCTAATTCTACCCATATTGTTATATATAATCCAAATTTATGTTCTATGCTATCAAATATTGTAACAAAATCTTTGTTTATCAAATGAATAAGTAAATCAAAGTAGTCAAAATCAAAAGCAGTGTGGTTTCTGTGGCTGATAAGGCTCAAGTGAATGTACATATGTTAAGACAGGAAATTAGTGCCTGAGCATGGTGGGGAGTTTCTCACCTCATAAAGCCATAAAATTTACCTAGTATGGACACCTGTACAAGACACATAACTTGATTCGATTGTAAAGATGATGTATTAGTGTGATTTATGGTGTTTAGTAGTGACAGTTTCAAGAATTTTACATTTAATATCTGAAATATTGCAAATTTTCAATTCCAAAAGGGGCAGATAACACTATTTTTTATTGAATTATATAACATGTGTGTATTATTTTGCAATTATGTGTCATCAAAATTATGCTTATGTTATTCACCTTTCATCACAACATATTAGTTATACATGTAATGCAGAAAAATAAGAAGTAAAAGACCTTAAGATCATAGTACTGCTGTGTGTAAATTTCCAAACAATTCGATGATTTCGGACAATTCATGTACCCTTAGAAATTTGACAATAACTTGTAAATTATTCAATGTAGACTCATGAAACTTGGTATGGAGGATATCAAAACTTCAAACATTTGATTGATCATGGTATTTTTGGGATTTGATGGGTATGGTGATAATATAGGGAAGAGTCAGGTAAATAAGAGGGAATTTCACAGGTCAAATTTGTGTAGGGTACATGCGAGCCTATAAATATTTTTGTGTCGGGTGCTCTGATTGGACAATATTTATAACTTTGGTATTGTTAGAATTGCCAGTGTCTATACTTTATATAATTATAAAGAAAAATTCTGAAAACTAATTTGTTTAGATCTAGTAGTCTAATAAAGTATGCTATTTTAGTGGGGAAAAAAGGTCTCATTTTGTGCTGATTTTAGGGTGACCTTGAAGTATGCTTCCTTACTTCCTGTAGGAATGTACAATTCTTCCTGTTCACACATGTTTTAGACACACTAGGTTTGTTGGTCATTTTGATATATGTATTGTAAATCTTCAAATTGTATTTTTGTAATAACACAAGATTTCGTTAACATTGAGGTCTATGGGAAAATGGCCAAAAATGAGTTGCCTGTCTCTCCCCTGTAGAAATATTGGCACATACTTATGAGAGATGCAGAATGTAGACAAATATTTCTGGAAATGCCTGTTGTAGCATAGTGCAAACTCAAAAACATATCAGCAAACATTAAGTGAATTATATAATTCATTGGATAAAATGCATAGGACTCCTGACGATGACGGATTTGTAGTATAAATAATATATACTTATAGAAAAAGTTATACTGTGAATAACAAATATCGAATAACCTCGTATCACACCGCCGAAACACTTTATTAGTATAGGGTCCCAGTGAACGAAGGTGCGCAACAGGTGGAAGCCACTCTTTAAAATCACTAAGGTATCTAAAATAGGACAAAAGGGCGGAGGTTGAAAACATCGGCTTTTAGAAGCATATAAATGGGGTATAATGACTTATATAAAACGTTACCTTTACTAATATCCATTTTCAAATTTATTTGCATTAGTCCATTGTAAGGAATACAGGGTGGAGCTTAGCGAGATTTCCCATGGGTTAAACACTTTGGTCTCAATAATTTCTAACATTATACAGAAGAGGTCGATTAAAAAAGATTAAGTTTTATTCTATCAATATATGGTTACAAAATTAGGGAATAACAACGAAAATCTATTCGAATTTATTTCGATTTATTTTTCTTGATAATTTTAAGTTATGGTCAGTTTTTAATAAAGATGCAGTAAATTATCATCGGAATTCGTTTTTAATTCTCTAAATATATGTCCATGATAGGCAATAATTGATGATAGGAAAACTTGTAAGATATATTTCTCTCTCGTCTCTCTCTCTCTCCGATACAAAACGGAGAGGGGGAGAAAATTTTGGAGGGGGTGGTAACCACTGCAAACCACTTCCTATATTCGAGAGTTAGATCAATAGTTCCATTTATGGATAAAGAATTTATCAAAAATATTTACCCTAATAGTTGTCGGCAAATGTGATCATATGATTACTCCTTCTGAAGTCTACAGGTGATCGCAATACATGCGCATGTTTAGAAATGACGCACACTTTATAATAAAGTATTGCTCAATGAATAAAAACTATGTTTGAGATATTGATCATTTTATTCTTGAAACGATAATTACATGCGTATTCACATGTGCTCCTGGGTACGATCACTTTGTAGTGTACAGCATCTGACGTCATTTACTGAGACACATGAAGAATACAGTCGAGCCCGAAAATTCATTGGGTAAATGGAAAAAAAACGTCGATTTTCTCCAAAACCAGGATTTTTTCTGTGGTTACAGCATAAAGATGTTTATTTTTAAAGAGTCAATGCCATATACTATTTCTTTTTCCCAGATGTGCTAATAGCACTTTAATTTCTTCATCGCTTTACATTGAAATTAAAAAGAAATTTAATCCATATGTTTAATCCATCATCGCTGAAAATATTTCAGAAGAGGTGCATTTAGAAGGCTTCCTCTGACGTTGATAGCTTGAGATGTTTTTGTTTATTTAGTAAATGTATATAAACATAACACTATCTGTATAGTAAGACGTTATCTGATTAAAGGTGACAATATCGGACTTCATAATAAGGTTAGTGTTGCTTTCAACGAAACAGAAAAGAAAATCTGATTTATTTCTAATTGTAAATCTATATGACTCTTATACTCTAAATGTTCCAACAACAATACAAACATGCAGTTTTTGTTTAATATACATATATCACATAAGTGCAAAAGAGGTTAAATCAGTCAATGTCGGATCCACCCTATGAAGGACAAATGCGCGAAAAACAAAGTAAAATCACAAAATATATATATGTGTAGTATGGAGGTCGACACAAATCTAGAGCATGACGCCATATTTTTCAAATTTATTAACGTTTGGTTTTAGAGCATTGTTATCGGAGTGGACCCGTTTCATTTAGTGCAAAAAGGTTCTTTTTAAATCTAAAACTGAATTATTTGAACTGCAATAGGAACCTAACCTTTTACAATTACAATCACAGAAATATTTCATGTACCAGTGTTTCGATTTCTTTTCTTCAATCAGAAAGTAATATTTCCATTTCATGATTAAAAAAATATTATAGACAAAACTAGGCTACAAAGTAGTTATCATATTTCATAAATTTGATAAATCACATGGTGCATATCAACTTTCAGGAAGAATGGATCTTTCAACTATATTGAGTTATTTATTTGGAACGGAGGAATATGTTGCTATGAGAAGTCCTACTGAGGGAGACTTTCCTGAACCATATTTGTGAACAAAAAGTACATTATATTTGTAGTGGTAGTCTCGGGGAGGGTGTGGCATATCCAAGGTCTGATGATGACGTGATGATTTGTCCTACCGATCTACGTGTGGTGACTACATACAGAGAGGCTACTGAAGCTCATGATGGTCTGATGGTACCCTCTGAGTTCTCTCCTGGATATTGTCTGCTCCGAGACGTGAGGGGATCATATCTTTATTATGTTGTACATTTCATTCATGAAATACCGTTTCTTTCCTCGTCATTATGGAAGCATCAATATGTAAGAGAAGGACAATATATTCACGAGCCTTGTCATTCAGGAGCTATTGGTTCTCAGGAGTAAGACTTGTAAGTTCTCTCCTGGATATTGTCGCCTTCTAGACGTGAGGGGATCATATTCTGATCATGTTGTACATATCATACATGAAATGCCGTTTGTTTCCTCGTCATTATGGAAACAATATTATGTAATAGAATGTTCTCAGGAGTACGATTTTGCTTTTTGTATTCCCTGCTACAATTGGCCTGACATAGCCAATGGCTGGGTAATAAGAGACCGCTCTTATGATTGGCCAACTAATGAAATGATACATAATATCGTTAGTAATGGTTGTCATGTGGTACCTATTGGTGATCCGGACTCTCCTTATTATGAACATGAATGGAGAATATCATTTTCTGTAGCAGAAAGGACTCTGATGCATTCATTCAACCATACAGAGTTTCTAGTATATAACCTTCTCAGATTAACTTTGAAAAGAGTGATAGAAAAAGGAATTCCTAATGTGTTCTGTTCATACTTCATGAAAACAACATTATTTTATGTTGCTGAGAAAACCTCCGCACAATTTTGGCAGCTGCATAGTTTAGAAGTATGTTTCAAAACCTGCCTCTCTGTACTGTATGATTATGTTGATAATGTATATTGCCCAAACTATTTCTTACCAGAATACAATATGATCAAAAGGAAAATCAACCGTACAAACCGTCATCAAATATTAGACGCTTTGAGAGTGCTCCTTACTAAAGGTATTGTTGATATAATAATTTTAAGTGAAGAATCGCATTACCTGAGTACAGGATTGTCTCCTACAATAATGGAATGGAAGCTTGATAAAGAGTTTATGTTCGTCCGTCATCTTTGTGATGCTTTTGGTGTTATTGAAGATTTCTTTCTATCCTTACCGCATGACAATATACAATATTGTTCGTTTCATCTAGATAAATTTTGGCTTTTGTTAAACTGTAATCCGACTTTGATACATTCCAAATTGATAAATATACTTTGGAATAGAGGAATAAACTCATATTGCCTCAAGTTGATGGATCTCCTCTTTGTCTCGTCGAAAAGGAATAAACATAATTATCGTTTGAATAAATCTCTAAAACCTCTCCTCAGAATAGGCTACAAGGCAGATGTAACAACAGGGAAACTCACGATGGCTACATACATGTATGTGGTCGGTAAAACAGGCTCTGCTTTATATGTAATACGAAAACTGTTATCAGAGTATCCACCGTATGCCATTGATGTCCATAGTAATGTGATTAAAATGCAAGCATACAGAGATGCCATATGTGGTAGGGGACTTACCATGAACTACAAGATGCGACATGCTAATGCACCACTATATGGTCTACACAAGGACTGTCCTAATTCTTTCCCTTCACCTTTGATGATATTGCTTTATGTAGTCTATGATGCTCAGTTCGACAGTCTAACATATTCATACTTACTGGAATGCCTTTGTCATGCTCAACAACAGAATCAGTTATTGTTAATGAAATCATTAAGGTGTCTCGTAAATCACATGGATGATCTGGAGGATGACGATGACATCGTTTATACTAGAATGTGTGTGGCTATCATCAAGTGTGTACAGGGTGACAATCAGTCAGCATGTAGATGGCTCGGGTCAGCTTACGTTGTAGCACATACACTACCTCCGCCATACAATAAGGAAGTCTCACTTTCTGCTGTGACATATATTGCTCGTTTGTTAAATAAGACATTTCAGTCGGCAACATGAATTTCACATGATATGACATATGTGTGCTTTGGAACTATTATTGAAAAACACAGGAAAAAATAAATTATATCATTGTTTCGTTTCATTTTTCAATCATATAATTTCAGAAGAAAACTAGGTCTACACAACTACATGATTGCGATGTTACTTCTTCTTTCTATTTTGTAGGTATCGCAAAGTTTTTTTTTTCATTTGGGAGAGGAGGCCATCGGTTCTAGTCTCAGGTGGAGATATGTTTTTTGTCACGTACTAGTGACCGGGGACTGGGAAACAACCTTCACTTGGAAAGATCAAGAACATGCATAAATATTTTATTATATTTATTACAATAAACTAAATCTAAATGGCTAAATAATGGCTAAATAATACAAATCAAACCTTCATCCGATCTTAATCCTTTCACACTATATCTTACACACAGTTTATGTCCGCACTGTAGATTAATTCCCTGTTGAGTATTAATGTCCAATTATCGTCCTAGGATCGTTAGTTCATGATTCGCTTTATTATCTCGGCACGCGCGTTTCTTTGATAAGACGTCGTCTACCGGTGTTAATTGACCAACGGCTACTCTATAGACATCCAGGTATATAGCATCAGGCATCAAACATCAAGCATCAAGGCCCAGCTTCAGTAACAAATGCACACAGCATTCATTCATTTACAGACACACAGTCTGACCAACAAATAAGAAACACACAGTTTCTTTCAGCATTCAGCACACAGCTTACAATCGGCACACAGTCCAACTCTCAAAACTGATTCTACGTCCTTTCTCGTCTAAAGCTTTTCGTAGAATGATTCTCTCTTTCATTGTCTTACAAATTTCTCTCATTCTATCACACGGTAATTGTACATATGTCTAATATCAATATATTCTAGACCACCAAAATACATGAGAAAATATCAAATTTTCTTTGTTCATTTAACACACTAAAATTCTTGTATCTCAACCTCACACTAAGTAAATAGATATTTCTCTGATATAACAGATAAAAGTTGCTCTCCCGCTTATATTTATGATCATAGACAGACTTCTTGACTAAACAGAAAGTAGTATAAAACTTTCAACTCTAATTATGACTTAAGTATGAACACATTAACTCTTCACCTAAAGTTAAGATAACCTCTATATCTTGACACTTTTCTCCTTTTCAAAAAATCCCTAGATCCTTTTGGACAACATAAAAAAGAGCTGGAGAAGACACGTAGTATATTCTCTGCATATCTACCAGTCAGCCAGTATATGTGTCTGTCCGCCTGCCACTTTTAAGTTTTCCGGATATTTTTCAATGTATTGATATATTTCATAAGATACAATTTGAGACACGGATTGTTCTCGGTTACAGAGCAATTCGCTTTTTGAAGGAATTATGTCATTGATGACTTTCAAAATCATTTTCCTGAACTTTCTTTGCAACAGTAGACGGAATCTGATAACATAATTTCGTCTTTAATAGTAACATGGGACGTTCGAGTTTAGTTATGAACTTATAATTGACCTAATTTTGGAGGAGTATACCCCCTTTATGACTTCCGGACTTATTTTCTGAAACGGATAGAAACATCGAGTGAAATTTGATACACAGCTTGGTATCGAATACTAGTAGTTACTAGTACAGAGCAACCTCGAGTTTTTGTTCATGGCTGACCTACATTTGGAGAAGTAATTCCCCTTTATAAACTTGCAAAGTTTAGTGTTCCAGATTTTTTTGTATGTTATTGGAGATATTGGAATAATTTTTGGTATGTTAATCAGTGTGATACAGATCAAGTATGAGTTTTATTTCAGTTGACCTATTTTTACAAGAGTTATGGAACTTCCACTTTGCACTCAGTAAATTTCATGATATTTTCAATTTGCCGAATTTTCTTTTGGTGTTATTGCTTATATTGAAATAAATCTGGTATGTGAGTGACTCTTGCTGTTTAACAGCGCAAGGAACAGACGGATTCCTCCTTACGTGTAAATGCTTTTTTTTCCTTTTGCAATCATAGAATCTTTCAACTACCGAAAAAATTTTGATTGATTTATGCATTTTCATCTTTTTTTTTGCATCCGCTTTACAGAATTTTCCAAATCTTAAAAGGAAATAAGTACTGGAGGTCCCTTACATCACTGATGAATTTAATATTCGAAACACGTGTCTGGTGCAGGTAAAATTGGTTTGGAATTTTCTTCATAAAGGTATAGAGTTGGAACACTTCTGTATTAATACAACAACTGTATTTTGTGTCCCATCCAAAACAAAGGAGGGGATCTCCAACAACACCAGGTTGCAGCACCCACAGCAAAACCCCAAAACACTCAATGCAAAAACACAAAGCAGACAAGCACACTAAGAGACGCATAAGGGACAAGGAACGTCAACGCACAACACAGAAACATCAAACACAAAGGACTAAAACCAACGAGACCAATTGGCAACCGGTGCCGACTTAGGACGGCCTTTTCGCTTTCACAAACTAGTAAAGACTTTCTGGAAATTTTACAAAAATTATTGTCAACTTCTTCTGAAATTTGGACCAATACAGGCAACAGAGTATATTACTTTGGGCATTTCACAACCTGCATTCTATGGTGACATTATTAACAAGATAAGAAGGGTCAAAGATAGACAACATCCCTATCGAAAATGCGTCAGAATATTCAAACGCCTTTTATACCGTGGATATGATCCTAATGTCATCAGACGGACACTAGGCTTGGTCATTGACCAATCTACAGTCTTGTACAAGCGCATTCTTAAAACTTTCACTCTGACTGACTGTGACGACGGGACTCCATGACGGGCCCTGTCCAAACCTCTTTAGAGAAGACAGGGCCCGACCACCTGTCCTCTCTGAATGTCGGTCGGACTCCTCGGATGATAACATACAAGAGCTCGCGGCGGCAGAGCATGGATTGTATTACGTACGCCCTCTTTTTATATTCATTTACATGTTCATCTGTGTTGCTTGGGCCCCTGCGTTTTGCGGTCTTGTTTGTGTGTGGTCATCTGACAGTGAGGAGGTTGTTTTACACCACAACTGTACGTTCTTCGAGACCTCTGGGTAATCGGAGAAGTGGGAGGGTTGTGCGCACGTAATCCAGGATAACCACACCTTCTGCTACTTCCTTGGCAGATGGTCGTCTTAAGTCGGCACCGATTGCCCATTGGTCTCGTTGGTTTATATGTAGTCCTTTTGTTTGATGTTTCTGTGTTGTGTGTTGACGTTCCTTGTCCCTTATGCGTCTTTTTCTGTGCTTGTCGGCTTTGTGTTTTTGCATTGAGTGCTTTGGGGTTTTGCTGTGGGTGCTGCAACCTGGTGTTGTTGGAGATCCCCTTCTTTGTTGCCTTCAGTGCTTTCAAAGCCTTGATTATTTTCTTTGGAACCTTTGATATAGAATTAAATTGACCTGGAATGCACTACCATTACTATCACATTTTCACAGAATTAACGTAACAGGTATTGAAATTTCCACAGTTCTATTGTCTTAGATGAACTATATATAAGTTTTTTTTAAATGCATATCTTCTTAATGACATATCAATAACGCTAATGAGTTACAAATGTATTTAGTTAATGTAAGACAATAGAACTGTGGAAATATTCAATTTCTTTAGACGGTAATTCATGAAATAGCTTGGGACTTTTTAAGGGTTTATCTATAATACACATGTTTATGAAGGTTGAACTCTATGTATAGCAAGACGAATACCGATTAAATGTAAAAATATCGGCTACATAATCAGGTTAGTGTTTTTTTATAAACGAAACCATCGAAGTAGAAATCATATATTTTTAAAAAGTAATTGTGAATTTATATGGCATTTATGCTGCATCTGTCCCAATGGCATTAAATAACGAAATAGACATGCATTATATATGTACATAGAAAGCTCAGAAGGGATAAAAACAACCACTGGAATATTTGTATATTGCAGTCGACCCGCGGTACAATGTTTTCCAAATGTGTTTAGAGCATTGCAATCGGGGTGGGTGGCATTTAGTACAAAAGTCTAATTCATTGGAGAGGGCTATTCTTTTACTGATAGCTAGTACCATTACTATCGCAAAGGATTACATCGTTTCATTTCTCATATCCAAAAGTAATAGTTTCCATCTCGTGCAAAAATATTGAATACAAAACTAGTATAATATAGGCTAGAAAGTATAGCTATATAGTTATCATATTTCAAATTTCAGAAAGAATGGATATTTCAACTAGATTGAGTTTTTTATTTGGAACGGAGGATTATGTCGATATGAGGAGACAACTCGTCTTTATGAGAGAGGCGATGTGGAACCAACTAAGTCGAAAAGTAATTGTCCTTTTGAGTGGTAATCTAGGTGAGGGTGTCGTCTATCCAGAGTCTGATGATGACGTGATGTTTTCTGATATGAACTATGTGTAGTGAAATCGTATAGAGAGGCTAGTCAACTTGGTGATCAGTGGCGGATCTAGGATTTCAGAAAAGGGGGGCCCAAAGTTTCAGCTCGAAGAAAATTGTTCAAAGAAAAACTGACAAGCAAAAAAAAAAAAAAAAAAAAAAAGGTCGAAGATGAAAAAAAAAAAAAATAGACCTCCAAGACTGGTGATTTTAATTAATAAGTTGGGGGGGGTCATTCCAACTGCATGTTGCATTTAGAAGATAGAGTTTCTTGATACGTTTACTTAAGTTTATAGGTATACCGGCGAGCGTAGCGAGCAGGAAAATTTTAAGATTTGAAGTTTTCTTTTTTTTTGTTTTGGTTCCTGACAGTCATCCATACATGTATATATACATACATGTATATATATTATTCTAAATTGGCGAGCGGAGCGAGCCGGGAAATTTTTGGAATAGATGGTTACATTTTGTCATAAGATTACAATATCTCTCTCATTTTCCATCCTCTATTTTTGTTTGACCAATTGGGGAAGGTTGGGAAGATTAGGGCATTGCAACCCCACTATCCACCTGTCTAAACTGGTTAGATCGGCCCATGAAAATGAAGCATTTGGTAATTATTCAAGTGTTAATTTAATTTTGAATTTTGTATATGTTTATGACATATGAATCCGTTCAAACACGATGACATAGAAAGTTCAAGACAAAGTGAAGACGAAAAAATAGACAGCTAATGAAAAATTAAGTGTGGCGAGCGAAGCGAGCCGAAAATTTTCCCAAAAGTAAAGAGATTAAGCATAAAAAGAGCATTCTGAATCAATAACTTTGGGTGAAAAAGGGGGGGGCCCGGGCCCCCTGGGCCCACCTCTAAATCCGCCACTGGTGATCTCCTGATGGTACCTTCTGAGTTCTCCCCTGGATAATGTCGTCTTCTGGACGTGAAGGGGTCATTTTCTGATCATAAACATATACATGAAATGCCGTTTGTTTCCTCGTCATTATGGAAACAACAGTTTGTAAGAGAAGAACATATTCATGGGCCTTGTAATTCAGGAGCTATTGGTTCTCAGGAATACGACTTTGCTTTTTGTATTCCCTGCTACAATTGGCCCGACGTAGCCAATAATTGGGTAATAAGAGAACGTTCTTATGATTGGCCAACTAGTGAAATTGTACAGAATATCGTCAGTAACGGTTGTCATGTGGTACCTATTAGTGTTCCGGACTCTCCCTGTTATGAACATGAATGGAGAATATCATTTTCTTAAGCAGAAAGGACTCTGATGCATTCATTCAACCATACACAGTTTCTAGTGTATAGCCTTCTCAGATTAACTTTGAAAAGAGTGATAGAGAAACAGATTCCTGATGTTTTCTGTTCATACTTCATGAAAACAACATTATTTTATTCTGCTGAGAAGATCTCCACACAATTTTGGCAACTGCATAATTTAGAAGCATGTTTCAAAACCTGCCTCTCTGTATTGTATAATTATGTTGATAATTCATATTGCCCAAACTATTTCATACCAGAGTACAATATGTTCAGACGGAAAATCAACGATATAAATCGTCCTAAAATATAAGACGATTTGAGAGTGCTCCATACTACAGGTATTGTTGATATAATACATTAAAGTGGAGAATCAAGGTGTCTTAGTGCAAAATTGTCGCCAAAAAATATGGAATGGAAACTTGATAGAGAATTTATGTTTTCCTACCATCTTCCCGGTGCTTCTAAAAGTATCGAAAAATTCTTTCGATCCTTACTTCATAACAATAAACAATATTGTTCATTTCATCTATATAAATTTCTGCTTTTGTTAAACTGTAAACCAACGCTGATACATTCGAAATTGAACGATGTAAATTTATTTTGGTCAATTAAGAATTCAGGGGATGTGATTGACAAAATGAAATCTGGAAATTTCCAAGCCAATACGATTTCATACGACTTCTCTAATATGTACACCGCACTTCCTCATGACAGAATTAATGATCGATTATCTAATCTCGTTAAATGGTGTTTTGATCGAGAGCGAAAACTTACATTTGTACATCTGAATCGAATAGTTTCTTTTCCTCGACAGACTACAAATCATACAAATCTTGGAAATGTACTGACCTGTGTAATGCCTTGCCCTTCCTCTTGAACAATATTTATGTTAGAATTGGTGAGGATCTATACAAGCAGGTTGTAGGAATTCCTATGGGTACTAACTGTGCGCCTCTTGTTGCAGGTTTATTTTATACACTTATGAAAAAGAATTTATCCAAAATCTTCAAAAGCAAAGAAAATTTGATGATCTGAAATGTTTCAATAATACTTCTAGGTATCTGGATGATATTCTAACCATTGGCAATCCTGCCTTTGAATTATATAAGAATAAAATTTATCCACAAGAATTAACACTTAACAAGGCAAACCTTTCAAATAAAGAAACACCGTTTTTGGACCTAAATATCAAAATTGTAAACGGAAAGATTCATACAAGTGCATATGACAAAAGGGATGATTTTGGATTCAACATAGTAAATTTCCCCTGGCTTGACGGTGATGTTCCAAGATTACCGTCATACGGCATTTACATATCACAACTGATCCGGTACGCTGGAACATGTACTGATATTTTGGATTTTCACAGTAGAAATTTACAAATTACCAAAAAACTTTTAGGTCAAGGTTTCCGCTTTCATAAACTAGTTAAGACTTTCTGGAAATTTTACAAAAATTACAGTCAACTTCTTTTAAAATTCGGATCTATAAATGCAACAGAGTACATTACTATGGGTATTATACAACCTGTCTTTTATGGTGATATGATAAACAAAATAAAAAGGATCAAAGGTAGACAGCAAAACCATCGAAAATGCGTCAGACTCATCAAACGCCTTTTATACCGTGGATATGATCCTAATGTCACCAGACGGACACTAGGCTTGGTACTTGACCTATCTACAGTCTTGCACAAGCACATCCTTGAGACTTTCACTATGACTGACTGTGACGACGGGACTACATGACGGGCCCTGCCCTAACCTCTTTAGAGAAGACAGGGCCCCGACCACCTGTCCTCTCTGAATGTCAGTCGGACTCCTCGGGTAATTACATACATGAGCTCGCTACAGTCGGCAGAGCACGGATTGTATTACACATGCCCTTTTTTTATATCCATTTACATATTCATCTGTGTCTCTGGGGCCTCTACGTTTCCCGGTCTTGTTTGTGTGATGTCATCTTACAGTGAGGAGGTTGTTTTACTTCACAATTGTACGTTCTTCGAGACCTCTGGGTAATTGGATTAGTGAGAGGGTTGTCCGCACGTAATCCAGGATAACCACACCATTTGCTACTTACGTGACAAATGGCAGTCCAAAGTCGGCACCGGTTGCCCATCGTTGGTTTATGTGTAGTCTTTTGTGTTTGATGTTTACATGTCGTGTGTCGCTTTTCCGTCTCGTGCTGTTCTCGTCTTTTGTGTTTTTGCATCGGGTGTTTTGGTGTTTTGCTGTTGATGCTGCAACGGGGTCTTGTTGGAGATCTCCTCCCTTCTTTGGAATAGAGGAATAAACACATATTGCCTCAAGTTGATGGATCTCCTCTTTGGCACGTCGAAAAGGAATAAACATAATTATCATCTGAATTAATCTCTAAAACCTCTACTCAGAATAGGACACAGGGCAGATGTAACAACAGGGAAACTCACGATGGCTACATACAGGTATATGGTCGGTGAAACAGAGTCTGCTTTATATGTTATATGACAACTGTTATCAGAGTATGCATCCTACGTCATTGATGACCATAGAGATGAAATGAACGCACAGACTTACAGAGATGCCATATGTGGTAGGGGATTTGCCATGGACTACAAGATACGACATGCTTATGCACCACGATATTGTCTACACAATAACTGTCTAAATGCTTTCCCTTCACCTTTGGGGATATTGATTTATGTAAATTATGTTCACTTCGACAGTCTAACATATTCATACTTCCTGGAATGTCTTTGTCATGCTCAACAACAGAATAAGCTTTTGTTAATGAAATCATTACACTGTCTCGTAAATCACACGGGTGATCTGAAGGTGGACGATGACATCGTTGATACTAGAATGTGTGTGGGTATCATCAAGTGTGTACAGGGTGATAATCAGTCAGCATGTTGATGGCTCGGATCAGCTTATATTATGGCATATGCCTTAACTCCACCTTACGATGGGACAGTCCCACTTTCTGCTTATATATATATTGCATGTTTGTTGAAGAAGAAATTCCAGTCGGCAACATGAATTTCACATAATTTGACATATATATGTTCTCGAACAATAAAACACTCATAAATTAACTTATTATCATTGTTTCCTTTCATTCTTTCAGTTAGTATTTTCGGTTTACACTGCGTTGACACGCTCTTCTCTCTTCTTTGTTAGAATATCGAAGGACTCAAAATTATGTGAGAGAATAGGAGTTGAAACTCAAACATAAAACCCGAATCAGAATTCACAAATCACAATCAAAAGGCTTATTAATTATTGGAAAAGTATTTAACAGAACTTTCTCAGGAGAAAATAAAAACCGGGTATAAACAGATGGAGACAATAACACAGCTTAAAAAACAAGAAGGGGAGCTCACTCCATAGTACATTGCAACTACGGAAAGTATTGTAGGTGTCGCTTGTAAAAACGCGCCGTAGTAATTAGTAAAGTTATTCAAATATCACACGAATCACGTTACATATATGATGTAAGTTATTTTTTCTAAGTGAGAAGGACTAAAGACGAAACTTAAAGCTTTTTTTAAAATTCCAATCAATGTATTATTTAAAAACTAGGGGTAGGCACATCGAATCCGGTAGCAGAATCTAGAATTTGATAATTACCAAAAATAAATGTAAGTAGCACCATCTTGAATAAATTCAATGAAGAAATTAGAGGTTTTCCCCGGATAATATTTTTAATAGGGCTGAGTATCGCGAGTCAAATTTGTATTGCGATACACAGCAAAAATGTCCACACATGCAAAATATGTGTTGAGTATCACACATGTTTTACATATGTATTATATGTGTAATTCATATGTGTGGATATACACATATAATTCATATGTATTTTTTACATGTTAAACATATAGAATATACACATGAAAAACATGTGTGTGAATTCACATATGTTAAACATATGTTTTTTGCTACACATGTATAACACATATTTTATATATGTTATACATATGTATGGGATTATATGTGTAATACATATGTATTTTTCATATGCAAAATATGTAAATTGATGTACATATGAAATATATATGTATAATATTACATATGGTTAATATATGTTAAGTTCAAGTGTAAATTATGTTGATCATGAGAAGTGAAAATTTACTTTTTAGACTTTGTTATTCAAAATTTTCTTATTCAATACATACTTTGCAGTTCTGCATAAACGCAAGACTTTAGTATATTATGAAGTATAAAAAGCTTATTGATATATATTAGTATGTATAAGCCTTTATCAAGAGCACAGTTTTTGTATCAATTTGTTAAATTACATCACTAATTCATATTACAAGAAATTAAATTTATAATATTTCATTTATTCATGTTGAATGATATTCACAAGTAACACACCACTGATAAGGTTTTTGCATAGTCGTTAAGTTTTAAAAGGCAAAAAAAAAAAAAAGAAAAAAAATTAATTGCGGTACTTTTATTTTCTTGCGTTTGCTTTTTTTTTTTTTTTTTTTTTGCTTTTCAAACAATTCGTATGTCAGTCATGTTTCTAATCATTCATAAAACAGGTAACTGGAGAGCAGTGGCGAGCAAAAAGCTCAAAATCTCGAATTTCACATCATTGTACTTGATTATTGATTGTCAGTTCTAATATGAAAATACAACAAATGGCGAGCGATAGCGAGCCAGCGAAATTTTTTTTTCCGAGAAATACATTACCTTCAAATATCTAGAAATATTTTCAAATACCTAAAAACACATTCAAATACCTTAAAATATCTTGTAATACCATTAAGGTAAAAAAAATTATGCAATCTTTATCAAGCGCGGATCCAGGGGAGGGGGGTCCCTGGAATTTTCGAAGCATAGCTAATTTTTTTTATTGATATACATATTTCATAAGATTAAGTCCCAATTCCCCTTTTGTTGTCATATATCATGAATTTGTATTAGAAATCTTTCATTTTGATAAAATTTTCAGCATTTCAAACATTTTCTCTGGCTCGCTTCCGCTCGCCAGTATTTATTACATACATATATACGTTTAGTCATTATTTTCAAACGATGCTGCGCTTTCCTATATACAACACATATGGCGATATGCATTACACCTAGGTCAATAAACAACATCGTCGGATACCCACGGTCTTTTGCTCTTCTTTTAAATATTTAAAAGAAGAGCAAAAGACCAGGGGTATCTGACGATGATAAACAAGGGCACTGAGAAAACGAAAAGAAACTGAAAAAGACTGATATATCTCATAATCTGCCAATATTGATTATTTGTGAAAAAAAGAGTATGCTTCCATTCACATTTTAGATGTAAAATCCATTTTAGATTTTCATTTTTCAAAGTGATATATTTCGGACGCATATCGACCAGGGGGGGGGGGGTGCTTGTTTAAAAGAAAAAAACTTATAGAAAAGAAAAATAATTATGTCTGGAGGGTATAAAACTGAAAAAAAAAAGCTTCGCACATGGCAAAAATTTACCAGAACATTACACACATGTCGGCGAACGAGTGTGATGCGAAGTGAAACAGTGACGGCGCGAAGCACCGCGTGCTCGAATTAGACATGCGAGCAGACGATTGACGATGCTCGGGAACCTGCCGAAATATCGAAAATTATCATCGGATCGGGAGAAATAACTCCTTGAGACAAAATGTGAACATGCCTGTCGAGATGCGAAGCAGTAATCTCTACCAATACCAATGGTAAATTTTTTTTCAAGTTTAAGAGAACGATTTTACAAAGTTTGCTCGAGCTTCCTCCGACTACACAAAACAAAACGGCATCTGAGTAAGTTATTACGAACCAGTGATCGGTTTAGACATTAAATATTTTAGTTGTATATTTTTAAATAAAGGAAAGTGTCCCTACAAAGTTTAAGACGAAATAAAACCAATGAATATATGTTCCCAACTCTGGAAAAAAAGGGGGGGGGGTTGCAATCTACTGTCCGCGCGGCTCACTTTGGAAACTGGATAAACGCGATTTTGAATACTTTTTTCATGCTAAACTTTAAATGAAATGGATACCATTCAATAGATCTCGCTTAGTCATAAATTTTGGTATATGATGCAGTGATCGGGATAGGCAATCAGGTGAATGCGACAATGGCCCCATATCATGTAACCTCAATGTGCCATTTACAAAATGAATGTGCCATTGTTGAAAATGAATATGCAATGAGCAATTTCCAACAACAAAAAACAAACAAACAAGAGCATATAAAGATCTGAGAAGGTGAGATGTACAACTGAAGTAAGTAGGTCACATCATTCACATGTACAACATAGGGGAGAAGGTGAGATGTACAACACAAGTTAGTAGGAAATACAGGTTTTTGTTTCTGGAAATTCAAATATGCACAGATACGTAGCTACCAAAATTGTGCTTATTGCGACCAAATTTTGGAAATGGCGACCACAATTTAAGCAAAGTCGCCTTTTGGCAACCAAATCTTGAATGCGTCTTGGAGCACAGCTGAATTTCAAGATCAAGGATATCTGTAATTATGTCAGTAATGAATCAGTTATGAATATACAGTTATTTCATTGCTACTTGGGGAATATTCGAACTCCAGAAGTAGCAAAGGAAAACTGGGAAAACCTTACCGTTTCCTAGGTCTCCTTCACTACTGAGAGAAAATACTTGAATGTTTGCCAATTAGATTATATGTTTGATTATCCAATATGTGCACATTTTTGCACATGATGAGATGACACTTAAAATTACTCTTGCAATAACATATCATGTGACCAACAATAATAATTTACAATACGTTTAAACTGTTACCCAGATGTAGAAAAAGTTTAAAACCAGGTTGCATTGAATATAGGGAAATAAGGAAATTACGGTAATTGTCTTTTTCTGCTACATGTATATTCCTTGTAACAAGACCTATCCATGGATACCAAAATTTTTGACCTTGTGACTTTGACCTTGGAGATTGACCTACTTTTTAAAAGTTTTATTCTTGGTCATTATTTTTAAATGGTATGTGATAGGGATTTCTTATTTCACATGTGTATTTGAAATTTATTCCTTGTGACAGGATATTTCCATGGATACCAAAAATTACCTTGTGGCCTTGACGATGGAGTTTGCCCTACTTTTGAAAATCTTTTTCCTAGGCTTTGATTGGTAAGTGATAGGGCTTTCATATTTTACAAATGTATTCCTTGTTACAAGACCTTTAATTTGGCCTTGTAACCTTGACCTACTTTTGAAAAACTTTGGCCATTGCTAGGAAAAGTAAGTGATAGCACCCTGTTAGAGCGCACAAAGGGGGTTTCGGCTATGTGTCAACAGGGGTTTCGGTTTTGAAGCGGAGATCAGACAACAATTGTAAGTAGAAATTAAGTTTTCTCCATTTCTATCCGTTTTACAGTGATAAAGTATAGTGCACAGAAGGACAGATTTATATAGTGACCTATTGATGACGTTGAAGCAGTTCAAATAGTCTCAGATACTTCAAACACCCCGGTACAGTATCGGCGTCTGGAAAAATTTGGCCATATCTCTGCACAAAACTTAAAAAATCTCTTATTACAATGCATTTCTGTACACGTTTGTTGGAATAGAAAGACCATAAACATATTTCAAACATTATGAATACAAAAACTCTCCTTAAATGCTTTGAATATTGAAATTATATCAAGAAACTCTATGTGTAACATGGGGTTTCGGTATCACGTGTGACATGGGGTTTCGGTTCGAAAGAAAAATGCATCCTAAATTGAGCTATATCTCGATGACACATAAATGCAGTGCTGTATCTGGACCTCAATCTCGCCTCTAAGATGATAGAAGTTTGTGCTGAAGTGAATAGAGAGAAGGAACACTTCTTTTTCTCTGTTCTCTCCAGCACAGAGAGGCCATGTGGCTTCGCACAGAGGGGCATTGTCGGTACGGCAATGTCACCACAAAGACGAATGCAACATAATGCCCTCCCAAATGACTGTAGATATAATTTGTGTGTTACGGTGTACATCCATTAAATCGGCAAACCTGGTTGAATTTATCCTTTCTTCGTCAGTATGTCCAATAATAACTTGCGTAAAATGTGTATTGATAATAACACATAATATAGTACATGATGCTGATTAAAGTAAGGTTTTTCATGCACATGCATGGAGAGGAAAAAAAACCGTTGTTTTCGTAAACACTGTTACTGTAGGAAACTCATGAACGTGAACTACTGCTATGTCAATGACATATAGCACACTAATCGTGTTTTTAAAACATCAACCCCCCCCTTTCCCCCTGCAACTGTTAAACAGAATTTCACGAAACTTCAAAGGAACAAGTACGAACCAAAAGGTTCTCTTCTGAGTGTGTGTTTTCAAAACGATCGGTCAATAAACATTGGCAGAAGGATCTGATTGGCTAACTTCTCCTTTGCCACCACTGCATAGAATCTTAAACATCTTTTAAAGAAATCTCATATTGAAATACAGGGGCTCGATGCTAGGACTTTTATTTCCATTTAATCATTCAAGAACCACTTCCCTCTATCCATAAGGCTAAAAGATTAATGAAGCTAAGAATTTTTTTTATTTCCCTGAACTGCAACTATAGATCTATATCGTTGTCCAACTAGACGGTCGTGAGGCTCCTGCGGCCAGTGTTGTCTAATTATTATGATTTTGAAATAGGTGCAAGGTCTTAAATGTATTTCCACATTCATGAGAATGACACTCTAGGAGGGGGTTGTAGTGAGGTTTAAAATGCCTGTTCAGTGATGATTTTCACTATAATACCCTTCCCATAACTTTAGAAATATCTCTCTCATGGTCAACATATAACCTATGCCTTCTAAATCAAATTAGATGGCAGCATGTAAGCTTAGTCAATCACATGTTCTCAAATTGATGGTGCATATTGTAAAACTTGACAAATCTTCACTGGAGATGGGGATCAAACTCGGGACATTCTGCAGGCTAGGCGGGTGTCCTAGTACCAGTTGAGACACCGTGGTACCTAGATGCCATCTGGGCCGATTGGAAGGTATTTAGAAGCTTATGTATGAATAAGAAGGGGCTTTGCTGATGTTCCGCCCCCTTCTCATTCATGTAGAAACTTCAAAATACCTTCTAACTTCTTCAAACTACCTTCTAACCTATACGGTGATAACATTTAATGCATTGTCTAGATGAAGTGTTGAAACCCCGTTTGACACATGAATTGAAACCCCGGTGGACACATGCATTAATCCACTCAAAAGTATTATTTAGTGAAGAAATATCCTTTCTTATTGGGTAAATTTAAGGTGATTTGACTTGGATAGTTATATATGACATAATCAAACCTCATCAAGCAACATAAACATTCTAGCAGTGAAGAAAATGAACCAAAATGTTGAGGTGACGTTGAAAATTGTCCTATCGGCAAAACTGTACCGAAGTGTTTGGCAGAACCTGACCGTATGGAGACAATTTAAAGTGATGGGTAGATTGAATATGATTGCCTCCACTCCGTCAGCATATTCATTTGTGAAAAACTTGATTTGTGTAGTCATAAATAAAACTTAAACTCGCTACGTCCGTCTACCGCTCGCTTCGGAACCGAAACCCCTGTTGACACTTAGCCGAAACCCCTTACGTGCGCTCTAACAGGGTGGATAGGGCTTTCATGTTTCACATATGTATCCCTAGTGGCAAGATCTTCCAATTGATATAAGTTATAACTGAACTATGATACGAAATTTGACCTTGACCTTGAATTGTGACTGATTTATGATATTTCAGCTGTTTTACTGAGAAAGATGCCAACGGGGGCAACGGTGTTTCACAAACACGTGCTTTAAATTTGCCTAATGTTTTTAATTTGTGTCCTTTCAGGTTTATTATTATATGTTCTGTACTTGTTACAGGTTATCAATTAATTCCTAATGCTCTTGACTGTTGGATAAGATCATACAGAATAAAGATGTCAACACATGCATGATGAGAACTTAAACCAGTTACATACGGTACATTGTATGAGTAACCAGTCATTCATCAGAGACACCATTTAAACTGGAAAGACTGATAAAGGAGGTGAGATGTCTGTTATTTGTGCAATTTTTAAATATCAATTCTCTGTAAGGACCAAAATATTTTGGAAACAGCATGTCATGGATTTTTATGATTTTCTCTATAAATAGTATGTATAATGCCCTGAATACAAAAATAGCAATTTTTTGAAAATAAATATTCCGGTTGCCATGGAAACGAGGTCTGTATATTTATAGCACTACAAAAATGGTCAAATAAGTCATCTTTGGTTATTATGTTGCTATGGAAACCATTGTAAGAGTTAATTGTTATTAACAACTTATAATCTTTAAAACCTCTATTTTTAGAAAAATTAACAATTTTTTGAAATTTCTTTCAATTAGCTGAATCCTATCAAATCAAAATCAGTCAAAAATTGCCATAAAATAAGGTTAAAATTAAGGCCTTTTTTTGTCCAATTTTTACCATTTTTAAGCAAAAATAACACAAAATGTCAGGCTGATTACACCATCACTGTTGTCAGAACAAAATAGATTTCATTTGCCAAATATAATCACTGAAAAAAATAAGTGGGACCTTGTTTAGTTTTCCTACATTTTGAGGTCAAAAATGGTTGCCATGGCAACTTTTCATTTGACACATGATGACTATATCTTTTCAAATCGATTGCTATCATGGTTTAAATAACTTATATTGCTTAAGCTTTATGTAGGAACAACAGAAGAAGTTATTCTCTATTTGAGCACTTCCAAAATTTGTCAAGGTCTAAGTTCAAGGTCAATTCAAAATAAAGGTTCCAATTTCAATAAAATTTGCATTTTTTGTTTTTATTTATTGTTACTTATTTTAGGCTTGACTGTCATATATTTGTATCCAAAATATTTTTTTTTCTAAAATTAGGACCAATAGGTGGAAAAACATTACAATTTTTAGTTCAGAACATATCTCGTAAAAAAATAAGCCCCAGACAAAAATCATGATAATTTCACATTTTTTTATATGTATGCATGAAATATTAGCTACAAATCAAGGATATCATTGATTTTGAGATTTTTGCAACTTTGGTCAATAAGGAGGGGATATATCCAAAATCACAATGTATGTGTTTGTTTTACCCAATACCACACGGTATATGAGTAACTGCCTCTCATACTTTTTAATATGAATTCTCTGAGTCGACCAAAATAATTGCTATAGGGGTCCAAAATAGCTAACTTCAGAAATGGGTGAAAGTGTGATATATTGAAGGGGACTATACTAGAGTATGATTGAAAGTGATAATTGTTATATAGCTTACTGTGTTTCCATGGAAACAGGGATATCTTTAATTGAGCATTTTTCCCGCCATTTTCGAATGGAAATAGAATAAAATTATACATTTTCAGCCCTCAAATTCTTATCTTTGATGCCACTCACCAAATTAAAACATGTTTCATTAAAAAAAAGGTACTTTAACCTGTCAAAAAAGATATGAAACATAATCTCAGAAAAAGGGACATGAGCTATATCCTTCACTGAATATTGGCCATTTTCAAGAAATGACAAAATAACGAAAAAGGTTAATTTTGGTTATTTTCAAGATCATTTTGTAAATTGAGCACCGATAGAAGAAACCGTTGATTTACATCCTTGAATAGTTAATATATTATATTTTCGAAACATGAAAAAATCTAAGTGGGGTAAATTCATTTAGAACTTTAATCTGGAATGTAAAAGGAGTATTTTTTCTTGAATTGGCATTTTGCCAAAACCTTTTTTACCACGTAATATTAAGAAACTTTTTTGAAGAAATGATTATTATTATTCAGAATCGCAAAATTTATCAAATATTCTTGCACTTTTATACACATATACTATATTTGTAGCTCACATAAGCAAAGCCCAAGATAGTTAGTGCCATAGCTAGCTGTCCGTCGTACATCCGTCCGACGTCATTCTCGACAACATTCGTAGTGCTTTTCTTATACTTTCAACGCCTTTAATGCGGTTCCATGGAGGTTTATCAAACATTACAGGAAGAAAGTACAGAATGTTCTCTGCCAAAATACTGTTTTTCTTCCCAAACAGAAATGCAGAATGGCCACCACAGGCCCTGACTGACTGACACAAGTTTGACTTCTCCTCTGAAACCTCTGTACAGAATTTCACAAAACCTTATGTACAGGAAGCGAAAAGAGGGATAATACCTAATTACAACAAAAAGTGTGCATACCCCTGCGCATCTTCCGGAGACAAGTGTACGTAATTTCTTACTCCCCTTAACTCAATAACTGCTTTATGAAATTATCAGAATTTTATTAACATTTGCATTGCGTACACGAAGTCAACATTACAAAAATCAACGCACGCGCTACGTCACTGAATCCCGAATAGACCGCTTTGGAGTGTTAGCCTTCAACTCATACTGATGTACACTCTTTCAAACAGCGTCTCAACCAATCAGAAATAATTCCTGATCATTTAATAATTCTATTTATCACCCATTATGTAGCCTTAACCATTGACAATCAATAGGCGTCATCCTCTTATTGTAGACCATGTAAGTGAAGTTTCACAAGGTTTTACTATTACAATGTATAACCCATTGTGACCTTGACCTTTGAATTTGAAAATCAATAGGTGTCATCATCTCACCATGGACAACTTACATGCAAAATTTGATAGTTGTGGTCTCTAAGGCGTCCACAAGCTTTTCTGGATACACACACCAATTAGCACACTAACTCCCCACACATATGCATGGTGTGTTACTATGCGCATGGGGATAAAATGCTTCAGAAAATGTATGATACCTGTAACAACGAAATCTAAAACAAAGGGATTATTTAAATGGTTCTGATTGGTTCAAGACCTAATATAAACTACATCAAAGTACAACCTTGACCTTTGAGTAATGACCTTGACAATAATAACTAAGCTTTTATTTCTGCCATGATGATCCAAGTCTGAAATGTTGGATATAGATTGAGAGACTACCATGAAGTAATAAGTTATGATCATGAAATAATAAATTGTGCCTTTTATAAAAGCGACTTCGACAATAGTGTTGATAACCTAATAAAAGGTTGGCTAGCAAACAAAGTGACAGTCAGACAGACACACATCAGGTTTAGGGAGCAACCATTTAATCTGGGATGGGGGGATGAGAAAAAATATAAATATAAATAAAAAATAAAAAATATATAAATACTTTGAAAAAAGTATAAGTTTTTTCTGGCTGTGAGCCAAATGGAATGCTAAAATATTCGGACAAGGGAGCAGCAAACATGGCAAAGGGCCTAAGTATAAAAAAATGACTTCAAACCCAGTTTTTTTTTCTAGCTTAAAAACATGCTGAATAAGTGCTAGCAAAAGTTCTTCCCCAAACCAAATATTAAATGGTTGCTCCCTTAGTGATCTAGTTTTACAGATGTATGAACACAAAAACAGCATAAAATGAATTCTTAAACTATACCATATATTTATCTCAGTTGCTAGAATCTCATGAATATCTAAAAGATAACGTTTTATTTTTCAAATTTACTTTTAATTTGACATATACAACATATGTATATTTTAACTGGAATAAAGCCTGTGTTTGTGAAACACGAATGCCCCCGGTGGCATCTTTGTTAGTATGAACACTATTTTCTGTTAAGTACATGTATGTGAGGTCGCTGGGTTAAAAGTTCAAAAGTCAAGATCACGAGGTCAAAAATTTTGGTATCAATGGAAAGGTCTTGTCACAAGGAATACGCATGCGAAATATGAAAGCCCTATCACTTACCATTCAAAAGTTATGCCCAATGTTAAAGTTTTTGAAAAGTAGGTCAAAGGTCAAGGTCACGAGGTCAAAATTTTTGGTATCAATGGAAAGGTCTTGTCACAAGGAATACACATGTGAAATATGAAAGCCCTATCACTTACCATTCAAAAGTTATGCCCAATGTTAAAGTTTTTAAAAAGTAGGTCAAAGGTCAAGGTCAAGGTCACGAGGTCAAAAATTTTGGTATCAATGGAAAGGTCTTGTCACAAGGAATACACATGTGAAATATGAAAGCCCTATCACTTACCATTCAAAAGTTATGCCCAATGTTAAAGTTTTTGAAAAGTAGGTCAAAGGTCAAGGTCAAGGTCACGAGGTCAAAAATTTTGGTATCAATGGAAAGGTCTTGTCACAAGGAATACACATGTGAAATATGAAAGCCCTATCAATTACCATTCAAAAGTTATGCCCAATGTTAAAGTTTTTGAAAAGTAGGTCAAAGGTCAAGGTCAAGGTCACGAGGTCAAAAATTTTGGTATCAATGGAAAGGTCTTGTCACAAGGAATACACATGTGAAATATGAAAGCCCTATCACTTACCATTCAAAAGTTATGCCCAATGTTAAAGTTTTTTGAAAAGTAGGTCAAAGGTCAAGGTCAAGGTCACGAGGTCAAAAATTTTGGTATCAATGGAAAGGTCTTGTCACAAGGAATACACATGTGAAATATGAAAGCCCTATCACTACCCATTCAAATGTTATGTCCAATGTTAAAGTTTTTCGGACAAACAGACAAACAGACGGACAGGCCAAAAACTATATGCCCCCGAATCTTTGATTCCGGGGGCATAAAAAACATACATGATGATTGATCATTTGAAGAATACTAATGTTTCTTTGTTGAATAAGACTGTTAGAAGATAACATCCCTCGCCGTGCAGGTTTTTGATAATAAAATAGCAATTTCATAAAAAATAAAGGTCAAGGTCACAAAGTCATAAGTCAAGGTATCAAAAAGAAGCTATGGTTACGGTGATTCTATAAGTGAATTACCAAAGTCTTATTCCTCATAGTTCATAAGTAGGTCAAAGGTCAAGATCGCTTGGTCAAAATTTATGATAACAAATGAAAGCTCTGGTGATGAGGAATCTATCTCTATAGTTTAAAAGAAGGTCAAAGGTCAATATCAAGGTCACTAGGTCAAAAGTCATATATTCAAATGAAAGCTCTGGTCATGAGGAATCTACATGTGAAATATCACAGCCCTAGCCCTTATAGTTCATCAGATAATGACAGATAAAGCCCAAGTTAAAGTTTTTTTAAAGTAGGTCAAACTCCAAGGTCAAGGCCACGAAGTCAAATGTCAAGGTTTGAAATGAAAGGTCTGGTCATGAGAAATATACGGCACATAAGGAATATCAAAACCCTGCCTCTTATACCGGTAGTATATGAGATATAGCCCAAGTTTTTAAACGTAGGTCAAACTCCAAGGTCAATTTCACTTGATCTAAAGTCAAGGTCCCAAATGAAATGTCTGGTCATGAGGAATCCACATGTGAAATAACAAAGCCCTACCCCAAATACTTAATGAAATCTATTCCAGGTTAAAGTTTTTGTCAGACGCAGACCCTTACGAAATCTTCCTCACCAAAATCTCATGAGAAATTTAGGGTAGAATCTCACCTCAGATTTCTCATGTGCATTTTAACATGCAAATTAGGTGAAATTCCTCACGTGAGAAATTTTTCTCACCAAAAATCTCATGTGGAATATTTTTCTCACGTGAGGAATTAAGGTAGGTTCTATAAATATTTTCTCACGTGAGTCTCACGTGAGAAATTTTCCTAACACTTATAATCATCAAATCTCACGTTTAACTATAACAGATGTAACACATACATTGTACCAAGAAATACACATGAATAATTTGAATTAGATTTGCTTGTAAATATTTATAGGCACAACAAGATGAATTATAATACTTGTATAAATTCTACAAGTTTTCATTATATAACTTTCTTGATAATTATTCCCACTCAAAGATTTAAAATATTGTGCACTCACTGGCATTATAAACAAATAAAATATTTAATGATTTACTGTTAATAAATTAAATTAAAGATGAAAAAATGCAAACACTTGACTAAATTTCAATTGCTATTTGAATAGAAGGGAATTCAAATGTACTTAGAATTTACATTTTAATGACAAGTCATTTAAACTAATTTGTAACAACAGAGGACATTCAGAATTAAGATCAGAAAATTGAAATAAAAGATATTAGTTTTGAACTTATCCAAGATGTGAAAAACAGACTAACCTGAATATGTGAGCTGTGCCTATATCATTTCTTTTATAAAGTACAAATGTACTCAGTTTAATTCACACACTTCTTCAGCCTTTTAGAAATGTTGGAGCCAAATTCAATTTACTTTGAAAAATATACAAGTCTTTGATTGGATATTTATGTCATGTGACGTGGTTGTTCCTTTTCTCACATGAGATCTCAGGTGAGGAAACAGTACTTTGAAACTTTGTAACTCTGGACAGTATAGTTAGTGCACAAATATATCTAAGATATAATTCCTCACGTGAGTCTCATGTGAGGAATTCAGTTTTGCATAAGAGAAGGAGCAAATTGTAAATTCAAATATCAAAACCTCATGAGAGAAGAAAAATCTAACGTGAGAAAACAAAATCACATGTGGAATTGTGTTAGCTTTTACAATTCTTACAAGACTAACTTGCTGCACATGTGAGATTTTGAAACCTCACCTATTTGCATACAGATCAAACCAATTTCTTATAAGTTTCTTATGAGATTCTCATGAGAAAATGTTAGATTTTTTGGTACGGGGACACTCAGGCTATGACATTAGCTCCCGGGACATTCTTCACGGCTCGCTAAACACCAAAAAAAAATTACACACGTAATCACTTTGATATAATATACATTTATGATATGAACTTTTGTTGCAATGTTATTTTTTATGATATACAGTTATTGTTTTCAACTTAAACTGCTCTTGGAAAGTTCTCTACTCCATAGGAATGTGTTAGTATATCCTGATAGTTGTCTGGATAGTCAAGCATACATCTGGAATTTTCTGTTCTCCTACTTATCATTTTCATCACAATCATGACACAGATTTCAATTGGTGTAGTCTTTGGATTTTATACAGGTTTTAGTGACAGGATTTTCCAAATGGCACACACTGCCTGACACAGGTCCTATTCGCACTCATGATGTGTCTAGATTTGAATAGATCTGGATAAACAAGGTCTCACAGTCTATCCTCAGGTGTTGTCGTGATCATATTTCCTCCTTTTCGGTTGCTCCTGAAATAAAAAACAAAAAAGTTCAAAATTCAATTAAATTAGCTTTGAAACACTACATATCATATGCATGTATATTCTAAATTTTTATGTCTTTTTATGATCTTTGTAAGCACTGATTTTGTTAAGAAGATCCACTCTAAGGTCAAGGTCAAATTATCAAAGTGCACCATCCGACAGAAAGCAAGTACTCAAGGTCCTCTCCCAACATGTCCAAGTATTTATTTTTCAACTTGATTGGAAATCCAAGACTGATGCCCTTAGCTAAAAGATGTCTAAGATGAGCGATGTGACCTTTTTGTGCTTTCTGTTTTTTTTAAAGTAGATCAATCAAAGTTTTTGCGTATAAGCAACACAGACAGACAGACAGACAAACTGACAGATCAAACACTTTGCCTATGTGGCCCACAACCTCTGATTACGGGTTTATAATAAATATCAATGAAATATTAAATGCAGACCTGCCTACCTATTTCTCAATTGTTACGAATTTTGAGAACTTATGTGTTTAACTACATGTATAAGATAAGGAAGACGTTTGTTAAATAAAGGGATCCAATATACTATAGAAAAACGTCAATTTGCTGCAAATTTAGTACATGTAGTTGGTTTAAATGGAATAGCAAAAACGTAGGGCGTAATATTAGGTCGAAAATCAGAAAAATTACGCTTAAATCGTAAATGTAGGAAGGTCTGTAAAATGTGAAATGAATATTCATTTTCTCTCTTCATGTAGGAATTTCTAGCAAATTATTTAAAAAAAAAAACATTATTTGTATAGAAAAATTTATCAAAGTATCGAGGAGATAGAAATGAATACCCTGAAAAGCAACCCCTCCCCTCCAACAAATGAAAATGCATGATTCCTGAGAAGTATATACTGGTAGGGTAGAATTTACTTGCTGTTTATGCGATATATATTCTTCTGCTCAGCAGATGACACTTTCTTATCCCCCCCCCCTCCCCCTTTCGACCCAACAGAAAATCATTGTGTTTGTTTAACTATAAAAAGGAATACATCATCATGCATCAGCAGTTGGAAAAAAGGAAAGAAAGAAAAATATGCAGATGTATTTTTGAGGAGGTTTAATTATAAAATTGGGAAATTCATTGTAGGTGGCAGTACTGAAATGCCAAATGGTATAAGAAAGGTTCAAAGAAGTTTAAATTATTGAATTGTTACAGTATATGATCATATTATAAATGCAGCTTCTTCATATTGAAATTTCGATTAAATTATTTCAAGATAATTATTTGTTCAGAAAAAAAATGAAAACAATTTTTTTTAGCAAAGTTCCAACTTCCAACGAGCTGAGGAGATTGGATACCCTAAAAGCCCCCCCACCTCGATAAAAAAACCACCATTCCTGTGAAGTTTATCGTAAATAAGAAACATAAGAGAAAGAAAGCTGGTAGGGTAAATCGATTCACTTGGTATTTACCTGTTGTTAAAGTTATATATTCCTCTGCTCAGCGCTCAGCAGCTGGTCAGCACTTTCGTTTTGAGTCTTTTCTCTCCCCCGTTTCCGTACGTAGCAGGAGATTGCTGATTGACAGGATTGAATGTGCTCGTCATTATGTTTGAACTGATAAACTGCTTGTAGTTGACATGATGTAATAATATTTCCTTCACACACAACTGCACAACCTAAACCCCTGCTAAATCTGCCACATTGTTTACCTTGGAGGCACATAGTTTAGTGAAGAGTACTACGAAGGGAGATAACTCTGAGTGTGTAAAACATGAAAATAGCTAACTTTCTGCGCACGATATCTGGTTAATTAACAAATACCCCACCAAGTTTTCTTAATAATTCATATTTTCAATATCTCTGCTTTAATATTTTGTGTTTCACTTATTTGAACTATCGGTGCCTTTCAAGATATGACTGTTTGAATTTTAAAGAATTTGGTGGTAAAAATGGCATGTTTTTTGCTTCTCTTTGCTTATATCTATGTTTGAAATTGCAGAAAGTTATTTCTTTTTTATAATTTAACATGCCCAACATTTTTTTGCTGCAACTGAATAATTTTACTTTAATTTTCTTCAATGAACTCCTCATCATAAGCGGAAAACTGAGATACGCTGCATTTTCAATACTTTTTCATATCAGACCTTTTTGAGCGAGGTTACCATGGAAACAAAGAAATTTTGGGAAAAATTTTTCCCCTATTTTAAGGTCTTATGTAACTGTAATAGTATGTGCAAAATTTCATAAGAATCGATGACATGCTATTTGGTTGATATTTTGGTCGTCTCAGAGAATTCATATTAAAAATCACAGAATTTTGCCAAATTTTGTGAATTGCATTCAAGATGACCTTGACATTGGGTCCTGTGACCTTGAAAACTTTTAAGGTCATTTTTTAATCAATAATGCTCTTTTATATGCACTGATAAAAAATTGCTTAAAAATATATAACGGACAGCTAAAAATTTACAAGTAAATTACTTAGTCTATGTATAATAGCACTGAACAGAATGTCACCATGGTAACCATTTTTTATACCCTTTTGAATAAAATTGTGAAGAGGTCCCACTCAAATTTTAACATTTTCTTAAAGATCGAGGATTAAACTTAAAAGATAATTGGCAGTAGAAATCAAGTTAGCCTGACATTTCTGATTATTTGCCCTTAAAATTGAGCAAAATCATGTTAAATTAGGAGCTTTTTCGGTCTTAAAAAGGGCCTCTTCAAAACAGGTTTTTGCCTACATTTTGGGCATACTGACAAAAAGAATAGCGGGAGGAAGCATACTTCTTGTGTAGTATTTATATAATGAATGATATAAAGAGAAAAATTAAGGAAATTTCAGTTGACTATAATAGCTGTTACCATGGAAACGAGCCTTGTGAAAATGACATGTAACAAGTATTCTACTGATGCGTAAAATTTCAAACATGGTTTCCATGGCAACAACAACTTAATTTGTAAAAAGGAAGTTTATTTTTGTCTCAATACATCATATACACCTTACATACCAAAAATCTCCAAAATTGGAGACATGCTATATCCACGTGCTATTGAAATTATTTTGGTCCTTACAGAGAATTGCTTTTAAATCTAAAAGCAAGTTGTTGTAAACATTATAATTTGATGCATATCATTATTGTTACAACAACTCTGATAGGTTAGAACATTCCAGGTAAACTGTACACCAAAGAATTTTCATGTGACATCACTGTAGACAGCATTTTTAGCTCACCTGAGCAAAGCTCAAGAGAGCTGCCGTACGTTGTCCGTTTCTCTGTGGTCCATCCATCGCCCGATCCTCCATCGTTAACTTTTAACATTTCCTACATCTTCTCTGCAGCTGCTGCACAGAATTTCACAAAACCTTACAGGAAGCAAGTACTCGATTTCTTCTACCAATTTTGTGTTCTTCATGCCAATTAATCAACAAATATGGCTGCTAAGGGCTCTGATTGACTGCACAAAATTTAAAAAAGAAAAAACAATGCACTTTACTCCTGGATTTAATTATGAATAATGTACAATTGCACGGATGTACGGATATCCCAATCAAAACATTTTGACGTACCAGTAGAGGTGTAGACTCCCATATAGTTTTATGATATTATTTGTTGTTGTACGACTCAAGTCAAACTTTCATTTCTATGTTCAAGAATTTGTACATCTAACAGGACTATGTCATGAGCAGGACTACAAGAGTCAAGCTTATATATCTAAGGTCAAGATCAAAGTTAGATTTTCAGATTTAAGGGCAAAACTTTTTCTTAGCCTCAACATCACACTACTTACATTAATTATGAATTAAATAAAGTACAGAATTTTTTACTATTACCTAGTACACTGTGGTGATTAGTTTATAAGTCAATGTCACAAAGTTTGACATTTATAGACACAAGAAATATACAGTCTGAAATGTATAAAATTTTTGAAAAGTAGGTCAAACATACAGGTCAAGGTCATGAGATCAAAATAACATTTTGAATCGTCTGAAGGAATACTACTGTGAACAAGTTCTATGTTTGTGAAACATAAATCCCCCTGGTGGCAGCATTGAGAATATAAAACCTGTTATTCAAAAAGAAGGTCAAAATCATATGTCAATCACAAGGTCTAACTTTTTATACATTGTAAGATTACTTCAAAAGGAATGCATTTATGAAATAAGATATAAAGGCCTTATTAATTTACATGCAAAAGTTATGTCACCAAGTTCAAATTTGAGAAAAGTTGGTCAAATTACAAAATATATACAATATTACTTTACCATTCAAGATTTATTGCAATTATTGATTTTACAGAGAGGTATGTCAAACATTTAGGTCAAGGTCACAATGTCAAATATTTTGTATGAGTAAAAAAGGAGTTGTTACATACATAAGGAGTGCACATGAAAAATATCAATGCAACATCCCTTTTTCCAGTCAAAAGTCATTGTCAAAGATATTGTCAAGAAAAGAAGGTCAAATAATAAGTCAAGGTCACAAAGTCAAGAATTTGGGGTGTGCAGAAAATTTGAACTTAATTCCAAAAACTGAGTGTGACAATTAAAATCTGTATTGTTGGTCATACCTGTCCAATAATTAATTCCTATTAATGTATTTTTCATGTATGTTAAAAAATGGAGTAATAGAAGTACTATGTTTTATTAAGAAATTTGTCTTTTGAGTCTAATAACTGCAACAGTTAGTGTCATGGTAGACCTATATTTGGAGGATTTATCCCCCTTGATGAAGTGCAAAATTCAGTTCTTTGTACTTCTTTCACTGTTATTATACCCCCCGCAAACAAAGTTTTGGGGGGTATATAGGAAACACCCTGTCTGTCCGTCTGTCCATCCGTCTGGTTAAGAAGTTCTTAAAGCAGATAAACAAAATTATTGAACGACTGTGAAAATAATTTGCGTTAACGACATGGAATGAATCATTATTTTATATTTTTATTCTATTTGGATTTAATTCCTGGAAATTATTTCTATCCCATTTAAAGACAGAGTTATTCATCATTTCAAATCAAGAGTTATCTCTCTTTTCAACAATGCTCGACATGTTTATTTCATCTTAAATAACAGTGTGTGATTTTTCCTGCCTGCACCGAAGTTTAGTCGTTTTTCCGTATCCTGTGTGTAGTAGATACTGTTAAGATATTCATTTTCCAGATCAGATCTAAACTGCGAACTGAACGAGACGACATGTGTCTCGATGTTCCTGGATTTGCCATTCTTCCTCCCGCCGCCAGCCATGGCGTTCGAGGCAGTTTGTTGCGCTGTTCTGTGGTTTTGATATTTTCAACATGTTGACATGTGAGTTCTCATTATATTAAATTTAAAAAGAGAGAGAGAGAGAGAGAGAGAGAAATTATGTATAAGCCAATTTTATGATTCTTCGATGCTTTTAAAAATATTTTTAATCAACAAATGTGTGATTCCAAGAAAAGTAGGCTTAATCATTGGTAATATTAGAAATTTCTATTTACGCTTGAAGCGCCATAGCAGAATATATGGTATTTATCTTCAGATTCTGTATTATTTTTGTTTGAGGGTGTAATCTACAGTATGGGCGTTGTAGTTCCAATTTATCACAATGTAGTAATTCAAGGTCGTACAATCACATGTGACTGTCATGTTGGTGACGTGGCGTAAGAATTTTACCCAATCAAAAGATGCCACGCAAACTCACATGGCGTCAACTCAAGTCACGTGCTATTTGTCTCCAATCACAAAATGTGATGCATCCTATGGATGACGTCAACTAGCGCCATGTGCTCCTGATCGAGTTTTCTTTTGCATAAATCAACTGTTCTTTAACTCGGTCGCGACCTTAATGACCTGCCTCTGAATCTGATCACATTGATTTTCTACACTATAGGCTAATACACCGTACATACTGTTAGCTTTCTTCTTCTTATTTTTTTATGCATTTTGTGAGAATACCTGCACTCTCATTGATATATTTTGGGAATAACATAAACGTACATATTATTCACGTACGCAATTAGGTATTAGATATCGTAGTGAAAAATAAATAAATAAATAAATAAATAAATAAATAAATAAATAAATAAATAAAAGTTAAAATAAATAGATCTATTAAAAAAAATAATAATTCTAACAGCACACTACCAAATTTACTCTATATAACCTGTCTCTTCGTAGGCCTAAATTTCAAATGTCATGTCCCCCATCTAAATGTTGATGGATTTTCATGTTTTATGTATCAATTTATAGGAAATCAAATGAACTTTAAAGGAAAATTATTCTTAGAAACATCAAACAAAGTTATCTGATAAAAATTTTGAATCTAAAATATGCAATTTTTTACATTTTTGTTTTTCCTATATAATCTATAGTAAAAGCCCCAATGATCTTCAAACATCATGTCCCCATCTTTAAATTATTTTTTTTACACAAAATATATACCAGTTTGTAGGTTTATATATGTACTATCCCAAAAAAATTATAATGGTGATAATATTTTTAGCCATTAAAAAGAGATTTACAAAAAACACCTCAAAATCCTTCAATTTTTTGAAACAGCAAGGAGACATGAAATTTGATAGTACAGCAGCGACTTTTGGAGTCTCCATTTACGTATTGGTCCATTGGTCTATTCAGTTAAGAAAAGTTATACCAATCCAGAATTTTCAGAGATTCTTAAAACTTCATTTACTCAGGTTTTTACTGATCAACACCGATATCAAATAAACAAACATAATAAACATCAACAAAAACTTATTTAATCTCAAACTGACAGGCAACTGTCATTAATATTGTTGCACGCCAGATTAAAATTCCCTTCGTATTTATGTAAGGATTTACAAATACTGGAAACGCGTACGTACAGTAAATAAATTATAATTACGCAATAAATTACAACTCTCGCGAGATATGCTAGATCCATCTTTATATTGATAACGTATGATGTATAAATATTTTCTAAAAGAAATCATTCTTACACACGGGTATAAAAATGATTCAATTCAAAGGGACCCCCATCTTCCATAGGCCATCTTAACATCTGTTCATCACCTGTTAAATATATAGTTTTGTACTATAACATTGATTAGATTTTGTAATCGTATAGAACAATAGATATTCATTATGACATATTATAAATAAACAAATATTAATTTTGATTAACGTAATTAAACAAAACAGTCGGATCATACTATTGAGGGTAGAAACTAAATTCAGGTCAATGTGGTCGTGCTATAAGCATGATAAGCTAGAAACTAAGAATAAAGAAATCAAATCAACACAAAACAAGATTGAGGTCGTCGTATGTAGGTCATCGTCAGTAACCGATGATTATACTTTATAGACAAGAAACTCTCAGCAATAAAACCATACAAAATCAACTAGTTTTTAGTTTCACGAAATCAACCAATTTTTTTTTTGTTTTATGAAATAACGCAATAATTTCGAAATAATACCTGAAATAATTATGTGAATAAATAGATCAGTACATAAATTAGGCTTATAGAAGAGTTAAGAAATAGACAGATAAATAATTTCATCAATACCGGACAACCCTATGGTCACCAGGCAAATCTGCTGATGTTTGCTTCGGCCGGCATAAGTTACAAAATTGCAACCTTTCTTTATGAAATACACGTTTGAAGTTTTTGCGAAAGTTTAAAAACGTACGGTAAGTAGTAAATCTCTAGCGACGTCTGTAATACATATCTAAAAATAACTAAACAAACAGAGGCTTAATTTTGCTTTCGTAGTCTAAGATAACTAAATAAGTAAATATATAGATGAATAAATAAATAGTTGAATAAATGAATAGATAAATCAATTGCTTATCAATAAATAGATAAATCAATAAATAGATAAATCATTAAATAGATAAATCAAATAGATAAATCAATAATTAGATAAATAACTAAATAAATTGAAATAATTAAATTAATTAATAATAAACTAAATAAATTAATAAATAACTAAATAATTAAATCGATCAATAAATAGATTAATTAATAGATTAATAAATAAATGAATTCATTCATTTTTAAAATAAGTAAAAAAAAATACATAAATAAAAATAAATAAATAAAAAATAAATAAATAAATAAAAAGAAAGAAAGAAGAAAGAAAGAAATTCTACATTAGGTAAATATTGAAAAATTGAAGAAAAAAAATTATAGGTCTTCAAAGTTATAGATAACACTCGGATTTATTTATTTTACCTATCGTCAATGCCAGTCGTGTAGCTCCTGGCGCAATAAATGAATATCCATATGATCATGATGGTATACAGATGATAATTCAAATCTATTTTTACAGGCAAGCTGACAAAATTAAATGTTTTTTGTACTAGATTCTGTTCTTGAACCGCACTTTTTTCCCTTCGCTAATTTACTCATTCCATTGATTGAATGTTACTTGATAAGCCGGCCACGGTATCATTTAGTAACAGACCGTAGCACAATTCATATTGATAAAGTAGTTCGATCTGACTTTGCTCTTAGTAGTTTTTATCATTAACTATCATATATTCAAAATGAGGTTGTAAAACTAAATGTAGTTTTATATTCAACCATCTATCTCCTCACTTTAATTTTTAAGATAAGTTTATATTTATCATTCCATTACATACATAGACAATTTGAAATTAAGTTATCATAGATACATGACTTTAGTCAAGTTATTCTGAAAACTTGTCAAATAACAAATGGTCAGATGAATCAGGTTATTAGTAAGTGAATAAATAACAAATAAAGATATAATGAGATAAACAAATAAAAGATAGCTAATTGTAGGCCTTCAATTGAAAAATAAAAATAAGTAATTAAGCTCAATCATTCAATATTTGATTAAACTAATATGAATTCCTATTTAAATAATTCCTATAAGAAAAAGTATATTTAAGTATATCAATAAATAAAACAAGTTCAGAATTATCACACTGGAATAGGAATATACAAAACATTCATTAACGTTGCTCTCCGGCAAGTTAGGAACCACTTAGTGCCTATTTTTATCGGGAATAATATATTAGCACATTTACCGCTGTCATGACAAGCGTGACAAGACAGGACAATGTTTATTTACTAACTCAGGCACACAAAGGTGCTACAAGAGCAACAAATAAGACAATTGCAGCAAACGTTAAGGCAAACAAAAAGTAAATATTACAACATAATATATAGAACAAAAAACAAAAATCAAAAAAAAAAAAAAAATCACAAAGACATCTATATATAAACTTAATACTATACATATAACTCCCGAAACAACTTATCTATCTTCCTCAAGAAAGCACATACATTTTCAATAATTCTCTTATACCATATAGATAAAAGTCCTCTAAGCTTAGATTCAGTGCTCTCATTTAACAATTAATTTTATATAATTCTATAATAGTATGTGTGCTAGCCTCTTATATGTGATCATTATGACAATATTAGTCATTTCAGCATACATCTGCTATAATGTGATGCACATGTACAGTTTATTTATTCCAATACTTAAGGCAGTTTGTCATGGCTTTAATGCAAAATTAGACCCCCTGTGGCGGATGTCTTCATGCTTTCAGCGTTGCTGACACCTGAAGACATTTTGGCACAATTTTGCTCGAAGCCCCGCTAAAGTTTCTGTTACCTTCCAGTCTCTGCGGCCAATAATTGGGCTTCAATATTGTGTTTTGATTGTGTGTGATTGATTGTGTATATTTCCTACGACATATACTTTGATAGTCGTCGTAGACCTTTAACAGGCATTTAGAGTGAAAATATTGAAAATATGCAATTTTAATGAAAACTGTACAATGTCATTGTACATGTATAGTTCACTCATTGAAAAGTGATTGAATATTGAAAACTGGTTAAATTTGATTGAATATTGAAAAGTGATTGAATATTGAAAAGTGATTGAATATTGAAAAGTGATTGAATATTGAAAAGTGATTGAACAATTGAAAAGTGATTGAATAATCGAAAAAATGATTGATAACATATCTTTGAAATTACATTTACACAAAAGTGAAATAATTGTGAAATAATATTATTAAAGCCATGACAGAAACTGCCAGCACATGTGTTCTTTATTCATTTCTATGCAGTTAAACAAAATTATTGAACGACAGTGAAAATAATTTGCGTTAACGACATGGAATGAATCATTATTTTATATTTTTATTCTATTTGGATTTAATTCCTGGAAATTATTTCTATCCCATTTAAAGACAGAGTTATTCATCATTTCAAATCAAGAGTTATCTCTCTTTTCAACAATGCTCAACATGTTCATTTCATCTTAAATAACAGTGTGTGATTTTTCCCTCACCCTCCCTCCCTAGCTGCAGCTGTGTCTCGATCATTTATCAATACATTTCAATCTATATTTGATAAATTTTACCTCGGTCAGATACAGCATAGAATGCTATGATTGCATATTTTGATTACTTTATATACATTGCTCTTGTGAGAACCGTCTTCGCTGTCTCTTTTTCCTTGTGTTTTTCAGTTGTACATCCCTCGACACAACACCTTTGATTCCCATGGGATGAAGAGAACTGTTACTATGCTGTTCGTCTGTCTACCTTTCATCCTGAGTCTGGATTCCTTGAAGGATTTTTCCGTATTCTCCGTATCAAGCACCGAACTTATCATTTGTGACATGTTTTCGAGCGTATTTAAAGAGCTGCAGCGATATAACATGCCCAGTTTTCAGAGGATTTTCCCCAAAACAACTGGGTTTTCATCTCTGTTTTTCCTCTGGGTTTGGTATATCACGATCCTAAACATTTCTCAAGTCAGCATTTCCTGATTCCAAGCAACTTAAGTGCGTCATGGCTTTATATTTCCGAAGCTAAACACAATTTTGCTCGAAGCCCCGCTAAAGTTTCTGTTACCTTCCAGTCTCTGCGGCCAATAATTGGGCTTCAATATTGTGTTTTGATTGTGTGTGATTGATTGTGTATATTTCCTACGACATATACTTTGATAGTCGTCGTAGACCTTAAACAGGCATTTATAGTGAAAATATTGAAGATATGCAATTTTAATGAAAACTGTACAATGTCATTGTACATGTATAGTTCACTCATTGAAAAGTGATTGAATATTGAAAACTGGTTGAATTTGATTGAATATTGAAAAGTGATTGAATATTGAAAAGTGATTGAATATTGAAAAGTGATTGAATATTGAAAAGTGATTGAATATTGAAAAGTGATTGAACAATTGAAAAGTGATTGAATAATCGAAAAAATGATTGATAACATATCTTTGAAATTACATTTACACAAAAGTGAAATAATTGTGAAATAATATTATTAAAGCCATGACAGAAACTGCCAGCACATGTGTTCTTTATTCATTTCTATGCAGTTAATTCTTTTAGTACAAGTGATAGGGCTTTCATATTTCATACATGCATTCACTATAAGAAGTGCTACATTTTGATACCAAGACATTTGACCTAGTGACCTTGACCTTGAACTTTGACCTTATATTTATATATACATATAGATTCCTATGTCATACATGAATCCGTGTAGAGAAAAACGTCCCACGGGGGGTATAATTCGTCACTTAAGCGCAGTTCTAGTTGCAGATATTAAAATAATGTTGGTATGTCTAGTTTGAGTTCAGGTCTGATTAAACCATTCTAGGCATAATAATTGCTGGACTAGACATCTCCCCGTAGGGGATTTATATTGTTCTCTGTGATTAAAGACTTGTTTTTGTTTGAGTATGAGTCTGTTGGCTCACAGGGAGTTAACATACTGAATTTTATAATATGATGATAATGGTAGATTGTCTTCAGTATCTATATAGTCATAAGGTACATGTAAAGTAGCATTTATGATTCTAACCATTTTGTTTACATTTCTCATAAATCAGGCATATATATATTAAGTAAAAAATATTTTCTTTGTTTTCTTTGCAGAAGACAGAGCATATAGAGAAACCATCTCCTGTTGGATGTAGCAAAAGAACTTTTGAAATTTTATCTCATGCAGAGAGCACATCTAGACATTTTAGATATGGACATTCTATGTTATAAGATTATATCTCAACAAACTGCATTAGTTTATTGAAAAAAAGATTCTTCGTATTAAAGATGATTAATCTGATCCTTTCTAGAACTTTGTTTCAATATTAAATGGGTCTTTATTTGAGTCCTAATACTATTTTTACTTTGATTGAAAAAGACTTAAGTGTATTTCCAATTTATTGGGTCAGACAGCCAGACAGTACAACATAACAAATTTTGCAACATTTTCAGTGTGATGCTATAGCAAAAAGCTTTACAACACATCAGGACAGTGCAATGCCTCTCTTCCGCAACGTCACGTAACCTATTTTTTCCGAGTCCGCTCCGGGCTTTACTTTTTACGCGCTTTTTACTTCCGGGGAGATAAATCCAAGGTAAACAACGCACGTACATCAGTGCTTTACACAGCAGAGAGAATCGAATAAGAAGTGAGTGAATAATTAACAAACAAAGGTTTTGAAATAGTATAGTTGTTATTCAATGTAAAGAGGGACTCAAAGTTACGACATGAAGCTTCAAATAAAGTTAAATAATAAATTCAGCAATCATGTTCAGGGTGTATTACAGTTTACACATGATGGCGCGATCGTTGATACAAATGCTGATATGTACATGCTGGATGACCATCACAAGTATAGGCTTGCTGTTCAAGCCTCTATGGTGTCAAATTGAGATGGTTGAGCAGAGGACACATGTGTTGTCTTATATTACATGTAGATCGAGGGGGGGGGGGCAGAGGGTGCAGCTCCCACCCCTTTACCTTTCCCCTCCCTTTCACCCTTCCCTGCCTATTCCCACCCACCTTCCTTCCCACTCACCCTCCCTGCAACCCCTTTCTCCCCTCCCTTTCACCCTGTCCACCCCATCATGTATACTATTCAACTATTAAACAGCTTCCTGTTAAAATGGGTCATGACATATTTCACAAGCGTTTATTATACATGTACTTACCAAATAATATTTCTTAATTTACAGGACATGTCTAGTGACAGTGATTCTTCAGATGAGAGTAGCCAAGACCTGCCTAGTTTGTCAGATCTGGAAAAGTGGTCAATCAAGGACTTAAAATATTGGTTACAGGAGAGGGACTTAAAAAGAAGTGGAAAAACAAAACAGATATTGGCAAAGAGAGTGTATCGCGCTTTACACACAGGTAGATGTAGTTTGAACTCAGATTCTGAGAATGAGGACATTGAATCATCTTCGATATATACAAATCGTCAAGTATTTAGCTCCAAGTACAGTGAGCTTGATTCTTCATGGGAAACAGCTGCACAAGAAAAGCTACCACAAATGTCAAACAAACAAGTAGAAAATTACTTTATGTTGCATAAAGATCCATTTTCTTCAAGAAGTGCCAAATTCATTCGACATTTTAGGAAAGGACGAAAATTATGTAACGAAAATTACGTGAGTCATATAATGTACCATCCTGTAGACAGTATATCAGACATTTGTTATATCAAAGCCAATTGTAAACCATCAATGCGGACAAGTGTGCAAGTTGCGAAAGGAAAAATGGCAACATTTTATTCGCTATATGTGTGCCTATCAAAGTCAACTGGACATATGATATTTGCATTCTGCAACTGCAAGGCTGGTGAGGCCGGACTGTGTGCCCATGTTGGAGGGCTTCTTTTTAGTGTTTTAAAGATAAAAAATGCCTGTACTTCGCAACAGTGCCGCTGGGAGGAACCTAGACCTATCCAACGTAAGCCCAGCCCAAAGAGGGTTCATGAAATTCGATTTGTAAATTCGGAAGGTATACAGCAGACGAAAATTAGACCATACCCTGACGTTCATCAAGCTTCTGCATGCAAAGACCCAGACACTTTCCTTGTAGACTTACTGCATGGGCTGCAAGATATAAATCCAACTTGTGTATTATATAAGACACTAAAAGCAGAACCTGCAGACATTTCACTATTTACAGACCTATTCAATCCCAAATTTTGTTATGCTGATCATGTAAATCTGGCTGCTAAGGACTGCAAACTTCAGTTTCATAGATTCATGGACAGCCTTGTTGTAGGTGAAGAATTGTCAAAAAATGTGGAACTAGGTACAAAGGGTCAGGCTTTGAATCAAAATTGGATTGATGCAAGAAAATGTATTTTGACAGCATCAAACTTTGGTGCAATATGTAAAAGAAGAAAACCAGAAGCAGAGGCACTTATTTCAAATTTAAGAGGTTACAGGGAAATTCCCAATAATGTAAAGAGTATTTCACATGGACGCAAGTATGAACAACAAGCTTTAAAAGAGTATGCAAAAGATCACCAACAAATCTGCAATGGAGCTGTGTCTGTAGAAGACTGTGGTATAATGGTAAATCCTAAATTTCCATTTCTAGGAGCAAGTGTTGATGGAAAAGTTCATTGTGATAAATGTGGAATAGGCATTGTGGAGGTGAAGTGCCCATATGGATCAAAACAAGCAGCTGACGTCAAACCATGGAGGGAGATCTTGCCTGAAAAATGTGCTACCGACCAGCATTTTTACTGTACATTGGAGAATGGCAAAGTGAAACTGAAACCTGACCACAATTATATGTTTCAGATTCAAGGACAGCTTGCCATTTGTGAAAAGCCCTGGGTAGATTTTGTCATTTGGACGAAGAAGGGTATTTCCTGTGAAAGATATTTATTTGACGAGAAGATGTGGGAAGAAATGCTGCCGAAATTGAAAAATTTTTACTTATTATCTTTTGTGCCAGAATTGTTCTCACTTAGAGTTAAGAGGGGATTAAAACTTTTTTGAGCTTAATATGAAATATGATGTACATGTGTATGCATGGCTTCTTCCTGTTTATATTTTCCGCATATATGATATTCAGTATTATTCAGAATGATCCATTCACAGAGAAAATGCATGGATGAATATGTTTTGAACCAAATTGCTGTAACTGTATAATTGCGCTGATATTGCTTGGAAATTAAAGTGACTCCATATATACAGATATACATAGATATGTAGATAATATTGAATGATTCTCTGATTTATAAATTATTTAATATGATTTATGAAACATTTTACATTCCTGAGACTTGGTCAAAATGTTTTGAGGCCATTTCTTGCTACTAACATGCCAGCATACTTTTAACTTCATAAACTTTTACATTTTCAACATCTTACTCTTCTGGAACCGCTGCACAGAATTTCACCAAACCTTACAGGAAGCAAGTACTCAATGTCCTCTGCGAAGTTTGTACTTTTCCACCCGATACATGTAGGTAATCCAATATGGCTACCAGCGTCTCTGATTGGCTGACACATTTTCTACATCTCCACTGAAACCGCTGCATGAAATTTCACCAGACCTTACAGGAAGCAATTACGCAATAGACTCTTTTGATTGGAGATCTAAGATTGCTGCCCTTAGCTCTTATTTGTCCTAGGGCTGTCACGATATGCTAAGCTCATGATATGATATGTATCGCGATATTTACTCACGATATGATTCTTATCACGATACAACATCTTTAATGTAGATATGGAGGCATTTCTGTAATTCGTCAGATATTGTATTAAAACAACAACAAATTAGGATCATGTATTCATAACTTGAATGATTAGAGAATATATTGTATTGACTAGAAACCAATGTACAAAACTCAGAAGTTATCTTTGACGACTCGGCGTTCATCATCGTCATGTTGATTTTTTAAGGATAAAACTAAATGCCGAAAACGAACCTTAAGTCAACGATACGGCCTCTTCTCGTATCGTGTATCGAACCGTCGTCAAGAACCGCTGTGAATCGAGAACCGCGGTGAATCGTGACAGCCCTAACTTGTCCCATCAGATGAGCGATGTGGCCCCTTTGGGCCTCTTCTTACCTTAATATCTTTTCCATTTTATAACCTTTTAAAGATCAAGGGTTTGCTTTTTTATGTACAGATATTCTCTGTGGTAAGATATTTCCTCATTTGATTACCTTGAACTTTGAGGCACTCGGACCTACTTTCCAAAATAGCTTTTATTTTTACCAAAATCTAGTTAGTTTTCAGGGATGTAACTGAAATATTCCATGTCTGATCTCCAAGACAAGAGTTTCGGCTAGTGACCTTGACCGTATTACCTTGACATTTTGAGTTAAAAGATGCCTCTTTGCAATTTAGATATATCATCTGTATATATACAAATGTATAACATAATGTAGATATGTTTTATTCATATCCATCTTTGATTATGTTGATACAGTGAATTAAGTCCTCTAACTTTTGAAGACATACCATGCATGCATGTTTTTACTTGAACATTTCCTTATGAGGAATATATGTGTATTATTTATTGATATAGTTATAGTATGCAAGTACATGTAAATGGTAGTATAATGATCAATATTTCTAAAATTTAAAAACTTTTATTTAATTTTTGAACATTTTAACATATAATAACAACAGCATAACAAATATAAATACAAGTAAACATTGAACTTTGGCATTTTCGATAAATTATCTGAACACAATAACAGTACAAGAGCATAGTTTATGTAAAACTGAACAATAAAGAATAAAGAGAAAAATAACATTTATTATAATATAAACAAAGACAAGATTGTAAAAATATTGTGTAACAGAAAAACAATGAATAAATGCAAGAAAATCGTGGTTAAAATTGTATTGACTAAAAGTATATACCAGTACAATGTATAATTATATTGCAGAAATTCTGAGATCTATAGAAAGCATGATGATATATTTGAATGAAATTCACATATAGTTATCATTAATTTGAAAATAAACAAGGAACCTGGACTTCACTTTTATCTCTTTTAATTTTCAAACAACAAAGTTCAATGTACTGGACTGACTAGTGATGTATATTGCACGTTTTACTTTAACAGTAGCATAACCCGAGTGAGGAATTCATTTCATCAAGGGGGGGTAGAAGATTTGTCCAAGCAATGCAAATAAAGGCCATCTGTTCAGCAAGATGTGCCTCATTTAGTGGAAGGGTACCACCTAGGATTCGGTAATTCTTCACTTGTTCCATTTTCATTTCAACGACAATTCGAGCTGATGCTATTGCCTGAGTCTTGAAGAATTCACTTTGAGTCATTTGCCTATTACCAGAGATTCTAGGTGGAATGTTAAGGTCAACATCAGCTGGTAAAAGATCCTCAATAGTGAACCCTTTATCAGCCATAACCATGTCTCCTGGACTTAACTTTGGTAAAAGGTCATCGTGTTGAACTATGTGGCGATCAGAGGCATTGCCACACCATAGCCTTGATACGAAGGTCACCAATCCATTAGGTGCAACACCAATGAGAATTTTGAACGTATTTGAGTGTTTGTATTCTGACCAGGTTAACCACTGAGCAACTAGAGATGACGGTTTCTCTGTATATAGTTCAGTACAGTCAATAACTATGCGACAGTTTCTGTAATCTCTAAATCCACTGGGAATATTGCACAATATTTGCTCTCTTGAGGGCCATGGTATAAGTCCTTTACAATGGTCATATAAGAAATTCATCCAAGTGTTTATAATCCTAGACACAGTTGTGGTAGATGTACAAAAAATATCTGCCAGGTGCTCTTGTAATAAGCCAAGTCTGAGTCTCATGCACACTAGTAGAAATTCATCATCGGGGCGGAGAAAACGTTTTCGCCCTGGTTTATGTACTTCAGTCTGGTGATAAGCTGGTACAGATGTATTAGCACACCTTTGTTCTCCCTCCCAATAATACAGTTTGTTTGCACCATGCTTGACAAGTGTAGTAAGATAATGCCAGAACATAGCAAACGACACAAATCCGGTGTAAAATCTTGTTTTTTCATCATTGTTTCTCAGATCTTCTGGAGAAATATAAGGTAAAGAAACTTGTACACTGGCATCTTTCATCAATGGGGATGGTTCTCCCACCTGGATATCTTTACTGCATGTCTCAGGCAATTCAGTGTTGCATCCTTCTTCTTTAAAACGAAACAAAGCATGCTTAGTTACAGTTTCATGTTCTTCAGGTACCTTAGGAGCAACATTTTCCTTAATTTGATAAAAGTCATCAAATACAACTTCTTCCTCAATGTTACATGAAGTTTCTTCGAGATGTCGGACAACAGGACGCCTTATTTTTACAACAGTTGGTTTCTTCGAAGGGAATATTGTTGGTACTGATGAGTCATTGAACTCGCCTTCAAAATGCTCTGAACAAACTCGAGTACTGTCATTGACAATCAGATTTGCCCGTACATTTCTAAGTCTACGAATCCACTCTTGCTTTATTTTGGCTTTTTTCTCTGACATAGGTAATCGATGAAGTACAATTTTTACACCTTATGGGGTAATTGTTGATGATGTGTTCGAACATCCTGGAACACAGCAGTACTTTCTTCCCATACTGAAAAAAAGATACATGAGTTAAAGCTAATGTTAATGTTCCTATTTGCACTAATGGTTTTTTTTTTATTAATTTTATGTCAACATGAATTTAACAACCAGTACATGTCCCCAAAACTGAGCAAAGGAAAATGCAGGGAGAACCATGATCATTTTCTCCTTTAACACTTTACAATACCACAATACAAACTTTTCAAATCACAAGATTATGGTTTTCAGTGGCAGATTTGGTGGGTGCGAAACCCCCCCCCCCCCATGCATGCAGGCCAAAATTTTTATATATTAACCCATTTTCAGAAATGATCGGTAAAACTTGCCTCCTCCCCCCCCCCTTGACCCCCAGGCAAAGGTGATGCTTGGTCCGCCACTGATTTCCATGAGATATATCATATAACACTAATATGCAGATATAACGCATAACGAAACTGTACTGCTGTCGTGTCAGTGCTCAGACAGTACGTAAACTTGCATTCAACACTATCCATAACTAATTAATGCATGTCGAAATCATCAACTCTGTATATGAATATTTAAAAAAATACCTGAATGTGCATACTGAGCGTCTACAATCTTGGTTGTTTACATTGACTACTCCATTATAGGTCAGAGACCACTAAAAGGCCGGTTCTGATTGGAGAAAAACCTGTAGGGTGAGGGGGCCTGTTATTTTAAATGTGACAGAAGATGTGATTGGCTATCAATTATATTTTCTTTTGGTATATTGTTTGAATATGATATATATAAGTAAAAAATAAGTGCAATTAAAATGTCGATACCCGGATTTTTTCCCTAGCTCCCGATCCGCTAAAGGGGACGGGCGCGGGAAAATTTGAAAATTCTCTGCGGGGTACCTTGTGACGCAAATAGCGCGAAAAAGAGCAGGTCATGCTATATTTTTTAATTTAGTTTCGTATAAAGCTTGAATCAATGAACAAATCGGTATATTACATGCATGGCCAGCAATGTTGGTATAGACGTTATAAGGCATTTCGTTAACATTACGGCCTATGGAAAATGATTTGGTTGTCTCTGACCTAGAGGGAAACACGTGGTTTACTGAAATAAATGCAAAATATCAACACCAGCCTTCTGTTAGCGTTTTGTTTTCTTGTTATTCGTATCATTTATGTACTTTTCTATATTTTCATGCCGAAAAGTGTTCAATAAAACAGTTTTCATGGAAAATTTATGCATATGACTGAATTTATGGGCAAATTGGGATTTCGCGCCAAAAGCGCGATGTGGGCATTACCATTATTTTTTTAATTCAACACGTTTTAACCACTCTGTATCGCCAAATATGCATTAAAACCATTGTTTTATGCACGGACATCTAGTTTAATGTTAAAAACAAATTATTTCTTAAAAATTATTCGTCGGAGATACATGAAAGTATCCTCCATGGCATCACAGGCATAATTTTCTATGATATTGCTACACATATAACCGTATAGAATTGGAGTCGGATGATTTTATTCTTTTATTTTCTGCATAAAATGACTTTTTATTTCTTCATTAAGGATTACAATCGCATTCAGATGCATTATATGTGACATTGTCATAATTAATGCGAGTTCACTTACCTATATGAAAATACGTCCTACGGAGGGGGGTAGGGGTCCTAAATTTCTCATAAATGCTATAAAAACCGTGCAATTATAAAAGATTTGCATGAATTGTATTCTTCATTTAATAAAGAATGTAAAATGAGTCGATACATGTACATAACATTAGAGTCTCCCCAAACAAAAAAAATGAGGGCTTAAATCGTGTTTTACATCGTGCTTAAATCATGCGATTTCTGAATGATTTAAACCCGATAAAATTCGCATGCAAATGAGCTCTCAAATCGTGTTTTGATAAATCGCATTAAACTCGTGTTTCTATTCCAAAATTTTTATTACACAGAAACAATCCATGATAAATCGTGAGTAAATCGTACGATTTATAAACAATTTGTATACAAGTCGTGTCAAAATCGTGCCCTGATCAAACATAAATTGTTACCAAACCGTGTCAAAATCGTGTTAAAATCGTAACAGCAGTGTGCATAAATCGTGTTAAAATCGTTCATATAACTACAAATCGTAAATAAATTGTAATAAATTTTTACTAAATTGTGTACAAACCGTATCAAAATTGTGTATAAATCATTCAAAAATTGTGTATAAATATTAATCATTCAAAGATAGGGGGAAGGAATTACGTACAAATGGCCAGACAAACAGACTGATGATTCGATTACTATATGACCCCAGTGTACCTTTCAGGCAGGGGGCATAATAAAAAGGTTACATATATACACCAACAAAAGAATGCTGTGATGGCATATAAGGTATTAACTGGTCAAAATTTATCGAAACATGGGACCTGTGCAGAAGACATGGACAAACAGACCTTTTTTAACTTCTCTGGCAATGAGGCCATGACTTTTTTTGTTGCATTAATCAGCATGGGAAATACATTTTTTTTCAATATAAAGTTAAGGATTCAATATCAGAAAAAGCTAAATTTACATGTATTAATTACTGCAACAAATTCCACATGGAATTAAAAATACAACAATTCACAACCAACATCAAAATTTGAACATTCCGAACTAAACTAGAATTATATTCATGTGTAGTTCGATATCTCCCCAGGGGTATAATTACCATAATTTACAAACATGTACCCTGAATCTGCTAACTTTCAATATTAATAAAAGTATTTCATATCAACAAAATCTCAAAATAAGTGAAGGGTGTCAAATTGTTAAAATTTAATAATTTTCATCAAACAAAGTGACCTTGACAACTGAGATGTGATCATGAAAAGTACATTAGTTTTGACAGCCACTCAGACAAATCATTACTGAATGGATATTACCAATGTTCAGCAGATATAGTGCATTTATACATGTACTTACATGTATATCAGAAAATATGTAAAATAAAATTTTACAAAAAACAAGTGTAACAAAAACTGTAAAAATAAAATAATAAACACAGTCAATATACACAAATATAAAATTTCACACTAAAATAATCAGAAACATTATGTAAAAATTAACACAAAAACAAGATAAATAAAATACATAAATTAAAAGAAAAATAATTTTGGCATCATAATCTATTTCATAACAATGATTGAAAAAAAACCCTAAAAACTTCTAAGCTGATGCTATATATTAATTGTAGCCGCTACAGTCGCCGCGTTACACAAATAAAGTCAACATAACCCAATTCTTTGTTCGAATCATTTTTTTTTTCTATTTCCCAGTTCTTTGAGTCATTTTTTTCTATTTATCATATAATATGAATAGAAAAAGAAATTTGAACAAAGAATTGGTTTATATTGACTTGTGTAACACGGTGACTGTACATGTAGCTATAGAACAAAAACCAAATCAATGTTATGATCAATAATAATAAAATGTCGCAAGTTATAGTTTGAAGTAAAAAACACTGTGGACCTCGAACACAGAATAACACGTACTTATAGATCTGTCATTAATTATTGAGGAAAAATTATACACTGATCATTGTCGTCATTGAACATTCGAACTGCATCCAATTGGAACCACCTTGATTACACTGTCATGCATGCATACACACCCACAAATATGAGGTTTCATTTGGAAATTATCTCGATCCACCGCGACTAAGTCCGAGTAAGTAAAGCCTTAAGGGATACTGTGACGTACAAATAGCTGAGATAGCTGGGTTAATTTCCTTTGATTCCCCTTCTACAGTATGTGTTTTGGCCGAGCATTCTCAAGGATTATATAGGTATTTTGCATGATTATCGTTTCGTTGTAAGCTAATTTCCACTTCGCTGGCGATATTGCAGCATTAAACTCGATCATCTCCAAAACTGAGAGCTGAAGAAATGCAAAATATGAAATTATAAATCAAATAACACTTTAATCGTAAGATTATACAAAAAAAATATGCAAATTATAATATACAAATGTGAAGAACATACCTGTTACCTCCTGTTGGGATCCATCCAATGGCCTGTTGACCCTCCAGATCCTCTCTCGTGTTGTTGCTTAAATATATATGGTGTACGTGGTGCGTTTGGGACTATACAAGTGGGATTAAATTTAATGTTTTGATCCTTCCAGTGTAGGTTCATCTTGCTTTTAAAAGTATTTACATTTGGGGAATCCACCACGAGGTCCGGGAGACTGTTCCGTATACATTCACTACTGCGTGGTACGAAACTATCTATTTCCTGATGTTTTATCTACAATGAACATGGATGTATTGATCAATCAGTTGATAGATATATAAATATATAGCCATAAATTCACCAACAATTACATGAAATGCATCTAGAAATTAGACTGAAAAGTCTCAGGGCGAAAAGTCTTACTGTCGAAACGTTTTTCAGCTCAGATTTCCTTTGTTATCAATTAAATATTTACTGACTTAGAATCGGATCGTTTACATATATAAACATCAACAGAAAATATTAAAGCCTTACCTCCTAGCATTCATATTGATACTTTGTCAGTAATAAACTCCAAACACAACTTTCCAGATCGATTGCTGCTTGTAAACACGTGCCAAAGTTTACCCGTGTCTGTAACATGTGTAGGGTATGTCACATGGTTTAAATCTCATAATTATAATGATCCATCTGTGTAAACATGTGTTGGAGATTAGAATTACTTCCATCCTAGGACGGATTTACCGATATACATGACATATACTTGACTTTTCTATCGTCTGCTGAAACTTTAAAATGGCCGTAGGTATACATGGTCGCATCGTATACAGAGTACTTCAAACTTTGACACTTCAGACCTGTAATACCTGAAATTCTAAGTTTTCAAATCATGTTGAAATCGCGACTGCCTTTGCTAAGATTATTAAATCGTGCTTAAATCGTACTATTATCTTGGTTACAATTTTAAATCGTTCTTAAATTGTGTCTTGTAATATAAATCGTACAGAAATCGTTTCTGCCATATAAGGTAATCTCGATTTATAAACGATTTCAAATAAAAATTGTTCTCAAATTGTGAGCTCAAATTGTGAATCCACAATTTAAACATCATTTAAGCATGATTTTAAAGCGATTTATGTCGAATTATTTTTGTTTGGGACCCTTTCCTCTGAGAACGGAATAAAAGAGAAAAACTAGAAAAATCAAAATGCGAATTTTGGCGCCTTTTTTCAATGCAGACATACACGCATAAATCTCAAATATCTCCCATACCACGTACAGTAGAAAGCTGAAACTTCGGATAAATTTTATTGATGTCAATGCCTTTATTATGCCAAAAATTGTATTAATCAAAGAGGGGGTAATATATGTCTATAGGTCAGAGACCACTAAAAGGCCGGTTCTGATTGGAGAAAAACCTGTAGGGTGAGGGGGCCTGTTATTTTAAATGTGACAGAAGATGTGATTGGCTATCAATTATATTTTCTTTTGGTATATTGTTTGAATATGATATATATAAGTAAAAAATAAGTGCAATTAAAATGTCGATACCCGGATTTTTTCCCTAGCTCCCGATCCGCTAAAGGGGACGGGCGCGGGAAAATTTGAAAATTCTCTGCGGGGTACCTTGTGACGCAAATAGCGCGAAAAAGAGCAGGTCATGCTATATTTTTTAATTTAGTTTCGTATAAAGCTTGAATCAATGAACAAATCGGTATATTACATGCATGGCCAGCAATGTTGGTATAGACGTTATAAGGCATTTCGTTAACATTACGGCCTATGGAAAATGATTTGGTTGTCTCTGACCATAACCTTGAACTCCCCGGAAGAAACGTAGTTATTCTAACGATTAAAATGAAGACGGAATTACCGATATCCGCGACGTTGCGGAAGAGAGGCATTGAATATGACACCACTTTGGAAAATATTGCTATCTGATGTGATTTCTGGTGATCTTTGGTTTAGAATTACAGCCTTCTTGAATGCAGCCCTAGAAATAATTGTAAAGTCTTGAATTTCACTTCAGCTGGCAAGTCAAATCAGGTGAACAAGACAATTGCATTGTTGTACCAGAAAATTATACATACTCCATACTTTAATTGTGTTAAGCATGTTATTTTGCATGAATTTCTGGAGTACTTATTGCAAATTATCCATGAAATCACAAAACTATCAGAGATAGTTGTTGATGTTATAGAGTAAAGCAAACACTAGAAAATAACATATGTATTACACATAAAAATGGAACACATGAAATACATATGTCAAAAACACATGTTTAACATATAAAAAATACATGATGTTTATGTATTCTGCATACAATAGCACTTGATATTATTACACATGTATTATACATACAAAATGAAACACATATAATACATATATATAACACAAGTTTTACATATAAAAATTCATTATGTTTATATGTATTATGCTTACAATAGCACTTGATATCAACACATGTATTATACATAAAAAATGAAACACAATATATAATACATATATATAATACATGTTTAACATATACAAAATATATTATGTTTATTCCTACACATATTTTACATATGTTAAACATGTGTAAAACATGTGTGAAATTATACAGCTCATACATGTGTGCTCTATTTTTGTGTTTTACATGTGTATAAAATATATGAAAAATATATGTTTAACATATGTTAAACACATGTGGACATTTTTCCTGTGTTGTATCAGAGTATTTGGGTTGAAGTTTTGCTAACATACATGGACATTGATTTATTAACTCCAAGGTAAAATTTTGTGGTGGTGGTTATGATGTGGTTCTTCTCGTCATCTCCATCTGTTTGTCAACTATTTTCTCATCCGTGTGGTTCCACTGTGTATCATTTTACGTAACAACTTCCACACGGGACACGGACAAATTCGTGAATTCCACGCTCAGTTTCATGATAGATTATAAATCCATCATCTGTAGCGACCATGATATATATAATGTTACATCTATGAGTAAATGACTTGATTATTTCTGTTGTGATTTCGTACATCCGTACATCACATACAGACGGACTGCATAACAAAATCTGAAAACTTATTGAACTAATGGTTGAATATACCTCTAGATTAAAGAGCAATGCATTTCGAATGACGAGCAATATATATCCTTGTTTACATCTAAAATACGCTTCTATCACGACATCGTTTTACCCTTGGCATATAGTTTACGTCATCAACAGGAGTTTATTTGACGTCATACTGAATTATGACGTTGTAACATTTTTCCGCGAATTACCATGAAAGCGCTTTGTGCTTGTTCTTTAGAAGTCCTGTCAATTCAGTTTGTCTTATATTATTTCACTTCATGACAACTTTACGGAGACGAATAATATGATTGCGATTGAATTGAGTAACAGTATTATACTTCAAATTTATTCTTGTATAAAAAAGACACAAATACATTCAAAAGAATGATTATATTTTATAGTTCAAGTTGACGATGCGGCGTTACTGACCACGCAATTAAGTTAATATATCTTGAAAGTACTTTTCTTTCATTTACAAAACGTTTGTGTTATAATGATTTAGTCAGATTAGTAGTTGTAATAAGTGAGCATGACGACCGACTGTCAAATCATCAAAAGGACCAAACATCACGTACATCATGTACATGTACGTTGTAAAATAAATGGATCCGAGGGACTCCGTAAACACACTTCCCATTGTACGCCCTGTTGAAATGGGAATTATTCTGTTTCAATTTTACTAATCTATGATATAACGACATTCATTGAAGAGAGCATGTGCAGGAAATCAATGCGGAAGACAGGGTGTGCGTTTACTACCTTTCCTATCATACCGACCCCCCCCCCCCCCCCTCTAATCCCAGCACTTAGTAAAATGAAACTAGAAATGTGCCTCAGCTTAAACTTTAGATAAATTGTTTCAAAGCAAACTTATCAAGAGTTTAAGAGATCTTTCGTATCGTTGTTCTACTAAAGTTGCTTCATTTATTTTCAAACCTGGTACAATATGTACGAATGCCAAAACTACATGTACATGTATAAATAGATACGTGTAGATGCCGCAAAATCAATTTTGAGAGAAATGAGATACAAAAGAAGCATACAGATAGGAATCTAGAACATCCATTTCTTCTCATTCACTGAGATTAACAGTATACAATATCGCCGAGCATTACCTAAAGTGAGCGTCACGATAAGCGCGACGTCACGTTACGTTGTCGGTGCTTAAAAGCGCTAAGTGTTGGGAAAATGAATAAGAAATTGATCAGAATATGACTCAAATTTTTAGTCTGAAGTCCAGATTATAAGATATCTCAGATAAAATGTATAGATATATAACAACTTTCCATTTTCAATCATAAACCACGGATTTATCATATCCAGAGGCTTGGTCAGAGGAATTCTAAGCTAAATATCTTTAAAACGGCTACACTCTTTTTTCTATAAATTATTTTTTTATCTTTAGCATGTATCACTAGATGATAAAAGAAACATTTTATCAAAATTCTATTATGCCAACAACTTCGAAAATTAATGTTTTAAAACTTTTCATACAATTTTTACTGTTAAAAATGGAATGAAATAAATGTCCTTCTCCAGCATGGTTACCATGGCAACAAAAATATTTTTTCCGAAAATGATAAATTTACTTCATTTGCTACGTCAATGGATAAAAATTTACTTCGCTCTGTGTTAAGTTGATTTTTAAAATAAAGTCCAAAGTTGGGACATTGTTTTAGAAAAAAAGTGCAGAGTTACCTCCCTTTTTTGTCGGTATATAGGGGACAAACGGCTACACTCTTTTTTTCATGAAATATTGCAATTGATGAAGGAGGGGATATTCTTTTATGTGTAGACACTTATTTTCAATTTCTATTATTCCCTGAAAATGCGGTTTCACACTCATACCTCCTTAAACTCAGAAACATTGTTTTCAAGTACTAATCTAAGCAAAATTACCAGATCATTGACTGGCGGTGCGGTTATTTTAAAAACATTTTTTTTATCAAATTAAGAGTATGAATAAATTTTACAGCTGTTATCACTTCATCGAATTGCATATTTGTGTAAAGAGAGGTAATATCGTAACTGACCAGCAGACACTCTGTAGGAATTATCCCTTCCATTTTCAATACGAAGTCAGAGCTATCCCTGATGTAGGTCGAATGAGTATTTACGATAGGTGTTAAAAAGTAATCAACATACTGACTGATACGTTCACGAACTTTGATGTTTGCGATCTGTACTTCCTCTCATTTGATCCAATCTAATTGATTTGTTTCGGAGATGCCAAGACAAACCCTTAGAAATCTGATAGATTACATTAAATGTTTCAATAATCTGATTCATTTTAGTCTCATCTTGGCTAGTAAGATACTGACTAAAATTAGACACTGTCATTCAATGTTATGACTATGTGATTACGTTTGTCTCTTTCCAAGTACATTGCTTATCTGATTAGTAAAGGTTATCACTTGACCCGTTGTTTTTATCACTATAGCGAATGGAAATTTTTCTTCATTTCAGCATGGTACGTCGAAACGCTAAGATTAAAAGACATAGAGATAGAAATCTAGAGCTATGAATAGAATAGCTAGGAAAATTCAACAGTTCAGGATGCACGGAAACATGTTTTTAATCTAACGAGCAACAAACTCACCGATGGCGAGTATCTACATTTTGCAAGAGGGTTGAAGTTCATCCCTACTCCATCAAACAAGAAGGCACAAAATCTTTTGATAAAGAATTTGCTCGAAAAATGCAATGCATGTACATGTTGTCTAAAGACGAAGGCACACCGCATACATTTCGCATCAAATGTGGATTTCAACCAAATGAAACAAATCATGCACTACAAACCTATCTTGATAAAACAAAATTTGAACTTTCTTCGATCGACGTACAAAAGTTCACTGACAATGTTCAGAAAATCGAACGAGAGACAATAAGATCACTTCGAAATAGTGATGACATCATTAACCAAAAAGCTGACAAAAATAACATGTGTGTTCTAATGAAAAAGTCAGATTATATCAGAGAAGGTGAACGCCAATTGAACTCTATATTATACTACGAATATTTACATGAATTTGATATTGAGCAAAGTCTAATTTCTAAATTCTAAAATCTTAGATATTATTGAGAATATGAATCATAAGGGTACCTCTGACAAAACCACATAAGAATTCTTAAGTGATACAAAAACTACTTCTAGGGTCGGCAGGTTATATCTGCTCCCTAGTGTCCATAAACTTGGAAATCAGGTATCTAAATCTGTAATTACAAATGGACTTTCTAAACAAAACGTTTCTCCGCGAGGAAGACTAATAATTTCCCAGAATGTGTCGCCTACAGATTGTATCAGTCAGTATGTTGATTACTTTTTAATACCTAACATAAATACTCATTCGACATACATCAGGGATAGCTCTGACTTCATATCGAAAATGGAATGAATAATAGAGAGATAATAATACAGAGTGTCTGCTGGTCACTGCTGGTTACGATGTTACCGATGCAATTCGATGAATTGATAACAGCTGTAAAAGATGCATACTCTCAATTTGATGAAAAAAAAAATCAGTCAATGATCTGGCAATTTTACTTAGATTCGTACTTGAAAACAATGTTTCTGAATTTGATTAAAAAATATATGAATAAAGAATAGTATGTGTAATGGGATCAAGATGCAGTTCTTCTGTATGTGATGTACGGATGTACGAAATCACAACAGAAATAATCAAGTCATTTACTCATATATGCAACATTATATATCATGGTCGCTACAGAGATGATGGGTTTATAATCTAGCTATCATGGAACTGAGTGTGAAATTCACGAACTGTTCACATTAGCTAATAGCTTACGTCCCCTTTTGAAATTTACATATGAAATATCAAATAAGCAAATGAACTTTTTTGACACTACAATGTTCAAAGGTGCAAGATTCAATGACACTAAAATTTTAGATGTCAAAACATATATTTAACCAACAAATACATTCCAATATTTGGATTGCAATAGCGCACATCACCCCTCTGTATTCAGAGGCCTAATTAAGGGAGAAACAATAAGGTATTTGCTCAACACTAACGATAAAGGTATTCTTTCCGCTATGGTCAATGACTTCAAGTCAAATTTAATCAAAAGGGGATATGACTCTAATGAAATTGAGAAATCAATTAGCAATGCAGTAGAAAATTATACTATGTATAACAAATATTGAATAACCTCGTATCACACCACCGAAACACTATATTAGTGTAGGGTCCAAGTGAATGGAGTTGCGTGGCAGGTGGAAGTCACTCTTTAAAATCATGCGTGGCAGATGGGAGCCACTCTTTTAAATCACTAAGGTATCTAAAATAGGGCAAAAGAGCGGAGGTTGAAAACATCGGCTTTTAGAAGCATATAAATGGGGTATAATATCTTATATAAAACGTTACCTTTACTAATATCCATTTTCAAATTCATTTGCATAAGTGCATTGTAAGGAATACAGGGTGGAGCTTGGCGAGATTTCCAATTGGTTAAACACTTTGGTCTCAATAATTTCTAACATTATACTGAGGAGGTCGATTAAAAAAGATTAAGTTTATTCTATCCATATATGGTCACAAATTTAGGGAATAACAACGAAAATCTATTCGACTTTATTTCGAATTATTTTTCTTGAAAATTTTAAGTTATGGTCAGTTTTTATTAAAGAAGCAATAAATTATCATCGGAAAACGTTTTTAATTCTTTAAATACGTGTCCATGATATGCAATAATTGATGATAGGAAAGCTTGGAAGATCTCTCGTCTCTCTCTCTCCGACTCAAAACGGAGAGGGGTAAGGCGTTTCGGAGGGGATGGTAACCACCGCAAACAACTGCCTATATTCGGTGTTAGATCAATAGTTCCATTTATAGATAAAGAATTTATCAAAAATATTTACCCGAATAGTTGTCGGCAAATGTGATCATATGATTACTCCTTTTGACGTCTACAGGTGATCGCAATATATGCGCATGTTTAGAAATGACGTGCACTTTATGGTAAATTATTGCTCAATAAAAAAAACTATGTTTGAGATATTGATCATTTTATTCTTGGAACGATAATTACATGAGTATGCACATGTGCTTTGTAGTGTACACATTCTAACGTCATTTACTGAGACTGAGCCCGAAAATTCATTGGGTAAATGGACAAAAATGTCGATTTTCTCCAAAACCGTGATCTTTTTTGTGATTACAGCATAAACATTTTTATTTTTAAAGAGTCAATGCTATATACTATTTTTTTTATCACAGATGTGCTAATAGCACTTTGATGTCTTCATTGCTTTACATTGAAATTGAAAAGAAATTTAATCCATATGTTTAATCCATCATCGCTGAAAATATTTCAGATGAGGTGCATTTAAAAGGCTGATAGAAAGCATGTTGTACAATAGAACTGAACATTATCAATTCCAGCCTGTGGCGTTGATAGCTTGGGATTTATTTGTTTATCTATTTAGTACATGGATATAAACAGAACACTATCTGTATAGTAAGACGTTATCTGTTTAAAGGTGACAATATCGGACTACATAATAAGGTTAGTGTTGCTTTCAACGAAACAGAAAAGAAAATCTGATTTATTTCTAATTGTAAATTTTTATGACTCTTTTACTCTAAATGTTCCAACTATATTAAAGAACAATACAAACATGCAGTTTTTGTTTAATATACATATATCACATAAGTGCAAGAGAGGTAAAATCAGTCAATGTCGGATCCGCCCTATGAAGGACAAATGCGCGAAAAACAAAGTAAAATCACAAAATATATATGTGTAGTATGGAGGTCGACGCCATATTTTCAAATTTATTTACGTTTGGTTTTAGAGCATTGTAATCGGAGTGGACCCGTTTCATTTAGTGCAAAAAGGTTCTTTTTAAATCTAAAATTGAATTTATTTGAAGTGCAATATGAACCTGACCTGTAACATTTACAATCACAAAAATATTTCATGTACCAGTGTTAAGATTTTTTTCTTCAATCAGAAAGTAATATTTCCATTTCATGATTAAAGAATTAATATTATAGACAATACTAGGCTACAAAGTAGTCATAATATTTCATAAATTTTATAAATCACATGGTGCATATCAAATTTCAGGAAGAATGGATCTTTCAACTAGATTGAGTTTTTTATTTGGAACGGAAGAATATGTTACTATGAGAAGACAACTCGTCCTACTGAGGGAGACTTTCCTGAACCATATTTGTGAACAAAATGTACATTATATTTGTAGTGGTAGTCTCGGGGAGGGTGTGGCATATCCAATGTCTGATGATGACGTGATGATTTGTTCTACCGATCTACGTGTGGTAACTACATACAGAGAGGCTACTGAAGCTCATGATGGTCTGATGGTACCCTGTGAGTTCTCTCCTGGATATTGTCGCCTCCTAGACGTGAGGGGATCATATTTTGATCATGTTGTACATATCATACATGAAATGCCGTTTGTTTCCTCGTCATTATGGAAACAATATTATGTAAGAGAAGGACAATATATTCATGGACCTTGTTATTCAGGAGCTATTGGTTCTCAGGAGTACGATATTGCTTTTTGTATTCCCTGTTACAATTGGCCTGACGTAGCCAATAATTGGCTAACAAGAGACCGCTCTTATGATTGGCCAACTAATGAAATGATACATAATATCTTTAGTAATGGTTGTCATGTGGTACCTATTGGAGATCCAGACTCTCCTTATTATAATCATGAATGGAGAATATCATTTTCTGTAGCAGAAAGGACTCTGATGCATTCATTCAACCATACACAGTTTCTAGTATATAACCTTCTCAGATTAACTTTGAAAAGAGTTATAGAGAAAGGAATTCCTAATGTGTTCTGTTCATATTTCATGAAAACTACATTATTCTATACTGCTGAGAATACCTCTACACAATTTTGGCAACTGTACAATTTAGAAACATGCTACAAAACCTGCCTCTCTGTACTGTATGATTATGTTGATCATATATATTGCCCAAACTATTTCATACCAGAATACAATATGATCAGACGGAAAATCAATCTTACAAATCGTCCTCAAATATTAGACACTTTGAGAGTGCTCCATACTAAATGTATTGTTGATATAATACATTTAAGTGGAGAATCAAAGTGTATGAGTGCAACATTGTCGCCAATGAAAATGGAATGGAAACTTGATATGGAATTTATGCTTTCCTTTCTTCTTCATTATGTTTATCAAACTATTGAAGTTTACTTTCTATCCTTATCACATGACAATATACAATATTGTTCGTTTCATCTAGATAAATTTTGGCATTTGTTAAACTGTAAATCGACGCTGATACATCCGAAATTGACGAATATTCTTTGGAATAGAGGGATAAACTCATATTGCATCAAGTTGATGGATCTCCTCTCCATCTCGTCGAAAAGGAATAAACATAATTATCATCTGAATAAATGTCTAAAACCTCTACTCAGAATAGGATACAGGGCAGATGTCACAACAGGGAAACTTACAATGGCTACCTACGTGTATATTGTTGGTAAAACAGATTCTGCTTTATACATCATACGGCAGTTGCTATCTGAGTATCCACCCTACGCCATTGATAACTACAAAGATGAAATAAAAGCACAGACATACAGAGACGTGATGTGTGGTAGAGGATTTACCATGAACTACAAGATGCGACATGCTCATGCACCTCGATATCGTCTACACAAAGACTATCTAAATGCTTTTCCTTCACCTTTGAGGATATTGCTTTATGTAAGTTATGTTCAGTTCGACAGTCTAACATATTCATACTTCCTGGAATGTCTTTGTCATGCTCAACAACAGAATCAGTTATTGTTAATGAAATCATTAAGGTGTCTCGTAAATCACAAGGATGATCTGACGGTGGATCGTGACATTGTTCATACTAGAATGTGTGTGGGTATCATCAAGTACGTACAGGGTAACAACCAGTCAGCATGTAGATGGCTCGGATCAGCTTATATTATGGCATATGCCTTAACTCCACCTTACGATGGGCCAGTCCCACTTTCTGCTTTGACATATATTGCATGTTTGTTGAAGAAGAAATTCCAGTCGGCAACATGAATTTCACATAATTTGACATATATATGTTCTCGAACAATAAAACACTCATAGATTAACTTATTACCATTGTTTCCTTTCATTCTTTCAGTCAGTATTTTCGGTTTACAATGCGTTGACACACTCTTCTCTCTTCTTTGTTAGAATATCGAAGGACTCAAAATTATATGAGAGAATAGGAGTTGAAACTCAAACATAAAACCCGAAATCAGAATCCAGAAATCACAATCAAAAGGCTTATTAATTATTGGAAAAGTATTTAACAGAACTTTCTCAGGAGAAAATAAAAACCGGGTATAAACAGATGGAGACAATAACACAGCTTCAATGAAACACGAAGGGGAGGGAGCTCACTCCATAGTACATTGCAACTACGGAAAGTATTGTAGGTGACGCTTGTAAAAACGCGCCGAAGTAATTAGTAAAGTTATTCAAATATCACACGAATCACGTTACATATATGATGTAAGTTATTTTTTCTAAGTGAGAAGGACTAAAGACGAAACTTAAAGCTTTTTTTTTAAATTCCACTCAATGTATTATTTAAAAACTAGGGGTAGGCACATCGAATCCGGTAGCAGAATCTAGAATTTGATAATTACCAAAAATAAGTGTAAGTAGCACCATCTTGAATAAATTCAATGAAGAAATTAGAGGTTTTCCCAGGATAATATTTTTCTTGATCCCCGAAGTATTCCTTCATAACGACTTCTTGGACAAGATGTTTTTATTCATGGGATGAACTGTATTCATTTTGTTTATTCTGAATTTTGCTTTTCATTTATTCATTATTTCATTTTTTCGATTTCCTCTCTTTCGGACTCGGGCATTACTGAAGAGACATAACATGCGCATATATATGCATGATACAATATTATAAAAATAAAACATATATTTGACTAGAACACTCACATAGTCATGAGGGGGCCCGCCAATGATTTTATCATGGTTGTTTTGTTTTTTTATTATTCAACTGATATAAAGATAGCAGAGTATTTAGGCTGAAGTTTTGCCAACATACATGGGATTTGATTTATCAACTCCAAATTAAAATTTTGCGATTTTGGTTATGATGTGGTTTTTCTCGTCATCTCCATCTGTTTGTTACCTACAAAACATGCACATATCATTGTTTCCGCAATGATATTATCTAATTATCTGTTATCCCCCTTAATTAATTTTGATGTCACGGTCGATCAAACAACGGCGAATCAGTGAATCTGCGTTACCGGTACCTATAATTGTTTGTTTACCATGCGATTTCACTATTATTTGGTACGTTAATTGGTTTGTTTATACAAACATTAGGACTTCGACTTAACGAGTATAAAATACACGAAGAAAATGACTTGGGACTTCGAAATTACTTCGATATAAGCGAAATTTCGAGATAACCGATTTCGAGTTATCCGAAGTGAAATTGGTTAGAATATGAAGGAAAAAAGATGGGACCGCCGCTCGACTTCGAGATAAACGGAATTTCGAGATAACCGAGTTTGAGATAACGAGCATCAGCTGTATTTTCTCATCCATGTCCAACGTATGACATTGCCCTTCTGACATCTCATCCTTATATGCTTATGTACCACGGTATCGTCTGTACAAAGTCTGTCTTCACCTATGAACATTTTTATATCAAGGATGATATTGTTGCGTTTGACATTCTAATAAACACCAAGGAAGTCTTTCAGTCTCAGAGTCGCGAAGATAAGGTTAAATTATTAGAATTTCCTTGATGCAGTTGCGAACCCGGAATGAACAACATTCCTAATTGTGACATGGAGCCGGAGGAGATTCAGCGTCTTCTTCTGCACATAACACCCATTGTATTCATACTTCCTGGAATGACTTTGTCATACTCAATATCAGGATCAGATCTTGTTAAAGAAATCTTTACGTTGACTGGTAAGTCACATTACATACTATACACTACCCAGAATATGTTATGAAAGCTCATAAGAACTATTGCAGAAGTTGTGTCACAACCAAAGTGTTGATGGACAGACGGACGGACGGACAGACAGACGGAAAAGATGATTCCTGTGAGACTCCCGTATATGAATGCGGGGTCCTAAATAGTGACAAATTGTATACATGTAGTTTTTTATTTTTTAATCAAATAAAGTTTAGGGTAATATTGAAATACAGCTAAAATGATACAATTTTTCATTCAGGATTGAAATTGTCATCATTGAATGAAAGTCAAACACAGAACATAAAACAGAATCCAATTATCAAAATGAATAGGTTTGAAAATAATTTTAAAAAATCCAGAACTTTCTAACGAGAAAAAAGGGGGAGAAACAGACGGAAACTATAACACAGCACCGTAGACACACAAAGAAAGACACTTTCTCCCACTTGAGACTGAGAACTCTCCAATTTTCCTGGGTGAGATAAATCGATCTCACCCTCTGACGTCATCGATCTCACCATCTGACGTCATCGCTACCAAAGCGACATTATGGAAGTAAGGAAACAAACAGGTGATTTTAACAGACACTTTAGTTGGCGACGTGGGAGAAAAGCAATCAAACACCACCATGAGGGGGATGGCGATTTCTCAACCCTCGTGTAAAAATTTTGCTTGTCCATGACTCGGCAAGCCTCTTCATGGACTCGCAAAATTTGTACACTCGGGTTGAGAAATCGCCATCCCTCCCCCATGGAGATGTAAGATTATATTAGTCTAATGTACATTCTCTAGAATCCAGTGCAAGAACGGAAGTTAGTTAAGGGAAAGAGACATTGTTAAATACGCGCGCTATATACTTATTAGCACCATTGACAAATCTCACATTAAAGAATTTACTTTAACGCCACCTGCCACCTCCTTTATGAAAGTTGGTCAGACTTCTTGGGTGATTGATCTTGAACTCGCTTTAGCCAGCCGAGCACAAACTGTTATTCGCATGCCATAAAATTTTCTAGATCCATTTATATAGAATCTGTGTTACGTTTAATTTTCTCATTTGTGATGCCACCTTACAGTGAGAAGTTTACGTTTATACAACAATTGTACGTCTATGGAGACATCAGTGGGAGGGTTGTGCATACGTAATCCGGATAACTACACCATTTCTAAAAGTAGATGGCCGTCCAAAGTCGGCGCCGGGTGCACATTGGTCTCCTTCCTTTTATGCGTTGTCATCAATGTTTGATGTTTTTGTACGTCTAATTCGATTCTTTTGCCAGATGCTCTAGTAAATATTGTTTGTCTGATGTCATTTATGTGTCGCTTTCTTGTTGGTTTGTTTCGCTGGGTGAATGGAGGATGGTCATGCTGGATATCCTTCCCTTTTCTACAATAAATATCGTGTCTACAATGGTACTTTATGTAGATTGTTCATACTTACAGGATTCTTTTTCTTATCTAATGATACAATCTCTGTCGAAACGTGCTGCTTTAAATCAAAACCAGACAAATCAGTTAAGTATGACTTAACCTTGTTCTATTTTGTATTTGACAGTAACTCTATTTTTCATTTTACCTCTATAAATGTGCACGGAATAATACCAATCTTTTGATAGACGTTGTCGCTTCTTTGCCAACCTTCCGGCAGTCCCAATATTGTAGAAAAACTGAAATGATTATAATAAAGGTCGAAATTTAAGATCAGTCACTCGTACTGGTTTAAATGCTTTGATATTAGTACTGTGCTGCATGGATTTGAATGGTGCATTCTATGAAAATTTCGTTCTTGTACTGGCACGGTAGCATGTTAAACGTCTTCAATTTCTATAGCATATCAATTTCATATCACTTGATAGACAAATAATCTAAAGCATGGAAATTCTCTTCAATTAGACAAGGTAAATACTGTCTCAATCTACTCTATATGAAATGAGATAAAAAAGATCCTGACGACAATCTCAACAAAAACACTCACAATAAAGCACCAACTGGAACATCGACGGACCCCTAGCAATCTAAAGGTGGGACCAGGAACCCAGGAGTAGTAAACATCCCCTGTTTGGCTATTTTATGTCTATCATATGCTACCTAGGCTGAACTCTGTGGCGATTGTTCATTACGATGGTGTTATCCTTTATGTGGTGTAATTGTCTTCCTCTTTTTGAACACTTTTTCTCGTCACGTGAAAGTTCTAGGGGTCCGTCGAAGCTCAATTTTGTGCTCTATTGTGAGTGAGATTGAGAGTTGAGATAATCGTCAGGATCTTCTTTAACTCATTCATTCCGTGACTGAACTCTGAACCTTTACGATGGTGTTGTCCTTTGTGTTTGCGTTATGTAGCTTTATTTCCTTCCTTTGTTCGGTCACATTTTCTCGTCATGTGAAAGTTCATTCTGTGACTGGACTCTGTGTGGAGAATGTTCATTACGATGGTGTTGTCCTTAGTGTTTCCTTCAAGTAGTTTTATTGGCTTCCTCTGTTTGATCATTTTTCCTGGTCGTGTGAGAGTTCATTCCGTGACTGGACTCTGTGTGGAGAATGTTCATTACGATGTTGTTGTCCTTAGTGTTTCCTTTATGTAGTTTTATTGTCTTCCTCTGTTTAAGCAGATACGAGAGTTCATTCCGTGAATGGACTCTCTGTGGAGAATGTTCATTAAGATGGTGTTGTCCTTAATGTTTCCTTCATGTAGTTTTATTGTCTTCCTCTCTTTGCCCATTTTTTCTCGTCAAATGATAGATCATTCCGTTCTTCTACATTATTTATGATCCCCTGCTTATCTTTGTTTTGTTTTAATTGTTTTCGAGAATCTGTTCCATCGTAATAATGTAGTGCTCATTATGCTCATTTGAATAAAAAATGTATCGTCAGTTGTGCTCAAGGCCGAAAGGGAGGAAATTTATCCAAATAGTGAATAAAAGGAACGAAATTCTAAAGAGCTTACTAAACACAGAGCTATATCATGAGGGATCTACTCCCTAGTTTAAGAATATTTTGTCAAATCTACAAATACATTTCAAGTCAGAATTGAAGCACAGTGAAAAAGGAGAACGGTATCGTCGGGGACTTACAGTCCACTAATGGCGATATCAACCTCGTGATGTGCCTATATTCACTGATACAGAAGACAAGACTCGATTCCAGCACCTAACAGAAAATTTAAAACATACCTTAATGTTGAGAACATCTACGACAATACGAAGAAGACATTTCATAACCCAACACACACAAAAAGGGGGACAACACGCACAACTACCACGGCAAAGAGAACGATCATATCAAAATGACAATCAAGGCAAAAACACCATTTACATCGCAAAGTAGATTACCTCGTTTCTTTTCATGTGTTTCTGCTTTTCCGTTGAATTCATAGACATAGACACATTTTACAATTCATCGAAGCTCTTTAACAAAGAAATACATTATAGCATCTGGATAACTTGATCCCTAAATAATGTGAATACCAACTCAAAAATCTACGTTTCTTTTCAGCTTCGGCTTTGGTCTCATTCAAATGATAAGTATCAGGTTGTTGATACTTTCTAGGAGTATTACTTGTGGCAAGACTTTTCTAGACCATGTCACTTTTTGGTGATGTTCCAAGATTACCGTCATACGGCATTTACATATCACAGCTCAACCGGTACGCTGGAGCATGTACTGATATCTTGGATTTTCACAGTAGAAATTTACAAATTACCAAGAAACTTTTAGGTCAAGGTTTCCGCTTTCATAAACTAGTTCAATGGGTATTACACAACCTGTCTTTTATGGTGATATGATAAACAAAATAAAAAGGATCAAAGGTAGACAGCATAACCATCGAAAATGCGTCAGACTCATCAAACACCTTTTATACCGTGGATATGATCCTAATGTCACCAGACGGACACTAGGCTTGATACTTGACCAATCTACAGTCTTGTACAAGCACATCCATGAGACTTTCACTATGACTGACTGTGACGACGGGACTTCATGACGGGCCCTTTCCTAACCTCTTTAGAGAAGACAGGGCCCCGACCACCTGTCCTCTCTGAATGTCAGTCGGACTCCTCGGGTGATTACATACATGAGCTCGCTACAGCCGGCAGAGCACGGATTGTATTACGCATGCCCTCTTTTTATATCCATTTACATATTCATCTGTGTCTCTGGGGCCTCTACGTTTCCCGGTCTTGTTTGTGTGATGTCATCTTACAGTGAGGAGGTTGTTTTACACCACAATTGTACGTTCTTCGAGACCTCTGGGTAATTGGATTAGTGAGAAGGTTGTGCGCATGTAATCCAGGATAACCACACCATTTGCTACTTACGTGACAAATGGCCGTCCAAAGTCGGCACCGGTTGCCCATCGTCGGTTTATGTGTAGTCTTTTGTGTTTGATGTTTACATGTCGTGTGTCGCTTTTCCGTCTCGTGCTGTACTCGTCTTTTGTGTTTTTGCATCGGGTGTTTTGGTGTTTTGCTGTTGGTGCTGCAACGGGGTCTTGTTTGAGATCTCCTCCCTTCTTTGGAATAGAGGAATAAACACATATTGCCTCAAGTTGATGGATCTCCTCTTTGTCTCGTCGAAAAGGAATAAACATAATTATCATCTGAATCAATCTCTAAAACCTCTACTCAGAATAGGACACAGGGCAGATGTAACAATAGGGAAACTCACGATGGCTACATACAGGTATATGGTCGGTAAAACAGAGTCTGCTTTATATGTTATATGACAACTGTTATCAAAGTATGCACCCTACGTCATTGATGACCATAGAGATGAAATGAACGCACAGACTTACAGAGATGCCATATGTGGTAGGGGATTTGCCATGGACTACAAGATACGACATGCATATGCACCACGATATGATGTATACAAAGACTGTCTTAATGCTTCCCCTTCACCTTTGAGGATATTGCTTTATGTAAATACTGTTCACTTCGACAGTCTAACATATTCATACTTCCTGGAATGTCTTTGTCATGCTCAACATCAGAATAAGCTTTTGTTAATGAAATCATTACGGTGCCTCATAAATCACATGGGTGATGTGGAGGTGGACGATGACATCGTAGATACTAGAATGTGTGTGGGTATCATCAAGTGTGTACAGGGTGATAATCAGTCAGCATGTTGATGGCTCGGATCAGCTTATATTATGGCATATGCCTTAACTCCACCTTACGATAGGACAGTCCCACTTTCTGCTTTGACATATATTGCATGCTTGTTGAAGAAGAAATTCCAGTCGGCAACATGAATTTCACATAATTTGAAATATATATGTTCTCGAACAATAAAACATTCATAAATTAACTTATTATCATTGTTTCCTTTCATTCTTTCAGTTAGTATTTTCGGTTTACACTGCGTTGACACGCTCTTCTCTCTTCTTTGTTAGAATATCGAAGGACTCAAAATTATGTGAGAGAGTAGGAGTTTAAACTCAACATAAAACCCGAATCAGAATTCAGAAATCACAATCAAAAGGCTTATTAATTATTGGTATATTATAAATTTAACAGAACTTTCTCAGGAGAAAATAAAAACCGGGTATAAACAGATGGAGACAATAACAAAGCTTCAAAGAAACACGAAGGGGAGGGAGCTCACTCCATAGTACATTGCAACTACGGAAAGTATTGTAGGTGACGCTTGTAAAAACGCGCCGTAGTAATTAGTAAAGTTATTCAAATATCACACGAATCACGTTACATATATGATGTAAGTTATTTTTTCTAAGTGAGAAGGACTAAAGACGAAACTTAAAGCTTTTTTTTTAAATTCCAATCAATGTATTATTTAAAAACTAGGGGTAGGCACATCGAATCCGGTAGCAGAATCTAGAATTTGATAATTACCAAAAATAAATGTAAGTAGCACCATCTTGAATACATTCAATGAAGAAATTAGAGGTTTTCCCCGGATAATATTTTTCTTGATCCCCGAAGTATTCCTTCATAACGACGTCTTGGACAAGATGTTTTTATTCATGGGATGAACTGTATTCATTTTGTTTATTCTGAATTTTGCTTTTCATTTATTCATTATTTCATTTTTTCGATTTCCTCTCTTTCGGACTCGGGCGAAAGGGAGGAAATTTATCCAAATAGTGAATAAAAGGAACGAAATTCTAAAGAGCTTACTAAACACAGAGCTATATCATGAGGGATCTACTCCCTAGTTTACGAATAATTTGTCAAATCTACAAATACATTTCAAGTCAGAGCTGAAGCACAGTAGAATAGGAGAACGGTATCGTCGGTGACTAACAGTCCACTAGTGGAGATATCAACCTCGTGATGTGCCTATAAATATTGATTGTAATTTTTGGATTCTAATTTTGGGTTATTGGTTTGGCTTTCATTCACTGATACAGAAGACAAGACTCGATTCCAGCACCTAACAGTAAATATAAAACACACCTTAATGTTGAGAACATCTACGACAATACGAAGAAGACATTTCATAACCCAACACACACAAAAAGGGGGACAACACGTACAACTTCCACGGCAAAGAGAACGACCCTATCAAAAGGACAATCAAAACGAAACACCATTAACATCGCAAAGTAAATTACTTCGTTTCATTTTTTTTTTTTTTTTTTTGCTTTTCCGTTGAATTCATAGTCAAATTTTACAATTCATCGGAGCTCTTTTACAAAGAAATACTTAAAACGGTTATAGGTTGACTCGAATCAAAACGTTTTCGCACTGAAAATACTCGTCCTGGGAATATTTCCATAACTGGGAGCACGTACCAAATGACCGTCCTAAGTCGGCTCCGGTTGTCCATTGGTCTCGTTGGTTTATGAGTAGTATTTTTTTCGATGTTTCTATGTCGTGTGTCTCTTTTTTGTCTCTTGTTGTGCTCGTTTTTGTGTTTTGAGTTTTTGATGTTTTGCTGTTGATACTGCAACAGAGTTTGGTTTGAGACCCCACCCCCTTTCTTGCATTTGGTAACCTTAAATGGAACGCATGCACCACTTTGTAAAATGTTGAGAATAGCATCTGGATAACTAAGTTGATCCCTAAATAATGTGAATACCCACTCAAAAAGTTACGTTTCTTTTCAGCTTCAGCTTTGGTCTCTTTCAAATGATAAGTATCAGGTTATTGATACTTTCTATGAGTATTACTTGTGGCAAGACTTTTCTAGACCATGACACTTTACAGAAAGTACTTAAGGTCCACAACAATACTTCTGTTCTCATAGAGTGGAATAAACATAATTTTAAGAATCCTTTGGCAAACAATATTAAATATCGCATTAAATGATGATTAACAACTGTAAGATGATGCCGACGTAGTAGCATAGGTTATCTTTAATAATTCTCCTGTGACGATTCGGCCCAATACAGATAAAGTCTAAAGCCTTTCGGCATAATATGTCCCTTCTGAAACAAGTACACTTTATCCACCTTCTGAAACAGACTTCTGTCACCATTTGTTTATATACATATAGAATGCAGAATTCCCTGAGTACTTTGTGTGAAATTTAAGCACATTAACGCTGATGGTGCATTTAAAACGTTTTTAAAGTTCGTGTAGGACAAGGAAACGGTGGTAATTTTCAATTCCTGTGACGTTGATTCTTTAAATAGCCTTGGACTTCTTTATGTGTATATAAACAGGAAGCGATTTGTATCGAAAGACGTAAGCCGTTTTAAGGTGAGAATATCGGACTTCATAATCAGGTTAGTGTTACTTTTAACAGAACAATATAGAAAAGATTGTGAATTTATATGAGTCTTATACTCTATATGTTCCACTGTATTAAAAACAGTATAGACGTGTAATTTCTATTGAATATACATACATCGCATGAACGCAAAAGAGGTAAACGTCAACTATTCAGTCAATGTCAGATCCGCCCTATGAACTGCAAATGCTCGTCTTTTGAAAAAGAAAATCACATTACACTTATGTTTACGTAGTATCTCGTTCAACCAGCAATACGTGATCATGACGCTAATATACATGTTTGGTTTTAGAGCATTGTAAACAGAGTAGACCCGTGTTATTAAGTGCACATGAGGTTTTTTAAAACTAAAACTGCATGTATATGAAGTACAATGCGAACCTGACCTGGTACTTTTACTATCACAAAAAGATTATATACTGAGCAAAAAATGTACTCACTTGTTCGTATATGTTTTATATGGCACGTTCAATAACGTTTTTGTGTTGGCTTGTCATCCCCAAGACACCTTTATGAAATCAGGATAAACTGTATGTTCTACAAGTTTTCGATTTTGTCAAGTTCCTGATAAACTGACGTACACGTGACGTCATCATCAATGGTTGAAATCAAAGGGATAATGCCTTTTCGACCTCCTCTGGTTCCAATATTTCTTGTGTTAATCGAATAAAACTTTTGGATTCGTCCATGCACCGTCCTAATCATCCTTACAACTTGGTATGCATTGTCGGTATCGTGCATGACCTTCTCATGACCTTCAGGTTAATTTTAGGCTTATTTTTCCTGATTTTTGCGTCATTAATTGGTTTTACACTATGTGTTTCTCATTATTATCAATTTCATTGTCAGGAGTCTCTAGAGTTTGTATAGACACAATCCCATCGGGAACAGCCAACCAGAACAAAGAAGTGTAGCATTTTCCTTTACAAGGCAAAAACTTTGGCACGCATCAATGCATTCAGTGTCCAAGTATATGTAATGAAAAGGAAGTGTCTACGTCCATATTGGATTAAATTCACCAATTCGCGGAATTTGACCTTTCATCTGTATATTATACAGCCGGTCAAAATTTGAGAACTTACTTTTTTCCTCAGTATATTTATTTCAAATTATTTCTTCAAGCTGAAAGTCACATTTCTATCTCGTGAAGAAAAACTGTAGACAAACCTAGGCTTCAAAGTAGTTATCATATTTCATAAATTTGATAAATCAAATTTCAGGAAGAATGGATCTTTCGACTAGATTGAGTTATTTATTTGGAACGGAGGAATATGTTACTATGAGAAGACAACTCGTCCTACTGAGGGAGACTTTCCTGAACCATAATCGTGAACAAAAAGTACATCCTATTTGTAGTGGTAGTCTCGGGGAGGGTGTGGCTTTTCCAAAGTCTGATGATGACTTGATGTTTTGTCCTACCGATCTACGTGTGGTGACTACATACAGAGAGGCTACTGAAGCTCCTGATGTTCTGATGGTACCTTCTGAGTTCTCACCTGGATACTGTCGTCTTCTTGATGTAAGAGGGTCATATCCTAATCATGTTCTACATTCCATCAATGAAATACCGTTTGTCTCCTCGTCATTATGGAAACAACAGTCTGCAAGAGAAGGACAGTATATTCATGGACCTTGTCATTCAGGAGTTATTGGTTCTCAGGAGTACGATTTTGCTTTTTGTATTCCCTGCTACAATTGGCCTGACATAGCCAATAATTGGGTAATAAGAGACCGTTCTTATGATTGGCCAACTAATGAAATGATTCAGAATATCGTCCGTAACGGTTGTCATGTGGTACCTATTGGAGATCCGGACTCTCCCTGTTATGAACATGAATGGAGAATATCATTTTCTTTAGCAGAAAGGACTCTGATGCATTCATTCAACCACACTCAGTTCCTAGTATATTACCTTCTCAGATTAACTTTGAAAAGAGTGATAGAGAAAGGAATTCCTAATGTGTTCTGTTCATACTTCATGAAAACTACATTATTCTATATTGCTGAGAAAACATCAATACAATTTTGGCAATTGCATGATTTAGAAGTATGTTTCAAAACCTGCCTCTCTGTACTGTATGATTATGTTGATAATGTATATTGCCCAAACTATTTCATACCAGAATACAATATGATCAAACGGAAAATCAACCATACAAACCGTCATAAAATATTAGACAATTTGAGAGTGCTCCATACTAAAGGTATTGTTGATATAATACATTTAAGTGGAGAATCAATGTGTCTGAGTGCAACATTGTCGCCAATAATAATGGAATGGAAACTTGATAGAGAATTTATGTTTTCCTACCATCTTCATTTTGCTTATGATAGTATTGAAGAATCCCTTCGATCCTTACCACATGACAATATGCAATATTGTTCGTTTCATCTAGATAAATTTTGGCATTTGTTAAACTGTAAACTGACGCTGATACATTCGAAATTGATAAATATACTTTGGAATAGAGGGATAAACTCATATTGCCTCATGTTGATGGATCTCCTCCTTGTCTTGTCGAAAAGGAATAAACATAATTATCATCTGAACAAATCTCTAAAACCTCTACTCAGAATAGGATACAGGGCAGATGTAACAACAGGGAAACTCACGATGGCTACCTACATGTATATGGTTGGTAAAACAGAATCTGCTTTATGCGTCATACGACAACTGTTATCGGAGTATCCACCGTATGTCATTGATGCCTACAAAAATGAAATGAAAGCACAAACATACATGGACGTAATGTGTGGTAGGGGATTTACCATGAATTACAAAATGCGACATGCTCATGCACCACGATATCGTCTACACAAAGACTGTCTTAATGCTTTCCCTTCACCTTTGAGGATATTGCTTTATGTAAATCATGTTCAGTTTGACAGTCTAACATATTCATACTTCCTGGAATGTCTTTGTCATGATCAACATCAGAATCAGCTCTTGTTAAAGAAATCGTTAATGTGCCTCATAAATCACATGGATGATCTGATGGTGGATCGTGACATCGTTGATACTACAATGTGTGTGGGTATCATCAAGTGTGTACATGGTGATAATCAGTCAGCATGTAGATGGCTCGGATCAGCTTACGTTATGGCATGTGCCTTACCTCCACCATTCAATGAGGATTTCCCACTATCTGCATTGACATATGTTGCTTGTTTGTTGAAGAAGAAATTCCAGTCGGCAACATGAAGTTCACATAATTTGACATATATATGTTTTCGAACAATAAAACACTCATAAATTAACTTATTATCATTGTTTCATTTCATTCTTTCAGTTAGTATGTTCGGTTTACACTGCGTTGACACGCTCTTCTCTCTTCTTTGTTAGAATATCGAAGGACTCAAAATTATGTGAGAGAATAAGAGTTTAAACTCAAACATAAAACCCGAATCAGAATTCAGAAATCACAATCAAAAGGCTTACAAATTATTGGAAAAGTATTTAACAGAACTTTCTCAGGAGAAAATAAAAACCGGGTATAAACAGATGGAGACAATAACACAGCTTCAAAGAAACACGAAGGGGAGCTCACTCCATAGTACATTGCAACTACGGAAAGTATTGTAGGTGACGCTTGTAAAAACGCGCCGTAGTAATAAGTAAAGTTATTCAAATATCACACGAATCACGTTACATATATGATGTAAGTTATTTTTTCTAAGTGAGAAGGACTAAAGACGAAATTTAAAGTTTTTTTTTTAAATTCCACTCAATGTATTATTTAAAAACTAGGGGTAGGCACATCGTACCCGGTAGCAGAATCTAGAATTTGATAATTACCAAAAATAAATGTAAGTAGCACCATCTTGAATAAATTCAATGAAGAAATTAGAGGTTTTCCCCGGATAATATTTTTCTTGATCCCCGAAGTATTCCTTCATAACGACGTCTTGGACAAGATGTTTTTATTCATGGGATGAACTGTATTCATTTTGTTTATTCTGAATTTTGCTTTTCATTTATTCATTATTTCATTTTTTCGATTTCCTCTTTTTCGGACTCGGGCATTACTGAAGAAACATAACATGCGCATATGCATGATACAATATTATAAAAAATAAAACATATATTTGACTAGAACACTGACATAGTCATGAGGGGGCCCGCCAATGATTTTGTCATGGTTGTTTTGTTTTTTTATTATTCAACTGATATAAAGATAGCAGAGTATTTAGGCTGAAGTTTTGCCAACATACATGGGATTTGATTTATCAACTCCAAATTAAAATTTTGCGATTTTGGTTATGATGTGGTTATTCTCGTCATCTCCATCTGTTTATCACCTATTTTCTCATCCAAGTCCAACGTATGACATTGATCTTTTGACATCTCATCCACACACTATGGAGAACCAATGATTATGTACCACGGCATAAAGTCCAAAGTATGACATTGACCTTCTTACATTTCATCCTTATATGCTTATCTGCAACTGTATCGTCTGTACAAAGTATGTCTTCATCTATGAACATTTTTATATCAAGGATGATATTGTTGTGATTGACATTCTAATAAACACCAAGGAAGTCTTTCAGTCTCAAAGTCGAGAAGGTTTAAGGCAAAATTATTAGAATTGCGAACCCCGGAATGAACAACATTTCTAATTGGGACACGGTGTCCGGGGAGATTCAGCGTCTCCTTCTACATATAACACCCTTCGTATTCATACTTCCTAGAATGACTTTGTCATACCCATATTAGGATCAGATCTTGTTAAAGAAATCATTACGTTGACTGGTAAGCCATATTACATACTACACACTACCTAGAATATGTGATGAAAGCTCATAGGAACTATTGCGGAAGTTGTGTGTTGTGTTGATGGACAGACGGACGGATAGACAGACGGAAAGTTTATTCCTATGAGACTCCCGTATATGAATGTGGTGTCCTAAATAGTGACAAATTGTATACATATAATTTATTATTTTTTATCAAATAAAGTTTGGGTTAATATGGAAATAAAGCTAAAATGATACAATTTTTAATTCAGGATTGAAAGTATTATCATTGAATGAAAATCAAAATAAGAATCCAATTATCAAAATCAAAAGGCTTGGAAATTTTTGAAAAAAAATAATGTAAAACAGAACTTTCTAACGAGAAAAAAAGCGGAGAAACAGATATATAACTATAACTATAACACAGCACCGTAGACACACAAGGAAAGACAACACTATCTTATGTACATTCTCTGGAATCCAGTGCAATCATGGAAATTAATTTAGGGGAAGAGGCAATATTAAATACAATCGCTATATATTTATTAGCACCCATTCAAGAATTTACCTTAACACCACCTGCCACCTCCTATCTGAAAGTTGGTCAGACTTCTCTTGGGTGATTGATCTTGAGCTCACTTTAGCCAGCAGAGCACAGACTGTTATTCGCATGCCATAGAATTTTCTGGATTGATTTATATAGAATCTGTGTTACAAGAGGAAGCTACGTTTAATTTCCTCGTTTGTGATGCCACCTTTCAGTGAGAAGTTTATGTTTATATAACAATTGTACGTCTATGGAGACATCTGTGTAACTGGATGAGTGGGAGGTTTGTGCGCACGTAATCCGGATAAACACACATTTCCTAATCGCAGATGGTCGGCGCTGGGTGCTTATTGGTCCCCTTCCTTTTTATGTGCTGTTAATGTTTGATGTTTCTGTACGTCCGTTTCGATTCTTTAGCAAGATGTTCTAGTGAATATTGTTTGTCTGATGTCATGTATGTGTCGCTTTCTTGTCGGTTTGTTTCGCTTGGTGTATGCAGGATGGTCATGCTGGATATCCATCCCTTTTCTACAATAGATATCGTGTCTACAATGGTACTTTATGTAGATGGTTCATACTTACAGGGTTCTCTTATATGTTTTAATGATATAATTTCTGTCGAAACGTGCTGCTTTAAATCAAAACCAGACAATTCCATTAAGTATGACTTAACTTTGTATTATTTTGTATTTGACTGTAACTCTTTTCATTTTAACTCTATAAATGTACACGGAATAATACCAATCTTTTGATAGGCGTTGTCGCTTCTTTGCCAACCTTCCGGCTGTCCCAATATTGTAGAAAAACCGAAATAATTATAATAAAGGTCGAAATTTAAGATCAGTCACTTGTACTGGTTTAAATGCTTTGATATCAGTACTGTGCTGCATGGAGTTGAATATGGTGCATTCTATGAAAATGTCGTTCTTGCACTGGCACGGTAGCATATCACTTGATAGACAAGTAATCTAAGGCGTGGAAATTCTCTTCAATTAGACAAGGTAAATACTGTCTCAATCGACTCTATATGAAATTAGATAAAGAAGATCCTGACGACAATTAAACACTCACAATATCTAGAGCACCAACTGAAACATGGACGGACCCCTAGCAATTTTAAAGGTGTGACCAGGTGCCCGGGAGTAGTAAACATCCCCAGTTTGGCTATTTCATGTCTATCATATGCTACCTAGGCTGAACTCTGTGGCGATAGTTCATTACGATGGTGATATCCTTTATGTGTTGCCATTGTCTTCCTCTTTTTGAACACTTTTTCTCGTCATGTGAAAGTTCTAGGGGTCCGTCGAAGCTCAATTTTGTGCTCTATTGTGAGTGCTGTATCGTCAGGATCTTCTTTAACTTATTCATTCCGTGACTGAACTCTGAGAAGTTTGTTCATTACGATGGTGTTGTCCTTAGTGTTTCCTTAATGTAGTTTTATTGTATTCCTCTGTTTGACCACTTTTTCTCGTCATACGAGAGTTCATTCCGTGAATGGACTCTCTGTAGAGGATGTTCATTACGATGGTGTTGTCCTTAGTGTTTCCTTAATGTAGTTTTATTGTCTTCCTCTGTTTGACCACTTTTTCTCGTCATACGAGAGTTCATTCCGTGAATGGACTCTCTGTAGAGGATGTTCATTACGATGGTGTTGTCCTTAGTGTTTCCTTCATATAGTTTTATTGTCTTTTTCTCTTTGACCATTTTTTCTCGTCAAATGATAGATCATTCCGTTCTTCTACATTATTTATGATCCCCTGCTTATCTTTGTTTTGTTTTAATTGTTTTCGAGAATCTGTTCCATCGTAATAATGCTTATTTTAATAAAAAATGTATCGTCAGTTGTGCTCAAGGCCGAAAGGGAGGAAATTTATCCAAATAGTGAATAAAAGGAACGAAATTCTAAAGAGCTTACTAAACACAGAGCTATATCATGAGGGATCTACTCCCTAGTTTACGAATAATTTGTCAAATCTACAAATACATTTCAAGTCAGAGCTGAAGCACAGTAGAATAGGAGAACGGTATCGTCGGTGACTAACAGTCCACTAGTGGAGATATCAACCTCGTGATGTGCCTATAAATATTGATTGTAATTTTTGGATTCTAATTTTGGGTTATTGGTTTGGCTTTCATTCACTGATACAGAAGACAAGACTCGATTCCAGCACCTAACAGTAAATATAAAACACACCTTAATGTTGAGAACATCTACGACAATACGAAGAAGACATTTCATAACCCAACACACACAAAAAGGGGGACAACACGTACAACTTCCACGGCAAAGAGAACGACCCTATCAAAAGGACAATCAAAACGAAACACCATTAACATCGCAAAGTAAATTACTTCGTTTCATTTTTTTTTTTTTTGCTTTTCCGTTGAATTCATAGTCAAATTTTACAATTCATCGGAGCTCTTTTACAAAGAAATACTTAAAACGGTTATAGGTTGACTCGAATCAAAACGTTTTCGCACTGAAAATACTCGTCCTGGGAATATTTCCATAACTGGGAGCACGTACCAAATGACCGTCCTAAGTCGGCTCCGGTTGTCCATTGGTCTCGTTGGTTTATGAGTAGTATTTTTTTCGATGTTTCTATGTCGTGTGTCTCTTTTTTGTCTCTTGTTGTGCTCGTTTTTGTGTTTTGAGTTTTTGATGTTTTGCTGTTGATACTGCAACAGAGTTTGGTTTGAGACCCCACCCCCTTTCTTGCATTTGGTAACCTTAAATGGAACGCATGCACCACTTTGTAAAATGTTGAGAATAGCATCTGGATAACTAAGTTGATCCCTTAATAATGTGAATACCCACTCAAAAATTTACGTTTCTTTTCAGCTTCAGCTTTGGTCTCTTTCAAATGATAAGTATCAGGTTATTGATACTTTCTATGAGTATTACTTGTGGCAAGACTTTTCTAGACCATGACACTTTACAGAAAGTACTTAAGGTCCACAACAATACTTCTGTTCTCATAGAGTGGAATAAACATAATTTTAAGAATCCTTTGGCAAACAATATTAAATATCGCATTAAATGATGATTAACAACTGTAAGATGATGCCGACGTAGTAGCATAGGTTATCTTTAATAATTCTCCTGTGACGATTCGGCCCAATACAGATAAAGTCTAAAGCCTTTCGGCATAATATGTCCCTTCTGAAACAAGTACACTTTATCCACCTTCTGAAACAGACTTCTGTCACCATTTGTTTATATACATATAGAATGCAGCATTCCCTGAGTACTTTGTGTGAAATTTAAGCACATTAACGCTGATGGTGCATTTAAAACGTTTTTAAAGTTCGTGTAGGACAAGGAAACGGTGGTAATTTTCAATTCCTGTGACGTTGATTCTTTAAATAGCCTTGGACTTCTTTATGTGTATATAAACAGGAAGCGATTTGTATCGAAAGACGTAAGCCGTTTTAAGGTGAGAATATCGGACTTCATAATCAGGTTAGTGTTACTTTTAACAGAACAATATAGAAAAGATTGTGAATTTATATGAGTCTTATACTCTATATGTTCCACTGTATTAAAAACAGTATAGACGTGTAATTTCTATTGAATATACATACATCGCATGAACGCAAAAGAGGTAAACGTCAACTATTCAGTCAATGTCAGATCCGCCCTATGAACTGCAAATGCTCGTCTTTTGAAAAAGAAAATCACATTACACTTATGTTTACGTAGTATCTCGTTCAACCAGCAATACGTGATCATGACGCTAATATACATGTTTGGTTTTAGAGCATTGTAAACAGAGTAGACCCGTGTTATTAAGTGCACATGAGGTTTTTTAAAACTAAAACTGCATGTATATGAAGTACAATGCGAACCTGACCTGGTACTTTTACTATCACAAAAAGATTATATACTGAGCAAAAAATGTACTCACTTGTTCGTATATGTTTTATATGGCACGTTCAATAACGTTTTTGTGTTGGCTTGTCATCCCCAAGACACCTTTATGAAATCAGGATAAACTGTATGTTCTACAAGTTTTCGATTTTGTCAAGTTCCTGATAAACTGACGTACACGTGACGTCATCATCAATGGTTGAAATCAAAGGGATAATGCCTTTTCGACCTCCTCTGGTTCCAATATTTCTTGTGTTAATCGAATAAAACTTTTGGATTCGTCCATGCACCGTCCTAATCATCCTTACAACTTGGTATGCATTGTCGGTATCGTGCATGACCTTCTCATGACCTTCAGGTTAATTTTAGGCTTATTTTTCCTGATTTTTGCGTCATTAATTGGTTTTACACTATGTGTTTCTCATTATTATCAATTTCATTGTCAGGAGTCTCTAGAGTTTGTATAGACACAATCCCATCGGGAACAGCCAACCAGAACAAAGAAGTGTAGCATTTTCCTTTACAAGGCAAAAACTTTGGCACGCATCAATGCATTCAGTGTCCAAGTATATGTAATGAAAAGGAAGTGTCTACGTCCATATTGGATTAAATTCACCAATTCGCGGAATTTGACCTTTCATCTGTATATTATACAGCCGGTCAAAATTTGAGAACTAACTTTTTTCCTCAGTATATTTATTTCAAATTATTTCTTCAAGCTGAAAGTCACATTTCTATCTCGTGAAGAAAAACTGTAGACAAACCTAGGCTTCAAAGTAGTTATCATATTTCATAAATTTGATAAATCAAATTTCAGGAAGAATGGATCTTTCGACTAGATTGAGTTATTTATTTGGAACGGAGGAATATGTTACTATGAGAAGACAACTCGTCCTACTGAGGGAGACTTTCCTGAACCATAATCGTGAACAAAAAGTACATCCTATTTGTAGTGGTAGTCTCGGGGAGGGTGTGGCTTTTCCAAAGTCTGATGATGACTTGATGTTTTGTCCTACCGATCTACGTGTGGTGACTACATACAGAGAGGCTACTGAAGCTCCTGATGTTCTGATGGTACCTTCTGAGTTCTCACCTGGATACTGTCGTCTTCTTGATGTAAGAGGGTCATATCCTAATCATGTTCTACATTCCATCAATGAAATACCGTTTGTCTCCTCGTCATTATGGAAACAACAGTCTGCAAGAGAAGGACAGTATATTCATGGACCTTGTCATTCAGGAGTTATTGGTTCTCAGGAGTACGATTTTGCTTTTTGTATTCCCTGCTACAATTGGCCTGACATAGCCAATAATTGGGTAATAAGAGACCGTTCTTATGATTGGCCAACTAATGAAATGATTCAGAATATCGTCCGTAACGGTTGTCATGTGGTACCTATTGGAGATCCGGACTCTCCCTGTTATGAACATGAATGGAGAATATCATTTTCTTTAGCAGAAAGGACTCTGATGCATTCATTCAACCACACTCAGTTCCTAGTATATAACCTTCTCAGATTAACTTTGAAAAGAGTGATAGAGAAAGGAATTCCTAATGTGTTCTGTTCATACTTCATGAAAACTACATTATTCTATATTGCTGAGAAAACATCAATACAATTTTGGCAATTGCATGATTTAGAAGTATGTTTCAAAACCTGCCTCTCTGTACTGTATGATTATGTTGATAATGTATATTGCCCAAACTATTTCATACCAGAATACAATATGATCAAACGGAAAATCAACCATACAAACCGTCATAAAATATTAGACAATTTGAGAGTGCTCCATACTAAAGGTATTGTTGATATAATACATTTAAGTGGAGAATCAATGTGTCTGAGTGCAACATTGTCGCCAATAATAATGGAATGGAAACTTGATAGAGAATTTATGTTTTCCTACCATCTTCATTTTGCTTATGAATTGAAGAATCCCTTCGATCCTTACCACTTGACAATATGCAATATTGTTCGTTTCATCTAGATAAATTTTGGCATTTGTTAAACTGTAAACTGACGCTGATACATTCGAAATTGATAAATATACTTTGGAATAGAGGGATAAACTCATATTGCCTCATGTTGATGGATCTCCTCCTTGTCTTGTCGAAAAGGAATAAACATAATTATCATCTGAACAAATCTCTAAAACCTCTACTCAGAATAGGATACAGGGCAGATGTAACAACAGGGAAACTCACGATGGCTACCTACATGTATATGGTTGGTAAAACAGAATCTGCTTTATGCGTCATACGACAACTGTTATCGGAGTATCCACCGTATGTCATTGATGCCTACAAAAATGAAATGAAAGCACAAACATACATGGACGTAATGTGTGGTAGGGGATTTACCATGAATTACAAAATGCGACATGCTCATGCACCACGATATCGTCTACACAAAGACTGTCTTAATGCTTTCCCTTCACCTTTGAGGATATTGCTTTATGTAAATCATGTTCAGTTTGACAGTCTAACATATTCATACTTCCTGGAATGTCTTTGTCATGATCAACATCAGAATCAGCTCTTGTTAAAGAAATCGTTAATGTGCCTCATAAATCACATGGATGATCTGATGGTGGATCGTGACATCGTTGATACTACAATGTGTGTGGGTATCATCAAGTGTGTACAGGGTAATAACCAGTCAGCATGTAGATGGCTCGGATCAGCTTACGTTATGGCATGTGCCTTACCTCCACCATTCAATGAGGATTTCCCACTATCTGCATTGACATATGTTGCTTGTTTGTTGAAGAAGAAATTCCAGTCGGCAACATGAAGTTCACATAATTTGACATATATATGTTTTCGAACAATAAAACACTCATAAATTAACTTATTATCATTGTTTCATTTCATTCTTTCAGTTAGTATGTTCGGTTTACACTGCGTTGACACGCTCTTCTCTCTTCTTTGTTAGAATATCGAAGGACTCAAAATTATGTGAGAGAATAAGAGTTTAAACTCAAACATAAAACCCGAATCAGAATTCAGAAATCACAATCAAAAGGCTTACAAATTATTGGAAAAGTATTTAACAGAACTTTCTCAGGAGAAAATAAAAACCGGGTATAAACAGATGGAGACAATAACACAGCTTCAAAGAAACACGAAGGGGAGCTCACTCCATAGTACATTGCAACTACGGAAAGTATTGTAGGTGACGCTTGTAAAAACGCGCCGTAGTAATAAGTAAAGTTATTCAAATATCACACGAATCACGTTACATATATGATGTAAGTTATTTTTTCTAAGTGAGAAGGACTAAAGACGAAATTTAAAGTTTTTTTTTTAAATTCCACTCAATGTATTATTTAAAAACTAGGGGTAGGCACATCGTACCCGGTAGCAGAATCTAGAATTTGATAAATACCAAAAATAAATGTAAGTAGCACCATCTTGAATAAATTCAATGAAGAAATTAGAGGTTTTCCCCGGATAATATTTTTCTTGATCCCCGAAGTATTCCTTCATAACGACGTCTTGGACAAGATGTTTTTATTCATGGGATGAACTGTATTCATTTTGTTTATTCTGAATTTTGCTTTTCATTTATTCATTATTTCATTTTTTCGATTTCCTCTTTTTCGGACTCGGGCATTACTGAAGAAACATAACATGCGCATATGCATGATACAATATTATAAAAAATAAAACATATATTTGACTAGAACACTGACATAGTCATGAGGGGGCCCGCCAATGATTTTGTCATGGTTGTTTTGTTTTTTATTATTCAACTGATATAAAGATAGCAGAGTATTTAGGCTGAAGTTTTGCCAACATACATGGGATTTGATTTATCAACTCCAAATTAAAATTTTGCGATTTTGGTTATGATGTGGTTATTCTCGTCATCTCCATCTGTTTATCACCTATTTTCTCATCCAAGTCCAACGTATGACATTGATCTTTTGACATCTCATCCACACACTATGGAGAACCAATGATTATGTACCACGGCATAAAGTCCAAAGTATGACATTGACCTTCTTACATTTCATCCTTATATGCTTATCTGCAACTGTATCGTCTGTACAAAGTATGTCTTCATCTATGAACATTTTTATATCAAGGATGATATTGTTGTGATTGACATTCTAATAAACACCAAGGAAGTCTTTCAGTCTCAAAGTCGAGAAGGTTTAAGGCAAAATTATTAGAATTGCGAACCCCGGAATGAACAACATTCCTAATTGGGACACGGTGTCCGGGGAGATTCAGCGTCTCCTTCTACATATAACACCCTTCGTATTCATACTTCCTAGAATGACTTTGTCATACCCATATTAGGATCAGATCTTGTTAAAGAAATCATTACGTTGACTGGTAAGCCATATTACATACTACACACTACCTAGAATATGTGATGAAAGCTCATAGGAACTATTGCGGAAGTTGTGTGTTGTGTTGATGGACAGACGGACGGATAGACAGACGGAAAGTTTATTCCTATGAGACTCCCGTATATGAATGTGGTGTCCTAAATAGTGACAAATTGTATACATATAATTTATTATTTTTTATCAAATAAAGTTTGGGTTAATATGGAAATAAAGCTAAAATGATACAATTTTTAATTCAGGATTGAAAGTATTATCATTGAATGAAAATCAAAATAAGAATCCAATTATCAAAATCAAAAGGCTTGGAAATTTTTGAAAAAAAATAATGTAAAACAGAACTTTCTAACGAGAAAAAAAGCGGAGAAACAGACGGAGACTATAACACAGCACCGTAGACACACAAGGAAAGACAACACTATCTTATGTACATTCTCTGGAATCCAGTGCAATCATGGAAATTAATTTAGGGGAAGAGGCAATATTAAATACAATCGCTATATATTTATTAGCACCCATTCAAGAATTTACCTTAACACCACCTGCCACCTCCTATCTGAAAGTTGGTCAGACTTCTTGGGTGATTGATCTTGAGCTCACTTTAGCCAGCAGATCACAGACTGTTATTCGCATGCCATAGAATTTTCTGGATTGATTTATATAGAATCTGTGTTACAAGAGGAAGCTACGTTTAATTTCCTCGTTTGTGATGCCACCTTTCAGTGAGAAGTTTATGTTTATGTACGTCTATGGAGACATCTGTGTAACTGGATGAGTGGGAGGTTTGTGCGCACGTAATCCGGATAAACACACATTTCCTAATCGCAGATGGTCGGCGCTGGGTGCTTATTGGTCCCCTTCCTTTTTATGTGCTGTTAATGTTTGATGTTTCTGTACGTCCGTTTCGATTCTTTAGCAAGATGTTCTAGTGAATATTGTTTGTCTGATGTCATGTAAGTGTCGCTTTCTTGTCGGTTTGTTTCGCTTGGTGTATGCAGGATGGTCATGCTGGATATCCATCCCTTTTCTACAATAGATATCGTGTCTACAATGGTACTTTATGTAGATGGTTCATACTTACAGGGTTCTCTTATATGTTTTAATGATATAATTTCTGTCGAAACGTGCTGCTTTAAATCAAAACCAGACAATTCCATTAAGTATGACTTAACTTTGTATTATTTTGTATTTGACTGTAACTCTTTTCATTTTAACTCTATAAATGTACACGGAATAATACCAATCTTTTGATAGGCGTTGTCGCTTCTTTGCCAACCTTCCGGCTGTCCCAATATTGTAGAAAAACCGAAATAATTATAATAAAGGTCGAAATTTAAGATCAGTCACTTGTACTGGTTTAAATGCTTTGATATCAGTACTGTGCTGCATGGAGTTGAATATGGTGCATTCTATGAAAATGTCGTTCTTGCACTGGCACGGTAGCATATCACTTGATAGACAAGTAATCTAAGGCGTGGAAATTCTCTTCAATTAGACAAGGTAAATACTGTCTCAATCGACTCTATATGAAATTAGATAAAGAAGATCCTGACGACAATTAAACACTCACAATATCTAGAGCACCAACTGAAACATGGACGGACCCCTAGCAATTTTAAAGGTGTGACCAGGTGCCCGGGAGTAGTAAACATCCCCAGTTTGGCTATTTCATGTCTATCATATGCTACCTAGGCTGAACTCTGTGGCGATAGTTCATTACGATGGTGATATCCTTTATGTGTTGCCATTGTCTTCCTCTTTTTGAACACTTTTTCTCGTCATGTGAAAGTTCTAGGGGTCCGTCGAAGCTCAATTTTGTGCTCTATTGTGAGTGCTGTATCGTCAGGATCTTCTTTAACTTATTCATTCCGTGACTGAACTCTGAGAAGTTTGTTCATTACGATGGTGTTGTCCTTAGTGTTTCCTTAATGTAGTTTTATTGTATTCCTCTGTTTGACCACTTTTTCTCGTCATACGAGAGTTCATTCCGTGAATGGACTCTCTGTAGAGGATGTTCATTACGATGGTGTTGTCCTTAGTGTTTCCTTAATGTAGTTTTATTGTCTTCCTCTGTTTGACCACTTTTTCTCGTCATACGAGAGTTCATTCCGTGAATGGACTCTCTGTAGAGGATGTTCATTACGATGGTGTTGTCCTTAGTGTTTCCTTCATATAGTTTTATTGTCTTTTTCTCTTTGACCATTTTTTCTCGTCAAATGATAGATCATTCCGTTCTTCTACATTATTTATGATCCCCTGCTTATCTTTGTTTTGTTTTAATTGTTTTCGAGAATCTGTTCCATCGTAATAATGCTTATTTTAATAAAAAATGTATCGTCAGTTGTGCTCAAGGCCGAAAGGGAGGAAATTTATCCAAATAGTGAATAAAAGGAACGAAATTCTAAAGAGCTTACTAAACACAGAGCTATATCATGAGGGATCTACTCCCTAGTTTACGAATAATTTGTCAAATCTACAAATACATTTCAAGTCAGAGCTGAAGCACAGTAGAATAGGAGAACGGTATCGTCGGTGACTAACAGTCCACTAGTGGAGATATCAACCTCGTGATGTGCCTATAAATATTGATTGTAATTTTTGGATTCTAATTTTGGGTTATTGGTTTGGCTTTCATTCACTGATACAGAAGACAAGACTCGATTCCAGCACCTAACAGTAAATATAAAACACACCTTAATGTTGAGAACATCTACGACAATACGAAGAAGACATTTCATAACCCAACACACACAAAAAGGGGGACAACACGTACAACTTCCACGGCAAAGAGAACGACCCTATCAAAAGGACAATCAAAACGAAACACCATTAACATCGCAAAGTAAATTACTTCGTTTCATTTTTTTTTTTTTTGCTTTTCCGTTGAATTCATAGTCAAATTTTACAATTCATCGGAGCTCTTTTACAAAGAAATACTTAAAACGGTTATAGGTTGACTCGAATCAAAACGTTTTCGCACTGAAAATACTCGTCCTGGGAATATTTCCATAACTGGGAGCACGTACCAAATGACCGTCCTAAGTCGGCTCCGGTTGTCCATTGGTCTCGTTGGTTTATGAGTAGTATTTTTTTCGATGTTTCTATGTCGTGTGTCTCTTTTTTGTCTCTTGTTGTGCTCGTTTTTGTGTTTTGAGTTTTTGATGTTTTGCTGTTGATACTGCAACAGAGTTTGGTTTGAGACCCCACCCCCTTTCTTGCATTTGGTAACCTTAAATGGAACGCATGCACCACTTTGTAAAATGTTGAGAATAGCATCTGGATAACTAAGTTGATCCCTAAATAATGTGAATACCCACTCAAAAATTTACGTTTCTTTTCAGCTTCAGCTTTGGTCTCTTTCAAATGATAAGTATCAGGTTATTGATACTTTCTATGAGTATTACTTGTGGCAAGACTTTTCTAGACCATGACACTTTACAGAAAGTACTTAAGGTCCACAACAATACTTCTGTTCTCATAGAGTGGAATAAACATAATTTTAAGAATCCTTTGGCAAACAATATTAAATATCGCATTAAATGATGATTAACAACTGTAAGATGATGCCGACGTAGTAGCATAGGTTATCTTTAATAATTCTCCTGTGACGATTCGGCCCAATACAGATAAAGTCTAAAGCCTTTCGGCATAATATGTCCCTTCTGAAACAAGTACACTTTATCCACCTTCTGAAACAGACTTCTGTCACCATTTGTTTATATACATATAGAATGCAGCATTCCCTGAGTACTTTGTGTGAAATTTAAGCACATTAACGCTGATGGTGCATTTAAAACGTTTTTAAAGTTCGTGTAGGACAAGGAAACGGTGGTAATTTTCAATTCCTGTGACGTTGATTCTTTAAATAGCCTTGGACTTCTTTATGTGTATATAAACAGGAAGCGATTTGTATCGAAAGACGTAAGCCGTTTTAAGGTGAGAATATCGGACTTCATAATCAGGTTAGTGTTACTTTTAACAGAACAATATAGAAACGATTGTGAATTTATATGAGTCTTATACTCTATATGTTCCACTGTATTAAAAACAGTATAGACGTGTAATTTCTATTGAATATACATACATCGCATGAACGCAAAAGAGGTAAACGTCTACTATTCAGTCCATGTAAGATCCGCCCTATGAACTGCAAATGCTCGTCTTTTGAAAAAGAAAATCACATTACACTTATGTTTACGTAGTATCTCGTTCAACCAGCAATACGTGATCATGACGCTAATATACATGTTTGGTTTTAGAGCATTGTAAACAGAGTAGACCCGTGTTATTAAGTGCACATGAGGTTTTTTAAAACTAAAACTGCATGTATTTGAAGTGCAATACGAACCTGACCTGGTACCTTTACTATCTCAAAAAGATTATATACTCAGCAAAAAATGTACTCACTTGTTCGTATATGTTTTATATGGCACGTTCAATAACGTTTTTGTGTTGGCTTGTCATCCCCAAGACACCTAATTATGAAATCAGTATAAACTGTACGTTCTACCAGTTTTCGATTTTGTTAAGTTCCTGATAAACTGACGTACACGTGACGTCATCATCAATGGTTGAAATCAAAGGGATAATGCCTGTTCGACCTCCTCTAGTTCCAATATTTCTTGTTTTAATCGAATAAAACTTTTGGATTCGTCCATGCACCGTCCTAGTCATCCTTACAACTTGGTATACATTGTCGGTATCGTGCATGACCTTCTCATGACCTTCTGGTTAATTTTAGGCTTATTTTTCCTGATTTTTGCGTCATTAATTGGTTTTTACACTATGTGTTTCTCATTATTATCAATTTTATTGTCAGGAAGTCTCTCTGGATCTTTAATAGACACAACCCCATCGGGAACAGCCAACCAGAACAAAGAAGTGTAGCATTTTCCTTTACAAGGAAAAACTTTGACACGCGTCAATGCATTCAGTGTCCAAGTTTATGTAATGAAAAGGTAGTGTCTACGTCCATATTGAATTAAATTCACCAATTCGCGGAATTTGACCTTTCATTTGTATATCATACAGCCGGTCAAAATTTAAGAACTAACTTTTTTCCTCAGTATATTTATTTCAAATTATTTCTTCAAGCTGAAAGTCACATTTCTATCTCGTGAAGAAAAACTGTAGACAAACCTAGGATTCAAAGTAGTTATCATATTTCATAAATTTGATAAATCAAATTTCAGGAAGAATGGATCTTTCGACTAGATTGAGTTTTTTATTTGGAACGGAGGAATATGTTAATATGAGAAGACAACTCGTCCTACTGAGGGAGACTTTCCTGAACCATAATCGTGAACAAAAAGTACATCCTATTTGTAGTGGTAGTCTCGGGGAGGGTGTGGCTTTTCCAAAGTCTGATGATGACTTGATGTTTTGTCCTACCGATCTACGTGTGGTGACTACATACAGAGAGGCTACTGAAGCTCCTGATGTTCTGATGGTACCTTCTGAGTTCTCACCTGGATACTGTCGTCTTCTTGATGTAAGAGGGTCATATCCTAACCATCTTCTACATTTCATCAATGAAATACCGTTTGTCTCCTCGTCATTATGGAAACAATGTTTTATAGAAGAAGGGGATTATATCCATGGACCTTGTAATTCAGGAGTTATTGGTACTACGGAATTTGATTTTGCTGTATGTATGCCCTGCTACAACTGGCCTGACATAGCCAATGGCTGGGTGATAAGAGACCGCTCTTATGATTGGCCAACTAATGAAAAGGTACAGAATATCGTCCGTAACGGTTGTCATGTGGTACCTATTGGTGATCCGGACTCTCCTTATTATGAACATGAATGGAGGATATCATTTTCTGTAGCAGAGAGGACTCTGATGCATTCATTCAACCATACACAGTTTCTAGTGTATAACCTTCTCAGATTAACTTTGAAAAGAGTGATAGAGAAAGGAATTCCTAATGTGTTCTGTTCATACTTCATGAAAACTACATTATTCTATATTGCTGAGAAAACCTCCGTACAATTTTGGCAACTGCATAATTTAGAAGTATGTTTCAAAACCTGCCTCTCTGTATTGTATGATTATGTTGATCATATAAATTTCCCAAACTATTTCATACCAGAATACAATATGATCAAACGGAAAATCAACCATACAAACCGTCATAAAATATTAGACAATTTGAGAGTGCTCCATACTATAGTTATTGTTGATATAATACATTTAAGTGGAGAATCAAGGTGTCTGAGTGCAACATTGTCGCCAATAATAATGGAATGGAAACTTGATGAAGAATTTATGTTTTCCTACCATCTTCAGGGTGCCTCTGAAAGTATTGAAGAATCCTTTCGATTCTTAGCTCATGACAATATACAATATTGTTCGTTTCATCTAGATAAATTTTGGCTTTTGTTAAACTGTAAACCGACGCTGATACATTCGAAATTGACGAATATACTTTGGAATAGAGGAATAAACTCATATTGCCTCAAGTTGATGGATCTCCTCTTTGTCTCGTCGAAATGGAATAAACATAATTACCATCTGAATAAATCTCTAAAACCTCTACTCAGAATAGGATACAATGCAGATGTAACAACAGGGAAACTCACAATGGCTACATACATGTATATGGTGGGTAAAACAGGCTCTGCTTTATATGTTATACGACAACTGTTATCAGAGTATCCACCATATGTCATTGATGCCTCTAGAGATGAGCTTAAAATACAAACATACATAGACGTGATGTGTGGTAGGGGATTTACCTTGAACTACAAGATGCGACATGCTCATGCACCTCGATATCGTCTACACAAAAACTGTCTAAATGCTTTCCCTTCACCTTTGAGGATATTACTTTATGTAAATACTGTTCTGTTCGACAGTCTAACATACGCATACTTCCTGGAATGTCTTTGTCATGCTCAACAACAGAATCAGTTCATGTTAATTAAATCATTACGCTGTCTCGTAAATCACATGGGTGATCTGGAGGATGACGGTGACATCGTTAATACTAGAATGTGTGTGGGTATCATCAAGTGTGTACAGGGTGAAATTCAGTCAGCATGTAGATGGCTCGGATCAGCTTACGTTATGGCATGTGCCTTACCTCCACCATTCAATGAGGAAGTTCCACTTTCTGCTATGACATATATTGCATGTTTGTTAAATAAGACCTTTCAGTCGGCAACATGAATTTCACATGATATGACATATGTGTGCTTTGGAACTATTATTGAAAAACACAGGAAAAAATAAATTATATCGTTGTTTCGTTTCATTTTTCAATCATATAATTTCAGAAGAAAACTAGGTCTACACATCTGCATGATTGCGATGTTGCTTCTCCTTTCTATTTCGTAGGTATAGCAAAGCTTTTTTGTTCATTTGGGAGAGGAGGCCATCGGTTCTAGTCTCAAGAGGAGATATGCTATTTTCCTTCTCAAAAAATCCCTAGATCACTTTTGAACAACATGAAAAAGAGCTGGAGGCTTAGGGGACTTGTAGTATCCTCTCTGTATATCTACCAGTCAGTCAGTCCGTGTGTCTGTCCGCCTGGCACTTTTAAGTTTTCCGGATATTTTCAATGTATTGATATATTTCATCACATAAAATTTGAGACACGGATTGTTCTCGAGCCGTTTACAGAGCAAGTTCGTTTTTTAGCTCACCTGAGCGAAGCTCAAGTAAGCTATTGTCATATCGCACCGTCCGTCGTCGTCGTCGTCCGTCCGTCCGTCCGGCGTAAACTTTTAATATTTTCGACATCTCCTGTGCAACCGCTGCACAGAATTTCATGAAACTTCACAGGAAGCAAGAACTCAATGCCCTCTACCAAGTTTGTGTTTTTCGAGCCGATTGGAAATCCAAGATGTCCGCCACAGGCTCTGATTGGCTGACGCATTTTCGACTTCTCCTCTGAAACCGTTACACAGAATTTCTGGAAACTTCACAGGAAGCAAGAACTCAATGCCCTCTACCAAGTTTGTGTTTTTCGAGCCGATCGGAAATCCGTGATGGCCGCCACAGGCTCTGATTGGCTGACACATTTTTTACTTCTCCTCTGAAACCGCTGCACAGAATATCTCGAAACTTCACAGGAAGCAAGAACTCAATGCCCTCTACCGAGTTTGTGTTTTTCGTGCCGATCGGAAATCCAAGATGGCCGCCACAGGCTCTGATTGACTGACAAATTTTCGACTTCTCCTCTGAAACCGCTGCACAGAATTTCATGAAACCTCATAGGAAGCAAGCACTCAATGCCCTCTACCAAGTTTGTGTTTTTCGTGCCGATCGGAAATCCAAGATGGCCGCCACATGCTCTGATTGGCTGACACATTTTCGACTTCTCCTCTGAAACCACTGCACAGAATTTCATGAAACTACACAGGAAGCAAGTACTCAATGCCCTCTACCAAGTTTGTGTTTTTCGAGCCGATCGGAAATCCAAGATGGCCGCCACAGGCTCTGATTGGCTGACACATTTTCGACTTCTCCTCTGAAACCGTTACACAGAATCTCTCGAAACTTCACAGGATGCAAGAACTCAATGCCCTCTACCAAGTTTGTGTTTTTCGAGCTGATCGGAAATCCAAGATGGCTGCCACAGGCTCTGATTGGCTGACGCATTTTCGACTTCTCCTCTGAAACCGCTGCTCAGAATTTCATGAAACTTCACAGGAAGCAAGAACTTGATGCCCTCTACCAAATTTTTGTTTTTCGAGCCGATCGGAAATCCAAAATGGCCGCCACAGGCTCTGATTGGCTGACAAATTTTCGACTTCTCTTCTGAAACCGCTGCATAGAATTTCACAAAACTTCACAGGAAGCAAGAACTCATTGCCCTCTAACAAGTTTAAGTTTTTTTGGAGCCGATCGGAAATCCAAGATGGCAGCTACAGGCTCTGATTGGCTGATGCATTTTCGACTTCTCCTCTGAAACCGTTCACAGAATTTCTTGAAACTTCACTGGAAGCAAGAACTCATTGCCCTCTTAGTCTACCAAGTTTGTGTTTTTCGAGCCGATCGGAAACCCAAGATGTCCTCCATAGGCTCAATTGGATGACACATTTTTGACTTAAAAACTACTGCACAGAATGTCACCAAACTTTACAGGAAGTAAGTACACATTGTCCTTCTCAAAGCTTCACTAAAAGTGATTTTCTTCAGTTCTTATACTGACTTTGATTGAAAACATACATACAGTCTCCTCAGGTGAGCGATGTGGCCCCCTTGGGCCTCTTGTTTGAAGGAATTATGCCCTTGATGACTTTCTAAATTCATTTTTCCGAACTTTCTTTGCAACAGTAGTTATTAGTAGTAATTATAAAGTCATAAAGGGGATATACTCCTCCAAAATTAAGTCAACTTATGATTGACTTAATTTTGGAGGAGTATATCCCCTTTATGACTTTATAATTACGGTCTCCCTGACTTATTTTCTGAAACGGATAGAAATATCGAGTGAAATTTGATACACAGCTTGGTCTCGAATACTAGTAGTTACTACATGTAGTACAGAGCAACCGCGAGGTTTTGTTCATGGCTGACCTACATTTGGAGGAGTACTTCCCCTTTGTAAACTTGCAAAATTCAGTGTTCCAGATTTTTTTGTCTGTTATTGGAATAATGTTGGTATGTTAATCAGTGTGATACAGATCAAGTATGAGTTTTATTTCAGTTGACCTATCTTTACAAGAGTTATGGAACTTCCGCTTCGCACTCAGTAAATTTCATGATATTTTCAATTTGCCGAATTTTCTTTTGCTGTTATTGCTTATATTGAACTAATTCTGGTATGTGAGTGCATCTTGGTGTTTAACAGAACTAGGAGACTACTGGCACAAGGAACATATCTTATCATTTTAGAATTAATATGAGAAAGATAGAAGAAAAAAGAAAGGAGAGGTACAAAGTACTAGCAGTACCTGAGACTATTTTTAAAGATACTCATAATAGTAAGCTGCAAATATGTTCAAGTGAAAAAATGAAATGACCTTGAACATAATATAACCTGGAACAAGAAAAGTTGAGAATATTTTTATTAAGTTCAATCTTACACTGGTGAAAGATTAATATTAAATTCACAAACTCTGCTGTGACCTTGAAATAAAGAATGTCATTGAGTCGAGGTCAAGGTGAGAAATCTTGAGATAAGATTTCCGTACAGTCTGAATTCTTTAAACCGATAACTGAATAATAGTATTCTAATGAAACTTGAGAATGAAAATTTGAAGTTTGAGTCAAGTGAGTTAAAGAAGATCCTGGCAATATTCTCAACAGCACTCATAATAGAGCACCAAATTTGGCATCGACGGACCCCTTAAGCAAGCTAGAGGTGGGAACAGGTACGCGGGAGGAGTAAGCATCCCCTGTTTGGCCAGCCGCACCCGCCGTCGATGTTCACACACGAAAATAAAAACAACATGTAAAATACATGCACTGTCTGCTGTTATGTCTATATAGAGAATGTCAAGGAAAAAATATTCAAAACACTTACTGTCAAACCCCTCGTGGGGAACTTTTTTACGAGCTCCACACGGCAAAGGACATAAGTGTGACACAAATGAGTTAAAGAGGAGTAAGAGATGTGTTTCCGAGACTATTTCCATCACATCAAGTTTGATGTCAATCTAACGAAGGCTTAATGTTTATTCTACAAAACTCCGCTGTGACTTTGAGTCAAGATCACGTGCAAGAGTTATGTTTCTAAGATAATTCATTTTTACCAGAATGAAAGTTTATTTTTTAATCTACAAAACTCTGATGTGACCTTGAAATCATGTTAATGACCTTTTGTCAAGGTGAAGGTGAAAGAGCTAATTTCAAGGAGCAGTTTTGTGTTTGTTGAACACAGAGGGTCAAAAGTTGTTCCTTTTATCACACCGGGTAAACGGATTTTACGAACCGGGTAGGATTTTACGAATCGGACAAATTCGTTCTTGGCAAATAAGGGGTGCCGTCAAAAATACTTTTTCTTATACAGCTTGTATCAATGCGAAGACTAGATTCTTCGAGTGCACATATTTCTTTATAACGTGTCTTTTGCGTTTCTTTTTTCATTTTGAAATTTGTGTGTAATGACGAGATGAAATATTTTTCCTTCTACATTTCCACATACACATGAAATCTTTCCTAGTAGGATTCTTTTGTAATTCATATTATACATGGAATTTCAAGACTGGACATCTGTAAATCTGAATCGTAAAAATATACCATGGGCAACGAAGTATTCCTGAGTTAAAAGGCATTCTAGAAGACAGGGGTATTCGAAAATGGATTTTACGAATGCAGGCAATTATGGAAAATGGATTTTACGAACGCGGGCACTGGATTTTACGAACACGCTTTAAAAACACATAATTTTCAATTATTACTGTAGCGATAGGGAAAATGGCATTCTAAACATGACTTACACGTATGACTTTATGCATAGGAAAAGAATAGATCAACAGGAAATCTTTCAAAACAGTAAAGCGACATTTGGGTTTGAGAGTCTGATAATCATGTCTGATATTCCATGGTATTGCAGATATTGAAGTCAGTTTTTGGTATGTGAATATATCTCAGTGTGATACAAATCAAGCTCGTGTTTCAATTTGATTGACCAATTTCTACAGGAGATATGGCCCCTGAACTAAGCAAATTTCATGAACTTCTCAGTTTCAAGTCTTTCATGTCTGTTGTAGATATTGAGCTGATTTTCGGTATGCAGATACATTAAAGTATGATAAAGAATAAATTGAAGTTGGGTTTGATTTATTTGCTCTTACAAAAGGTATGGCCTCACAGCAAATCTTATTAAATTTTCCTGTTTTCCAGACCTTTTTCTAATACACATATTGAACTTATTTTGATGTTGGATTCATTTTTTGGTGTAAGTATATCGCTTGCGATTCATAAATTTATTCGGTACTAATTTCTTATCCCGACAACCCATTTTCCGATTTTTATTTTCGAGAATATCAAATGGATGTTATTTTATGGATATGTAATAAATACCAGGAATAGTTCGTGTAAGGGCCAAGTCAGTTGAGAGGTTTGCGTAAGGGGCTTTGTAAGCCGATGCGGGCTTACTAGCCATACTTCGTTCTTCGCGTTGTGTGATTAATAAATCTTTTGTACTTTGTCGTGGAAGTAAAACATCGTTGGAATTTAAAAAAGTTTATTTCACGAAACATTGTTTAACAGAATCCATAGCATGCGAGAAAGTAATCTATGACAACGAGAAAGCAAATCTAACAATTGAAAAATGACAAATTGTATTTAAACAAGGGAGGGGAATTGCACAATATGATGGACATATTTCTAGATAATTTCGTGTTCATCCCTCAAAGATAAGGATGTCTAAAACTCTTCAAAAGCATCTGTAATTATGAGGGATTGTACGTAGATAAACTCAATATGCTGGTACTTCACGTGTAGAATTCTCCAACTCATAGATAAAACCAATTTGTAATTAAGTTCTTATCAATCTCTGGACTTCCAAGTATTGAATAATCAATACTACAATTAAACATATTAAAGTTGAGAAAATATTTCCCTTGAAATCTTAAGATAAAATCATTAAGTGAGATTTCATGAATCTGTTTCTAATCTTGTTTCAAAGTTATCTCTATGCGAATTAATATTAACATCATCCCTTTTTCATGTAAGGGAATTAATTTACTTTTGTGTTCTCACAAATGCATCGATTTAGTTTAGAGTTATCACTCTTTCTACAGTGTGCAAATTCCCCAACATGAAATAATAAATCACCGTAAATATTGTGGGGGAGAGGCCATATGGTTACAGCTTACGTCCCTCCTAAAATTTGTAAATTACTGGTAATATTAAAATTTTCTATCTACATAAAGAGTAAATGTCAGTATTTTATTATCCATATAATTGTTAAATGCATCACTTTCCATTTTTGAATCAATTATTCCAAAGACCAACTCTAAGAGTCTTAAATTGGATCCTAAAAAGGCTGAAATGCAGGGGCTTCCGGGGACTTCGCCACCCCTTCCCCTGGTCTCCATACCATGACTTCGTATGGCCGTCCCCAGATCCTTTGCCAATTTACGCCCCAACCCCTTACTCAAAATTAAGATGGACCCGCAAATTTGAACACATGCTACATTATACATGTACGCATGCAGGGAATACACGACGAGATGAAGACATAAAGATCAAATAATCTATCAAAGGCAACGACGTAGCTCTGCCTAAAATGTCTTACAAGCAAATAAAAAAGGGGGGATAAAGAATGGAGGTGTCATGTTGTTCTGCACAAATTTAGACATCTTTAGTGCAGTTCTAAATTTTGGCTCTTTAAGTATATGAATAATGTCTGGCCGGTAGCGAGCCAGGAATTTTTTTGGCAAAATATAGACTTATCAAAAAATACTTTCTTATGGAAGCTAGTTCGTGCCATGTTAAATCTTTTTACTATCTCATAGTTACGAGAAAAGTTTCACGTAATTACGAGAAAAAATTCTCGAAGTTACGAGAAACAAATCTCGTAGTTACAAGATAAAATTCTCGTAGTTACGAGAAAAGTCTCTCGTAGTTACGAGGAAAAAATTCTCGTAGTTACGAGAAAAAAAATAATACAATCTGAATGGCATGATATTTGGTAAAAAAAAAAGTCATCCCAGATTGAAATTAAATCAAATGTTTTAAAGAAAAAAAAAACAGATGTCTCCCTCTCCCTCCAAGTTACTTTGACCTTGGGCCAAGATGATGTGAAACCTTTGAGTCATGGGCAACATCATACTAAAACATGAAAGTGATTCATTACATTGTTTGAGGTAAAGCGCAATTATTATTAGCATTTATGACCTTGGATATACAATGTAGGTGATCTGAAACCTACATTGTATGGATCATGACCTTTGGGTCATCAGCACCATCATACTAAAATATGAAGTGATCCGATCACATTTCAAAAGATTAAGCCTGGACATAATACACGTAACAAAGAAATAAAAAGAATATTTATACATACTAATTGAACTTGACCTCGGTCACATGACCTTGAGTCAACGTGATGTGAAACCTTTAGGTGATAGGCAACAACATACATGTACTAAAATATGATTAGTTAAAAGAGATACAGCCCCAACGGGATAGCATGTACAATTTCATTAAAATGTACTTAGTAACTTTGACCTTGATCAAATAACCATGGGCCAAGGTGAAACCTTTGTGTCATGAGCAAATGCATACTAAAACGTGAAAGCAATCCAGTAAGCGGATGACAGGTAGACAGGAATGTATGTACAATTTCATTAAAAGTATAGTAAGTGACCTTGGCCTTTGTCACATGACCTTAGGTTAATGTGCTGTGAAGCCATCGGGTCATATGGAACAACATACTAAAATATGAAAGTGATCAGGTTAACGGTTCAAAAGTAATAGCCCAGACAGGAATGCATGAACAGTTTCATTAAAAATGTACTAAGTGACCTTGACCTTGGTCACATGACCTTGGGTCAAGGTGATATGAAACCTTCGGGTCATAAGCAACAACATACTAAAATATGAAAGTGATCGGGCTAACAGTTCAGGAGATATAGCCCGGACACGATGTGTGACAGACGGACGACGAAGGCAAAAGCAATATGTCTCCTCCCCGTTGGGGGGGAAGACATAATTCTTGAATTTTCTACATTTTTAATAAAAAAGGATGTAAAAAAAGAAGATTTTGCCCCCAAAAACCCTTCAACAAAATTTGCAAATTTCAAATGTGATGACTTTTATTAAAACATTTATTAACTACTTTTCATACGAATTAATGTCCAAAGTATGTAAAAACTCCAAAAAATTGAATGAAAGTATTTACTAAGCATTTCCAATTTTCAGCAGTTTTTGATGAAAGTTGTTATGATTTTTAACTCGAAATTTCCACGAAATGTCTGAATTGGCAAAGTCTAAACCTAATTCATTTTAGAGTAGGACCTTTATGCTTTCAGAAAATACTAGTACTTTCAAATTCCACAACATCTGGGGTATCTTGGAGAAATCGTATCACTACAGGGATACCATATTTTCATAAAAATACCTATTTTTGCCCCAAAACCCAAAGATGAATGTAAATATCAAACTTTAACTTTCAAATTATTTTACACTACCTTATTTTTCACATATTCAAAGTTTCAGATGTGAATTTGTCCAAACGATGGTGAAATAATTGACTTTTTCCACTTTTCAGCGATTTTTTGTAAAAATAAATAGCTTTTACCCCAAAACTAAACTGTTCTCGTAACTGCGACAAACTTTTCTCGTAACTACGAGAAATTTTCACGTAAATACGAGATGGTAAAAAAATATAACATGGCATGAACTGGCTTTATGGTTATGCCCCGCCCCCGCCCCCCTCCCCCCATTTTTCAAAGGGGGTGTGTGCCCCGGCTCCACCCCCCACCCCCATACCCTTCTCCTACGCCCTTGAAAGGTACCGTAAATGATATAACTTCTTGAATGTAGAACGTTTAATTGTATGCAGATGCTGAAATTGACTTCAAGTCGATAAAATTCAACCTGCTATACAATAACAAGAGGCCCAAGGGGGGCTACATCGCTCACATGAGTTGCAAACTGAAACAAAAGAATGATAATTGAAATTTAGTTGAGACCCTTGAGTTCTTGCTTTCTTTAAGGTTTCGTGATATAATGAGCATCAGTTTTTATAGATGTCGAAAATGTGTCCGCCAATCGGAGCCCTCGGCGGCCATATTTGTTGACTGATCGGCATGAAAAACACAAACTTGGTAGAGAACTTTGATTACTTGCTTCCTGTAAGGTATCGTGAAATTCTGTGAAGCGGTTGCAGAGGAGAAGTCGAAAATGCGTCAGCCAATCAGAGCCCTCTGCGGCCATATTTGTTGACCAATCGGCACGAAAAAACACAAACTTGAATGATAGAGGACCTTGAGTAATTGTTTCCTGTAAGGTTTTGTGAAATTGTGTGCAGTTGTTGCAGAAAAGGAGTCGGAAATGTTAAAAGTTTATGCCGGATGACGGACGGACAGCGCGCAATGACAATAGCTCTTATGAACTTTGCTCAGGTGAGCTAAAAATGTGTACCAAGTAAATAGTTCGAACTGCCAAGTCTTCGTTAATTCTTTATCCTCAAGACATACATCTGTCAATACGTGACTCTACAAAGGGCAAAAAAATTGTACATTTCTTTTTTATATCTCTTACAAATTCTAACTATACAATAAATTGGCATAAGAAAGCGCGGATCTAAAGGATTTGAGGGGACAAGCCCCCCCCCCCCCCCCCCCTGGAATTTGAAATGGCTTAATTTCCGATTATATATGTGTGAGTTTTTTCTCAAAAGCATATACTAAAACACTCTTCCTCCTTCCCATACTTAACCCCCATTGAATTTTTTTCTGGATCCGTCCATGATAAAAGTATATTCAAGGGAATGAATGTTAAAACTTATGCATTTCAAAGCTTTTTCTCATTTAAACAAAATCTTTCCCGTCCCTTTTGCTGAGATAAATGAATCTTGAAAATATACCCTGCATGATGATGATGATGATGATATTGAATATTTTCGACAGACGGACGTACGGATACTGACGGTGCGTTATGACAACAGCTCAGGTGAGCCAATCAAAATCAGTTATTTCACATACATGTGCAAAATCTGCAAATTAAACTGTGAAAATATTTTATATATTATATTTTATAACTGAACAACGGTGCATAAGATATTCATATTTATCACATGATACACCCGTTATGCAGTTTCATAAAGCCATTTCATAAATATATGATATGATAACACGATTGGTCAAGGTTGGAACCTCATCACATAAACCTTGACAAATGTGACCTTTCAAATATCGGTCAACTGTTGAATTCAGGCCCAGAGTCAATATCAATGATTAACATTGTTGTTGTTAAATACTTATTAAAATTAAAATTAGCATTAAAATACTATTCAAAATTGAAATACTTTTTTCTTACGCACAGAATATCGAATACGGTGGGGACACTACTTCTCATGGCGTAGCAGACGACCCTAGATCACGGCGTGGTTCGCCTCTATAGTTCTCGGAAACGTTGATTTCACTTTAGAAATACACATTTTTAGGCAATATCATGTGATAAAAAGAATCTCAAATGAATTTTCATTTCATACGATGTATTATGAAACTCGTTGTGCGTTTTATATCGCCAAGGCTCGGGGATATGAAACATACAACTCGTTTCATAATACATCGTATGAAATGAAAATCTATTTGAGATCCTATATAAATTAATACTAGATTAAAAGTATACAAAGTTCAACTCTTCAGTATAAAGGATATTCTAACAAGGAGCAACTCCTCCCCGAATATAAATTTGAACTTTACTATTACTATACGATTGTGTTCAACATGTTTAAGCGTTTCCTTGATCATGTTGATGCAATAAAACCGGTTACTAAGCTATGATTATACATGCAACTTATGAGATTATGTTTCAAAATAGGTTTGACATTCAAATATTACTTTTTCTGCGTACTGAAATTCATCTGCGATGGCATGTCAGTGTTCTGTAACAAGTTGTATATTTTTATATAGGTATAACACATAATATACATACTAAACATTATATAGGTTGTCTAAGATGGAAAGAAATTAAAGAAAGTAATTTGTTATGTGTTCATTTGAAAATTAAAACGCGTCTGAACCATTATGTATCAAATTAATTGAGTTATACAGAATTTGTTCGTAAAATCCAATGATTGACAAGTGCCCGTGTTGGTAAAACCCAATGCCCGGTTTCGTAAAATCCTTTTCATTTCACCCCATCACACTTGCTAATTAATTATCTGCATGATCCTGATAAACAGAGCAATCCATCAGTTCGATATATCTGTAAATATTTTTTCTAGACTGTGAACCGTAGAAATCACGAGACATTATTTTGATTATAAAGAAAATCACATTTTAGTGAAAACGATATGCGAAAAAAAATGAACTTCTGGTTAAAAATCGAAGATGTGCGATAATATCAAGTCATGAATACCTCAACTGATAATAGAAATATGGATAGATTATTAATCTCGACAGGCAAATCCTTGCCCGATTCGTAAAATCCGTTAACCCGGTGTGTTTATAGTCAAACGTTTGTCGTGACGTTGAGAATGGAACTTGAATTAAGGACACGTATAATAGTTAGAGTACAAATTGAACAAAAAATTGGTATTGGGGGTCCTTTTCCAAAACTTTTTTTCGGTCCTGATCCATGATCAAGATTGCCAAGAAGGGCATCGGTAAAATGATAAATGGTTGGTTGTAGGGCATGAACGTTAGCATTCGTCATAATTTTTGAATGGTTAGTGATGTTATTTGCATACTCATATTTCCCACATTTATTTCTTATTACACCTTTTTTAATATTTAACACTTTTTTTTTTAAATAGAAAGAGTTTATCTTGATCAGCATTATATTGTAAATGATAGGGCTTTCATATTGTAAGTTCCTTTTGACAAAACCCATGTTTTTATCTAAATATCTTTAAAAAAAGACCTATAATCTTTCATCTTTGGTCATTTGGAAGTACTAGGGCGATGAAGCTTACTATATGTATTTCTTGTGGCGAGACCTTTCTTTATCATCATAAATTTAACTTCGTGACCTTGACCCTAGAATTTGACCTTTTCATAGAGCAGCTACTACACTGACAAAGATTCTTATGGAAGCATTCTTGTTTCACAAACTCAATTTGTTGACTTTTTCTAAAAGATAGCTGGATTTCAGGATTTTTTTGCAGGAATAAAGCGATCAAGGATGCCGTACAAAGTTTTATTGTCAAACAGTTTTTTTAATGAGATGGCTGCCAATAGAATCACTTGACTATAATACATGACTTGTCCTTCTTCGATTTTGCAACTGCTAAATGGAATTATACTAACTTTACATGAAGTTGAAATTATAGTTTTTTTGCATCAAAGAAACAGATCGCCATCGTGGGCTCTTATATGCATGGGCTTACAAACTCTCCATCATGCTGCCTGTTTGTATGGTCATCTTACAGCGAGGAGGGTATTTTACACCACAATTGTGCGTACTTCGAGACCTCTGGGTAATCGGAAAAGTTCGAGGGTTGAGCGCACCAAATCCGAATAAGGCATGGTCCATTTGATATTCGGGGGGGGGGGGGGGGGGGGCTTGGGTTTTTTGTCGGTGCAAGATTACTTTTTTCGCCCCGGACCGGGGCAAATTTTTTTTTTTTTTTTTTGCAAAGTTGGAGCAAGGAAATTATTTTTATAACAATTGATGTGAATATTAAGAATGTTTGTGTTTTTTCAGCAGAAATTCTTTATTTTTACTTAAATTACTCCAAACATTATTTTATGTAAAACTTGTATTCACTTCTAAACTGAGAGAGATGAAAGATTTTTACAATATGCGATATATAATTTTTAGTAAACAAAATGTATATAAGGTCATGTAACATGTAAGAGGGCCTGATGCAAGTTTTTACATTTCGAAATGAAAACTAGTGAAAAACTTATTTAAATTCTCCTTCCAAGCTTGTATATAAAATTAGACACTATGGTGACACATGTATCTATTAATAGTAATAAATCATAGATCTATTGATAATGTATTTAAACATATGAATTGTTTCAGTCACATGCATTCTTTTTGATATTTTCAAATATGAACTTGGCATTACAGGAGAAAACTATGACGAGCGTAGCGAGCCAAAAATTTTTTATAGAAAGTAAAAACTGCGGCGAGCGAAGCGAGCCGAAATATTTTCAGGAATTTTAAGCGAATTTTATGGTTATTCAGATTACTTGTAAGAGCAAGATTATTTTTTTCTGTCACACCATAAGCAAATTAATTTTTTTTCATCAAAATTCAGAGCAAAATTATTTTTTTCGAAAAAACCCAAGCCCCCCCCCCCCCCCCAGAATATCAAATGGACCGTGCCTAATCACACCATCTGCAACTGGCGAGGTCGATGGCCGTCCCAAGTCGGCACCGATTGACGATTGACTTCGTTGGTTTATGCGTTATTTTTTTGTGTTATATGTTTTGATGATGTTATTTGGTGTTCCTTGTCCCCTTTGCATCTCTTTCTCTGCGTGTCTGCTCTGTGTTTTTGCATTGGATGTTTTATTGTAGGAGCTAAACCGAGTGTTGTTTGGAGATTCCCTCCTTTCATTTCAGAAAGATTTGTATTTGAATATAACAGAAAGAGGTAGTTGTGTTGATTTTAAGAAACTATCGTTCCTTAGAAAACATTTTAAATGCAGATGAGATGAAAGGGGAATCCAGAAACATGATAAAGAAGGACGATTTAACCCAAGCCGGTTTATACGCCTTTGGGATTGTCTATGCTGAAACTATATAGGGAGATAGAACCGTTAGGAAGCAACCATTTGATTTTTATAGGGGGGGGGGGGGGCAGGAATACTTTGCAAACAAAAATTTCCGGATCGAAATTTTAGGGGAAAAAAGGGCCGGCGAAAAAAATTTCCGGATCATGAAATTGCCCCTCTCCTCTCTCTTCCGACCTTTCAACTGCCCAGTAAACACTTTTTTGTGTATCATAAACTTAGTATAAAAAAATGGAACAAACTTTATGCAATTTGGAGTGAATAAATCAAATTCAAAAGTCATTAGCACCATATAGCCTGTCTCCGTTGAATATCATTTAAGTAAATAGATTATAGGCATCATACGCCATTCAAGAAATTAAAATGAAGTGATCTGCTGGCAAGAGATGAACTCATTCTGTGTTTGAAGTTTAATATGGCCGAAAAATCACGCTGAATTATTTAAACTTTAGAGTAATTTTCAACATTGGAATTATGTCTTATATCACAAGATCCAAAAAGACAAGCCCCTCTATCTATATATCACAAGATCCAAAAAGACAAGCCCCTCTACATTTGCTCTATCTATGTATCACAAGATCCAAAAAGACAAGCCCCTCTATCTATATATCACAAGATCCAAAAAGACAAGCCCCTCTATCTATGTATCACAAGATCCAAAAAGACAAGCCCCTCTACATTTGCTGTATCTATGTATCACAAGATCCAAAAAGACAAGCCCCTCTATCTATATATCACAAGATCCAAAAAGACAAGCCCCTCTACATTTGCTCTATCTATGTATCACAAGATCCGAAAAGACAAGCCCCTCTATCTATGTATCACAAGATCCAAAAAGACAAGCCCCTCTATCTATATATCACAAGATCCAAAAAGACAAGCTCCTCTATCTATATATCACAAGATCCAAAAAGACAAGCCCCTCTATCTATGTATCACAAGATCCAAAAAGACAAGCCCCTCTATCTATGTATCACAAGATCCAAAAAGACAAGCCCCTCTACATTTGCTCTATCTATGTATCACAAGATCCAAAAAGACAAGCCCCTCTATCTATACATAAATAACAAAATCAAAATCATTTAATAAGGAGGCAGAATATATGAAAATATTTTGTGACCTAAGGAACAGCATATGCATTAGTCGAACGTATTTTTATTTAATAAGATACTTATTACAAAATATATATTATCATCTCTTAAGCCTCATTTGTTGTATCGATGATAAAAGCCAGCGTGAAAGGATTCTCCTTTATATTAATGCCATTCATCCGGTTATGTTTATTACGCCTTTACACAGCGCAACTAGTTAATGCATGTCCAAAGTGTAGTGACAAATATAACCAGGTATACCTAATTGGTTTGTCACACGAGGTAAATCTCTGTTTCAATGTATATGTCAGTGCCTTGGCTTCCATCACTGGCTTAAATCAATGAAACATCCGGCAAAAATTGATATTTTGAAGAAAAAAAAACATCTAAGCGGTACCTGGATAGGTTTATCGCTTTTGTGCCCGGATCGTCTTTATTAGATGTACGATATTCCGGTTTTGGGCCTCGATGATGGCCATTTTGACTCAATCCAAATACTGGCTTTGATATGCATTCTGGTCAGTTTGGCGTGTGCAATTGCAGTTCTAGTTTCATCATTTAAAGGCCAAAAATGTGGAACTTTCTTCACAAAAAGAACTAAATGTGAGAGATTTACGGTATATGTAGCGATTTGTGATGGACTTTTCAACATTTCTCACTTTGCGGACCATCTTCACATGTATCTGGCACGTGACCATGTCCGGCCTATCGAACTCTGTGAATTTTACGGATTTATTGTCTTTGAATTTATAACAACACAATATTTGATTGTTGTGGTAATTTCTATAAATGCGTTCGTACTTGTTCGTTTTAACAAACCGTTTGGTTTCGGGAGATGGGATTGGAAGTTTCTAGTCTCATGCTTTGGGTCAGCTTTTCTTATTTGTCTTGTGGCCGCCATGCTAAGGGAGATGGGACCGACAGGGGCGTTGTAAGTACATTTTTATTTACTTTTGTCATAATAGAAACAATTAAGGAAATTTAGATAACTCTACTAAATATTAATGGCAAATGATTCCAAAAGAAAAAGCAAAAGGGAAGTGATTACCGAAAGTGATCACTATCAAGTCTATCATTTCATTAGCACTGGTAAGACATGTTCATCAAAAACACCAGTTCATGCAAATGTATAGATTACCTTATCAGTAAATGGACAATCGGCACATTTCATACCTCAGACAACCATGTATTTAATGATTTTATACTATCTATATCAAACGGAACACGTTGTGATAATCTAAATTAATTACTTTCACACCTTTCTTGGACCTTGATATCGTAACCGTAAACGGAAAATTCATAGCAGTATTTCAACAAAACAGATAATGTTAGAAATTCATAATTGTTTTAGGGTTTAACATGCTTAATGCAGAGAACGAATTGATTTCGACTACTATTTTTCAGTATTTACATTTCTCAACTCATGAGATAGTCCTTCGTCGGAAACCCACATTCTATTGCAGATTCGGATCAACCTCGACCTTTTTCTTCGAAAATACACTCGGACGTCAGTGGGCGTCATTTCAAAAATAGTATCCCGTTGGTCTATCAGTTTTAGCTAGAATTTATCATGAAATACAAAGTTCAAACGCTGGAGCGTAACAAATATTTTATTTCCAACATTACTCAATCAAGTTGGAGAGTACCTGTCTACTTTTACGTCGATTTGATGTAAATCTCTCAACCATGGCGTCCGATATTTTATGCCGTTACAAATAAAGGGCGAGGGGATCCGAATGCCTTGCCCTACGATTATTATCTTACGTAGTACAGCGGAAAAGACGCCATTGGTTTCCTACGAAGGAGATAGTAAGGGATTTAGTCTTCCTTGATTTGAATTATACAAGTGTAGATATACATACAGACCTTTAAGCCTCAAATATAAAGGTCCTGTTAAAAAGCAAACTTGGTTTTCCTTGCAGGCCCAAATCATTTTCTTTTTATTTTCTGTTTAAGCTGCGGTATCCACGGACGGACGGCTAATCTGTTCTTTTCTACCATACCACAATGTACCGTCATACTTGTCATATCAATCATATACACTCTTACATGGTGCCACATACGAAAAGCAGCCATTGTCGCAACATCCCTCGGAAATGACGTCACAAAGAAATCGACGCGCGCAGCCAAGACGATGACGTTGTTTGTGGTTGTGTTTGTGATTCAGTATTGGGCAAGTGGAATATACGCCGTGTGGCAGACCGTAGGAGAACCACCGATAGAACTTATGTATCCTGTTATAATGTTCACCAACATCGGCGGATTGTTGAACGGTGTCGTCTACGTAACCAGAATAAGGAAGCGGTGTCACCAGAGCACCATAAGAGTACATCCCGAAAGGAAAGTATTCATGGTCGATAAAATTTGATCTATTGTAACGCAATAAAGTTCATACACCCTAGCATCTCGATCTACATTTTGTTTGTTCGTTTTGTTTTTCTTTATTTCTTGAAAAATAAACTCCCCTAAATATGAGAGATCTTCTCATTAAGTGAAAACATTTGCATGTTAAACGTCTTTAAATTCAATAGCATCATTTAAGAACTGATAAATTTGCAGCATGGACCAGACAAGCACGTACTTATAATTAAATTATTCATTCAGTTTTCCAGACACCAAAAAATAACAAGCTTCGGCAATGTTTTTTTTTTCTTTTTGATGCACCAGCATAACACATTCCAACGCTATATACAAGACGATTAAATCAAATGCAACATTTGACGTTTCGTGCAATGAAATGTGATCTCTTGTGTCAATACATATAAAATCTAGGTATAGAACGGTTACAACTACGATATATTACTTATGAAAATGTACTAATGGACATAATAATCTTGACCTTGATACCATGACCACCTGTGTTTGCAAGTCTGCTTTGGATATCTTGAGGGCTATATGCCATTTGCTTATTGCTATTTGCCATTTAATTTCGCTTATCACTACACACTTAAATCAGAATTTGATAATCAGTCTGGTTGACTTTCAAACATTTTACCTGAATTTGCAAGAATTTCACATTTCACATTTCAGAAAAATTATTTTACAAATGTTTATCTCCTTTAAAAAAGATACTTTCCAGGAAATCTGGAGAAAATGCCTCATGTACAAATTGTCTAAATTGGGTATTAAGGGTAAAGCTTGGTGTCTCATAGATGATTGTCATTTAGATACCGAAGCTGTATTGTTGTTAATAATGCCAAATCTAGATGGTTTAGGGTGGATCAAGGAGTGAGGCAAGGGTGTATATAGTTTTTTGTTTGTTTGGTTGGTCATTTTTTTTTACTGTTCAGTTAGATATACATACCATAAACACTACTTTATGTGATTAGGGAATTATTTCCCAGTGCAGACTTTCACCTGTCCATGCTTTTGTAAAATCTATATCAATTTGCAATGTTTGTATATATTATATGTTAGAATCTCCTTTAGAAGGAAATAAAGAATGAATGAATGAAAATGAAAACTCTTGCTTTATTAAATACGACTTCAAAAACAAAAACAAAAAAAACAAAAAAAAACCGCCATCAAGTCAAATTTCAACACATCGAATTCTTTGATATCAAATTGTTATACAAATATGGACTTGGCCGGGGTCATTATGTCATTATAATGAAATAATTGCCGAGGCCAAGTCCTTATTTGTTATATTATATATACTATATATAGGATTAAAATAATGATTCAAAACCATACGAACACATAATTTCTAATAAAGTATTCAACAATTAATCGCACTTTTTTGTGAAAAGTATATCTTAACTTTTAATATTTAACATAAAAACTATATTATTTTTTTATCGTTAATACTTAAAACAGGACAAATACCACACCGAGTCATTATCTTCCGTCGGTTTACTTCAATTTAGTGATTATAGGTGTTAAAGGGGCCATCAAAAGGGCACATATAGATTAAGCATATACTAATTAGTACTCTTTTCATTGACCTTTCATATGAAGTATGTGCTCTTTTTTCCTTTTCTTTTTTCACCTTTTTTCTATTCATTTTATTTATTTATTTACTTTTGCTAATGTCATACACGTATTTAATGAATAAAATAACATTCAACAAACTGATCATAAAAAATTGTATATAAATGATTGAATTTTGCTTTTTTATTTTCATAAATGTTTGAAAAAAATTATATGATTGAAAATATTGAAACTGACTAAAGTACATAAAATAAAATGAAAAACGTAGGAAAAGCGAGATTTGAAGCAATACGGCGATTCAAAACAGAAAAATACAATCGATAATTTAATAAAAATTCTTTTTCAACCTTAACACTAGATAATACGGAATAGCGTAAATATATTTTTTTTTAATTAACTGGGACGATGTCAGCAAGAAAGTGGTGGAGCTACTACCAACATTCAACTCTTCCGAGTCTTCCCTGTACCGTGCCAGATGGAAAAAAAAACGCCCGAAATACCCAAGGCCAAGACGCAATCCTCCATCACTCTAGACGGTAAGTGGACAGATACAGCAAGCGGCGACCGATTCCTACTGATAGACGACAGCCACCAATCACAGCATACCATCCTCTTCGCCACCGACAACAACCCCCGTAACTTAGCTGCAGCCGACACAATCTACTGCGATGGAACCTTTTACTGTTTACACCTGCCTACCCTACTCCACCAGATATACACAATTCACGACGTCCGTGTTGACAACAACGGGGTGCTTTTGCCACTATATCCAGTGTATGTGGAGACGAGCCCAGGAAACTGTACTTCAACTACTGGTGTCGGGAAAAGTTTCCGGACGATTTTGAAGGTTTCTCGGGGATAACTCCTCCGTCCTTCAATGGAAAACATTCAAATTTCTCTCAAATAATTCTATGGAGTAAAAAGGTGGTGTGATAAAGCAACTTAGATGCAAAGTTTTGTTTATATGATTTGTGATTTGAATTCTGCATTTAAAAATTGTCACAAAATTTTGAAAATAATTTCCTTCAAAGTACTTGAAAAGGGCGACTGTCTGGAAACTGTTACTGTCCGGAAACTGTTCTAACACCAGTACCCTACCAGGACAACATTGGTACATGTACGACGGGCAGCCATACTACCACTTATTCCACTGCAAGCAATTGAGGTTGTATGACACTCGTGGACAGAGATGAGGCGGACATCACATACATGCAATTCACCGACTACGGTACTGAGGAACCATTTCGTTATTTAAATATGACAGATTTTTATGAAATGAAATAATTCACATTATTCTTCTTCTTCTGCTGCTGAAGCTCAAGAAAACAGCTCTTGATATCTTTGAACGACGAGTGTTGATGCTACATTTATATTTGAAAAGTGTATTCATATGAAGACCAGCACATCATTACAGATTGAACAAAGACACATTACATCACACGATCAAATCTTCTAGTCAGCAATCTTAGCTTTCAATACTCATCATATACTTTTACAGGTAAACTTTATATTAATTAGTTAATTATCAGTCTACCTGTGCCCCTTAGATAGCCCCTTTGACACCCAATTAAGGTGATTATCATATAATTGAAGTCGACGAATCGGGAACACACCCTTCCGTCAGTGGTCATTACCGGAAAATAATGACTCGCGCGCCAGCCAATCAGAATTGACGTAACGGTTACATCCTGGTTATAGAACATAAGAAAATAGTATAATTTGGTCACGTGTATAATTACATTTTACAATGAAAAAGACCACTTCGGTAATTAAAATTTTTTTTTGCTGGTTAGCTATGAGGGAAAGCTACGCTTGCGTTGCCTTTGACTTTTTTTTCTGATATTGAAAAATCTTTATCTTAAGCATCTGATTAAAGAAGGAAAATTTGAGATCTCCTCTTGATATGCATTGGCGAATGGAGGTATCACGAATATAATCTTTTAGATACATTTGTACGTCACAGAGTGTAGTCTTTCAATAAGCCATAGTAATCAAATATTTTGTTTTACGTTCGCGGGCGGGTACTTTTTAGAAGAATAGCTGAGAAAAAATACACACAAACATGCTTTTCTCGTGTAAAATAAACAGGAAATTATTTTGATTACCGTAAAATCATGCCTAGTATGTCGTTATTTACATCAGGCGAAAATAGTTATTTTTCTTAACATAAAGTAAGATTTAAGAAAAATATTTTTTCTATTATGTTTTCAGTCTGTCTTCCTTTCCAAATGCTTTCGTATTTATCATTTGTTTGTGGTTTTGTGTCGCCTGTGAAGCATAGCGACACTTAGGTATCAATTTGTGCGTTGTCCGTCCGTCCGTCCGTCCGTCCGTCCGTCCGTCCGTCTGAGGGTGTCGAAGCCCATGAAATTTGATTGGTGAGTGATAGGGTTTTGATATATTGCACGTGTTTTTTCTTCTGACAAGACCTTCTACACGAACCATATTTTTTTACCTAGTCACCTTGACTAAGATATATATTTGACCTTCTTTTTCAAAAAATTAAGATTGGCTATATTTTTCAGTGCTTCGATGTTTCACATGCTTATTCATTGTAACAAGACCTTTCTAAACATAACATAATTTTTGACATTATGACCTTGACCTAGATATTTGACTTTTCAAGAAATTAAGATTGGCTATATCTTTTGATTGGTAAGTGAACGAAAATATCTTTCTTAATGTACGGCTGACAATTCCCCGCGAGGAGTTTTACTTAAAGTTTGTTGTAATTGTTTTTCCTGACATGATCGTCATTGCACTTTCTACATAGACATAGCCTCAGATAGTGCATGATTTATAGATATTGTTTTCATTTTCGTACGTTTAGCCAAACAGGGAATGCTTACTCCTCCTGGGCACCTGGTCCCACCTCTAATTTGTTAGGGGTCCACCAATTCTCGATTTGGTGCTATATCGTGAGTGCTGTTGAGATTGTCGTAAGAATATTCTTTATCTCACTTGAGATTTCACATGCATATTTAATGCGACTAGACATTTCCGATAATACCTACATATTTGACCCATCTCTCAAAAAAAGTATTGGTCATCATTTGATTGGTTAGTGCTACCACTTTTAAATATTTAACATGCGTATTCCTTGTAACACGAACTTGCCAAACATAACATTTTTTTTTACTTTATGACCTTGACCTAGATATTTGACCTACTTTTCAAAGAAATAAAGATCTTTTGATTTGTAAGTGATACGGCTTTGATATTTCATACGTGTATTTCTTATGAAGAGACCTATCTGTTGGTACCAGCATATTTTTACGTAGTGACCTTGACCTAGATGATTGACCCTCTTTTCTGAAAATTTGATATTGACCATATATTTTATCGTTGAGTAAGAGTTCTGATATTTCACACATTAATTTCATTCGACAATACCAATAATTTTAACCAAGTGACCTTGACCTACATATTTAATTCACTTTAAAAAAAATAAGCCGCTTTGCAGGCGACAAAAACATTCCTTGGATTGCTATTTTCATACCATTGTGGGAGGGTACCTTTCGGAATAACAAAATATTCAACAAAGTTCTGTGGCCTTTATATCAGTACTCCAGAATCAAATGTACTTAAATTGAAATTATAAAATTTGATGCATATCTACGTCAGAAAAAAATCAAATGTGTCAGTGTCAAATAGCAATACATCTTCTTCAAAAAGTGCCAATTTGGTTATGTCAAATCAATATTGGTTTGATAAAGGATCCTTCATTACTTTGTTAAAGAAACTCATAGGCTTTTAAACCTTTTTACTTAAGACCATTTTTTCATGAAAACATTGTGTTCTTAGAGTACGCGATATAATTCTGGACTTGATCAATACGCATTTAAAATGTTTTTAGACAAAATTTCCGACATATTTTTTTCCGGAATATGACATGATCTGATAACTGCATAACTCTATAGTTTTTAAAAGTACTTAAAATAGCAACTAGCAATCAATGAACATTCTTTTGTGATTATAGTCTGTACATAAATTAATCACCATGGGTCCAACTGTTGTAGGGAAAAAAGTCAAACATATATAATATATGCTTAAAGCAAGTGTAGTTCCCTGTACTGTGTAGGCGTGGCTTACGGTCTGAATTCTATCGCTTATCTCAGATTTTCCTTTGCTTTAAAAATCTTTTTTAATTGCAAGAATTAAAAGAAATGAAATGACTTAAGTGAAATTTCCTCGGAATTTTACACAATTAATATCGATCAAAAATATTTCAACATATTACATAATATTCATTTCCGTAATATGCAAACACTTTACATAATTCATACATCTGACGTCGGACGAATCATTTCCAGTAATAGGAATGGCGTACTCATGATCTGTCTGTCTGTCCGGTATGTCCGTCTATATCATCTCTTCGTCCACAAATAATGAAAGGTTTTGTTTTAGATGATAATCATCCAGGACACTGAATATACTCGTTTTTATATTTTTCCGCACGGCTAAAGTGACGGGTGTTTCTAGTTACTCTTCCGGGACACCTGATCTCATCTCCACTGGGGATTCACTTAAGAACTGGTAGGTGGGCAAATGTCCCCATCATATGGACCCCGCCGCATCGCTCCTTCTCTCACTCTTTGAGAGAGTGAGAGAAGGAGCTATAAAGCAGAGGTTCAAACGATGAAATGTCCCGCACTATGAAAGAAGATGATCGGAAGCATTTGAAATAGGTGATAAAGTTCAATACGATTTTTTTTCAACAATAAAAGAGAAATGCACTTGAGAGAAAATTCTGTTTAAGGCCAAATGTTTTCAAATTCAAGCGTATAAGGGACAGAATTGATCTATATAAACTGCGGAAATTGTGTCAACTCATAACAATTATTGTAACAATTGCTAGTCAGATGTAACTTTATACACATTGTCCTCCTTTACCTTTATGTGAATTTTTTGTTCTTGTCTGATTGTTACCCTGGTTTTTTTCGCTTGGAAAAAAATTCGCGATTATAACATCAAGACGTTACGCGCATGGATAATGTTCGCGATAATAAATGTCTTTCCCTTTGTAAGAATGCAACGGGGATATTTTACGAGCGGGGAAAGTCTCATGAAGTCCCTTTATTCACGAAGAACGCGAAGATTACCCCACGTGAAAATTTCCATGTTTACATCTTGCAATTATATAAATTATATTTGAAAATTAAGTACCGTATTTCGACTCAGAGAAGAAAGAAATTTCACATATTAATCTGAAATCTGTAGAATGTTCGAGGTTGGGAGGGGGTTGCATTTTTCCTGGGGATTTTCGCGTGGAGATAATTTTTGCGCATTTATTAAATCATGGGACGTTGTGTATGTTACAATAATTCGGAAGTGTCCCAACAAGCCTTTTTGACAATAACTGCGGTCCAGTTGTTTTGGACGGCAAAATAAGAACAGTTTCCGAAATATGACGTCAACGACAATCACATTTTAACTGCGACGTCATGAAAGTCGATACTTGCCGTCCACAAAATCCTAGTCATGCAGTTAAGTGAAAAGGGCTTACTTTATACCCTCACGAAGAAAATGTCAAACCAATTTATTAATCACCAGACACTTGTTTCAGATATTAAATCCTCACCAGTGATACTTCCATCCAAATTGATTTTTAGACATAGCCAAAATTCACAAAAGAGAAGACGTTTATATCTTAAATATTTTCCCCAGCGTAAAGCCCCTATCACACTTTTTCGTATCAGCTACGTAAGAGGAGTATTTTTGCCAAAATTCTTTACCCCAGAGAAACGAAAAGGTCTGCCGCGTATTTCGTCCTTCTCAGAAGTCCAAGGCGTAAGTGCAACGTTTATACGACGTAAGATGCATTTCTATCACGTATGAGCGACGTACCAATGCGTCCTACCAACACGTACGTGCGACGTTCAATGCGTTTCTACTGCGTAAGTACGACGTTGGTGCTACGTAGTCTTCTTATTGGCGACGTTTCTGCTGCGTTGCCGTGGCGTTCACATTGAACATGAAAAAAAATTCTTTGGTTGCCAAATATTATTTCTCTCGATTTACCACTCAAAATAATATGAACACAAAAAGGGTAAAGGGTACTATCAAAGTGCACTTTGAAATTAGCGTATATTTTATTTAGACTCAGTTCGCCATATGAAATAAAGATGTTTGGTTGATCTTATGGAAGTTTGTAATTATACGGTATAATTAATCTTAATTAGTCCCCTACCGGCTTGCCGTAAGCTGGAAAAAGAGCATCCGAGGGAGGATACCGAGGGAAAACTCAGGGAGTTCCTATCAATCGAACTCGGAATCAATGCGCATGTCGAATTTGCCAATGTACACCGTTTCGGGCGTTACAATCGAGGCCGACCTAGGCCTATAGTGGCCAGGTTTATCTACCAACACGATTTGAACATGGTGTTAGAGAGTGCCTATCTCCTAAGAGGAACTCCGTATGGTATCCACCAACAGTTCCCCTCCGCAGTAGAGGAACGTAGACGTTCGCTTTACCCAGTAATGCGTCACCACAGGCAGCAAGGTGCTAACGTAAAAATGGTACGCGACCGCTTGTATATTAATGGTGAGCAGTACGACTCGGACGATTGGGACGATCGTTATCCCGAGGATACCCGTGATGAAACTGCGTTAAAAGAACACTTCGGTTACAGATAGGGGTCTGAGGAGGCTGGGCGCAGTGAACAGCGCGAACATAGTGACGCGGGAACTAGCCTTAACCCGAACTTGCACACCGATGATGAAATTCGAGTTGTATCAATTAATGTATGTGGGCTTGTCAGCAAGCTAAGGTGTCCTGAATTTGTTGATTTTATCACACAATATGATATCATATGTCTTATTGAAACAAAAACTGATAAAACAGATAATATTTTCTTAAATGGTTATGAAGTTTATGTTAACCACAGACATGATATATCTCATACTAGATCAGGAGGCATTGTTATTTTTGTTAAAAACGATATAAAAACTCTTATCCAACATATAAGTTCACCATGTAAATACTGCTTGTGGATCAAGGTTAGATACTCCAATAATAATCAGAATTGTACATATTTACTACTAGGTGCAATATACATCCCCCCAGAAAATTCAAAGTATGTAAGTAGTGACGTTTTTGACAGTTTGGAAAATGAGTTCATGAATTTTTCAAGTGATTGTAAATATGTTTGCCTGATCGGCGACTTTAATGCTCGAACTGGATTAGGTCAGGATTATTTTACCAATGTTGAAGATGAGTACTCCGATTTTATCCAAGATGGCGCTCTTTTGCTAAATTCTAGCGGGTTTCAAATTCAAAGAAAATCAAAAGATAGCATGATTAATAATTTTGGTAAACTCTTACTTGATTTTTGCAAACACACAAATTTATTTATTTTGAATGGCAGGATAGGAAGTGACAGAATCATTGGAGAATCAACATGTAAAGGGATAAGTGTAATTGATTATTGCATAGGTAATATAGATTTTTTATCGATTGTTGAAAATTTTGAGGTAGAAGAGTTTTCAAGATTGTATTCAGATTGCCATAATGCAATATGTGTGAATTTTTTTATGAACAGTGAAAATCAAGTGATGAATAATGTTGATCATAATCTTACGTCTAAAGATGAAAAAGCAAAAACATGGACAGATGAGTTGAAACATGTTTATTTAGAGAATGTATCACAACATAGTGAAGAAATTAGCAGATTGAACGAATTATTGAATAATGTTCCTGATTCCCATGTTGATAATGCTTTTATTGATATGTGTGTGAAAGATATGTGTAAAGTTTTAATAACAAGTGCAAAAAGTACATTTGGTGTAAAGAGAAAATCTGTCATAAAAAATAAGAAAAAAGTTATAGAATTTAAGAAACCTTGGTTTACTAAAACATGTAAAAGTGCACGTCAAAATTTTCGCAAAGCTAAAAGGCTTTATAAAAAATATGGTAGCAATGCTTTCAAAGAAGACATGTATGAAAAAGAGAAATTGTATAAAAAGGTTTTAAAAAAGCAAGTAAATATTCATAGAAAAGAAACAAAACTTAAAATCAAAAGCTTAAAATCAAAAAACCCCAAGGAATATTGGAGAATAATAAATTCAGGAAAAAATAGAAATAATCATGTAAATGTACCCCTAGATGAAATGTACGACTTTTTCAAAAATCTTAACACTGAAAATTTCAACACAGTGCCAGATCATGTAATGTCCTCTAATGATATTGATATGCTTTCAAATTTACAGTCCAATGATTCAATAAATGTACCTATTTCTGAGGAAGAAATAAAAACGGCAATGAAATCTCTAAAACGCAATAAATCATGCGGTTGTGATGATATATATAATGAATATATAATTTGTTCTGCGGATAAAATGTTACCAATTTACCATAAACTTTTTAATAAAATATTCGAATCTGGCTGTTTTCCTACTGATTGGTTATGTGGTGAAATTGTTCCATTGTATAAAAATAAAGGAGATATTTCTGATCCGAAAAACTATCGACCCATAACCCTTCTCAGCTGTATAGGTAAATTGTTCACTTCAATAATCAACGAACGTCTTAACGAATACTCAAGGGAGGTAAATCTTATACTCGAAAATCAAGCTGGATTTCGCAAAAATTTTGGTACCGTAGATCATATATTTACATTTCACTGCATTTTAGAAATATTCAAAAAAATGAAAAAACCTCTATATTGCGCTTTCATCGATTTCGAGAAAGCCTTCGACACAGTTTGGCGGTTAGGACTATGGAACAAGGTTTTGGTAAATTGTAATATTGATGGAAAATGTTTTAAAATTATCAGAAATATGTATCAAGGTATAAAAGCTAAAATCAAAGTAAATGGTGCATTGTCAGATTCATTCCCTTGTCAAATTGGCGTCAGACAAGGAGAAAATTTATCCCCTTTTCTCTTTTCTATATATTTAAATGATTTAGAATCTTTCCTTTCCGAAAAAAATGTTGCAGGCCTTCAAAATGTTTCAAATATGATTGAAAATGAACTTCATGTTTACATAAAATTATTTGCCTTACTATATGCAGACGATACCATACTTTTGGCAGAAAAAGCAAACGAGTTACAATATTTTTTGGACACTTTCAGTGATTATTGTAGTAAATGGAAATTAAGAGTGAATGTGGACAAAACAAAGATAATGGTTTTCGGTAAAAAAGTGCAAAATGAAACTTTCACATTTGATAACACGGCCTTAGAAATCGTTGATAGCTATAAATATCTAGGGATATATTTTACAAAAACGAGGTCATTTAAATACAATATTAAAGAACAATATGATAAAGCCACTAGGGCAATGTATGGAGTAATAGCAAAATGTAAACAGCATAATTTACCCATTGATAGTCAACTAGATCTATTCGACAGAATTGTACAGCCTATTTTGCTATACGGTTGTGAAATTTGGGGTTTCACCAAATCAAGTATAATTGAAAATTTACATATGAAATTTTGTAAAAATATTCTCCGTTTAAACCCAAAAACACCTAACTTTATGATATATGGGGAATTAGGTAGACATCCTTTATCTATAAACATAAAAATCAGAATGATTCATTTTTGGGCAAAAATGCATTTTTCACCAACATTTGATAAATTAACTACAAAAATGTATGCTTTTTTACTTAATAGGGATTTTACATGGAATAGATATATCAAAAACATACTCGATGAATGTGGATTGTCCTATTTATGGACAACTGATGAAATTATCAATATTAATTGGATCAAGTGTAATGTAAAACGAATTTTAATAGACCAAAATGCGCAAAATTGGAAAGCCATGATTGATACTTCTTCAAAAGGACTAAACTACAGAATTTTCAAAGAAAATATAGAATTAGAAGAGTATTTGAAAATATTACCAAAAAAGTCAGCGTCAATATTAGTTAAATTTAGAGCAAATAATTTTAAATTACCAATAGAAACTGGAAGATGGCAGAATATACCGCGTGAACAGAGAAAATGTCAAATATGTCAAACTAGCCTAATAGGCGACGAATTCCACTATATTTTTGAATGTTCAAACTCTGAAGTTGTCGAAGCAAGAAAAAAGTTTATTTTGTCTGAATATACGAATAGACCGAATACCATAAAATTTAAACAGCTTTTCTCATCTAAAAATCCGAAAACACTAAAAAATCTGTGTAAATTTCTTCTGGTTGTCAAGGAAAAGATCGACTGATTGAATATTTTGTATAGGATAATGTGCATATATGTATCATTCAAATGTATTAATATTGATAACTCAAAATCATGTATATTATCATTTATCCACCCTCCTCTCTTCAATGTATTTTGTATGTACATTTATGAGATTAAAGAATTGTCATTGTCATTGTCATTGGCGTTGTTACTGCGTTGTTACTGCGTTGCTGCGGCGTCTTTTCTTACTGCCACGTATCCTAATACGCCGTAGATACGGGGGCCGATAAGTAAAAGTGTGATAGGGGTTTAAGTTCTCATCACAACCCCCCCCCCCCCCCTCACCCCAAAAATTGACTACGTTTACAGTGCTTCGAAGTCAGACTAAATAGTGTCAAATGTTATCACATGTAATAGCATCAATGAGAATAAGTTACCAGCTTGTGAACCAGCTTGTGAACAAGACATTTACACACGGAAAGAATGTATTGGGTTGTGTCAAATTTCGTCAACGTCGAGAAATTCTTAATTCTTTTGAAATACTTTTAATTCTTAATTCTGTATCTCAAATTGCAATACATCTAGGACAGGAAAAAACTCATCTAGTCATGTTAAATCAAAACATTAACCTAAGAAATAATACATATTTGGTCAAGCCAAAATGTTGGTTCATTTTTTAATAGAACGAATTCAAGGACTTAATCTTTTTAACTTAAAAACTTTGAAGACGATGTGATCAACACTCATTACAGACCAAATTACCTACATAATCTATGCTTCCGGAAAATGACATGATATGATCACGGCAAAACTCTACAGTTTTGAAAAGTACATAAAATAATAAGGAAGTGTTCCAGCTCTATACCTTCTTCACGGGCAGGAACACGTTATGTCGCCTTACAGTACCGTTGTTAGAGGCATTTAAAGTTCTGCTCTTAAAATGATCCGTTGACATTATGCCACAGGTGAGGATATGAAGGAAACCATCCGTTGTCGTGACAATGAGCATGTGTGGAAAGTATGATTTTCTTATAAACGTTGACATTTTAGAAGTAATACAATCGAAAAATCAATGGGGGGGGGGGGGGTTAGTCATAGCACTAAGCAATTGGTTTATATGCTTTTCTGGTACTGATATACAGTTTGAAAAGAGGAGATCGAGTTGCGTCCTTCAATCACCTCGTCCTGCACATGTGATATCCGTCCTTTTTCTTGAAATATATGAATATTCAGGTTATCTTATTCCAGAAATATACTCATGATAAATATCAACTCTATATATCATGCTCCTCTGGAAGTGTCATGATCACGAATTCAATTTTGAACTACTTTTTTTTTGGGACTTTTCTAAAACTGGTCCGTTGTCAATTCATGTTGCGAAAATCCTGTCCGTTGTTAGATGTCCGTTGTCTGCTTTGATATTTTAACGGATAGAATGATGCTATGATACTGGTGCTAATCAGACCATGATATACTGTATACAGCTATGATTACGCAAAATTTAATTTTCAACCAATTAGGAATGGAGACTGATTTGCCCTGAATTGAATTCGCCGAATTATCCGTTTTGTTATGATATCATTAACGTAACATTTTAGTCGTCCCGTCTTAAATTCATCCTCTGGGCTGTGGGCGAAAAGGATTAAATTTATGGAGGCGAAATTTTGACTGTTTCCAGTACTAGTATCTTAATTCATAAGTGTATTATAGACCGGTGTAATGTAGCAGTTTTCATATACGGAAATTGGCTATATAGTGTGTTTCATCCCCTGGGAGATATTCGGCTATTTATTAGACTTTCCTTATATTAGCATGGATTTTCCCAATAGAAACGAAATGCTTTATAACCATTTTCCCCCGTGTTAAGTCTGGATTTTGTTTACCTTCCAATATTGCAAAATACATGAAAAATGCTCCGAGTCTTACGCTTAAAGTTGAAGTACGCTTTGAATACATGTATTATGGACACTCTTTCAATCAAAGGTGCTTTTAAATAATAACAAAGAATTGTAGAATATGCTAGAGGTTTCTTGGAAGGGGGGGGGTTGACACACTCATATATGGGGTTTTAGACACACTCACACAGGGACATACACCCTGACATGCGCAAAAACAAACGGAAAAAGAGGCATGCATATAGACAGACAGTCACACACACAAACAAATGCACTCACAGACAGACACACAGCTTACAAACGCGGACAGAAGTCACTCGCTGACAGACGGATACACCGACACTGACGACACACGAACTTACAGACACACTCAGATGGCAAATAAACATATCAACTACAAGTTTCATTATCACACGAGATGTACGTGTAAGGTCTATATCGTAACCCCAACGAAGATCTCTATTGAATGCAAAATTATAAAATCCAAACCATTAATGGTAGGCGAGGGAACCCTGCTTTAGAGGAATTCAAAGACTACTACAGTTTGGTTTTTTTTTTCGCCAGAGAGGGGGGGGGGGACTAAAGTAAGTGTATTGCCTTTTTTCCAAGGGGGGGGGGGGGTACTATGGGAAAATTTATAATGGCAATTAATACAAATATCTTATTACTTTGTACGTCTGTATTTATTTTTATGCATTTGATATCCATTTGTCATTTTGTAGCACTCTCCGGTTACAAATCCTGAACTTCGCGTTGTGTATTTTACTTTTCCGTAACTTGAATAAAAAGTCCTGATATAGTTTTACCGTTTATCAACATACGAAAGTAACATGTCGATTAAAGCAGTATGAGAATGAATCTAACATACAAAATCATGCGCACAGTATATATTAGGAGCCTGGGATATTTCACAATCATATTGAAATCGCCATCGAAATTCATGACTAAATTGGCATCCAGACGTATAAACAAAGTTGCCGAAACTTAGAGCAAATCCTCGCCATTTCGTCTATTGCACCTGAAAGTTGACAGGCGAACTTCTATAGCTTCTGTTGCTGTCAATTGACCTATGGACACCTCGTATTGACAGACGTAGGATTACACACTGGCGGGAAAGACAATCATTTCTATTACATCAGTTTAGCACGTGATCGTAAAGTTAACGTTTGAAATTAGAGTTATCTTCTCTTAAGACTGGAAATATCCCATATACAAAATAGATAGAAATTAATTAAAGCGATAAAAATAATTAATTTGCATAATTATTGTGGGGAGAGGCCATATGGTTACAATTTCGATAAAACAGTGGCCAGTAACCCATCTGCAGGTAAGAATCTTATTGTTTCTGAAAAAGCATGCAAAAATTCTAGATCAAAGAGCGATTTCGTGTAAAGAAAGTCCTTTTGAAATGTTAAAACATGACTTCAAAATCCCTTTAACGATTTTTGTTCAATTGATCCATGTACAAATGTATATATTCATGAACTCATCCTACAGCTCTTCAAATTTAAGAATCATATTTTCAAATTTAAATCTGTTCTATGTTACATAAAATGTTATGATACCCCGCTTAACATAAATAGGAGCTGAATACTTTTAGAATTTACTAAGCTAATTAATTGCTCAACTTTATATTCCAAATAAAGATTCAATTCTCCATTCATGCCCAAATATAGATCAAGAACAGGCCAAAATTCTATTTTTTGAGTTGGTATTTGTAAATACTAACTCAAGAATAAAATTTTTGCCTGTTCTCGGTCTAGCCAAATTACCGTTAAGAGTCATGTCAACGGACCATATCTTCTTGTCTTGTCATAACAACGGACATACTTTATCAAATAATCAAAGTATACAATAAATATACAATGTAAACGACGGCCATTCGGATATATTGTTTGGATAATGTTGTGGATCATTTTCTACATATCGAAATTAAAGTATAAAATCAAATAATTAAAAGACGCGATAGTTTTCCTTTTCAACTTTCCGTTTTCGTTGCTGACAGTAGGTCATCGCCAATCAGATCTCCTCATAACATAAAAGTAGTTTAATTCATTTCATTACTGAAGCGTGTGGCTACCCTCCATTGGATTTTTAAAAGAAATAATCGGTTACCTAATGATTTATTCAAGATTCAAGATTTATTGATTTCCACCATATATCGGCATACATCAATACACAACAACATATAGCTCAAACTAAATAATTCATAAAACTACAACTTCGATGTAATTATTGTGCAGTATATGCATGGTCATAAAACTTAATACATAAAGATCTTATAAGATATATATTTTTCAATAAATGAAATAGGTTTCAGTCATGAATGCAGTAATAATTTCAATAATTGAGAAATGGATTATACAGATTCATACAGTTTCAATTCTTACCGACCTATTTTCAAAAGCAGAAAGTAAGTAGCAACAAATACGTTTGCAAGTAACAATATCAGATGGGTTTAAGATCTCTTTACATTTTTCTATTTCTGTACGATTATCATTGTCACAAAAATTGTATTTTCGTACTTAGTTCTTAAATCATTGTACAGAGGGCAACTAAATAGAAACCACAAGATAAACAAAATCGATTTTCCCTTGCGACATGGGGACGTTTGTATCTTCCTACGGTATTTCAATTTCTAGCTTATGTGCACTTATTCTGAGTTTGGTTAAAATAAACCTTTCGTGTCTTTTCAATGGAAAGTTGAAGTATTGTTGAAGTTTCAATTCTTCTGTTATGGCAAACTAAAAGGAAAGTTTGCCTTCATTCTGTGACTTCTTTCCTTTGATAAATTTTCTTTAAATAATGATTCCAATTTTGATTTGAATATATTAGACTTTAGGTCTAATGTAGTTATTTGACATTTATTTTTGAAGTTCTGCAATTGTTTCAGCCAGCTTTTTAAGGGATTATTCTGAAATAAGGTTGTCTCTTCTCGTTTTGCTGCAAGAAGTATTTTATTGGTAATTTTAAATTTGTCCCTTGTATCATTTAATCTGCTGTAATATTTATGCATATTAAGATAAAAGGATTTTATACATAATGGAGACATTCCAGTCTCATTTTTATTGCTATGTTTGAAGATTTACTGTGTACCCCAAGTATATCTCTGATAATGAAGTTCTGAATTATTTCCATCGGTAAATCAGATTTGTTTATGTCAATTATCCATATGTGAGAATCGGTTTTATCATAGATTGGTATATTTTTATCAGGTGTTTAACTGACAAATTGGTATTAAAAGGAATAGATTTTTTAATAGAAAAGTATGCTTTTCTTGCCTTGTCTGCCAAACTCTGAGCTGCTACATTAAATTTTCCATTACTTGTGAAAACCAAACCTAAGTATATGTATTCATGTACAGTCTGTAAGATTTGCCTAGTTAAATAAAATCTGTAATCGTTTGTTTTGGTTTGCTCTTTGCTAAAAATCATCAGTTGCTTTGGATTTGTTAATGTTTACTTCATGCATCATATCTGTACAATGTTGAGAAAGTTGATCTAATAGTATTTGTAGATCTGAGGAAGTTTCTGATATAAGAATTATGTCATCTGCAAAGAAAAGATGACTGACAGGATAGTTGTCAAAAAATGGGGACTGGATTGCATTGTTCTGCAAATAAGATTTATTAGTGATTTTACTGAATTATTGTCGATAATTTTCTTGACAACGGATGGTTTCCAACATATCCTCACCTGTGGCATAATGTCAACGGACCGCTTAAGTGCAGAACTTTAAATGCCACTGACAACGGTCCTTTAAGGTGACATAACGTGTTCCTGAAAGAAAATTTCAAACCAAATTTTCATGCACCTGACACGTGTATTTGATATTAAATCCTCATCAGTGATGCTTCCAGCCAAAGTGATTTTCAGATGCAACCAAAATTCATTTTGTAGTGCCCTCTGGTTTATTTTTTGAATCTAAATTTTTGCATTTACTTTACAGAGAGTGAGCGGCTCCAATTTTCCTGTAGGGTCGATTCAGTAGTATATCCAAATAAAATCTATGTTCAAAGTTTAGCATTGGAGGGATGGTGCTAACGTGTTAACCTACTTTGATTTCGTTGATATTTTGGTATGAAATGACAAGTTTCCGAAATAGCCAAATAATAGATATGATGTCAAATTGATGAAGGACCAAAACAAAGCCTGTAAAAGTAACAACGAGCTTAATAGCCATCAACGAACATTCTTTTGTGGTTATATACATACATGAAATAATTATTGCTAAGGTTGTTCTGCCTCAAACAACACTAAATGTAGAAAACATTGGAAACAAAACCATCATGTCAGTCTGATTTATGTCTAATATTAATATTTTAATGATGAAAATTCTATATATCACAAAATAACGGTGCTAGATTGCAATGGGAATATATAGGAAAATGTCAACCATCTATAATTCGATCATGCAGAATTATTTTATAGAAGTAAGATATTGGGTTTCTGTGTAGAAATACCCTGTGGAATTATAGCCTTTGTTTTGATGTTTAAACTCGTATTTTCTCTTTTTGTTTTGAAAAAGACTATCAATATTTTACAACACTTTGAAATTAGAAAGAGAATGAAGGATTTATCGGTTTGGAATACTTTTTGCTCTTTGGAAGAGAAAATATTCAGAAGAGGAAATTCCCTTGATAGGAGTATGGTACAAGTGATCAGTACAAGTGTTTTATGCATAAGCAGGTTACCCTGTATGGACCGACTGTGGGTGTCAATCTGCGTGATTGTGTTATATTAAACTTATCTACCAACAAACAATATGCCGGGTCAATAATCATTCAAAGCTTGGTGATCATTGACGAAGGTTAAATACCCGAAACCTGCATTTCTGGTCCATGCTGCAAATTTATCTGTTCTTAAATGATGCTATTGAATTGAAGACGTTTAACATTGGTTATGATTTTATTCCATCGAAAATACTTAGGTTCATCACGTGTATTCAAGCAAACGATCGGGTTATCGATCTTGAATATGCACGTTATTGCTATATTTATTCGCTTCCTTCTCTTCAATATTAATTGAATTCGTGAGACATGCAGTTTCATTTTTCCTGAACCGTTCTTGTCCTTTGATGTTGACTTCAACACTGGAAGGTATACAGCTTCTTTCCTTGAAGAGAAGTATGTATTCTATTCCAGTAATGACATCATGGAGGGTTATTGCTCTTATCTTTGATGTGAGAGTCTGAGTTAATTTGACTTTATAATATAACTCGAATCAAATAAGGGCAAATATCAGCTGACTCTTAATCACAAGTTAATTCTGTAAAATTCCATGAGAACCTGTTAGGTATTTTAAATATACTTTTCATACACATGAACAAAATCCTTTTCAGAAAATAATATCAAAAACATTTCATAGAAAACTGTAGACAAATGAGATTTGAAAACAAGGCTTTTGTTTATTCAGTGGCGGCTTCAAAAGAGCTTTGGTTTATTCATTGGCGGCTTCAAAAAGGTTTTAGTTTATTCAGTGGCGGCTTCAAAAAGACTTTGATTCATTCATTTGCGGCTTCAAAAAGGCTTTGATTCATTCATTTGCGGCTTCAAAAAGGCTTTGGGTTATTCAGTGGCGGCTTCATAAAAGCCTTTGGATTATTTATTGGCGGCTTCAAAAAGGCTTCTGTTTATTCATTGGCGGCTTTCAAAAGGCTTTTGTTTATTCATTGGCGTCTTAAAATGGCTTTGGTTTATTCATTGGCGGCTTCAAAAAGGCTTTAGTTTAGTCAGTGGCGGTTTTAAAAATCATTGGCGGCCTAAAAAGGCTTTGGTTTATTCATTGGCGGCTTCAAAAAGGCTTTGGTTTATTCGATGGCAGCTTAAAAAGGCTTTGGTTAATTCAGTAGCGGCTTCAAAAAGGCTTGGGTCAATTCAGTGGCGGCTTCAAAAACGCTTTGGTTCATTCATTTGCGGCTTCAAAAAAGGCTTTTGTTTATTCGATGGTTACTTCAAAAATGCTTTAGTTTATTAGGTGAGGGCTTCAAAAAGACTTTGGATTATTCGATGGCTGCTTCTAAAAGGCTTTACTTTATTCGGTGGTGGCTTCGAAAAGGCTTTGGTTCATTCAATAGGGAACATTTTTATTATATTTTCTTTTTTTTTTTTTTTTTTTTGTCAACGTCTTCGAATTCTTTTTATTTTTTGGAATTCCGAAAAAATGGAAACAAATAAAATGATTATCATGAAATATATGCTACTAACAGCAGCTGCAGCTGGCCGTCCTTAGTCAGCACTGATTGCATGTTGGTCTCATTGGTATATGTAAAGTCTTTTGATGTCGTATTTTGCGTAACTTGTCCCTTTTTAATGAGGGGATAAACGTACTGTGTTTTATGTTTCCAACAGTATATCCAACAGATACCTGTTGGAACCACAAAACACAGTACGTTTATCCCTATTCTAATAAATGTGACATATTTTAACTTTTTATACCCCTCAGAGGGTCTCACGTATCGCTTTAGAGGCGACGTTGCTACGGAGGACTAACAACGACCAACAGCAATTATTGCGCTGCAAAATATGAAATACAACTTCTTCGTATTTAGAACAATGACGACAAATCAAAGTGTTATCAATAATAAACTTACTTGCTCTGTTGTTTACATGTGGAGAACGCCATTTACAAGCAAAAAGTGCGCTAAAGCTTGTAACGTGCAAATTTACGTAGGAATACATTTTGAAACTTGTATGTCAAGTGAGTCGGTTTGCGGCATGTATATCGTCGTTATGCTGGTAGAAATCCTGTGAACCAATCAGAATGCGTGAAACAAACAGAATGAATTAGAATTCACTTTTTGTGCTTGACTGCGCTGTGTTCTTGCAAAGGGATGTTTCAAATATTCGCTGTGGATACTACAAAGGAGTCTTGCTGGCGATCCCCTCCTTAAAATCAATAAAGTGTCAAAAACCAAGAATAGTTCGGAGAAAAATGTAAATGTTTTGTTAAAAAATGTTTATAAAAGCCATGGATGTCATGACTCTGACGATTTAGACCTATTTTTAGATTAATTTCATGTAGAGCAAAAAGCATGAAATAAAAAAAAATGCAGTCGATTGATAAATTTTTTCCAGAGGGAAGGAATGATACAAATAAAAACACAATTTTTTCAAATGAACGCTTGAAAAGCAAAATATGGATTTTACTTAGTCGTCATAGACAGTGTCGTATTTAAAAGGCCAAGGGCCGAATATTTGTGTTGATATTGTAATGACACATGCCATATGGACAGTCTAAGTACTGGTATGGTTATGCCAAAAGGCAACACCGTTTAACCAAGAGGTAACACGTTGTTTGTGTCTCAAATGTAAAAAAACATATACGTAGGAAGAATACTTTCTGTTGAAGTCAGTTTACAATGCATCTTCATAAGAAAATATATGTATTTTGTTAAGCTCAGATAACAATACATCTACGTCAGGATTAATATATAGTAAGTATTTGATCATGTTAGTTTGCACTACATCCACGTCAGGAAGGTATGACAGTTTACACTTTATCTATGAAAGAAAGCTATGCCAGTTTACTTTTCATCTACGTCAGGAAAGAAACGTCAGTTTTCACTTCATCTACGTCATGGAAAAACACCAGGTTACACTACATCCACGTCAGAAAAAATAGGGCAGTTTACACTTCATCTACGTCAGGAAAGAAACGTCAGTTTTCACTTCATCTAGGTCAGGGAAAAACACCAGGTTACACTACATCCACGTTAGAAGAAATAAGGCAGTTTACACTTCATCTACGTCAGGAAAGAAACGTCAGTTTTCACTTCATCTACGTCAGGAAAGAAATGTCAGTTTTCACTTCATCTACGTCAGGGAAAAAAAAAACACCAGGTTACACTACATCCACGTCAGGAAAAAATACGTTTTTGACAATACCAGTTTACACTGCATCTACATCAGGGAAAATACATCAGTTTTTACTTCATCTAAGTCAGGAAGAATACGCTAGTTTTCTCTTTATCTACGTCAGAAAAAATACGCCAGTTGACACTACATGTACGTGAGCAAAAATACGTTTTGATAATGTCAGTTTACACAACATCTACGTCAGACAAAATACGCTTTGATAATGTCAGTTTACACTACATCTTAGTCAGCAAAAATACGTCTTTGTAATACCAGTTTTCACTACATCTACGTCAGGATAATTACGTTTTGATAATGCCATTTTACACATCTACGTAAGGAAAAGTACGTCATTTTACAAATCTACGTCAGGAAAAATACGTCAGTTACACTACATCAACGTCAGAAAACATACTTTTTATATTACCATATATATATTACCATATAGTACATTATTTTTGTGTGGAACAATTTCATATGCTTAGCCGTTTTACTTTAGACCATATTCCAAGAATTTTTCCCACAAAATGACACGATTTGATCACCGCAAAATTTAATAGTTTTTAAAGTACATAAAAGTAACTACAAGCTTGGCAGCAATCAATCATGATCCTTGTGGTTTCATCCTATATATTTAAAATTGATATTATTAAACAACATTAAATGCATGTAACATTTAAGAACAAAGCTTCCATTTACCCGTCAGTCAAATGTATGTGGGATGCTATTATGATGGTGATCCTTTTTTTTATACAATAACGATTCCCTATTTGTTCAATGCTATTTGTCTACAACTTTATTCATAGTTGCGTGGAAAATGTCAAAAATATACAGAAATGTTATTTGGCTTCTGTGTAGAAATTCCCTGTAGACTGTACATTACTATTTTCATATCATCTCTTTTTTTCTTTCTTTCTTGAATTCCTTTTTGTTTTTTGTTTTGTTTTGTTTTGTTTTGTTTTGTTTTGTTTTTTGTTTTGTTTTGTTTTGTTTTTTGTTTTTGTTTTGTTGTGGTTTTTTTTTTTTGTGTTGTGTTTTGTTTTGTTTTTGTTTTTTGTTTTTTGTTTTTGTTTTTGTTTTGTTTTGTTTTTTTTCTTTGAAAAGGCCAACCAATCTTTTATAATAGTGAGAATAAAGAAGAATGAATGGATGAGGTTGTCCACACTGAATACGAACCAAGATTTTTTTTACTAATCACATAATTGATACATCTGTAATGCAATTAACATTCCGATAAATTGTGTCTCTTGATGAGAATGGATTACCAATGATCCCAAAAAGTGTATTTGCATCCATAGAGTACCTGGTATGTGAACAGGGATATAATTCTTAAACATGTCTTTGTCTGCAATAAAGAAAATATTTTTAGGTTAGAACAATCCAAAAACACAGAATTCGATACATTCGCTGGTTTTAAAGACATATACGGGTGATACTATGTTGTCGCCTCCCACACTGAAGAGTTTTTTCAAATGCCTTGTTTTATCTCGCCTGTTACCAATATATTCAGTTGAAGAAAAAATATTGAATCTTTCCATTTTTATCATGCTTTTTTTTGTGAAAATATCCAAGGGTTCATATATTTTATTTACTGCCAGAAAGCTTTATGTGCGAAAAGCCGCTTTTGTGCAAAAAATGGAAGAAGTTCATCCTTTTTCCTAGTTACCCAGCTATGACCTTAACCTTGTCTGTAGACTGATGTGACGGGTGTTGCTTACATGCAGGAGATACTTATTCTTCCCGTGTATCTGATCACTTCTATATTTGAGCTCCTTGGCAGAATGTTTTGTCGTATTGTTTGGTTTGTTTTTCCTGGTTTTGTACATGTTCATTTAGTGTGGCTTCTGGTTTTGTACATGTTCATTTAGTGTGACTTCTGGTTTTATTCATGTTCATTAAGTGTGATTTCTGGTTTTGAGTTTGTATTTTCCCTGGTTTTGTACATGTTCATTAAGTGTGACTTCTGGTTTCGTACATGTTCATTTAGTGTGACTTCTGGTTTTATTCATGTTCATTAAGTGTGATTTCTGGTTTTGAGTTTGTATTTTCCCTGGTTTTGTACATGTTCATTAAGTGTGACTTCTGGTTTCGTACATGTTCATTTAGTGTGGTTTCTGGTTTTGAGTTAGTATTTTCCCTGGTTTTGTACATGTTCATTTAGTATGACTTCTGATTTTGTACAGTCATGTTTATTTAGTGTGATTTCTGGTTTTGTACATGTTCATTAAGTGTGATTTCTGGTTTTGTACATGTTCATTTAGTGTGATTTCTAGTTTTGAGTTTGTTTTTTCTTAGTTTTGTACATGTTCATTAAGTGTGATTTCTGGTTTTGTGCATGTTCATTTAGTGTGACTTCTGGTTCTGTACATGTTCATTTAGTGTGACTTCTGGTTTTGTACATGTTTATTTAGTGTGATTTCTGGTTTTGTACATGTTTATTTAGTGTGATTTCTGGTTTTGTACATGTTCATTTAGTGTGACTTCTGGTTTTGTACATGTTCATTAAGTGTGATTTCTGGTTTTGAGTTTGTATTTTCCCTGGTTTTGTACATGTTCATTAAGTGTGACTTCTGGTTTCGTACATGTTCATTTAGTGTGGTTTCTGGTTTTGAGTTTGTATTTTCCCTGGTTTTGTACATGTTCATTTAGTATGACTTCTGGTTTTGTACAGTCATGTTTATTTAGTGTGATTTCTGGTTTTGTACATGTTCATTTAGTGTGATTTCTAGTTTTGAGTTTGTATTTTCCTAGTTTTGTACATGTTCATTAAGTGTGACTTCTGGTTTTGTAGATGTTCATTTAGTGTGACTTCTGGTTTTGTACATGTTCATTTAGTGTGATTTCTAGTTTTGAGTTTGTTTTTTCCTAGTTTTGTACATGTTCATTAAGTGTGACTTCTGGTTTTGTAGATGTTCATTTAGTGTGACTTCTGGTTTTGTACATGTTCATTTAGTGTGATTTCTAGTTTTGAGTTTGTTTTTTCTTAGTTTTGTACATGTTCATTAAATGTGATTTCTGGTTTTGTACATGTTCATTTAGTGTGACTTCTGGTTTTGACATGTTTATTTAGTGTGACTTCTGGTTTTGTACATGTTCATTTAGTGTGACTTCTGGTTCTGTACATGTCCATTAAGTGTGACTTCTTTAACTCATTCTGGTTCTGTACATGTTCATTTAGTGTGACTTCTGGTTTTGTACATGTTTATTTAGTGTGACTTCTGGTTTTGTACATGTTCATTTAGTGTGATTTCTGGTTTTGTACATGTTCATTTAGTGTGACTTCTGGTTCTGTACATGTTCATTTAGTGTGACTTCTGGTTTTGTACATGTCCATTAAGTGTGACTTCTGGTTCTGTACATGTTCATTTAGTGTGATTTCTGGTTTTGTACATGTTCATTAAGTGTGACTTCTGGTTTTGTAAATGTTTATTTCTGTTTGACTTCTGATTTTGTACATATTCATTTAGTGTGATTTCTGGTTTTGTACATGTTCATTTAGTGTGACTTCTGGTTTTGTACATATTCATTTAGTGTGACTTCTGGTTCTGTACATGTTCATTTAGTGTGATTTCTAGTTTTGAGTTTGTATTTTCCCTGGTTTTGTACATGTTCATTAAGTGTGACTTCTGGTTTTATACATGTACATTAAGTGTGACTTCTGATTTTGTACATGTTCATTAAGTGTGATTTCTGGTTTTGTAAATGTTTATTTCTGTGTGACTTCTGATTTTGTACATATTCATTTAGTGTGATTACTGGTTCTTACATGTTCATTTAGTGTGACTTCTATTTTTGTACATCTTCATTTAGTGTGATTTCTTGTTTTATACATGTTTATCTAGTGTGATTTCTGGTTTTTGGTTTATATTTGACTTTGACAAATCTGGTATCAGCGATCTGTGAACTCAGTCGTTAAAATAAGTACTATGATTACTATACGAGTTCAGTATTCAAATAAAAACTTCTAGCATCAGTTGAAAGACTTTTTATTATCGTCGATTTTTACTCGTTTGTAGTATTTTCTTTATTGTTGTTAGGTAATGGAAAAAATCTAATAATGTAAAAGTAATTCTATAATTGTCTCTATGAATATAACAAAGATGAAAATAGATCAGATCGAGTTATTCCAAAAGGACAAATAAATAAATGATTCTTATCTCTACTAGTAATCTTATTAATTTTCTTTGTTGTTAATTCTGTTCTTGTATTAGAGTAATACAACTACATTTTGTACTTCTACCAATGCAGCATACAACATTGTTCATTGCTTGAAGAAACTGAAATTTTTTAATTTGTTTCAACGTAGCAAAATGATGAAATTTTCCGATCCAAAAATAAATTATACAGGAAAAGTATTCTCTGCTTTACTGCCACGAAGGCTAGGACATATCCAGATATTTATAAATTGAGATGTGTGATGCTATGACCTCAGCAATATCACGTATACGTAGCAGGGCCACAGCGGAATACACGCAACAAGAGAGGCAAGAAACATAACTACGGTGTACAAAAGGGGATATCGCTTCTTTGCCCTGGAATAGAAGCGAAGAAGAGAAAATATTATCTCATCATTTTTTCGCTTTTTCTCATCATCATTTCTTTGCTTCTTCGCCTTTTCATATATTTCAGGAAGAAGAAGCGATGAAGCGATGTCCCCTATTGAACACCGTAGAACAGTCAGAAAAACCATAGCACGAGATTACACCAAGAAGATACAAAAAAGGACAATACATAAAAAGGGAGAATCAATCTAGCTGCACTTGGAGCACACTTTTAAATGCAATCTGCGTGATTTTGTCACATTTAAACTTATCTACCAACGAACAATATGAAGCTAGGTCAATAAATCATTAAAAGCTTTCATTCCATTGGAAAACCGTAGGTTCATCACAATCTGCATGTATTTCAGCTCATTCTCGTGTGATCAATCTTGAATATGCACATATTATAGCTAAGTTTACCTTCTTCTCTACTGTACATTAATAAAGTTCGTGTAAAATGCAATTACATATTTCTAAATCACTTCTTGGCCTTTGATGTAAACTTCAATTCGGGAACTAATACAGCTTCTTTCCTATTAGAAAAGGTTTTTTTTTTGTATTCTAATTGAGAAATGATGCGATGGAAGATAATTGGTCTCTTTTATGTTAGCAATATAGCCAACATCAACCGACTTCTACTTTTTTTTTCATTTCTTCGCTATAAAGGCAGTGAACCAGTCTTTTTTTTGGGGGGGGGGGTTAATATTCGAATTTGATTAAATTTGTGGACCCCATTTTCTATATTTCAAATTCCTAGACTGAAGAAAAAAGTTTGATGAGCAATTCCAAAAATTCCAACGAATTTGAATTTCAGAAATATTCCTCTATAACATGAAACTTCAAAGTTATAACTGCCACAATAGTCTAAAAGTTTCATTAGTTCATGGTACCAAGGGCAAACAGCTTTCTGTCTCTTAATCAGAAGTTCATTTAATAATCCGTATTTCTATAAGAACCTGCCAGGCGCGTAGCCAGGCGCAAGTACACAGATGCTTCCATATTGTCATGCAAAATTAGAGAAAAAAAAAAGTATATACAAAAAAGTGTACACATGATAATTTTCATGTAGAAGGTGTAAAGTCCTGTAGCTTCCAAGGTTTTATCTCCTGAATCCCATTAGGACTTTGCCCTGGTTCCATTTAGAGCATATAAGCTGTCTGAAAAAAGTGCTTCCACTTGAAAAGTCACCTGGCTTCGCGCCTGCCTGCAAGGTTCTGCATTATGTCATGTACAATTTCCTTTTCAAAAAAAATATTCAATTTCATGTAGACTGATAAATCAATGCAGGTTGAAAACTTTTTTGTGACATTCTGTATTTTGCGTCCCCGTGATGGGATTTTAAACCCCCCCCCCCCCCCCAATATACAATGAAAATATTTTCCTTCATAATTAATTTTTAAAAATTTCATATTTTATGTAGAATTGCAAGCAATACTACAATAAGTCAAAGAATGTACCGTTTAAACCATGCGTCTCTTGCGTACTAGTAGCTAACAGGGGATGCTTACTCCTCCCGGGCACCTGGTCCCACCTCTAGCTTGCTAGGGGTCCGTCGATGCTCAATTTGGTGCTCTGTTGTGAGTGCTGTTGAGATTATCATCAGGATCTTCTTTAACTTATTGCTGAGCTGTGTATGTCTTCTCTTAGTTTTCACTTGGGGTGTCTGATGTTTTGCTGCAGGTGCTGCAACCGTGTCTTGTTTGAGATCCCCACCATAAACTCTAAATCAATTTGATAAAGAATGTGTAGTTCATGTTAAAATAGTATATAAGCAGCTTTTTATGACTTGTTTGTTCTCCCCTCAGGCTTCCTGGTATAGGTTTTTCAAGTTCGAAAAGACAAAACAGAACAAAAGAGGAATTACCCTCGTCTTAATCTTCTTAAATCATCCGCAGTAATGAATACTGAAAGAATTCTTCGCAGAATCAGGAACGTTATCACGCAAACCAAGTTATCAATACGTCTACATTTGATTGAATAAAGATAAAAAGACAGCAAAACCTAGTGTGGACAGCACCAATAAATCAATTCTTTTCTGCTATACGATATATATATCAGTGGCGGATTCAGGGGTGCGGAAGGGGTGTCCGCCCCCCCCCCCTTTCACTGACCCCAAATTTTTCTCCAAAACACTATTTTTTGCCCATTTTCAGTAAAAATCGGCAAAATTTGCCGTTTGACCCCCTGGCAAAAGGGGCGCTGGATCCGCCTCTGCATATGTTTTATACTGTAGTGATGAGTACTTTTATTGTATGTAAGATCAGAGTGATGTGTGCATCACATGATAAATCCTTTGAATTCCATTGGTTGTGCACGCGGGGAATATGTCACTATTGCTTTTTGTTTAACAGAGTTACGTCGCTTAGAGAGTAACACGCTACATAGGTGTCGCCACTTCCGTGTAAAAAATCTTTTAAATAGCTAAGTCGGACCTTTTTAAAATTGCTGTCGAGGTCGTGTGATGCACTAAACCTATTAATTTTCTTCCAAAAGCAACACTATGAGAGAAGCGGGCATTAATAGGTAAATGATAAGATTACAATTTGTACAATCATGTATATTTGAAAAGGATTTTATCATCACGCATCAAATTCAAATCATTTGTTTTGTTTATTAGAAAATGTAATTTCCGTTGGTTCCAAAGATATAGGCCTTAGTGTGCATTCAAATCATATTAGAAGATATGCAATCTCCAAACAGAGTTATCCGCTCCTTTAAGATATGGCGCTGATCGGACGTGCCTGGAACAGGGGATCAATTTCTTGGTGTATTTTGTCATCGTTACAAGACCATAAGTTCATCCTTTTCTCTTTCTAAAGCAGCAAAAGGTCCAGAATATTACGTAGTTATTATTCTCTTTCGTCTCCTAATGGCGTTCAAATCCGTAGGTCGTTTGTATTGTCACCCATCATTCTGAAAAATTTGCCCTGTCACCACTCAAACAAGGGATTATTACCAAGCTTAGCTTGCACGAAGAACACAGTATGACAATTCGCATGAAGGAGACGATTTTCTTCTGTCGGATTTAATACAGGCGTTATGGGCGTCTATATCAGGGGGCGGACAGGGGGGTACCTTCACCCTTCCCTTAACTCCCCCCTCCCGCCCCCTTTCCCCCTCCTCCCACACCTCTTCCTCCCTTTCACCCTGTCCACCTCCTCATATCAGGAATTATCAAGGTGTTATTTTAAACAGAATTAACACACAACAGAAGCTTGGAAGAGATTCATTATTGATTCCAATCAAACCTAAATTTTGGACCCAAATACGTAGTATTTCATTAACTGCCCTAAAACAATGAATCTTTTAAAATGAAATAATAATAAGGAAAAGATGGAAGATCTCCAATTTGACCATCTTGCAGTGATCACGTGACAAAACACATACTCATGATTGAAACAAACGACTGTGGCGGGAACGGGTATCGTGTACGGATAGCTCAGTTAGTAAGAGCGTCTGCCCTGACAGCAGGTCTCGGGTTCAATTCTGTTACACAACAGACAAAAAAGAACAAAACTAATAAACTATCGGAGACAATACTCACCAAATAGTCCAACCAATAATGGAAAGACCTCGGAGAAATAAGAGTCATGTAGGCCAATGCACTATGACAGGACCCCTATAGGGATTTTTCATGTTTTCTCCGTTGTATGGTGTACTAGGGAGTACCATCATGCAACGAGGAGACGGGATAAATCCGCGCGGTGTACTAGGGAGTACCATCATGCAACGAGGAGACGGGATAAATCCGCATGGTATACTAGGGAGCATCATCATGCAACGAGGAGACGGGATAAATCCGCATGGTGTACTAGGGAGTATCATCATGCAATGAGGACACGGGATAAATCCGCATGGTATACTAAGGTGTACCATCATGCAACGAGGAGACGGGATAAATCCGCATGGTATACTAGGGAGTACCATCATGCAACGAGGAGACGGGATAAATGTACTATGATAGCTACCTCCTTTGATTTGTCGTATGCCTGTATAATTGATTTAGTTAAGTTTTTTTTTGTATACATGAATAAGTGTAAATTAGAATAATGTATGACGGAATACATGTAGATAAATGGCATAAGTAGTTAAAACAAGAAATTGTTTAGATACTTTTGTTGAAAAATAATTTAATTTCATAACAATAAAATGTACAAAATGACAGATTTAGGCATCTTTTAACATATCATGATAAATTATAACAAACATCATGGAAAATATCATTTTTAACATACATTATCAAGGAATGAGACATATATTAAAATATCACAATATGATTGAGAAACGATGATTATCTTCCCCTGAATCACTTTTCATCAAATCCTATCACAATTTCATTCAAATACCATTTCCTTGGCAATTTATTCCAATCTCCAAATAATCAACCTTTCCTTCAATTCATTGGAGTAAAGTCTTCAAGTTTTTCAGAAAATCGGTCTGATTGGCCACGTGAAAAGCTGAGGTTCCGTGGAAGCAGACGACATCAGTCGCCATTCTGTTATGTGTTTGTTCGTTAAGGAATTCCATAGACTGTCGTCACCTTTGGTTTCTGAGAACCACATAAAGAGATGTCTCTGTGCCCACTTACTCTCCAGCGTGTTGTCTTGGTCTTCTGCACAGTCTATTGCTTTACGGAGGTGAACTTTCGCCAACAGAGGCGATTCGCGGAGAATGTTGAAGTAAGCCCTGAGATGGTGGTACCGAGGTCTGATTCCACGTATAGTCTGCGCATGTTCTGCGAGTCTACCGAGATCCTGGAAATATATAGAAAGGTACGGTTTAAAATGTTCCTCCCATTACAAGATACAAATTTTTCATATGGTTCGAATACAGGACTTTACCCAGAATTGAAAATTCTACTTCATAACAAAATCGAAAAAGAATGGCATGTATTTCATAATCTATCTCAAAATTTTGGGAAGAGAGTTTATTTGAACACTCCCTTTTCCCGCGACAAGCAGTATCTAACAATGTATCCGTACCTTTTGTATTGTCATAGCTAGATCTTTCCATACCGCCCTCGCCTTGGTTCTCCTACACGTGCATAGGGACAGGAGCATCACCTCTATCTTACGTGTGAAGGCATACAACGCCAGGAACCTATCCAGGGGAGGCTCGTACGTCTCCCAGTAGTCAAACCAGGTCTGGGCCTTCTCCCAGTGACCCTTCCGACAAAACCTGTATCAAAGCAGAAGATTTGAAGGGTACACGAGTGTTACGAGGATTTTTTGATTTCTGGTCGGAAGGCCAAATGACAAGGCCAAGGTCACCACATCAAAAGTTTGATACAAAATACTAGTATCAGAATACTGTAGCATACAAATAAAAAATTATCATTTTTTGTTTCTTAACAGTATTTATGAAACGAGTTGTGAGCCTTGGCAAGCAGATTATTCCAAAACGGTTTTCATATTTATCGCATTGCCGTATCAAAGATGTACATGTAATCAAATTGACATTCCTTTTATCACACACGCTCTAGAAGATAAAATAACATCAATATTTGCTTTCAAATAATTATGACTTAGAGTTGTCTAACATGGTACGTCAAATGTCCTACGTTATGACGTCATACTCAAGAGTTGCTCTTTGTAAAGCGGTTGTGGTTAAAAAGATTTGACGATGTCGAAACACAGGGCGTGGCATGTGATAGAATCACGTTGCTTTGGAGATGTATCTTCTAGTACATACCAGACAGAGATGGTCATGGCAAGGAAATAACGTGGAAGGAACTCCTGACTGACGGCGTCGGCTGTTTTAAGGTATAAGGCGGCAAAATCGAGACAACTCTGAAATGTCTGTACCGGGAAATCTACAGATGAAATGAAAACTAATCAGACTATTGAAAATATAAGATTTCCATGAGCAGTTACAATTTTTCATTTCATATTTTACTTCAAATGTCAATGAAAAGACTGAAAACTGACTTTGACATCATTGAAAACGTCCATACCTCCATTCAGCATTCTCTCCATACAAAAGGAATAAAACCAGGCTCTGGGAGACTTGAGATCGCTAAACGAGATAAAATCCTTAAACTTCTGGAGAAAGGAGGAAAATTCTTCGTTTCTGCAAAAAAAATAAAAGATGTTGCTGGTACGAATTCCTAGGTTAAACACAAAGCCTCCTGACAAATCAGATCGGTGATTTCATACTCAAATTTATTATTGCAAAACCAAGAGAATCACAATGTCAGAAAGCATACGACAAAGTTTGTGATTATCATTTTGAATTATAACAAATAGCTGGCTTTTTTTCATTTTCATTTATCGTTGTACCATTTCATATAACATCATTAGATGGCCCAAATGTACGTTGTTCGCTTCGTGCGAAGAGACATTATATTGATACGCTACGCTAATCGAAAACGGCGTACCAATATCATTGGCTCGCGAAAATGGCGAAGAGATAGCAGTTAGAAGTGCATGCATCAGGTTTGTCAACTAAAGAAAACCCCGATAGATTCGAAATGAAAAGAAATTCAGATGATCTGATTTATTACTTACTGGCATGAATGTATAAGTGATATTGCAACCAATGGCGCCACCTCTTGTCCTTTTTCCTGATCGCTGATTCTATCACAAATTTCAAAAGCACCCTTTCCTGTACAATGTAAATACCGGTACTTCGTCAATGTTTCAGCACAAAATCTTCTTTCATCAAAAACCTTGACGCATTATAATTTATAAATGTTTTGTTTTAAGTAAAAAAACTGTGTGATTTCTATCTAATTTTCTGCAGATTAAGTTCCCGGTTTCAAAAAATTCTTACAAAAAAAATAAAGCCTGTGTTTGTGAAACACAAATGCCCCCGGTGGCATCTATGTTAGTATAAACACTATTTTCTGTTAAGTACATGTATGTGAAAGGTCAAGGTCAGGGTCACTGGGTTAAAAGGTCAAAGATCAAGGTCAAGATCACGAGGTCAAAAATTTTGGTATCAATGGAAAGGTCTTGTCACAAGGAATAGACATGTGAAATATGAAAGCTCTATCACTAACCATTCAAAAGTTATGCCCAATGTTAAAGTTTTTGAAAAGTAGGTCAAAGGTCAAGGTCACGAGGTCAAAAATTTTGGTATCAATGGAAAGGTCTTGTCACAAGGAATACACATGTGAAATATGAAAGCCCTATCACTTCCCATTCAAAAGTTATGTCCAATGTTAAAGTTTTTCGGACAAATAGACAGACAAACAGACGGACAGGCCAAAAACTATATGCCCCCGAATCTTTGATTTCGGGGGCATAAAAAAGGTTCAGGACTCTGATCGATTCCGTCCTTTGATAAACTTATGTTCCTGAATTTCTCAGTTTCAACGAATGCATGAAACAATCCAAAAGGAAATACTAAGCGGCGATTTCTTCAACCCCCCCCCCCCCAAACGATAAAAATCTTACATAAATACCTGTTAAAATGGACCTCTTTATATTTCCTTCGTTCAGCAAAGTGATAGTCATGTCTGTGTAGAGCCTAGCAAGAACTCCGAGGTCTTCCGACGAAAGCTCTTTGAACCTTGCTGCACAACTGTCGAAAGATTATAGTATTTTATGAACATGTATGAATATTCTTAGAAATTCACTGAATTGCTTTGTTTTCATTATATATTCAAGTATAAAAGTTACAATAATTCTAGATATGATACATTCCCGGACCTAAAGGATAGGAAAGCGTATAAATTAGCTCATATCCCGTTCGTTAAGATTTTTCCATTCTATATCTAGGGATTACATGACAATTAGATACACAAATCCTCTATTTTTAACTCCCCCACGTCCTGTAATATTAGGTTGAATTTGTACCCGTAAAATCACAAATTTATAGTATTGTAAGTACCTTGAAAATAACTCATTTTCCAGTTCTGTTTTCAGATGTTTTCCCTGAATTCGGAAAAGACGTATCGTACCAGCGTACGCCTGGACAACCTGAAAATGAAATGTTTATATTAGTGCAACGAATTGAAATCCGTTTTGTTCTAGTATGAAGGATAAATTCAGGTTTATTTCGAAGCTTTAGGCCTATATCCATGTAATAAATTTTTTTTATTACCTTCTTTAAGAAAATTCAACAGTTTATCGGTCTCAAAACAGATGAAAGCAAACATGTCGAAAAGTAATAGTTTTGGGTTTACAAAAGACTGGAAATGACAGTTCTCTGTTAAAAATGTAACCCCCTCCCATCCCCTTTCCGCATGTAAACTGTTATACCAAAGCATATGACTTATGAACTCACTGTGATCAGTTTGAATAATTATATAAGTAATCAAAGAGAAGATTGTCCTAACCTGATGTAGATGACACGTCCTTCCTGTGATTTTAATCATCTGTCTGAGAGCTGTAACCAACACCATTCTCTCGTCGCCATTCTCCTTGTAAATGTCATACAGATCTGATAGACATAGTCCTTGTTCCAATGTCAATTTGGTGGCCGGCCTGTACAGAAACGGGATAGAACATGACAGCGATATTTTTTTTACCATCTACGTTAGCAAAATATAGATAAAACATGACCCAAGCAATTAACACCACGTGGGATCGAAACGTATGATGTTGTGATTCCTTACGAGGATTTTAATGAACTTTTCCATATACCCGGACGATATGGATTGATTTATAGGCATCAATTGCCCTACTGCGACGGCCCATCAGTTTTGAAAAGTTTAATTTAGAAAATGAAAAAATACCAAAAAAAAAAAAAAAAAAAAAAAACTATGTAAGGACTGTATGTATGTACGCGGTGAATTAAGGCCGTCCATTTTTATTAGATGATTTTAAAATGGGTGAAGAACATTGAACACAGTACACATTGTAGAATGCGTATGTTACTCAAATCATCATCAAAGTTGTCACATTCTAAGATTCCCTTGTAGCAAATTTTGGCGTTCGGATCGACCCTCCAAATCACTTGTACCTATTTTGTTCTTTTAAACCTTTGTAAGGATAAACCAACTGTATACATACCTCCTTTCATTGGTTGATTTTCTCATGACCTTTAACCTCAGTAGATATCTAACGGAAGTCAGCCATATTTGAAGTTTCGTATCCGGCTGGGCCATGCCGAGGAGACGAGCGGCCTGTTTGATGTACTTGAGGGCGGTGTCTCTGTGACCCCACTGGTGCTCTATCTACAATTCATTGGGTGAAAAACTTTAAATTTGTTCTTAATTTTGCCGTCATACAGATTACAGATCACAATTAATTTTGAAAGTTCGTTGATCACGCAAATAGTTCCTGATTATTTCAACCCCTCGTCTTCTTACATTTAATTTCTACGACTCTTTTTACACTAGATGATTCGTTTTTTACGTCAATGAGTCGCAGATGAGTTGAAAAAAAAATATTCTAGCATGTTGAATGATACTGCATCATCCTAATCGCGGAATGACAGATGTGTTATGAGGCTCTAGAATTGATAGATTGTAGAACATTAGAGCCACAGATACCCCCTTTCGGGTTTAAAAGATATTAAAAGTCTACTAAACGACAGATTTTTGCATGAATCCATTTCTGAGCTTATTTTGATACTATCTCGCAGATATAAAAGTTTCAAGCAAAAAATGGTGGTGCGATTCGAGTATTTAATCGTCATATTAGTATAATTTACAAAGGAATATATAGGAAAAAATAATTGGGGTCTGATACCTACAATACAACGATAAGAGCTGGGCCGTAGCACAGCGTACTCTTCATGTGATTTGCGTTAACTTGAAGCTTTACTTCAAGAAAGGATGGTATTGATCAAATGATTTACATAACGTTTAGAATGAAGAAAAATCATAAATATTAATATTGTTTTTATGGAAATAAAGCGCTAATCAAGTTGATTTGACAAACTAGTTAATAAAATACATAGCGCAACATACTTCGGATGTCTTGTCTCGAATTTTAGGAGACGAACATGAGCAATTAAGAACTGAAGCAAATAAAAAGTTTCAATTTTTTTTCAAAAACAATGGATTAGGTGCGTGGAGAACTTACTTTACCCCGCAGGCGCAGTATTTTAGCTTGGAGAATTACATCAGCTACTGTTTCCTGAGGTAAACTTCCGTCATGTAATATGCTCTCTAGAGTATCAAGTAGTTCTTGTGCCTAAATGTAGAGAATATAAGGTCAGAATTCTAAATCTACGGCAATCAGGTGAGGTGAAAATAGTAGACAAATGAAGGTTTCTGTTTCCGATGTATTAAAAATTAGAATTAAAAAAAAACATTCGCGAAACATTTTCATTTTGTTAAGAATTCCTTCATATTTCCTCGCATCTTTTCTCAATACATATTATAGGCTAGCAAATGAATTATCCATATACATGTATTTAAGCCCGATTTAATTATGATCCAACCTTAATATCCATTCTCACGAGCATGCATAATCTTTTCTTCTTTTTCTTTGATCTATTTTTCCCTCTCTAGATTTAGATTCTTGAGATCCAAATCAGAATCTATTTTCTTTTATTATGTCTCAGTAAGCGAGTCCTAACTTTAGTTATCTTATCTTGCCAATCATTTTTCTTAATCGACCAATCACTTTTATCACATTCTAGTCTATTCTGAGGAAGTGCGTAAATCTCACACTCTAAAAATAGCCCATACTCTCTAACCTGCCGAGTGTCTTTGATGATAAGAGCTGCCGATACGGCCTCCAGGAGGACATTGAGTACACAAGACATTTTCTTTGCGATCATCCAGTGACGACATATTTCCTGATAGTATCCCATTAGACGATGGGCCAGTTCCTCCGTCCTCTCGGGGGTACCGTCTATTTTTAGAACGGCTTTCAGTAAGGGATCAGCATCTCTGAAATAGTCGTTTAAAATGAATGTCCCGTGTTGTACGCAACAATTTTTGTTCTTCAAGACCACTGGCTATATAACTGGACAAGTGGGAATGTCATGCGCACGTAATCCGGATAACCTTACCAATTCAATGTTTATTTTATTCGGCAGACTTATCCAAACTGTGTACTTTTGTAACCCGAATTGCTTACCTTCGGTCTAGAGCTACAGCTTTTCTCCTCCCCCGTCGGGACCTACTATATTCTGTATCCAGGCCGTATAATCTCGTGTCTTTAGGAATCAAGTATTTGCTTTCTTCGCCGTTATCTCCGTTGCTGCCTAGTGTATTTGGAATTGGACTAGTACCATCTTTAAAGTTAGCTAAAATAGTGAGACAACCTTTAAAGTTAGCTGAAATAGTGAAATATGTTACAAATTAACATAGGCCTTTTCAAATCGTTCTTGTAAAGAAAAAAGCTTTGAATAAAGAAGTATTACACGATGACCGAGACACAAAGAGTAAGACGTACTCATAAAACAGACGGTAAGGATAAGATATGCGCAATATTTTGTGCAAATAAAAGTCGGCCATCATGAAAACACGGGTCCTGAGTGAAGAAAAGCGTGAAGTAAACGCGAAAGAGATACACGAGCATCAACATGCATAAAACGCGGTCGTCATAAAGACAACAAACTACTCACAAAACCAGTACACATGAAACACAAACATCACAAAGTAAACGGACGTAAAATACGCATAAATCAGCACATATGAAACATATAGATACCATATAGACTACAGACTTTTTTAAATTTTTGATTTTTTAAATATCGGCAGAAATAAGAAAAATTAAACATAGACTTCAAGTATAGACATTCGCAAACATAATTTTTGTTTACCAAAAATTGAAAAGGACCCTTTCATCACATGCAGACAATCTGTTTGTAAACATCACTATAGGTCAAGAATGGTGTAACATGGAAACATGAAGTAAGGATTGACATTGACCCCCTGACTGCAAAACTCAGCAGAGTTCCTGTTGTCTCCAGGAACAATACTTTCCAGACTATCTATGTTTCGTTACTCTAGGTAAAGAAATACTCAAGTAACAGTTTGGCAACACATTTTTTACACATGATATGAATGGATTTAACCTTTTACCCTAATATCAATGGGTCATAAGCAATGTATGTGTGAAGTTACAGCACTGTGGGTCAAGAATAATTTGAGTTACAGCGCCGAAATGTTCAAATATATCAAGTTTGACTTTGACCTTTGATCCAATATTATTAGGGATTCATGGATAACGTATGTTGGAAGTTTGACCAATTAAGGTTAAACATCGCCCGAGAAATGGTGTGGAAACACTGTTTTTTCATAAATGCTAAGTTTGACCTTGACCTTTGGATCCTTGTATCATATTACTCATTAGCAATATTAAAATATGTTTGTTACGTTTCGTTCAACATAAAATTTTAACAAATCCCTGACAAGAAAAGAACTACACAGCCAATTGTGCCTCACATAAAATTCATATGAAATGAGCATTATGTAAATTTCACATGAAAGTTCATGTAAAATTCATATAAATTTCACATAAGATTTATGTGAATAATATTTCACATGAATTTCACATAAATTTCCTTCATATGAATTTCACATGAATTTTTCTAAGTGAACTTCACAGGATACTGAATTCAAATAACATCCGTGTAAAAATCCTCACATGAATTTCATGTGAAAAATTTCATGTAAATTTCATGTTCGTGCTCATTTCACATAGATTTCATGTGAACTTTCATGTAAAGTTCATGTAAATTTCACATGAATTTCATATGAGGCACAATTGGCTGTGTAAGCATCTTTAATTTCCGATTTAAAAAATACGAATGAAAACATCTATTACCTTCTATTTCTTCGAGGGATAGCGGTGGATCTCTGTTCAGCAGATAATAAGGTATGTGACCCTTTATTTTCTCGGATTGTTTGTCAAGGTATTGGGCTGCCTTGGCGTGGAGTTCTAATCTCTGACTTTCCATTAGCACATCATATGCAGTTTCTTGTAATAATTTGTTCTTGAATCGCATTAAATTGCACAAATCCGCATCAAAATCATCATCTATTTTTGGACAGAAGCATGTTGTTGGGTCGAGAACGTTTTGTTGCGCTAAAATTCCGCTTCTTCCGGTTGGAGTATTGGCACATTCAAAAATTCCTATTTGCATGAGTCTTTTGAAGCACCGCCGTGCTTTGACGCGGGGAATGTTGGGAAGGATCGATTCTATCATGTCACGTGGTATCCTTGCACCTAAAATGGTGGCGCATTTCACTATCAATTGTTCTGAAGCTCTCATCGAATCCAATCGAGCAGTTATGAATTCTGTAAAAAAAAATTTTTTTTTTATTAATACCAAAAAGAAAGTTGCTTCACGCCAATCAACAAAATTTTACGTTATGAGTCATTTCTGTATTCAGTGAATCACTAATATTGGCAAATGATTTTTTCGCGATTTTTTGAGTAACAATGAAATTTACCTTTCATCTGTGTAGGTATTGGGATTTCCTCTGGATTTATCGTTGGTGAGAATACTGCAACTTTATCGGGAGCCCTGGCCTTGGACTCTTTCCGTTTGGAAGCCATTGCCAACCCCCAGGCCTGGAACATTTCGGCCGTACTGTTTGTCGTTCCCTTAGCAAAATATATGAATTCAATCAACTGTGATGTTCATGCTTTCATTAATATGAATAAGGGATTCCCTTTTGAACCGTAAATCATAACTATGCGAACAATATAATATATTGTTTATCAAGGAGTACTTTAAATGTCAAACTCAGTCGCCGTCGTTTGATTGTTTTATTTTCTGAAGGAACTTTTTTTCAGAATGTCGAAGGGCATTATCAATGACGAAAACATTTTTTTTGACTAGGTTTTTTACTGCAGATGATGTAAAGGGTCTGCAACCAATCTCGAATTTTTCGAAATCATACTGCGTCGTTGTTTCATTCAAATGACTGAACAGAAATTTTATTCGAATGAACTAAGCAAAACAAAATAAAAACATACCTGATTTTGAGAAATTTTGAAGACAGAATTAGTTCGCCGGACTTCGACTTCGTCTTCAAACACACTGTCATTAGACTGGATGCTCAACTTCCGGATCTGCGCGGTAGCCGGCGCAATGGTGTCTTCATACGTTGTACCCAGATCTGGTACTATGAGTATCTGTTCCTTCTCCGCCATTTCCACGAGGAGCTGCTCACACCAGTAAGGTACACCCTGACTCCGCTCCTTAAGCATTCTGTGTTACCAATGGAAGGAAAAAGAAATATTTGTAAAGAATTCAAAGTAGTATCAATGAGATGTCTTCCGTAAAAATCGTGTCTTTGAAGAGATTGTCAGATTTAAAACTTCTTTTCCCTTACGATTTCTCATCTACTTTAACAGAAATGCTGACGGAGTTTATTAGAGTCTAGCATATATCTATTTCAGAAGCACACTCAAAACCAAAATGTTAGTTTACTTGAAATCTAACAAGTGCTTTTTTGTACGGTCGACTTTAAAATCTTCAACTTTCTTGATTTTCAATCTCAAATTTTGCAATGTAATTTAAACAGGCCTAACGCAGCGGCGCTCGACGTTAGGGGCGTCATGATAGATAGTCAATATTAATGACAGATAAAAGTTAGCCCCATGCGTTTTAAAAAAGGCGTTATACGGACGTTTACGTTATACGGCGTTTTTAAAATAGGCGTTATACGGACACTACAGAAATAATTAAACATTTACTAAATTATCAACACAATCTTACATTTTACTAGAAATAAAATAACAAAAAGGAACACGATACCTCTCAAGCTGTTTCGGAATTCGGACGACGTCCATCAGCTGGCAGGCCAAAGCGGCGGTGTGTCTGACGTCCAAACTACCGAGGTCATGAACTCTGACCGAGTTGTCCTCTATAAAATCATGGGCGGCGTCACAAGGCGGATTCTCTATAATTGCGGGACGGCTAGACAATACGACTAACATCCGGGGAACAGTCAGACATTTGTGAAGAAACATCCACGAATCACTGTCCATATTCTGGGCGTCGTCGATTGCTAAGATCACAGCTGAATGTTTCTCTATGCACTGGGAAAAGAAATCATAAGTGAGAATTGAGGTAAGTTAAAAAGAAGTATTTTGTAGAATTTTCAAAATTATTTCTTATATTTTGTCAATTTCGTCGAAGAATTCGATCGTATAACTTAAATGCGTACCTTTTTAACAACGCACATCAGAACTTTGTAGAAAATATCTTCCTTCACGTCTTTAATCGTCAGCGCTAGAAACGATCTCTGAAACTAAATAGGTCAAAAACCATAAATTTATGAATATATAAAAAATATTGAAAAATAATTAATAGGATTTCACTGAGATGAAAATGCGAACTATCGGTAGAGTAAGATTGTTTTCTATATATTCAAAATAAAAGAGAAACTGTTCCAATAAAGAGATTGAACATTGAGAAACATGAATGACATAAATATAGAAATAATTCATTTTCGAAAAATACTCGAAAATCTTGTCAAAGTTTCAAATTACTTTAGTTTGCAAAATCCCATTCAGCAAGTACATGTATTCAATCAGGCTTTCGTCTCTCAGAGCATACATAATATCGGGCTCTTTGTCCACCTGATGCGAATACCCGGCAGACGACAGGAGCATGCGCACTATGTGTCTGGTGAGGAAGTTGGTCGTGTAGGAATTTTCGATCGTTAAAGCACAAGATATAACCCTGAAAATGCATGGAACAACCTTCAATGACTATAAAGACGAATAAAACAACACATAAGTACTTACATGTCAATTTTCAATATTGAAGAATAGTCTAATTCTTACACTAAATGTGGTTTCTTTTTTAAAGTATGATAAAGCAATAGACGGACATATTTTTCGTTTGATGTCTAATATAAAATGATTTATTACATAAAGAAGAAACGAGCGTGAGCTGGAAAAAGGTCCAAAATGAACCAACTTTGGCGCGCCATCAATGGATGTTGCCAGAAGACAACGCCTATCACTTGGTCTCATAAATTCTGTTCACATTTTGAGTTGAACATTTCTTCAATACTTTTTGATAATAATCCTGACCGTATATCTTCCTTTTCCGCCATGATTATAAAGTGGTCCATCATCCTGGTTTTGCCGATCCCTGAAGCTCCACATAAAATGTAATGGTTCATCTCTGTCTCTGTTAAACCTTGTTTTAACTTCTGTATCTCCATTTTGAATAATTCACTCTCCTGTTCACGACCTGGTATAGAAATGAATATTCTCCTAAAATATCAAAGTCAGAGAAGGAAATTTTGACTGAATCTGACCTATGGTTTTTCAAAATATCCACTTTGGACGCCGTTCGTGCCATATTATGTGTGCATTTAATTCAATTTGATTTTCCGCAAGTACTTTATTCATCACCAGACCTTGACTGAGTTCGAAAATTACGGCCTTCTAAAGTTCAGAGAGAAAAGAAATGTACCCTTATTTGAAGCATGTGTAGATGCAGTAAAAATATTGTATAGTAACGTCATATTTAAAGTTTATTCTGCCTCGGACTACTACGGGCCAATCAGAGAGTGTAAATCGAGTCACGTGCACGATGTCTAAATTTCTATAGACCGTCAGCAATTCCGCCATTGTCGTATTTAAATGAATTCACGTGTAAAAGGAGTCATGAAACGCCAAAAATTTACGATGAATAAAACAGTTATTAGGTTTTCTATGGGCTATATAAATCTCTATAGACGGTCAGTAACAAACCTAATAACTAATAATTATTAACGTTTTCTCTGAACTTTACGCTTGTTTCACGGCATTAGAATTAGCTGACATCAGATATCGTGTATGTGACTCTGTATTACCGGAAAGACTGAAAATTCTAAATGCTTACCAAGCACCGGAAACGGAAAGTGTTGGATGCTGACCAGCTCTGATATTGCTCCATTTTCCTTGTCTTCCACATACTCTCTGATGACACCCACATTGCGTAGACCTTTCATTCGTTTTGTGGCCAAAATCTCAAAATTTGTCGCCGGAAGTCTGGAGGACTGGAATGTGTTGTCGTCGCACGTGACTTTATCCGGGTAGTGCATCATTAACCTGGCCGCCATATTTACCTTTCGTCCTATGACTGGAAGCAGAATTGATATTGTTTTTGTCTCTTTCCTAATACCTTATTCGCTTAATTATTTTTTTTTATCGTGCATTCGAATATATAGCACTAATAGCCATCTTATTTATGCTTTGCCAAAACGCAAAATTAATTAATTTACCCTTTATCCGAAATTTTCGAAAAAAAACTTTTTTTTTTTTAATACTTGTTACAATTAAATGTAAACTAATAAATAAATAATTACAATAAATTATTTTTATTGTTATATGTCAATATGGACGAACCTGAGTACTCGTGACGATTCTTGTGTCCCACTACACCACAGAAAGTGGCACCCGTAGTTACACCTATCGAAATTCGTCTGAAAACCGAATGTAAATGTTTCTTGCAATTTTTCTATTTTTTCAAATAAAGTATGATAAATTAGATTCAATATCGCTATATTGCTAAAATAACCAGTTGATAAAAAAAAAAAACAGGTGAACATTCATTCAGAGGTTATAAGTCTTTTCTTGTATTTCTATAATTACCCCCCCCCCCCCCCCCTTTTTGCAATCACATGTGACGTCATTCTAAGTGGTGCGTCATCACTATCTTTTTCACCACTGAATGTAAATGAATTGTAAACATCCTTTTCAAAACGTAAATAAGAAATATTTATTTACATACCTTACTCCTGAGACATCATTGAGAACGTTCTTCATTTTTTGAGAGCAGTACAGAGCATGCGCACAATCTCTCTCATGCTTGTACCCGGGAAGTCCAAATAAAACCAGGAAAGTGCAGCCCTGTCAACATGAATATGCAGACTGATTTTAATTGTCCAAGTTTGAATTCAATTGAATTTGAGCTTGTTCAAGTTATAATTCATGTCTGTGATTTGCATTTGTTTGTTCAGTTTGTCCTTCCATCTACCACTATTTGACGTTCCATTCTCAGTAGCAATATACAAAAGGTACAGGTGAAATTAGAAATCTGTGCTTATTGCAACTTTAACATTTGCCACCCAACTATTTAAGAACTTTTCTTTTGTCTCGTGTTCCAGAATAACATTTTTTCTTCCAGCAAAATTATCTTCAAATAATGTTCAAAATTGTCAAAAGAATTAAAGACAAAAATTGCAACACTTACCTTATCGAAAAGAAAAGCTTTATTCAAACACCCTGAAAACAGAAAAAAAAAATGTGTTTGTGTTCAACACAATGAACCACTTGCCAGTTTTTTTTTTTTTTTTTTTTTTTTTTTTTTTTTTTTTTTTTGGTGTGTGTTTGTGGTTTGTTTTGTGTTTCGTTTTGTTTCGTTCTGTTTTTGTTTTGTTCTTTACTATTTCTGTTTTGTTTTGTTTTTTGTTATGTTTTGGTTCATTCATAAACGCAAAGATATGACGAAGAGAAAAAGAGTTATTATAATAAGGGAATTCAATATACTTGAAGTCTTATGTGAATTAAAAGGTTGCGTGAACATTTTTGACCTTACAATCTTATGATAAAGACGCACAATTTTTGATTAGGTCTACTGGTCAGGTATTGGTTGAAAGATGTTAACCAATGCCTGATCAAGTCTGTATAGTCACGAGTAGACGGAAATCAACAGTCAATAACGGCTTTATTAAATTATCAGGATTTTTTTTAAACATTTGCATTGTTATGATACGCGAAGTAAAAGGTCTAACACTACAAAAATCAAAGCACGTGCATGTGCACGTTCTGGTTATTATTACGTCACTGACTCCCGAATAGACCGCTTTCGAACGTTAGCGGTCAACTCACTATGAGGTACACTACGTCTCCACCAATCAGAAATAAGCAAAATCGGCAATAATATGATCATTTTTAAAATAATACTATATGACGACCAGGATCGATTTGAGTGTGATGAGAATTGCGCACACTTGGCAATATTTTTAAATTACAACTGTCATGACGAACGTCACGTATTTTTTCCCCAACAATGATTGACTTTTTACATCTATATTTGATGATGTTCATGGTTCAAAGTATGGGACTGCGAACAAATTACATCTCAATCATCAATACCGTATATGGGACTGTACATAAAATGGATCAGAGGAAAATCAATCAACACACAAAAAAATAGACAACCCCTCCCTCTCCCGTCATATCTCTAAAAAGAAGGGAGGAGATCTCCAACAAGACCCCGTTGCAGCATCAACAGCAAAACACCAAAACACCCGATGCAAAAACACAAAAGACGAGCACAGCACGAGACGGAAAAGAGACACACGACATGTAAACATCAAACACAAAAGACTACACATAAACCGACGAGACCAATGGGTAACCGGTGCCGACTTTGGACGGCCATCTGTCACGCAAGTAGCAAATGGTGTGGTTATCCTGGATTACGTGCGCACAACCCTCTCACTTCTCCAATTACCCAGAGGTCTCGAAGAACGTACAATTGTGGTGTAAAACAACCTCCTCACTGTAAGATGACATCACACAAACAAGACCGCAAAACACAGAGGCCCCAGAGACACAGATAAATATGTAAATGGATATAAAAAGAGGGCATGCGTAATACAGTCCGTGCTCTGCCGGCTGTAGCGAGCTCATGTATGTAATCACCCGAGGAGTCCGACTGACATTCAGAGAGGACAGGTGGTCGGGGCCCTGTCTTCTCTAAAGAGGTTTGGACAGGGCCCGTCATGGAGTCCCGTCGTCACAGTCAGTCAGAGTGCAAGTCTCAAGGATGCGCTTGTACAAGACTGTAGATTGGTCAAGTACCAAGCCTAGTGTCCGTCTGGTGACATTAGGATCATATCCACGGTATAAAAGGCGTTTGATGATTCTGACGCATTTTCGATGGTTATGCTGCCTACCTTTGATCCTTTTTATTTTGTTTATCATATCACCATAAAAGACAGGTTGTGTAATACCCATAGTAATGTACTCTGTTGCATGTATTGATCCGAATTTTAAAAGAAGTTGACTGTAATTTTTGTAAAATTTCCAGAAAGTCTTAACTAGTTTATGAAAGCGGAAACCTTGACCTAAAAGTTTTTTGGTAATTTGTAAATTTCTACTGTGAAAATCCAAAATATCAGTACATGCTCTAGCGTACCGGATGAGCTGTGATATGTAAATGCCGTATGACGGTAATCTTGGAACATCACCGTCAAGCCAAGGGAAATTTACTATGTTGAATCCAAAATCATCCCTTTTGTCATATACACTTGTATGAATCTTTCCGTTTACAATTTTTAGTCCCCTACCGGCAACGCCGAAGGGGACTCTTAGTTTCCTCTCGGTCTGTCTGTCTGTCCGTCTGTCTGTCTGTCCGTCCGTCTGTCCGTCCGTCTGTCCCTCCGTCTGTCTGTCTGTCCGAATATCAGTTTTCCGGACTTTTTTCTGCAACGGATAGAGATATTCAGATGAAATTTGATACACAGCTTGGTCTTGGATAGTTACAGAGCAAGTTTGACTTTCGTCACGCTTGACCCATTTTTCGAGGAGTTATGCCCCTTGGTGACTTGGAATATCCAATTTTTGTCAGTTTTCCGGACTTTTTTCTGCAACGGATGGAGATATTCAGATGAAATTTGATACACAGCTTCGTCTTGGATAGTTACAGAGCAAGTTTGACTTTCGTCACGCTTGACCCATTTTTCGAGGAGTTATGCCCCTTGGTGACTTGGAATATCCAATTTTTGTCAGTTTTCCGGACTTTTTTCTGCAACGGATGGAGATATTCAGACGAAATTTGATACACAGCTTCGTCTTGGATAGTTACAGAGCAAGTTTGACTTTCGTCACGCTTGACAATTTTTCGAGGAGTTATGCCCCTTGGTGACTTGGAATATCCAATTTTTGTCAGTTTTCCGGACTTTTTAGCTCACCTGAGCCATAGGCTCAAAGTGAGCTATTTTCATAGCGTGGCGTCCGTCGTCCGTCGTCCGTCGTCGTCCGTCGTCGTCCGTCGTCGTCCGTCGTAAACTTTTCAACATTTTCGACTTCTTCTCCAGAACCACTGAAAAGATTTTCATGAAACTTGGTAGGAATGAAGTACTCATGGTCCCCTACAAGTGTTGTTGTTTTTCGTCCGGATCCATCAACAGGTGGCGCCACCAGAGGCAAAAGTAGGTCACAGGGGGTACCCTCCTTTGACAAACTTCTTCTTCAGAACGGAGGCACGTATCGACAAACCGAAAGCATCAGGATGAACTAGAGAGATGTCTTAAGAAGTGTTGTTATTTTTGGTTCCACTCGGAAGTCAAATTTTTGACGCGTTTTTGACGTCTTTTCGGACTTCGTCAGAAATGCACATTTTTGCACTATTTCTTTAAATAACTCAATAAGTGTATGATTTTACACATTCATTTACTGCATATTTATCATATTTATGTTACTAAATGCTTTGATAAGTATTTTATTCTAAAATTTAGATTTTTTGATTTTTTATTAATTTTTTTCTTATGTGAAAAGGAAGGGGGGGGGGGGTGATTTTCATACATATTCAACTTCTTCTCCAGAACCACTGAAAAGATTTTCATGAAACTTGGTAGGAATGAAGTACTCATGGTCCCCTACAAGTGATGTCGTTTTTCGTCCAGATCCATCAACAGGTGGCGCCACCAGAGGCAAAAGTAGGTCACAGGGGGTACCCTCCTTTGACAAACTTCTTCTTCAGAACGAAAGCACGTATCGACAAACTGAAAGCATCAGAATGATCTAGAGAGATGTCTTAAGAAGTGTTGTTGTTTTTGGTTCCACTCGGAAGTCAAATTTTTGACGCGTTTTTGACGTCTTTTCGGACTCTGTCGGAAATGCACATTTTTGCACTATATCTTTAAATAACTCAATATGTGTATGGTTTTACACATTCATTTACTACAAATTCATCACATTTAAGTTACTTAATGCTTTGATATGTATTTCATACTGAAATTTTAATTTTTTGATTTTTTATGAATTATTTTCTTATGTGAAAAGGAAAGGGGGGGGGGTGATTTTCATACATATTCAACTTCTTCTCCAGAACTGCTGAACAGATTTTTATGAGTATTTTTTCAATCATGAATAGATATGTTTACTGTGAACATGGACCCAAGGCTTGTAAGTTCAAGTTCTGGTACCCTGGTAACTTTAGTTTCGTATAAGTTGGTACATGTTCATGTATGCAAGAGTTGTCTTTCTTTAATATAGATTTATGTTTTTGAGGTTTAAATTTTTGGATTATCGATTCATTTGAATGTTATATATTTTGAATTATTAAATAGGTATGGAAAAGGAAACTAAATTATTTTAAAAAGATGAATAAGTATATTCAAATTTATCTTGTGAAGACTTAGATATACAACTATGAAATTACAATATTGAGAGCAGCTCAAAATATTAATGCAAGAACAGATCAATGTTATCAATAACACAGTGAAAGGATGGGGAGGGGGTCTGTTATTTTGCTTTAGCTTCTGTATAACTATCTCTCTCGGGTTACTTAGATTACTCAAGAAGAAGGGGGGATGATTTTCATACATATTCAACTTCTTCTCCAGAACCACTGAACAGATTTTCGTTAAACTTGGTAGGAAAGAAGAAATCATGGTCCCCTACAAGTATTGTTGTTTTTAGCTCACCTGAGCGAAGCTCAAGTGAGCTATTGTCATAGCGCGTCGTCCGTCCATCGTCCGTCCGTCCGACGTAAACTTTTAACATTTTCGATATCTTTTCGGCAACCGCTGCACAGAATTTCACGAAATTTCACAGGAAGCAAGTACTTAATGCCCTCTACCAAGTTTGTGTTTTTTGAGCCGATCGGAAATCCAAGATGGCCGCCACAGGCTCTGATTGGCTGACACATTTTTGACTTCTCCGAAACTGCTGCACAGAATTTCATGAACCTTCACAGGAAGCAAGTACTCAATGCCTTCTACCAAGTTTGTGTTTTTGGAGCCGATTGGAAATCCAAGATGGCCGCCACAGGCTCTGATTGGCTGACAAATTTTCGACTTCTCCTCTGAAACCGCTGCGCAGAATTTCATGAAACTTCACGGGAAGCAAATACTCAATGCCCTCTACCAAATTGTGTTTTTCAAGCCAATCGGAAATCCAAGATGGCTGCCACAGGCTCTGATTGGCTGACACATTTTCAACTTCTCTTCTATAACCACTGCACAGAATATCATGAAACTTCACAGGAAGCAAGTACTCAATGCCCTCTACTAAGTTTGTGTTTTTCGAGCCAATCAGAAATCCAAGATGGCTGCCACAGACTCTGATTGACTGACACATTTTCGACTTCTCCTCTCAAACGGCTGCATAGAATTTCACAAACCTTCACAGGAAGCAAGTACTGATTGCTCTCTACCAAGTTTGTGTTTTTCGAGCTGATCAGAAATCCAAGATGGCTGCCACAGGCTCTGATTGGCTGACAAATTTTCGACTTCTCCTCTGAAACCGCTGCGCAGAATTTCATGAAACTTCACAGGATGCAAGTACTCATACCCTCTATCAAGTTTGCGTTTTTGGAGCCTATCGGAAATTCAAGATGGCCGCCACAGGCTCTGATTGGCTGACACATTTTCAACTTCTCCTCTAAAACTGCTTCACAGAATTTCTTGAAACTTCACAGAACGCAAGTACTAATTGCCCTCTACTTAGTTTGTGTTTTTCGAGCCGATTGGAAATCCAAGATGTCATCTATAGGCTCTATTTGAATGACACATTTTTGACTTATCCTCTTAAACTACTGCACAGAATGTCACTGAACTTTACAGGAAGTAACTTGTACACCTTGTCCTTCTCAAAGCTTCACTAAAAGCGATTTCCTTCAGGTCTTGACTTTGATTGAAAACATACATACAGTCTCCTCAGGTGAGCGATGTGGCCCCCTTGGGCCTCTTGTTTCTGCAACGGATGGAGATATTCAGATGAAATTTGATACACAGCTTGGTCTTGGATAGTTACAGAGCAAGTTTGACTTTCGTCACGCTTGACCCATTTTTCGAGGAGTTATGCCCCTTGGTGACTTGGAAAATCCAATTTTTGTCAGTTTTCCGGACTTTTTTCTGCAACGGATGGAGATATTCAGATGAAATTTGATACACAGCTTGGTCTTGGATAGTTACAGAGCAAGTTTGACTTTCATTACGCTTGACCCATTTTTCGAGGAGTTATGCCCCTTGATGACTTGGAAAATTCAGTTTTGGTCAGTTTTCTGGACTTTTTTCTGCAACGGATGGAGATATTCAAATGAAATTTGATACACAGCTTCGTCTTGGATAGTTACAGAGCAAGTTTGACTTTCATTACGCTTGACGCATTTTTCCAGGAGTTATGCCCCTTGATGACTTGGAAAATTCAGTTTTTGTCAGTTTTCCGGACTTTTTTCTGCAACGGATGGAGATATTCAGATGAAATTTGATACACAGCTTCGTCTTGGATAGTTACAGAGCAAGTTTGTCTTTCATTACGCTTGACCCATTTCTCGAGGAGTTATGCCCATTGATGACTTGGAAAATTCAGTTTTTGTCAGTTTTCCGGACTTTTTTCTGCAACGGATGGAGATATTCAGATGAAATTTGATACACAGCTTTGTCTTGGATAGTTACAGAGCAAGTTTGACTTTCATTACGCTTGACCCATTTTTCTAGGAGTTATGCCCCTTGATGACTTGGAAAATTCAGTTTTTGTCAGTTTTCCGGACTTTTTTCTGCAACGGATGGAGATATTCAGATGAAATTTGATACACAGTTTGGTCTTGATTAGTTACAGAGCAAGTTTGACTTTCGTCATGCTTGACCCATTTTTCAAGGAGTTATGCCCCTTGATGACTTTGAAAATTCAGTTTTTGTCAGTTTTCCGGACTTTTTTCTGCAACGGATGGAGATATTCAGATGAAATTTGATACACAGTTTGGTCTTGATTAGTTACAGAGCAAGTTTGACTTTCGTCATGCTTGACCTATTTTTCAAGGAGTTATGCCCCTCTATAACTTGGAAAATTAAGTTTTTGTCAGTTTTCTGGACTTTTTTTTCTGCAACGGATGAAGATATTCAGATGAAATTTGATACACAGATTGGTCTTGGATAGTTACAGAGCAAGTTCGACTTATGTCACGCTTGACCTATTTTTCGAGGAGTTATGCCCCTTTATGACTTGGAAAATTCAGTTTTTGTCAGTTTTCCAGCCTTATTTCTGCAGCAAATAGAGATATTCAGGTGAAATTTGATACTCAGCTTAGTCTTGGATAGCTACAGAGCAAGTTCAACTTTCGTCACGCTTGACCTCTTTTTCGAATCGATTAAGCAGATAAAACCTCAGAACTGAGCTGCACAGACAGTAAGTTTAATTTAAACTCATATATGTTTAATTGAAGAGTAATTCATAGGCAGAGTTGCAGGACATAAATATATGCCGCCGGTAGGGGACTATATCGCTCAGCGATCATAACATTTTTAATTTTGATATTTAGGTCCAAAAAGGGTGTTTCTGTATTTGAAAGGTTTGCCTTGTTAAGGGTTAATTCTTGTGGATAAATTTCATTCTTATATAATTCAAAAGCAGGATTGTCAATGGTTAGAATATCATCCAGATACCTAGAAGTATTATTGAAACATTTCAGCTCATCAAATTTTCTTTGCTTTTGAAGATTTTGGATAAATTCTTTTTCATAAGTGTATAAAAATAAATCTGCAACAAGAGGCACACAGTTAGTACCCATAGGAATTCCTACAACCTGCTTGTATAGATCCTCACCAAATCTAACATAAATATTGTCCAAGAGGAAGGACAAGGCATTACACAGGTCACTACATGTCCATGATTTGTATGATTTGTAGTCTGTCGAGGAAAAGAAACCCTTCGATTCAGATGTACAAATGTAAGTTTTTCGCTCTCGATCAAAACACCATTTAATGAGATTAGATAATCGATTATTAATTTTGTCATGAGGAAGTGTGGTGTACATATTAGAGAAGTCGTATGAAGAAATCGTATTGGCTTGGAAATTTCCAGATTTCATTTTTTCAATCACATCCCCTGAATTCTTAATAGACCAAAATAAACTTACATCGTTCCTGTTTAGAACCGTTTCACAATATCTAGTTATGTGTTCTTTAATAGCAGTAAGTGCTGACGTCAGATTTCTAGACAAAATTGTAGTGGAGCAGTTACTAGAATTAGCAATAAATCGAAATTTGTAAGGAGACTTGTGCAGTTTCGGTATGCAATATAGTGTTGGGAGATCCAATTTAGAAATAGAGATATTGAATGAAGACAGTTCACTGTTATGCTTGCCTAAAATGTTAGATGCACTTTCATTGCTTTTGATATATGTATTAGTAGACGAAAGTTCCGAAATCAAAGTTGATATGTAGTAACGTTTTCAAATGATAATGGTGTTGTTTGCTGCTTTATCAGCTGGTGCAAAGACATATTTTTCATGTAATTTACTTAGTTTGGATTTGAAATATCTTTCTGATTTGGAACGTGGATTTTGAAAAAGATGAGGGTTTTTATGGAAGTTATCTATTCGAATATCCGTTATATCTAAAATAAGGTTTTTCCAGTCATTCAGAGCATGCGGTTCGACTCCTTCTGATTTACACTATCTTTTCGTATAATTATCTAAGGCTTCCGTAAGCACTTCACGGCATTTGACAAAATCTATCTTGGATGGGATTCTATACTTAGGTCCTTTTTTAAGAAGACCACGGAGCTGTCTGTCTTGGATAATTGAAAAGTCACATGTAACAACATGGCCAGCTGGTTTGTAGAGATATTTAGAAGTTGCACATTCTCAAGAAGCAGGACACGATTTAAGTATGCCAGGATCCGTTGTAACTTTATTATAGTTAAAAACAAAGTTTCGAATAGGTTTCTTGTACTTATAACAACTAAGAGGTGGCTCTAAATTTTCAAAATATTGAGGAATGGTACTTTGTAAGCGATGATCCCGAAAAATATTAGAGATGTTTAGAAGATCAAAACCTTTGTTAATAAACGGGATTTTTATGAATCGTCTTTTCGGTGAGGTGTTTTTCACAATAGGATAAAGTTTATACTGTGCGAATGAGACAATGATATTAAGTCTGAATCAGTCAGTGTTTCTTAAGAATGCAACCTCTGCTTCATCCAAGATAGATTTCAAGTGCATAACTGGTATTGACGACAGAGCATGTAACAGCTCATGTCTTCCGCCATTGCGTGCTATAGTAAGTAAATCGTTGAGAGAGCGGTATATTCTAGATCGTTTTCTTTTTTGTCTGTTTCGTCTTTTCCCGTGTGACCTGTATTTCCTTTTAGTGTTTGGGCGAATTGAAAAGATGTTGATATTGGTAGAAGCTGAGGAAATGTTTCCTTGTCCATAAATTTGATCGTTTAAACCAAGAGGGTACGCAGTCTGAAGTTTGGTGATCCAGGCAAGTGCAGCTTATAGTCGGCGTTTTTTAATTTCGGTCTTACTTTCATTTTTACGTTTCGGAAAAGTCTGAACTGGGGTAATGGTGATATCCGAAATAGAATGATTATATTTAACAAAGTGATTATGAAGAAAGTTTCTGTGTTTTTGTTGACGTGAGGTTCTGATCTTATAAGAATGGTTCCTAAAACGAGATTTTAAAGGTTGGCCTGTCTCACCTACATATTGTGCGCCACATCCCCTGGCATTTCAAGTCATTACGTAAATAAGATCTTGAGACGATCAATCGATGTCTTGGTCTACCTCGATTTTGAATTTAATTTTGATTCTAAACAATCAACACACAAAAGGGTAGATAACCCCTCCCTCTCCCGTCAGATCTCTAAACAACACACAAAAGGGTAGACAAACCCTCCCTCTCCCGTCAGATCTCTAAATAATCAACACACAAAAGGGTAAATACCCCCCCCCCCGCTGGTCAGACCTCTAAACAATCAACACACAAAAGAGTAGACGACCCCCTCCCCCTCCCGTCAGACCTCTAAACAATCAACACACAAAAGAGTAGACGACCCCTCCCTCTCCCGTCAGATCTCTAAACAATCAACACACAAAAGAGTAGACGACCCTCCCCCCTCCCGTCAGATCTCTAAACAATCAACACACAAAAGAGTAGACGACCCCCCTCCCGTCAGATCTCTAAACAATCAACACACAAAAGAGTAGACGACCCCCCCCCCCTCCCGTCAGATCTCTAAACAATCAACACACAAAAGAGTAGACGACCCCTCCCTCTCCCGTAAGATCTCTAAACAATCAACACACAAAAGAGTAGACGACCCCCCTCCCGTCAGATCTCTAAAAAATCAACACTCAAAAGAGTAGACGACCCCCTCCCTTTCCCGTCAGATCTCTAAACAATCAACACACAAAAGAGTAGACGACCCCCTCCCGTCAGATCTCTAAACAATCAACACACAAAAGAGTAGATGATCTCGTCCCTCTCCCGTCAGATCTCTAGACAATCAACACACAAAATAGTAGACGACCACCTTCCCCTCCCGTCAGACCTCTAAACAATTAACACACGAAAGGGTAGACGACCCCTCCCGTCAGACCCTTACTTTTTTCAGTTAGAGTTGACCTCACTGAGGCTCACTCCCATATGACTTTACTTCTGGGTCTGCGGATGCCCAATCCTAACTTAAAGAAATAAAGAAAGAAAGTTAAAGACTTTAAAGTAGTACTGTACCGTGCATAACTTTGGACTGTGAGTAAACAATTTCAAATATTTCTTGTAGTAATTGTGTGGTGTCTTTATCCTCGTCTAGCACCATGTTCATAAAGACGACGGTCACCTGTCTCATCTCAGATAGGTACTCCAACGGCTGGTTGTCATCCAACTGTAATACAAAATACATGTTCATAAAGACGACGGTCACCTGTCTCATCTCTGATAGGTACTCCAACGGCTGGTTGTCATCCAACTGTAATACAAAATACATGTTCATAAAGACGACGGTCACCTGTCTCATCTCTGATGGGTACTCCAACGGCTGGTTGTTATCCAACTGTAATACAAAATACAAATCTCTTATAATATCATCAGGAATGGTGCCTCCCCATCCATCTCTTTTTGGTTTTTTGTTTCTAGTTCGTTTTAGTTTGTTTTGGTAGATTGCAACTTTTTCCATTTGATTTACATGCATTTTTAATACGCCTCCGTTCAATCAAATTTTCTGTTTCCTTCGTTGTGCTCAAATATACAGTGCTGTATTTCACCGGGTTTTTGGTGCTGTATGACCCTTAATTCAAAAACAAAACAACAAAATACAGGAGATAACAGATGCTTTTCAATTAAACTCAAAATATGATTGGATGAACCACTGACCTTCTTTAAAACCGGAAGTGGTATGTACAATCGAAGAGCCTCGTCTAGTCTCATGGCTGTTACTGCTTTCACTACGTTTTTTACTGAAAAGAAGAAGTAAAATCACATGGAAACTTGAAAATAAATGAAATAATATCGGGTTTTAATATATAAAAAAAATCATGTCTGATTTGCCCTCAGTATATACCGGTATTTCTCGATCATCTTCAGAAAAATCATTTTCACTTTCCGAATTTGGACAAAACGGTGAATAACAGAGATGTTTGATGTCACAACTGCATGTTGCATTGCTAATATTTACATGTGTGGATATACACGGCATAAGTCAGGAAAGGCTGATTACGTTTATGCGGTCTACAATGTAAATAATCTGCAAACACTAGAAAGCATACTAACATTTCGAAAGGCCAAATTTGACTTTTGGTTTTTGCTGCGTAGATTCCGGGGTGTTCGGAGGACTGACGACGTAGGTGGGTGTGTCCTGTCCCCCGTCCCTCTCCTCTATCACTTCCTGTATGACGTTGTCTCTAGTCTCCCTGCTAGCTGACCGTAACCTGCCGCTGGTTGTACTACTGGCACTGCTAGGGCGGCTCGTGATCGGACCCCAGGGCATTTTAGAGTTCACGGGACCGTTGGAGAATGCAGAGGCGGCAGTAATGCCCGTGACCGTGACGCCCCATCCGTGAGACGTGCGACGCCCTGAAATTATACGTGTTTTTATTCATATCACTCTCATTGATTAATTGTTTAAAGCGCTGCATGATTAAGGAGAAGATATTAGGGGTTAGAAGTCCCATGAATATCGCCAAAACTGCTGATTTTTTCTCAATATACGATATTATTTCAGTTCTATAGACTAGACGCGCCACCCTCGGCGGCTTTCAACAACCCCCCCCCCCTTTTTCATCCAGAAAATGTCTAGATCTGCTCTGCTCATGCATGATTATGATAGTTCTCTCATCTTTCCGCGCATGCTCCTTTTTCAATCTCAATTTAGCTTTCTTACAAAGTAGTGTAGAAATAGGTATTAAAAATGTAGCTTAAATATACTTGAACTGGATGAAAGTCTCAAATCAAATACATGTATGTTAATTTATGCTTATCTCAAGAATGAGAGATTGTAACTATACATGCACATCAAACACAAATGGAATAATAACTAGGTTGGAAGGTGGGTTCGGAGTGTGTGCATACATTTATATCAATCGATTTTTTTTTCATGATACGTAAACAAAATCGATGAACAAATTATAGTTATGTTCTTCAACTACATGTTTTTGCTTATTGCATGCCTTCTCCACGTCTCGTTTGGTCTAGAAACCCCTACCCCGGAGCTCCGGGACTAACCCCTCCCCCCTTTTCCGAAAAAAAAATACCCTTGATTCGCAAATGTATCCTGTATAAGTCATTAATAATAATCAAAGCTTTACATATAATATGAATAAATTACGTACTTCTGACGAACCACGGATTTGGTTCCTTGATGTAAGCACTGTCTTGACTTTTAGATCCGTCAAGTGGCAGGGCCAACTTCCGGTACGTCACAATCTATAAAGCCATCAAAACAAATCAAGCTAATCACATTGTCATAAATTACAATACATTATTCATCAATGATGAATAAATCATCTGTTTTATTAAGATCAAGCCTATAGAGTTGATTGCTGATGCCAAATAAGTCGGTGGTTAGAAATATTTTTATCACGGATATGAATTTTGTTTCTAAATTCGTCTTTTATTAAAATGAAAAAAAAAATCCTTGTACTTTAGTATCATGGATATTTGTCTTTTTTTTTAAGTTTTTGATTAACAGAGAAAATAAAACAATACTTATTCATATTATAACGCCTGCTGTATTTTTAGAATGGAGTACTTCTGATTTCCATGAGAGATATTTTCGACATATGATATATGTCAACATGTAACATTCAATATAACTAGGTTAAGCTGCAACTGAGTTAAATATTGATATCGTATAATATCAATCAATGATCACCATGTCATCCTGTAAAATAAGTCTCAAGTTGGTGTTTGTATAATTAAGTCGCGTATTTGAATGCATGAGTCGCGTCTTCAAGTAAGTCGAGTGTTTAAGCGTCTTGAAATAAGTCGCGTGTCAAAATGAGTTGAGGGTAAAATGAATAAGTGACATGTTGAAATTAGTACAGTATAGTCGCGTGTTGAAATAATAATTCGCGTGTTGAAATAAGTAGCACGGTGACGAAATAAATAATAGCATAGTGACGAAATGAATGAATAGAAATAAGTAGCATAGTGACGACATAAATAAGTACCATGAATAGCATAATGACGAAATAGATAAGAAGCATGGTGACGAAATAAGTCAGGAAATAAATAAGTAGCATGATGACGTAATAAATAAGCGGCATGGTGACGAAATGAATAACAGCATAGTGACGAAATGAATGAATAGCATGGTGGCGACATATATAAGTAGTATGGTGACGAAATAAATAGCATAATGACGAAATAGATAAGAAGCATGGCGACGACATAAATAAGTAGCATGGTGACGGAATGAATAGCATAATGACGAAATAGATAAGAAGCATAGTGACGAAATAAATGGCATAATGACGAAAATATCAGTCGCATACTGACGAAATAAATACCATGAGTGGCATGCTGACAAAATAGATTAATAACCGGCATATTGACGAAATAAATTGATAAGTCGAAAAATATCTCGCAAGTATAAAGAGGCAGAAGTAGACCACCATAATTTTATAATTATATAGAAGTTTTCTTACCCTGACATGTTTGTCGTCTGGCATCACTTCGTACTCGTACAGACCTTGTGTGGACAGTCTCCACGCCGTGGACGACAGGACGACATACCCAGATTTACACATACTCTCCGCCGTGTTGACGTCAGTCACCGCCTTACCCAGTTCCACGTACGCACGTAACTCATTGTTACCGATAAACGTTACCGTCATATCGCCACAGGCAACACCTGAAGAAAACAAAGTGTCTTATAGAAAAAATGGAAAATGACATCTCCATCAAAACTTCAGCATAACCATGAGTGTCAACTTTGACGTACATACAGTTTCTAAATACTGTATTCGTAGATTCATTCGCGGTGTATTAACTTTCGCTACTTTCGCTATCAGCTTCGAAACGCGAATGTTTGTCTCAGTGAATTTGAATATCAAATGCATAACTCAATTCTAGCGAATCATTGTCCATACAATTCAGTTTACTTCATAAAACCGCGAAAGTAAGTACCAGCGAATGATTCCACTTATACAATAGCGACGCCCGAAGAAAATATAACATAGTACCTTATTGAAAATGAAAATGTTGAAAAGAACGTCTCCATCAAAATCTCAATATATAACCACGGGTGCTGACTCTGACACAGGCAACACTTGTTCAAAATAAACGGAACAAAGTGTTTTACAGAAAAAAAAAAAACATATGAAAATGTAGAAAAGAAGCTCACCATCAAAATCTCAAGACAACCACCGGTGAAATTTTTAACACGGACAGAACTTGTTTATTTTTGATATAGGTTATCCAAGTAATACTTCTCTGATGTTTTTCGTACTCAAAAAGGAATCCCCATAGAAATCTATTGACTTAGAAGCCTGGCACATAGCTGTACGTAAAAGATTTTCGAACATCCCCCCCCTTGACTTTCGATGCCATGTATATGGCACAACAAATTTGCTCCCAAAAAATTTTTTCAAACATAAGAAGTATAATTTTCTTCGAAAATTGCACAATCTGAGACTTCTGGGAGCTTTAAGATTTGCGGAAATCAGAACCGACCCAAAATAAATCTTGAGCCAGAAATTTAATGGTGCGGGCGAGTATTTTATTTTCATAATTTTTTTTTTTTTTTTTTTTTTTTTTTTTTGAATTTTGAAAAATATGGTGCGGGAAATCCAAAGAACATTTAATCAATTTGGTATGGCCTTGAAAAATATCATACAGTATACTTTTGATTAATTGATGGTCAATATAAAGTATCATTAGAGAGCTGCGTTTGATCCTATGTGAAAATGATGACTTGAATGTGCATATGTTCATTCTTTTATTAATAGCTGAAACTGTTATATTAATTAATGTCGAATGAAATATTTTAGTTCATTCAAAATAGTTTTCTTTATCTGCAAATACATACAATTACCGAATGAATCGAATGAATTCACTTCAGCACAAAATAGTATTTATCTGTTATTACATTTTAAAATTCTATTTTTGCATTTCACGAACTTATAATTTTGTATTTGACTTTTCAATATAGCGTTAAGGGACAAAAATACGTGTCGTAAATCAGATCTGTATGTGTTATGATTGCTATTACATAAATAATATTATTGTATTTCTGTTATATGGCATTAAATTACTTTTACACATGTATCTCATTACTTAACAGTGATATCATTCTAAGTGTTCAGTACCCCTCCCTTTGTACTAAATTTTACCAGTGGCGTTGCTAGACAAATATTAAGTGGATGCTTTTCATTATGCAACACCTTCACGAGTCGCGGTGATCGATCCGCGTTTCTTCTCTGTTCAAAGATCATCGCGACTTGGGAAGACCTGGGTATCTTGGTAGACCCTAAGCAATTCTCGGTCAATGCATTGGTTTGGGTCTAGCAGGGTTTGACAATGGAGGGTCCACGAAAAATGGCATTTCCAGAGGATTGTATCAAATGTGGATCCGTTGTTATACAGGCATAAACGGTAGCTATGCAACTGTTTACTTTTTTTTTCGTCATTAAATATTTTGCTTTACATGGACATTCTATAACAAAGTACACCAATCTCCTGTGCATGCGTCAGAATTCAGATCCATTTTTCCATTTTGATTTTGCCTTTTTTTTTGCAAATTCAAGGGAATAAAGGGGGATAACCTACTACATCCCTCCCCATGTAGATCCGCGGACGGATACGGCAAACGAAATTTAACTTAGGTCACTAGTTCAGTAGTTCGCCTTTCAAATGGATTTTGAAACTAAAAGAAAATAAATTGAATCTTTAACCACTTTTAAATGATAATAAATGGAATGTATAATGCCATCTTAAAAATATGTGATGCGTCTCGAGATTGATGTATAATAAAGGAAAGCCACATACCAAGTTTGAACAGTATCGGTTTTTGGATGTATGTTTCACTTAAATATCGGCCAATGCATTAAGGCAGTGGAACGTACTAATTAATGGGATAAGTTTTCTTTCCATTTTGTTGAAAAGATGAGAGCGATAAAAACTCTTCATTTATTACCTGAAATTACATTCTTTAGAAAATAATTCAGCTAAATCAAGAAACTTCAAGTGTGACGAAGTGTAAGAAATTCAATATATCGAACCTTTTTTCTTGAATAGTCATTTCTGTAAATGATTTTTAGTCATCAAAAGATTTTTTCCTATAAAATGTCTTCACGTAAAATTAACATCTATATTTGTACGACTACACGTAAACGCCTTTAATTACGCGTATGATTAATTAGGAATTGATGTATCTTAAAAATTGATCGACTTCTTTTTAAATGATTGAAGTACAAAGAGATCGAAGCGTCAGTGATCACGAATTTCGAATCATTAGTGATCACGTTCGGGAAAGCAAATATAACCTCTGTCAACATCAGCTCTCTCAGCAATCTGATTGAAGTCATGCCCAAGACACGGATCTGGAGGAGGGGTTAGGTCTCCACCCCCACCCCCACACCCTTTTGGAATTTGCCCTCCCCCCCCAATAAAAAAATTCTGATTGTTCCCGTTTTACGTATAACTTTATTTTTTTCGAAACCATAGTCTGGAGTCTGGACCCCCCCCCCCCCCCACTTTTCGACGACTCGAGACCACCAAGATCCGTCCATACATCCCCTGTATTTTACAGATTTACATCGCGATGTAGCAAAATCTATTGTGTCTGTCCGTCATTCTGGTTGTATGTCAATCAGTACCACAAAATTTGGAAAGGAATGGAATTTATGACATAGGGTTGAAGTTATTTTCTTTGAAATATCGAATGCTTTACAAACTTAGCACACACAATCGATTGACAATATCTGTCGCAATGTCGTAACCTGAAGTATAGCAAACAGTATGACTTGTTGGAAATTGAATATATTCATGCTTAGATCTTATATAAAAGAGACCATCAGCAGTGGCGGATCCAGGTTTTGAGTTAGAGGGGGTGTATAAAATTGCCAACAAAACAATTTAATTATTTCACTAGGCTTGCTAGTTGTTTAATTCTGTTTTCATTACGAATCAAGTTATTTTTTCGATCTATTATCTTAATATTTATATGAACATCATTATTAGAATTTTAGATGGCCATATTAAATTCTTTTCAATCCTATATTTAACCCCCCCCCCCTTTTTTTTTCGAAACCATAGCCTGGAAAATAGTAAAAGTTATAGGTAACGTTTCAATAAATTCATTCCTTTTCTGCCCTTTGCCTTCATCAGAGGAGTATATTTACATATCAGCGTTCTTATAAATGACGTCATTTCATTTTGGCCTTTATCCGTGTTTTATTACGTCAATAGAAAATAATTTTAAATAAAAAAAATTAAAAGCAAAAACATAATTCAACACAATTTAGAGGATGGCTACAGTTTGTACAAAAGTCATTGACCATGTAAACTTATCTAGTATGTATGTCAGTTTAGACTATTTAATTGTTTCTGTGTTCCCCTTTCAAAGATTCTAATTTTCGGACAGAACGAATATTGTACAAATCATGCGGGGGCGTAGACTAATTTGACCTTATGACCCAATAAGTAGAAAAGAACAATATTTACATTAGTTCCATACATTTACCTTGAAACTTGTCAACATTATTATACATGTTAATTTATGAATACCTTGGGGTCCCCGTTGCATGATTTGACATATATAAATGTCTAATTTTGCAACATATCATAAATTCAAGCGAGAATTTCAAAATCTGTTGAAAATATTTTTACCTTCGCACACGCGCTATGTCATAATGTGCACATGTATATATATATATATAGATATCATTTCAACACTCTTGCATGATTTATGTAACAATCTAATTTTTGCATGCACACTTTACGTTTTGTATTCCACAAAATGAATTGTTACGAGTAAGATTTCAAGGCTAGCTACTGTAGGAAACCTGTTTATACGACAAACTTTAATTAACAAGTCTGTGGATTCCTTAAAAGCCAAAAAATTAATGTGGAAAACAACGAACCAAAACAAAAACCAAGCAAACAAATGAGGGCATGTTTTAGTATATCCCGCAGCAAGGTAACGGAATCTAATAATGAGTTCCATTTTTTAATACATACTTGTAAACAAGTTAGGACGGGTCCTTACTTTCTTCTTTTTTTTTTTTTTTTTTTGGTTCATGGTCATTTTTTAACAACAAGGTTAGATCAAGTCAAATATGGATGCAAATCCTCTTCTGTTGAGTTACAATGTTGAAGTTCACCAAATGTAGGTCAAATTTCAATACAAACAGAAAAGTCTCACAAGTAACAATAGACATCCATGCCATATATGAGCTTCTTCTCCAGATTTCCTCGTATCCTGTGAGACGGCCTATGTGAGACACAAGTTGTTTCAAAGGCCCCAATTGACCAATGATAAAAGAGAATCTTATTGTGACGTCACGTAACGATGGCACTAGATCGTGATAAAACCTATTAGTCCTAGGTAGCTCTTATGGTGAAAATGTACCGACGGACACACTTGGGCTGCGTTCCATTTGCCGGATCGTTCCAGAACGATCCCATTCTGATAATGGAACGAAAATGGTTCCAGAATGTCTTCACCATAGCAAGAGTGGATATAGGGAAAACTCGATGTTCACCAAATCCAAAAATAAAGTTGAAATAAATGTTGAAATAGTTCTATTTTTACTCCTTTTATCAAATATTGATCATTTCGAGTGACATCCATACCAAATTTCCAATTACAATAAAACTTTCCAGCACTGTAAGAAGATCGTATCAATGTCCGCCATGTTGGAACAGCCTGGAATGTCGGTCCTAGACGTGCCAGACAATCCGATCCGATCCGCTGGAACGGCGCGTTCCATTACCAGAAACAGTCGGAACAACCGGATCGATTCTGCAAATGAAACGCACCCCAGGTGTTCTGCTTGCAATTTTTTAACTTATGGCGTCATAGTCAATGGTCTGTCAAACAATCCTTATTGGGTCATTTCATTATGACGTCATAATAACTCTACCATAAGGCGTGAAGAATGACATCGCAGCAGCAGGTGGACATTTATAGTATGACGTCATAATTTATGGCCCGTCAGACAATGCCATTAATGCATTAACAAGTCCGCCAACGGATGCGATGTCAGGTATTTTGGCGATCCCTCGATTTATCCATCTAGAACTACTTCCGGGTTGAATCCCTGCGAGGACCAATATTGATACGGCTTATATCCTTGAGTGCAGTTGCGATTTATCCTCACAGCTCGGACGAAATTTAGTCAATGACGTCTTAGATTGACAGTCACGTTATGGTTTACGTTGGTGGCAATGTAGGACAGTAAATTTGTTTAAACGTCTAAATCTATAATAAAATATTGCAAGAGGGGGTTTTGGTGTGCTAAAATCGTTGCAACCTATATTGAGTCTTTTCGGAATGTAGAGTGATTTCCCATTTGAGAAGGTATCTGACGTAAAACCATTATGACGTCATAAAATTAATATTGTATCGTCAATTTGGAGCCGTCATTTCCCATAGTTTTATATAATTTGTTGACGTCACATTTATCGAAAATGCCTTTAAATAATAAACTATTTTTCTTACCCATTTTGACGCTAAGTGTTACCCCGATGTCCGTTTCCCACTGACCACATTTGTCCTGGATCTGGAGACAACATTTGATGACGCGGTCAACAGTCCAGGACAATTCCTCTGGGTTGTTGACCCTCCAAACAGACAGAATAGCATCCCCTGTGAAGAAAAGAAAAGAAACGCTAACATAAATACAGAATAAAAGGGTAGGAATCTAGATTAGCAAGATTCGAATACGGATTATGTACATGAGGGAAATGGATCCAGGAATGAGGATGCGATTGGTGAGAAGGGGGAGGTATATTAAGATAGGAGCCATGGGTGGGGCACATGGATTTATAACCATGTTCTAATGCACTCCGTTTGTAACGCGCATTCTGATTCACATTTCACTGCAGTTTTTTGTGTCGCCTGCGAAGCACAGCGACACTTAGGGATACTTTTTGACATCGTGACCTTGACCTAGATATTTGACCTACTTTTCAAAAAATCTAAGATTGGCTACATCTTTTGACTGGTTAGTGATAGGGCTTTGATGTTTCACATGTGTATTCCTTGTCACAAGGCATTTCTACACATACCATAATTTTTGACACCGTGACCTTGACCTAGATATTTGACCTACATTTCAAAAAATCTAAGATTGGCTACATCTTTTGACTGGTTAGTGATAGGGCTTTGATATAAAATGTTTTGCGGGACCGCCGACCCGAATCTTCGATGAAAATGAATAAAAAATAAAAGTACTGACTCGGCGTTTTATTTTCAATTTCTCCGCCGACTGTCCAAAATTGCCTCTGTGAAAAATAAAATTTTCGACTACAATACCAGATTTTCATTTGCCTTGAAGGATAAATGCTATCTGAGAGACTTTTGGAGTTTTCCCACCTGTAAAGTCAGAGAATAAACCATTAAAGTTCGGTCTTTTAACAGCGGTTTTCCCCTTTTCTATTTTTAGAACGTTTCGGGTAAGTACTGGCGAAATTAAAGTAGAATCATGATTGTTTCTTGTGGTGTTTTTGCTGACTTCTCGCGGTAAAACTCACTTTCTGACAGGGGATTCGCCGATACCCTGTCAATTTTTGTAAAACACACGCATGGTAACCCCTAATTCTGGCTCCGTTAAAGCGTCGCCAGAAAAACTCAGTTTGCGACCGTAATATAAGCATTTGTTTTGCCTCGGACTAGTTTGACCCAATGGGAATGCTTGAATTTGGTCATGTGACTGCCCGACAAATTCTTGTGGAAAGTCAGTTTCAAAAATTTGTAAGGCAATGGCCGACAATTAGCAAAACCAGACGGAGGATAATAATATAAATCACGTTGCTGTTCTTGATATCAACATTTTTTGTACTACAAACTCAAAATTTTTTTTACCGTGGCCTAAAGCGGTTCGTGAAATTAGAGTAGCGTCCCTTAGCGTGACGTAGGCAAGTAAATAACAACAATGGCCGAAGGTGGAGGTAAAGCAGGAGGACAGTAGGAATCACCATGTCTGTCTGTCTGTCATACCTAAAATGGTCCTCGACAAAACAAATCAGTTATTAGGTTTGTTATTACCGTCCGCAAACATAACGTCAGAAGCTAGTTATTGCATAAGACTAAGTAAGTACCATCAAGCAACCGGGAAGTGCGATAAATCCAGAGAGAGAGAGAGAGGACATGGATATAAAATGAAAATAAAATAATTGAAATTTCAAACTGATTGAATATTTATGAACAGTTCTCTGCTGGGGTACTTTTACCTGTACACCCCACTCTGTCGGAATTGATTTGAAAACAAATACATAAAGACATACAAAGTTATCTTTTGTTCAGTATTCAGCATAATGGCAAATATATCTTCTACATGCCGACAGTCAAATGAATTAAATAACACGTGACAGAGTATTGGATCGGTATTGATTGCTATCAGATGGGTAAGTGCGAAAAAGTCAAATAAAATACATGTACCTGCTAAAAGGAATATTTCTCATCAAGTTGTCTATTCTGGATCATAGATAAATCATTCACGATTAATAATGGCTTTTTCATCTATCGTGATGTAACATAATGAAAACTATTTCTTCTATCGTTTGATATTATATAAATATATATCTTATATTATCATAAAACCTGATTTTCATTAAGTGCAATACGAAATAAAATGCATCAACTGATTTAATATAGCGCGAATGATCCCAAAGAACAGATCTATTTTAAAAATAGCTCTGTCGTTAACAAATTACATGTATATGGTATAAATCATGTTAATGTAAACTGATGACGTAACATTTTTTTCATATTTTTATAACATTTGGAACTTGAGATAATGTTGTTGATTTTCGCTTTCAACAAATCATTTCTGATGTTCTTACCGCGAAAGAATATTGGTAATTTTTCCCCATTTTCAGTTTGTATCTCAGAACCATTGAACAGATTTTGATGAAACTTTGTTAAAGAAGGGATCGAAGGGATCTCCATCCAGACCCAGTTGCAGTGCCAACAATGTTCAGCAACACACCAAAACGCCCGATGCGAAAACATAGAGAAGAAGTGCACAGCAAGAGACGAAAAAGAGACATACGACATGCATAGGGTCCGCTCACCAGTTTCTCTTACCCGGTCACTCGGCGCAGAAATCTTGCGCAATCATACATAATTTGACGTCATCTCATTTTATTTATATATTTCACATTATTATACTATATATCAATCTGTTAGTTATATCTACAGCTTTTATAGGATACTAGTCTTAAGGTCATGTTAAGATTGCTATAAATAATAAATATCACAAGGTTTAGAAAATTGGCCTAAAATTCATGGTTTTTGTCATTTTTCTGTGTATTGCATCTGGTCTCTTGGAAAAATTTCAGAAATAATGCTTATATTTCCTTTGTTTTTTTTTTGGGGGGGGTGGTTTTTTTTTCATGACCTTAACTTTAACTTTGATATATTTCTTCAGACATCAATTATTTTGGGGAAAAATGGATATACAGTGGTTGGGAAAAGCTAATATGGAGAAATATTGCGCAGAAACTAAGGAGGTGTTATATGTTTGGATACTGTCTTTCTTGAATTCTGAGTGACTTCCTTATGTTCATCAATTTACTCACGTTTCCAAGGAAAAGAAAACTAGATATAGGTTTATGTCACAGGGTTAGGTATCATCGCTTGGTCACAAACCTTTTCCTCAATACAAACTCTTTATCCTATATGTCTATAAGAAGAACGGGTTTGTATTGAGGAAAGGGTTGATACCTCACCCATGTGGTTTGTGTATAGATTTGTATCCCATTATCAGATCCATCACGATCATTTGGTCTTTTGATCACCACGATCATTAAGTCTTCTCAAATATCTCATCTGGAACTTTTACGTTCAGAAATAAATATTTTCTTAAATTCCGAGTGACCTCGTATATCCATCATTTCACTTATATTTCCAGAAAATTAAGACTAAATATAATACGCGTAGGTTTATATATTTCACGTACAGATTTAACATGACAATGCAGTAATTTGACCATAGAGGAAACATTATGACAAAGCTTTCATGTTCAGAAACAAATATTTTTTTTTTTTGCCTTCTCTTTTTTTTTTTATGAATTCTAAATGACCTCTCGTACATCAATCAATTTTCTTATACGTCGAGATAATTCATATTTACCAATGGGTTTATATTTCATATACAGATTTAACACAATGATTGGGTAATGCGATCTACAAGGAGTATAAATCCGATCAAATGCCACTCTCCTAATGCTGTCCACGGTTCTTATACTTGAGGGTGAAAATCTTTCGGTTTCCTGGAACAAGTTATCGTATATGTTCGCAGAAAAAGGTGAAAATTCTTATTTTCATTACTGATCAGATACATGTATCTGTTATATAGAACTATGCAAGTCTAAACCCCACGTGATATGAAAATGTTTCATGGGCAGATTTAGATTATTTCCAAGGGTGTGTGTGTGTGTGGTGGTGGTGGTGGTGGTGGGGGTGGGGGGGGGGGGGATTCAAAGCCATCGTTAGGGGAGACATGGGGAGGTGGGGGTTGATTCTTGCCAATGGTTCTGAGTAAAATTATACGTAAAAATAAGAAAACAATTTTGGGGCATTCTCAATACCCAACAGACCCCCCCCCCCTCTTCTAAATCCGCTGTAATTGCATATTCTACGAGGGCTGATTGATATGTTGTAAGCCTCGTATTGATCGATTTGAATTTTATCAGACATTTTGCATTGTTTCTCTACATAATCCCCTTCAGTATCTATACACTTTTACCACCGGTGTTTAATGGCCTCCTTATCTTGACTAGTCAGAAAGCCATCCTTTGCAAGTGTGACGTCATCATCGGACTGAAAGTGGGTGCTAGAAATAGCTGCTTTCAGTCTTGGGACAGTCTGATGGAGCAAGATCAGGTGAATAAGGCAGATGCTCAATCAAATTAAAGCCGCAATCATGAATGGCAGCCATGGCAGTGACAGACTTGTGAACAGGAGCATTGTCCTAATGGAACAACACATCTTTAACTAGTGAGCTTTCCGAGGCGTTAAGTTTTATATTTTCCCGTAACTGTGTCAGAAGTGAAGCACAGTATATGCCATTGATTGTTTGTCCTTTTTTGGAGATAATCTATCTGCATCCCAGAAAACCGAGACTCACAACATATCAATCAGCCCTCGTTTTTTCCAATTCAGTCCTTTGTTTAATAATTTTTTTTCATTGACATTTTTGCTATTTATTCCAAAAAAAAAGAAAAGAAAGCGTAGTCTGTCACTTTGTTTTAAACAGGGTAAAGTCCTGACTACTTCCTGGTGAAAAGGGTGAAAATAAGCTGCAAGTGACAAGACACTTATCTCATATATCTGCTATGGAACTATAGAGGTTTGCAGGAAAAAGATAATAATTAAAAATAGTACGTTATAAAAACTTGAAGAAATCCTACGTAATATATAGAATTCAACCCCCTCCCTTTTTTTAAATATTCATTTGAGGTCGAGTTTTTTTTTTTTTTTTTTTTTTGGGGGGGGGGGGGGGTTCATATGTAGTTCATTAGTATATGTACATTTGTATTTTCTTTCCTTTTTTAGCTCACCTGAGCCAACGGCTCAAATGAGCTATTGTCATAGTGTTGCGTCTGTCGTCCGTCGTCTGTCGTCGTCGTCGTCGTCGTCCGTCGTCGTCGTAAACTTTTCACATTTTAAACTTCTTCTCCAGAATGGCTGAAGGGATTTTGATGAAACTTGGTAGGTATGAAGTACTCATGGTCCCCTACAAGTGTTGTTGTTTTTCGTCCGGATCCGTCAACAGGTGGCGCCACTACAGCCAATAGTAGGTCACGGGGGCTACCCTCCTATGACAAACTTCTTCTTCAGAACCGAAGCATGTATCGACAAACCGAAAGTATCAGGATGATCTAGAGAGATGTCTTAAGAAGTGTTGTTATTTTTGGTTCCACTTCGAAGTCAAATTTTTGACGCGTTTTTGACGTCTTTTCGGACTTAGTCAGAAATGCACATTTTTGCACTATTTCTTTAAATAACTCAATAAGTGTATGATTTTACACACTCATTTACTGCATATTTATCATATTTAACTTACTTAATGCTTTGATATGTATTTTAGGCTTAAATTTTATTTTTTTTTGATTTTTTATGATTTTTTTCTTATGTAAAAAGGAAGGGGGGGGGGGGTGATTTTCATACATTTTCTGCTTCTCTTCTATAACCACTCTTCAGATTGTCATGACATTTTGTAGATATGAGGTACTCATGCATGGTACCCTACAAGTGAAAGAATTTTGTCAAGATATCCACTTTTAGATTTTTAAGGAATATTTTTTAAGATTGTACATAGGTATAATGTATGTTTTCCATGCCCAATGGACCCATGGGGATTGGCTTCAAACCCCGAAGGGATCCCGACAAAAATTTTTTTCCCTTTTTAGCTCACCTGAGCCAACGGCTCAAGTGAGCTATTGTCATAGTGTTGCGTCTGTCGTCCGTCGTCCGTCGTCGTCGTCCGTCGTCCGTCGTAGTCCGTCGTCGTCGTAAACTTTTCACATTTTAAACTTCTTCTCCAGAATGGCTGAAGGGATTTTGATGAAACTTGGTAGGTATGAAGTACTCATGGTCCCCTACAAGTGTTGTTGTTTTTCGTCCGGATCCGTCAACAGGTGGCGCCACCACAGCCAATAGTAGGTCACGGGGGGTACCCTCCTATGACAAACTTCTTCTTCAGAACCGAAGCATGTATCGACAAACCGAAAGTATCAGGATGATCTAGAGAGATGTCTTAAGAAGTGTTGTTATTTTTGGTTCCACTTCGAAGTCAAATTTTTGACGCGTTTTTGACGTCTTTTCGGACTTAGTCAGAAATGCACATTTTTGCACTATTTCTTTAAATAACTCAATAAGTGTATGATTTTACACACTCATTTACTGCATATTTATCATATTTAACTTACTTAATGCTTTGATATGTATTTTAGGCTTAAATTTTATTTTTTTGATTTTTTATGAATTTTTTTCTTATGTAAAAAGGAAGAGGGGGGGGGGGGGTGATTTTCATACATTTTCTGCTTCTTTTCTATAACCACTCTTCAGATTGTCATGACATTTTGTAGATATGAGGTACTCATGCATGGTACCCTACAAGTGAAAGAATTTTGTCAAGATATCCACTTTTAGATTTTTAAGGAATATTTTTGGCCTAGGACATCTTTGGCACGCATGAAAACGAAAGAAAAAGGGGGTCATGTATACTTTTTCTGCAAAATTCACTTGTTTAATGACCCCTCCTTCCGAATTGAAAATTTGCTAATTTTTATATATTTTCAAATCGATCTATTGATTACATAAAAGGCAAAATCATGTTCAAAACTCAATTTCTACAGACAGCAGGGAATCATACATTGATTTAATGTGCTATTTTTAAATTTTCAATGGTTATGACCAATGAGGTGACACCTTTTATTCAGCCCGGTTCACCAGTCAAAAGGGAAGGGATTCCCTGCTAAAATGATTAACTGTAGTTACACCTTCTAGGTCAGAGACAACCAAATCATTTTCCATAGGCCGTAATGTTAACGAAATGCCTTATAACGTCTATACTAACATTGCTGGCCATGCATGTTATATACCGATTCAGTCATTGATTCAAGCTTTATACGAAACTAAATTAAAAAATATAGCATGACCTGCTCTTTTTCGCACTATTTGCGTCACAAGGTACCCCGCAGAGAATTTTCAAATTTTCCCGCGCCCGTCCCCTTTAGCGGATCGGGAGCTAGGGCAATATCCGGGTATCGACATTTTAATTGCACTTATTTTTTACCTATATATATATCATATTCAAACAATATACCAAAAGAAAATAGAATTGATAGCCAATCACATCTTCTGTCACATTTAAAATAACAGGCCCCCTCACCCTACAGGTTTTTCTCCAATCAGAGCCGGCCTTTTAGTGGTCTCTGACCTATAACTGTAACTGTAAACAAAGTCGCTGTACTTTAGATTTGATCCGTTTAATTCCTCCACAACCCTCTACTCGTACTGCGATATATTTCAGGAGATACAGTGCAAACGGAATAGATTTTTATTTAATGTGCATTATACTTGGAACACTTTCATAATGGTTATCATTCATGTACTTGGAACACTTGCATATACTTGTTATCATGTATAAAGTTTGCTCGAATTTCCTCTGTCTTAGACTCTCTTAGATGAAGTAATTTACGGACTGATTTCTTGAAGAAACGTCGAATGAGTAATCTCTTCCTCTGGATCATGAGGTTTGATACACCATACACTGCTTTTTGGAAAACAAATTGGCCCAATTTCTGCACAATTCACTTGAATTGATAAATATTGGATTAAAACGATTTTAACTGTACGTTTCATGTATTTGAGATGAAATCAATACTATTCAAAAGCATTCTTAGATTTCAGTATACTTTAATATAAATAAAGGCAAAACCGAAAAATCTTTGTTTTTTATGCCCCTGGAATAAAAGATTCGGGAGCATATAGTTTTTGGCCTGTCCGTCTGTCTGTTTGTCTGTCTGTTTTCCGAAAAACTTTAACATTGGGCATAACTTTGAATGGAAGCTGGTGATAGTCTTAGAGGTTTCATATTTCACATGTGTATTCCTTGTGACAATACCTTTCCATTGATACCAAAATTTTTGACCTCGTGACCATAACCTTGACCTTTGACGTACTTTTCAAAAACTTAAACATTGCGCATAACTTTTGATTGGTTAGTGATAGGGCTTTCATATTTTACATGTGTATTCCTTGTGACAAGATATTTCCATAGATACCAATATTACGCTGACCCTGACCTCTCACATACTTAACAGAAAATGGCGTTTATACTAACGAAGATGCCGCCGGGGGCATTCTCGTTTCACAAACACAGCCTGTCAGGCTTTATAATTTCTGGCATGCTAGCTATCAATAATGAAAGGTATGGTCGTTCAGTTTTAAATAAACTTAATTTATGAAATCATTTCATTGTTTTATTCTTTTTCTGCTGCGCATTAAAGTGGGATTTTACAATATGATTTTATTTTTGATGTTGCATAATTGAACTATATTAGTTGGGCATATGACTTAAAAAAAGTTATTGTTTTGAAATGTGACTATTTTTTTAAAGAATGAAATAGTGTCCTCCGTAGGGAAGTTTAATGTAATAAATAACAATGAACACTCTCTATCCACAAATTTTCGGCCACTCGGCCTTTATCAAGTGGAAAAGCACGAATACAAAAGAATACAAAATTCTTTTGTATTCGTGCTTTTCCACTTGATAAAGGCCGAGTGGCCAAAAATTTGAGGATAGAGAGTGTTCATTGTTATTTATTATTTTTTTAAAGGTTGTCTGAAAAAAAAACTTCTCTGCATCCGGCAAAAATCTTTTTAGAAAGGTTGTGGGCTAAAATCCCGGTACTGGCACTATCAGTATTCAATAGCAGTATGTCAATTAGAGCGTGCATGGGTATCAGGTGAGCGTTGTGCCCCCTGGGGCTCTTGTTTCTATAATTCCATTCCATATTGAATCCACTCCATATATTTTAAAAAGAGTTGAAATACGAGCAGATACAGACCTGCAAACTTGAGGACATCCCCCTCTTCGTGGACGATCCCCTCTACTATAGTACCAAGGTAGTCATTGAGAGTCTTTGTAAGCTGGTCAATACCCGCATTCTGCATAGAACTGTAGCATTCGCATAACGACGTAAACCCTGAAAAAAAATGCATGGTAGGGATATATGATATGGATTTAAGGAGACTGAAATTCGCATAACATTTCATACGGTATATGATTGTTTCATGAAAATCATAGTTTCGAATTTATGTTGACTTGCGTGAAAAAAATCCCTCTGAGCTAAGATATCAAAGTTAGAATTCAGTCTCGCGGAAAGTAATTTTTTTAATTTTCCCAATTAAAGGTTTTTGTTCAATTTTCCCAATTAAGGTCTTTTTTTCAATTTCAGCAAGATCAAGTATACCCATCCATGGAGGCTCTTTGCATACCTGATACGTCTGCGAACATAAGGACGGTGGTGTATGACGTAGACCATGGTAACGGTTTAGAATGGTCGGCAAACGTGACGATACCCGGCACGTGGGGGGTTAACTTCCGGAGTGCGGACTCCTCTTCCGGGTTAGCTGCAAGTCCCTGTGCCTGGCGAATCAACTGTATAATCTTAGGTGTCCCTCCTCCTGAAATTGATAATTAACATTTAGAATATCATTAAAAATATAAAATGTTAAAAAAAATAAAATAAAGATAACATTTGAAATATCATGTGAGGGTATGGTCCGCTGTTGTCAGTGTCGGAGATCCCCTCATTATCTTTGTTTTGTTTTGTGTTTTTCAAGAATTTATATGCCTATTGATAAAAAACTCACAAAAAATCAGTCAAATGCACAATACTTCGGCCTCTTGGCCTTTTACACAGTGTAAAAAAATCCCGACAATTTATATGACAGCTAAATAAAATTCATCGTTTGCTTCTCTAACGTTCATTGCAAATTAACGTAACGGAAATTTAGCTTGGGATTTTTTTTTTTTGTATTTCATATGTAGTCTGTCATTTACATAGTCTTTTTGTACACTGGACAAAGACCAAGGAGTCCAAAAATGTGTGTATTTGAGATTGTGTTTTATTTATTATATCATCCCTTCCCTCTAGAAGAAATACTTCGAGCTGCTGTATGCCTATTTATTGTAGGTTTTTTTTACTTTCTTTCACTAATTCATATGAGTATCTTAAAATACATATTTTGAAAATACATATTTTGAAAATACACATATTTTGAAAATACATATTTTGAAAATACATATTTTGAAAATACATATTTCGAAAATACATATTTTTTCCAAATTACAAAATAATTTTTACAAGTACAAGATATAAACATCTATATTTCGGGATGTCGAGTCAAAATGGAGAGGAATTGTGTATATTTTGGGCATGGAAAAAGTAGGGGAATGTTCAGAACTTTGTTTTCAAATTACTTATCTTGATTTGGTAGGGAGGGGGAGGGAGGTAGTAGAGAGTGTATACTAGAGTATATTTTTGGGAGGGTTGAGAGGGCTTGCCATTTTCATTAAATTGTCTTATTTATGTATCACGTCTTTTAAAAATCACGACCTGTTAATCCCTATTATTCTTATTGAAATTAGAAATTTGAATTGATCCCCATGTCCTATAGAGAAGGTTAATTAGCTTTGAGTATAAATTAAGAAAAATACAATATTATATGTGCTAAATCGCCATGAAGAAGATATAAAAGAAATAAAGCAATGAATAGTAAATAGACAATCAAAATACATTTCATTATTATGGCTTTTAAACATAATTATTACATTGGCAATGATGCAAAAATGCCCCCAACATTATACAAAATATGCAATTACTTCCGAATAATGACATTGTCCATATTCGGATATAGACTTATTCGACCTGCGTGTGATCTACTCATTAATTAACACTAATAAATAGAGCGGGTGCCGATTATTGATTTTTCACGTTGTTCTAGTTTTGGGATGGAATGTGCTTGTTACCCTTTTTATAACAATAAAACCATGAAAACATCACAACACTACTAATCTGTCTATATAAGTATATTTGTAATCACGTGAAATGCCCTTTTTTTTATGCACGTGCGGACGTTGTGACGTACCTCGTACGTACACGACATTAATCAGATTTCAAAATGCGCAGACCTACAGGCATGCAGTAAACATGTCTTGGAACACATTGTCAGATTTAGAATTATTTTCTAAGGGGGAGAGGTCCAATTCATGAAGAGGGCTCCAGCTTAAGGTTTTTAGAAAATATATATTTGAAAAATTCTAAAAATCAAAAATTGGCATTTTTGGCCAATCCAGGGAGGGACTGTTCCTGAATCCATCTACCCCTCTATAGCCGTGCTTTAATTAACAATTACAAGGGGAAACACTCAATACAGTAGATGCAGCCTCCTCCTCCATCCAACTGCCTTTCTCTCTTCAACTCCTGCCTCCTAGTGTACTTTCCAAGTCTTCCCTTCAGATCACCCTACCCCCTTCCCCATAAATAAATCCCAATCCCGACTGCAGGAATATTCATATTGTTATTCTGGGACCGCAAATAATGAATTACAAACAAATATAAAGAAGGGCAATGATATAAAACTGTTCATAATTATACAAATTTATAAGTAATTAAACTTCCGAGATTGGGGGAGGGGACTTTCGATGCCCTACATCCAAGACAAAATAAAAAAAATCGGAATTATTGTTAAACGACCATTATTCATGCAGATCGTATTTCTTTGTCTTTCATTTATGATAAATTACGCTGCAGAGGAAAAACTTCATGAATGTGTAGATCACTTACAAAATATTAATGAAAATGCAAACATGTCTGCAACGTAATTTTCTTAACCTTTTTCACCTAGGCATGAATAATATCATACATTATATGTATTATAATGAAACAATTATAATCAACTTAATTATCATTCAAATAACTTACTTGAAATCGTGTGATTTTGCGAGGTATCCGTTAATCCGCATTCAGGCATTTTATAAACATTGTTGTGTAGACTTAAAATTCCCCCAAAAAGCACTATATATACATTTATATAAATCAATGTGCTATGTATCTAGAGGCAGCTAGCCTCGCGTTCACCTGAGCTAATTCGTTATACGATGAAACTTAAAAAGATAAATGCCTCGACGCACCAACACTGTCAGTATATAATCAAGAATGACTCTTGTTGATAGTAAAAAAAAAAAGTAAAAAGGTAGGAGAAAGGGGCAGATCTAGATTTTTTTTCCAAGGGGGGGGGGGGGTGTCCATGCAATGGGGACAGCAAATATGTTTTGTTATAAATGAAATCACTACATATGCTAAAAACCGTGAAAAATCAGTTTGACAAAAAACTTTTTGCAAATTCCAAGGAGGGGAGGGGGTTTCCTGATTACCTTTAATCCTCCCTTCAGATCCGCGCTTGATCGCCATTGCGAAGATATGTATCACCATTCAGCCATAATTGGGAAAATAAGTAAACAAATAAGTTGACACGACATTGGAATCATAAAAAAATCTGGGGACCTCTCTCTCTCTTTCTCTCTGGATCTTGCAATAATAACAACGCAACAGAAAGCAATCTTAGTCTCAAAATAGAATGCAAATAAAATTGCATTATTAATCAACAAGGCCAAAAATAAGACGAAAATGCAAGAAAAATATAATGAAGTAACCAATGGTAAACAAAGCAATATAATTTGTCTAGATTTCTGTTGTCTATTTATGAAAATTAAACTTAAAAAAGACGTCTGTTAAAAAAATGTCAATTTTTTTTATAATAACTTAAGTTTGAATTTCATATGTTAAGTACTGTCTTCAGCCAGAATTGTATTTTGGTTATTTTTTCAATTAGGCTCAAATTAGAAATCTTAATTTGGACTTCTTGGGTGGTTAAATTGCATTTCTCATGGGATGAGCCCTGAAATAATGACCGATTATAAACAGGTTTCATCTATCTTTGACTGCAACAAAAAAAGGAAAATAAAGCTACTTTTAGATATTTTATAGATATTGGAACCGATTTCAAGAGCATCTTCACCTTCGCAAAAGTTTTGAAATAACAAAGGAAAGCCGAAACCGAAAAAAGATTTAACAGTAATGATTCCGAAAGGGACACAAACAAACAAATAAAAAGACCACAATTCTCGCGCATGCGTGGATGATCAAAGACAAGAGAGTGTGTTCAGGAGCAAATGGCTGACTTTATTACTTTAAGTGACGGCTTAAAACACACATAAAAGGATTTACACTGTACGTCAATGTTTTGTGTATTTGACCTTGTTGTATTTTGATGGGACAAAGGATTTTGAAACCCCAATGTCCGAAAATTTAAAGAAATATATTTGTAAACTCAATTCTGATGATAAATTTTCAAAGATTGAAAAATAAAATAAGGTCTCATCAAAATCCAAGTTAGAAATTTTAAAAGTAACGAAAATGTAGATTATACACCAGAAAGTATCAGTAGATAAAAAATTAAGAGATTTAGACATATCCAGATGAAGAAGACTAGACGAACTAAGTGCTCAATCGATTTTAGAAGGAAGAATACTTTAGAATAACAACTAGCTAGCCGTGGTTTATTGTCCTGTTATTCCTCGAGTCGCATGAACCAAAAAAAATTTATCACCTAGCCGCGAAGCGGCGAGGTGATAATTTGATTGGTTCGTGCGACGAGGGGAATTACTGGACAACAAATCACAGCTAGCTAGTTGTTATTTCTATTCTAATATTGTTCTGTACGAGCTCTTTAGCACGTGCATGGGTGGAGCTTAGTGAACTGGGAGCTTGTTGGATATTTTACACCAGGCGAGTTCTATAGCACATATAGTGAGAAAATCTCAAGTCATGTTAGAATTGCCTATTATGCCCGTTTGTGTGGGTACTATTCTCTCATAGTGTTGCATTTGGAAGGAATAGTGCCCGAGCAAAAGCAACACTATGACAGAATGGGAGTTTCCAGCAAGACTATCTTGCACTGGCCTCAACACGGTGGAGCACACACGCAGGGTGTAAACTGCAACAAACAACAGGGGACAACAGGACACACATCAACACCCACACAGAACGATCCAACAAACAACACGGGACAGCAGGACCCACATCAACACCCACACAGAACGATCCAACAAACAACACGGGACAGCAGGACCCAAAACAACATCCACACAAAACGATCCAACAAACAACACGGGACAGCAGGACCCACAACATTACCCACACAAAACGATCCAACAAACAACAGGGACAACAGGACCCACAACATTACCCATACAGAACGATCCAACAAAGAACACGGGACAACAAGACCCATATCATTACCCACACAGAACGATCCAACAAACAACACGGGACAACAGGACCCACATCAACACCCACACAGAACGATCCAACAAACAACACAGGACAACAGGACCCACATCAACACCTACACAGAACGATCCAACAAACAACACGGGACAACAGGACACACATCAACACCCACACAGAACGATCCAACAAACAACACGGGACAACAGGACCCACATCAACACCTACACAGAATAATCCAACAAACAACACGGGACAACAGGACCCACATCAACACCTACACAGAACGATCCAACAAACAACACGGGACAACATTACCCACATCAACACCTACACAGAACGATCCAACAAACAACACGGGACAACAGGACCCACATCAACACCTACACAGAACGATCCAACAAACAACACGGGACAACAGGACCCACATCAACACCTACACAGAACGATCCAACAAACAACACGAGACGGCAGGACCCACAACATTACCCACACAGAACGATCCAACAAAGAACACGGGACAACAGGACCCACAACATTACCCACACAGAACGATCCAACAAAGAACACGGGACAACAGGATCCACATCAACACCTACGCAGAACGGTCCAACAAACAACACGGGACAACAAAACACACCTAAACACCCACACAGAACGATCCAACAAACAACACGGGAAAACACGACCCACATCAACACCCACACAGAACGAATCAACAAACAACACGGGACAACAGGACCCACATCATTACCCACACAGAACGATCCAACAAACAACACGGGACAACAGGACACACCTCAACACCCACACAGAATAGTAAAGAAAAAATATTGTGGCATACACATCAAAACACGATGGCGAACACATAAACTGAGGATTGACGGAGGAACAATTATTGTGCACTCGGCACCGACTTTTGACGGCTATCCACCATACAACAGCAAATGGTGTGGTCACCAAGATTACGTGCACACAACCGTCCCATTTACCCAAATATTCATAGATCTTCCTATACGTATAGCTGTTGTATGATTTATTTGAAATTAATTCTTTTTTTAAGAATCGATTTGAAAGATTATACAATGAAGGTTTGTGAACATTCTTGAGAAATAAGTATATATATGAAAGAAAATTACGGAAAATGGTTCATTTACAAAATTTCTTTCCGAATTTCTTATCTGAACAGTGTACTTATTGGATGACATCTTTCTGCAAGAATTTTCAGTTTGTTGATTTTATCAGTACTGTGATACTATACAATCTCTATGCAATCTAATTAAAATTCAGCTCTCTTTATTTCGTAAACTACATAAATACGAAATAAAGAGAACCGAATTTTAATTAGATTGATCTCTATTCTACTGTCTTAACTTACGCTCAGTGTCACTATTGGACTCGTTTTCAGAGAGCCACATCTTAAGAGCCACTTCCTCCGGCACAACTTTCCCGTTTGAAAACCGAAATTGCATCTTAAATCTGTACTGAGAATGCATGGGTGCATTTGTGTGTCTACTTAATGCGAAAACTTAATATACACAGTTAATTCAAAGAAAGATCGAATATGCTCTCACAAAGAAAGTGAAGAAGACAATGAGTGTAACGCCGGTGGGCCGATAATTTTAATAATACGAGAACGGGGAACATGACTGGCCATTCTTTGGCGTAGACAGCGAATCGCCCCGGCGACAGGTTCTCGTTGTGTACCATAATGAGTCGTTTATCACCAAGTTCATAAACTTTCCTGTGTAAAGCGGATTACGCACCGAATATATATTTGTATACTAATGTGCAACAACGTATTATATAACCTTAAATTGCACGACATCAAAGACTGATTATTGTGAAAGATATTTACTATATCATACCATCAGATGATTCATTTCTATTATCATTCTAAAGTACATATTTAAAACCCTTTTTATGTGCCAAGTTGTCTTTGTTCTCCTTCATTTCGTGCTTTTTGTAGTGCATCTTTCTACCAACATAACATTCATTTCGTGCTTTTTGTCGCACATTTTTCCACCAACATTACAGCTAGTTCAAATGTTATACTCTATTCAGAGTACAATGTCGTTTTGCGGATCGCTTTGCGGATTAACCGTAATAAATATTTCCCAAATCTCTAAGCCTTTGATTCGCTTATTGGATTTTTACACCTCAAACGAAGCTAATGTTGGTTTAAAATAGACCTTTTATTTTCTAAAATGAAATGGCAAAAAAACACGTAATCACGTCTAAAATAACTCGTTAATTCCTACATAATCGCAGGAAAGTATGATTTGTGACGTAATCAAGAATGACGAAAATACTTTGAAATAGGACTGTTTTAAAAGACAAACATAAAATGCACGTAGATATATGGGTTTTTTTTATTATTATTTAGGGTGTGCTGTAGGTGTTATACAATAAGCACATTAATTTTATACGGGTCGACGAAATGTTGTTTCGTCCAAATGTTGCGGCGACGAAACGACTCGACGTAGTGGCAGTTTACAAAGTGTCGTGTACCGATAGTTTTGTTCAACTGATGAAAATTTAAGCCGAGTTCCTATTATAGATTATTTTTTCCCCGTCAAATTAGTGTTTTCCATTTCTTGACCATGAACTTTGGTTATTCATCGGTATATATGTACAATGCATTAAGACAAATGATTGGTTCAGGCTTACCATAGAGAAGCAGCTAGTTTTTGGTAGCAAATTTGACCTTGACCTGCGTTATTATGACTGTATGACGTTGTACACAATCTGTAAGCATTCATAAACAGGGCACAGGAGCTCGATGCCAACGATCGACAAGAACTTTCCTTATATAAACATATATATGTAAGAACTTTGACTAGAGAGAGAGATGGGAATGGGCGGGTGTCATTGAGGGTCCTGTGAAACAGGGCAGTGTAGCGGTTTGCTTTTCAATAATGATGGTTTTAACCTTTTAAAGAAATGTTCTACAATTAGCACTGAGGGCGTTGCTTCTTATTAGCTAATCTCCGCGCCGGAAAAGCGTAGAGTATCGTAGCGCCCTCTATGCAAGAGATTGCTACATTGGGTTTCATTTGCGTATTGTAATAGTATGAAAGTAAAAAGAAAGCGAGAAATACCAAAATCTTTCTGAATAGTCCTTCCAATTCGGTGGAATTTTGAAAAGAACTAAAACTATACACTCACCTTTAAGTTTAAGGGCCATGCCAAAAAGTATGATGGTCCAGAAAAAAAAAAACTTAGAAAATTACATCCAAATCGTAAAAATGTAGCACTCTTTGGTAGTCCCTGTGGTAATCATTCTCTGTTCTAAATCACGGCAATGAAATCACTAATTAGCACGTCAGTGAAAATGGAAACCTTTATTAATTACTAATTTCGTGTTTTAGCTTTAGTTCTTCTCGAGTTGAGCATATACAGGGATTTAATTTTCTCTAGGCTTCAAAAAGTATAAATATGCCCATGTTTGCTCACCCGAGCAATTGATGGCCGGAGTAAACAACAAAATAATTACTAAGCAAAAGATAATTGATTGTAATTCTGAAAATCTATGTAATTTACGGATTTAGATTAAGTGCTTAAATGTATACCCCGTTTCTTTGTTTGTTTATCACTTTAACTTTTTCTCCTTTCACTGAGTTTAAGTCTCGATAATTAGAAGTCAAGATATAGCACGCATATAAGCATTACAGAAGTATAACGTCTAGCCTTTCCTTCAAAGGAGTTAAAACATTTTTTTTAAGTTCAAGATATATGAGGACGTAATTTTAAGGAAGTATATTTATTCATAAGGACATACAAAATTAAATTGATCATGTTTCCCTTTTTGAAAGTTTGAGAAAATGTGACATACATCACAGGGATCTATCACACTTCCCGATTGCCTTTTCTATGGATTATTAATAACCCATAGTAAACAGAGCAACCAGGAAGCGTGATAAATTCCTATGACATACATGTATCATCATCCCCTGGGATTCTACATGCTTATAAAAATTTCAATCCATATAAAATGAGAAAAAATCACAGAAAGTGATATATTCATGAGATAAAAATATTATCTCATCGCCTTTAAAGATCAGCATGATATAAGATAAAGATCTTTATATCTTTTACTGGACAGTGGCGGATCCAGCGCCCCCTTTGCCGGGGGGGGGGGGGGGGGGCAAGGAGCGAATTTTGGCCGATTTTGACTGAAAATGGGCAAAAATATACAGGTCTGTTTTTGGAAATTGGGGGGGGGGGCCTCCACACACCCCTGAATCCGCCACTGCTGGAGCATAACCAAAAAGAAATGCGAAGAGCCAGTGCATGACGGTCTTTAGTAAGAGAAAAAAAATCATTTGAGACTTTGAGTAGTATAAAAATATTTTATAAACAATGAAGCACTGACCGGAACCACCCCAGCCTCGCCCGAGAAGTCGATCGACATCTTGTAAAAAGAATGTCTTGGACCGCGTCGATACTAAGTTCTTATGTACTCACTTCACTTTACTATGAACCAGAGAAGGGTTTCATGGACCGAATCCTTCTTTCGTTTGTCAATTTAACCAACCAAAAAGATCTATAATTTTCATCCATGCTAGTATTTGGTGTCAGAATTCGCTTTCTACAAAAAATCAAGTAAAATTCATTTTTGCCCCCCCCCCCCCCCCCCCCCTCATCTGCCCTTTAGTTTCAAAAATTGTTGGATCTACCCAATGTACTAGTTTAAATATAAAAAAGCTATGATAGAGCACATGATGGACTAAAACCTTTATGTGAAGATTACGTGTTTTATGTATGATATTACACGAATCACTGTAATATTATATTCCTTCTTTTCTTGTCCTTTACAAGGAAGTACATAACTACATGTATGTTTAAAGCCCATAAAAAAGGAGAAAACAAAGGGAAATGATTTGGGTATACAAGACAACTGAAGTGTCAAGTAAAGGTCAAAGTCGCAGACTATATACATTGTAATTGGTCAAAATCTGTGTAAACATTCTAGAGGACGCATTTTTTAAATCGGATCTTGCTCAAACCTCGTTCACTTGTTGCTTATTTAGCAAAAATGAACCACCTGTAGATTTTCAAGGTGATAGTTCAAAGGTCAAGGACACAGAATAGACTTGGTAAAAATCCTTGTATACATGCATTCTCGAGAGATCATTTCCTTCTCATCGGATCTTACTCAAACTGCATACACTTCTTGGTTATGCCATGAGAAAGAACGCTATTGATTTTCAAGGTCATAGGTCAAGGTCAGATGTTAGAATTGGTCAAAATTCTTGTATACATTCTAGAGGGCTCAATTTTTTTTATCGGATCCTACTCAAACTTCATACACTAATGAAATAAGAAAGAATACCGGTACCGGATCCCATTGTAAAAACGAAATTCATCGAAGGTGGCGCCACAGAAATCCATAATTGCGACGCTGGATAAATTCAGCAAATTTACAAATAAATAAACAAACCAATGCGAAACCTGAAATAAAATATTCCAAAATGTATTCCATTTCTGTTGTTGAGATAGAAAAATAGGTAAGTAAACGGGGATATCAACTCGTATACATAATCTTTGCAGTATATCTTTTTATTTCATTTTGTACTTTTTTTATTCAGTTCAGACGAAGAGAGATAAATGTAGGATCAGGACATCCCTAGAATGTGACAAAAGTGCTATTTTTCTTTCTTTTTCTTTTTTTTTTTTTTTTTTTTGCTTTTACGCGCAATTTTTCTCAAAACTATGTACTTGAACCCCCCCCCCCCCCCCGATAGCTTAGACCCCCTTGGAAAATGTCTAGATTTACCCATGTGTAAACCAATTCGATAGAATTACATAGCATAATTATAATGATGTTTTGTTTTTTGTATTTTAGTACGTTTAACCATGCATAAAATACACCCATCATGATTCAGTTCTACTCGACACTAAATATACTTTCTCTATCAAATAATTTTTATAAGCCTGTAAGTCCTATTTTCCAGCCGATTTGCATTAATGAACTATTTGACGGCACTTATCATATTTTCTGTTATTTAGTGTCATTGACAATGGAATGTAGCAATTCACAAATTTATGTCAGCGCCAAGATTGATACGTTGTACAAGCTAATGCAGAGATTTTCATGGGCATGTTAATATAAAATTCAATTTAATTTGCATATCACTAGAAGGGATACGTAGGGTATGTTTAACCATTGTCGGGTAGGGAAAATTCATTTTGATGCGATTAAGGTGGGTTCCAACTCGTAGATTTAACAATAAAAGTATTTTTCCTATGCATGATGATCTAAATGACATAAGGAACATAGGCATAGATAACCAATTTTGTTTTCAACATTTTAGAAATAGTACATTTAAGAAAGAAACCCTTGCGCGATTTATGAATATCAAATATTCAGTATATGCATTTAATCCCTCCAAGTTTTATTTATAATAGGTCCCAAATTAATTGTTTCTTTCAATAGATCAAAGTGAAACCTATAGGAAAAGACTGAACATCAGTGTAAAATATCCCCAATGAAAGATATTTAGGATAATACATAAGGGTTATCCCTTAAACTTCCAAAGATGTTTGGTATAGAGTTACTACATGTACTTATAAACAGTCATGGAGTTAAATTTTCAGTAACCTTTTCAGCAATACAAAAGCGTCACGAAAAACAATGTACATGTATATTGATCGGTAGTGAAAATTTGGTGTAAAAATATTTAATTTCAACCATAAGAAAACCCGGGAAATAAAAATCTTTTAACGTTCGGTCGAGTGGGGACCCACCTTAAATCAACTTTTAGGCATTTTTCGCATCCTAGGACTAGCAGATTCATACAGTACATGTCTGCGACAGTAAATAATTCATGTTTAGTTTTGTAACGACCAGCAAGCGCGGATCTAGAAGGTGGAAGGGGGCGGTACCGGGGGATTTCGATCAGTGGGACGAACCCAGCCTGCATGCCAAGAAATTCTGTTCAAATCTGCCGGTCGTTTCGATACGGTAGCTTATTAAAACAGCTGGTATCATAATAGATGATAATTTATAACGGTTAACTCTGTAGAAACTAAATCGCTAAGGCACGGTCCATTTGATATTCTGGGGGGGGGGCTTGGGTTTTTTTCGAAAAAAATAATTTTGCTCTCAATTTTGATGAAAAAAATAAATTTGCTTATGGTGTGACAGAAAAAAATAATCTTGCTCTTACAAATAATCTGAATTTGAAGAAATACCATAAAATTTCACTAAAATTCTTGAAAAATTTCCGGCTCGCTTCGCTCGCCGCAGTTTTCAAATTGTATCAAAAATTTTTGGCTCGCTTCGCTCGCCATAGTTTTCTATCAAAACATTATTCACTAATAGCATTTTAAGTTCAAATATTTGAAGATATCAAAAGTTATATGTGTATGTGAATGAAAAAGGGCTTCCTTAAAAGCTTAAATATATTATCAATATTTATATATTGCTGTTAATACATGTTGTATGTATCCCATAGAGTCATGTTCTTGTAAGCTTGGAAGGAGAACTTCAGTTATTTACCAATTTAAATTCTTAGTAACATTTAAAAAAAATTGTCTAGGAGACCTTTCCCTCAGACCCTCTTATACATGTTATATACATGTACCTAATATAAAATATTGAGAATTGTATTGTACAAAATTTTTTATCTCTCTGTTTAAAAGTGAATTGAATACTTGAATAAAAATAAACTAATATATTAATATTTAGAGTTTTGAGTAAAAATATAAATAATTTCTATTGATAAAACACAAACATTCTTAATATGCGCATCACTTTGTTAAAAAAAATTTCCTTGCTCCGACTTTGCCAGAAAAAAAATAATTTTGCTCCGGTCCGGGGCGAAAAAAATAATCTTGCTCCGACAAAAAACCCAAGCCCCCCCCCCCCCCCCCCCCTGAATATCAAATGGACCATGCCTAAGGATTTCTTGGCATGGGAGAGTTATAGAGATACTACTACCGATCCCAAATATTGCATATCTAGGTCATTGTCCTGTCAAATAGTTCCTATAATTTTATCATTTTTTCAACAATATGTAGAAAATGCACATACAGCGTATCTTGAATTGTCTTCCTGTCAATGTTTAATAAATAAATGAAATAAAATGGTGAGAATAGTTTAAAGAGTGTGAGACGTTTACATGTGTGGAAGAATACGTGTGAAAATGGGTCCTCGGATAAGTAAAATTCGAATAATTCCGGTCCCGACCCAGGTGCATGACTTTGAAAAGATATTTTAAAGAGTTGTGTTCTTTGAATCTTTACGGATTTTTTGTTTCTATGTGATTTAAATAAAATTTCTGATCAATGATTATGAAGTTAAGCTTACATATAGAAATGGTATGACCAGCGAACCCCCCCCCCCCCCCCCCCCCCGCCCATCCCGTTAACTTTTTTACAAGTGAGAAATTAGCAAAGTCAGAGTCTAGCCTACGATTTTAAGCTTCATTCTGAGCTTATACCGTACATACAGAGAAAAACGCGGGATTGTAAAATTCGAGGGGGGGGGGGGCGTCTTTCTCTTATTGCGGGTCGATATTTCGATATATGCATACTTTTTTCATATTGTTTATTTATGGTCACTGACAAAGAGCAAAAGAGCAAGGAAAAGAATAACATTACAAAGCCAGAAATTTCTTTTTTCAGTTGATTTTACGCATTTTTTATAGATTGTTTTATCCCTCTCAGGCCTCACGAAAAAAAATCATATAAATTCTAAAAATACAGCATGAAGTTTTTGCATTTAAAATATCCTTAGATCAAAGTTTAAAGAAGACAACACAGTTTATCTTATGTAAATATCGTTATTTGAAAGAGAACAGGACAGTTTTGAAAATGTAATGAATTTTGCCAGATATTGCGTGCTTAGAAACAGCCATGCCAAGAAATTCTGTTCAAATCTGCCGGTCGTCTCGATACAGTAGCTTATTAAAACAGCTGGTATCATAATAGATGATAATTTATAACGGTTAACTCTGTAGAAACTAAATCGCTAAGGATTTCTTGGCATGAAGCCAACTAAAGGTTATCGGTTGGATTTTTTTTTAGATCTGCCCCTGATCAGGTAGAGAGTTGCTCGTGTGTACCCTACTGTAAGGTACGTATCTATCACTTTCTTTATACTGGAACCTGTACAAACCCCGTCCAGAATATTTGTTTAAAAGTAGAAACTACGATAGGATCTCCTGCAAGACTGACGTGTAACACTTCACTGAGTGACTGACCACGGCGGAACATTTGTACCCCCCCCCCCCCCCCACTTACACACACAACAAACAACAGGGGACAATGAGACACTCAGTGTTCAACACTCACACAGGACACATATTTCTAAAACGGTCTAGACAACAAACGATCGAAGATAATTAGATATTTTTACTTACAGGTCTGCTTATCCCAAGCTGGGGTCCAAGGAAAGAATATGACCCAGCATGACTCATAAAAATTGCTTATAAACTCACCTGCCATTAGAACGTGGTAAATGAATTTCTATAAAACGATTCAGCACAGCTCCCTTTTTCCATTTCATAATGCCCGCCCTAGAAATCCCCTATGACGTCATAGTCGAGGATTCCGGAAGGTCTCTGAAGTTTTCTCTTCGATGGAAATCCCCAACAATCGGAAAGAACGGAGGTTGTCGTTGAGAAAATGGCAAACGAACAGAACTTTTCATACGACCCAGGTTATCATGATTTTTATGAAATATAACAACACAGTATTATAAACTGCTGCACTGTAAAATTACTAGAAATCTACAACGTTTTTATGTGACGCAATTCTTGAACATTTAGAATTTCCTCTGACCACTTGATAATCTCGTTTGCGATTCTTACACGCGAGTATGCGTTCGTTTACTAAGCTTTTGTTTACTTTTAATGCTTGGAAAAAATAAACGGACGTGTGGAAGAGTTTCTATGGAGATTAACCACCTGACAGCTGGTTACAGTTGACTTTATTTACTGTCCGCGCAGCGCACTTCGCAAACTGGATAAACAAGTCACAAGATTTTGAAAACTTTGTCATGCAACAATAAAAACGGAAATTTATGCCATTGAATAGATCTCGTTTAGACATTAATTTTGGAATATGTTACATGGTCGAGGGTTTATGCAATCATACAGACAAAATGAGTTTTAGATTAGGGTATTTTCAATGTTAAAGTTTAGCGTGACGTTGTCGAATTTAACATTGAGCCTACTGTATGGAAAGTGGCACGGTAAGAATTAGCATTGGAATTAAATGGCCCATCTAAAACTTGTTTTGTCTATAAAGTCTGATTGGATGTACTCACTATCATATACCAAAATTTACGACTAAGCGAGATCTATAGACAATTTTCACATTAACGCAGTAGACTTGAATTCTACACAGGCCAACAACATCTGACGTAACTTTTAACTTATATATGATCTATGACGTCATAATGAAAAAATATGTCAAAAGTTGTGATATCGGGTCTTGGAGTGTCTAAAATGCAAGTCTAGCGGTAATATGAAAATGGTCTATTGAATGCTATCAACTTCATTTAAATTTTTGCATCATGAAGTAGTCAAAATCTCGTTTATTCAGTTTCCGAAGTGAGCCGCACGGACAGTATACTTTTTTTTTTTGAAATACTGTCAGTTAATACGCAAGATCGCAACTTCAGCGCGTGCAGCATGTCCGTTCTGATTCGCATTTAGACACCTACCTATTGCTCAAAACTTGGGCACCTTTTCTGCCCAAGTATGTAAATTGATGACATCAAGGCAATGGAGAAAAATTAGAAAATGCGTGAAATTTGTTAGATGTATATTTTGCGATTTTCCGTATTCCCTTTTGTGCAGGTATCCAATGTCAAGTTATTGTGATGTCAAAATTCTATGAAAACTTTCCGAAACAAGGGTAATAATCAGGGAAACAGGGTTACAAATATGTTGGGTTTAATGGATTAATTTAACGACTTTACATATTATCAGTGTTCTAGGATTCCATTACCCGTTACCTGTGGTGCGTGAAAATTGAGGTCAGGTATATGGTAAAACTGGCCCACGATAAATACTAGAGTACTTACCTTATGGTCAGTTGTACCACGAAGTCCCAAACCATCACTGCAGCCGTGAATTCCCGGAGTACGGTGAACTGCAACTGCTCTGTAATGGTGCTGGTTTAAGACTTACCCAGAATTCCTCAACGGTCGAGTAAATGACGTAATATAGCGCACGTAATGTTTAGCGCCAACTACTACACTCCTCCCCCTTTTATTTGAGGACTCTGGGTACAGTCTCTCAAATAATCATACCTTGGAGTTTGCACCCAAAGGTTTTTCATACTTTCATGAATAATCAATTAGCTGGGCCTTTTAGCCATACAGCTACAAATAATCTTTCTCAGTTATCATATTTGACATAGAACAGAGTTAAGACCCACATTTGCATGTTGCCTCCTGCTGTTCTCTAACTGTACTTTAACCTTGACCAATGGAGAACATAAGTATGGCCCACAATGCATGTTACCTCCTATTGTTCTCCCACTACAGTAGTTTCAACTTAACCGACAGAGAACATAAGTATGACCCACATTTGTGTGTTGTTCCCTTATGGTCTCTGACATCAATGATGGTGTCAGGAAATGCCTCAAACCAACATGGATCATTAGAAGCTCTATTCTGTGTATAGATCCCTATGCCAGCTATCATCAGCAATTTCCACACACCCACCCTAATGTCATTTTGAGGAGGACCAAGATGCATGACCCTGGTCACTCTCCAAATTACAGGCTATGACCTTCAGTTGGGCACATATGTCTCCAAGCTGAAGTTCCAGAGCCGACACCCTTTTCTCTAGGTCAGAGGACTGTGGACAGTCTGTCATGCCTACACTAGAGACTCTGTATGACACTGGGAATGGTTCATGACCTTTGTATGTGATTTCCTTATAATCATGGTCTCCAGAATAAGGACTACAGACCACTCCCTTATCCTCTACCTTTGAAATGGCCAGATGATTAAACTGATAGTGTTTAATCCTATCTATAACTTCCAGAATACTGCTCAAATTCAGGTTCACCACAAACTGCCCAGCATTTTGGTCCAGGCATCCGTGGCAAATCCTGTAAATTACTTGCTTATTTTGGAAGTCATCTGGCAAGCCTTGGAATGCTTTTGCAGCAACTTGCTGCACACGATCACTCCATTCCTCCAAGCTTTCATCTGGGTTTTGAACCAGGATGCTAAATTTTACCTGTGCGGTTTCTGGCAGTTCACAATCCCCAAATCTCATCTCTAATTTTGTCATCAAGTCAGCAAACCTTACACCAGGGTCTTTTTTTACCACACTTGTGTAAAATTCACTGGCCTGACCTTCCAAGCACCAGCAAAGATATCCTCTGCTTTCCAATTCAGTCCACTGTTTTGCTTGAGCAAATACAGTGAATTTCATTTTGAAAGCTTCCCAGTTGTCTGTCCCATTATATCTAATGGTTTTGGGAATAGACTCTAAGTTTCTTTCCATCGAAACCCTAGATTCTACAAGTCTCAGTTCGGATTCATCTGAAATCCCTTGATCTTGACTTGTAGCGACCTCAATGACTTCTGGGGCTGGGGTCTGATTGTATACGATCTGGTCTTGGCCATGAGGTTCAATATTAGAAACCAGGGACCCATTTCTCTCATTTGGACCCCTTTCTTCAGTTGTTCCCATTTGATTTCTGTTCGCATATGGACAATTTTGATCTGGATAGGGAGCATATCTCTGCCTATTGGCAGCTATGTCATTTGGTAGATCAGCCCACCTAGGGTCAAAACAATCCATATACGGAACATTGTACTGGTTGTACATAGGCGGGGGCATTGGAAACCATGGACATCCATATCCAGGATACCAACCTGGTGGTCCTAGGGGGGCAAATATGGGAGGGTACCCCCAATTTGGTATAGGCTCTGGATATCTAGGATACATGGTTTCATGTACCTCTCTACTCATCCCTAATTCTCCATCAATAGGTCCTGTTGGAGGAAACTTTACCTGCTGTGTGCGTGTGACACCTCTGATATCATAATCAAAGGGTACTCCATGCGACCTTTGACCTCCATAGAAGCCCTGGTAGGGGTTCCATATGGGCTCATTTCCATATGACTCCACAGAGGAGCCCACTCCAGATTTTTGTTCTTTTTCAACAAAGAATTCATTTGATCCTTGATCAATGACCTTCCTAGTATCTGGACTTCTCTCCATTCTACTTTCAGAACATAAACTGTTTTCCTCATTATAACTTTGAACCTCTTGCAGGTTCTGTTCATTTTCAGAGTTTGTAAATTCAGTAGTCATATTCCAATATAATATGTATTTATTATCTAATAGATATGATAATCTGTCTCTGATATTATATAATTTAATGCGGTAATAATGAGGAAAATCTACCCAAATTGCAAGGTCGAACACACAAACACATTTGCATTAATGTGAACCCCTTACAGTATAATAAATGCAACAATATACGACAATTCAATAAATAGTGTTAGGACAAGTCAGAGGAAATTCTGTAAAGATCCAGAAACTTATCCTGAACAAATAAAATCGAAATCTACACAGAATAAATATTTCACAAATTTATACAATGTTTGCAAAATTACACTGTCAGTTTTACACGCTGATCCTTCCAAAGTTGCGCTGCATTGACCGAATCGCAGTGTACGTGACACCTGTCCAATCAATCAACCCGATTACGGAAGGTAGACGCATATAAATAACAGCATAAAAGTTGAAAATTGACAAAATATATTCTTTTTCACAAGTTCAGAAGCTGTTACCTTCACGCTTTACTTCCAAAATTGCATTTATTTTGACCGACGCTCAGCCTGAGACCGGCCCGATCAATCAACACTTTTAAGGAAGAAATGAGGACAAACAACAGCAAAATTTCACAGTATTTTGGATGAAATAACTCCTTATTAACTTCCACAAACAATTTCGGAACTATGATCTGTCCAATGAACAACCACAGCCCAATTTATGTTGTGCGAAGAAGTTCGGCCGAAAAGTTCCGAATTCCACAAGATCAATTTAAAAAGATTAATACTGAGATGAGTCAATAATCTGATTTAAAATGAAGTAACTGAACAATATTGGTCCAATACCTCAACATATACTTCAGTTTCTAATAATTTCCCAGCTCACCTGTCGTGAACCAAGAAGCAGACGACACCTGTGATTGCCGTCCTGAATGTAAACAAATTATGTTCAGCAAGATTCAGATCCTGCTCGGCGGCGCCAATATGGTAAAACTGGCCCACGATAAATACTAGAGTACTTACCTTATGGTCAGTTGTACCACGAAGTCCCAAACCATCACTGCAGCCGTGAATTCCCGGAGTACGGTGAACTGCAACTGCTCTGTAATGGTGCTGGTTTAAGACTTACCCAGAATTCCTCAACGGTCGAGTAAATGACGTAATATAGCGCACGTAATGTTTAGCGCCAACTACTACAGGTAACTGGAAAACAGAATAATTGAAAGCTACTTTCCCGTTGGTAAGTCAATTTTGAAGCACAATCCCCATTACACTTTCCGTGTATATGTAGCAAAACAGTAGAAAATAGTCGCCCGAAAAACAGGATAACAGGGATCTCCCTAGAATTTGGAGGTGATGGGCCAAAGGCCCATCAGCTCCAAATTTAGTGGGCCAAAGGCCGGGGGTATGGGGGCCGCCTAGGCCCCCATTGGGGTCCAGGGGCAACGCCCCGGTGGGGGGTTCAGGGGGGCGAAGCCCCCCGAGAGAAAATGGTTTTTAAGGAATATTTAACTGAAAATCTGGCTCTCCTGACACATGGATTATGCATTTTTTCATTTTAATAAATTCATAAAATGTGATAGAATTCTCAAAATTTTATTGTCTGTTACATATTACAAACTGAATATCATTTTATGTTCCATACATATTTTGCAGAACATTAAATTTTTACCATCGTGGTAATCTAGCCAAGGATACAAGGTCAGCCACCTTGACTGAAAATGCCGCACCTCTTTGCTATCAGTATCATTTGTCGAAGAACCCTCAATGACCGTATCATGGGACTCATGTGTTTGTTCATTGGCCGCTCTATTATCACTGGTGGAAAAATTTAATCTTTTTTGCAACGGATCTGTCTTCAGTTTTTTGTTTACAGGCATATTCGCCCGTCCGGTCAGCCCAGCGTGTCCTTCAAAATTAAACCGGATATCACTCGTGTTTTAAAATAGAGAGAACCGATACGCAAGAAACGGATCCGACTTTGGCGCAATACCTTTTTTCACCGAAAAACATACACGTTTTAATATCAAAGCAGACAATAAGTATGTTTCAAGTCACATAAGTCATCTTCATTTGCTTGTATTATCCTTTGAACAAACATTTTTTTTACTCATCAGAAAATAAAAGATCGAAGACATTTGAGCCGTCATCGGTTTTCACTGTTATATTTCACACACAAGTAGGGTGCGAAGAACGCTTAGGTACGTACGTACAACAGTTAAGCGTCGCTTGTAATTGGATTTGAATCGTACCTCTCTCTCTCTCTCTCTCTCTCTGTCTCTCTCTCTCTCTGATGCATGATGGCCCATTGTGCACAAATTCGAAGCGCCATTTATAACAACAGTGCGCCGAGCTGTCCCCACGGTGGATCAAGAGTGCGCCATACGTATTTTCGGTGCGCCAATGGCGCAAGGGCGCGGCCTAAAGTGATCCCTGTTAATATTTTAACAGTTATCCTTTATTTTCAGTGTGACAATATCTCTGGACATAATAATTTATTTTCATGGTAATGGCTAGGATGCGCAATAGAAAAATTAGTAACATCCCCTTTATATTTTTACATTTTTGTTTGGGTAAGTGAGTTTCCTTGCTGGGTAAGCACATTTTTGGTGGGCACTTACCCGTTGATAAGTGGTTTTTGAATAAAATCCTAGAACACTGATTATGCTTTTACGACATGTACCTACACAAAAGGGGAAGTAGCTCTGTATTTCAAAAAGAACGATCGAATCATTTATATAACGAACAACAGCATAGTAAATGGACGCATGGATGAATCTCAAACAAGATTACAGTGGCATTATTTGGTTACATTTATACTTTCTTGTTGCCTACATGCACTGTCATCCATCTTCAAACACAATCATAACGATGAGGGAGAAATTTATCAATTTTTACATTAAGACATTCCGTGTAGGGGAAATATTTGCAATTGAAAGGTATCTGCCTCTGTAAGAATGCAGTAGGGTTAATTATTTTGGCGTGGGGAAAATTTTCGCAAGTCCCTTCAATTGACCCTTCCGATTGCGGGAAAAAATGCAAAATTTCGTGACGTCACAATGCTTTTACCATGTGTTTACCTCCGACAAAGTAGCTTCCAACCTCGGTCAAACATCAAAAATGCATTGTGACGTCATGGAATTTCTCAATTTTTTTTTTTGCGTTCGGAAGGGTCAATTACGGAAAACACGAAAATTTCCCCCAGGCGAAAATTTCCACATTTAGAGTATACATACCGTATAAGACTAACAGTAAAATTGACATCATTGCCTAGTAACACTTTTTTAATGTTAGGGGTTTTGGTGCTCCACTGCTCCGTAAAAGTAACACAAAAGAAGTTCTATTTCATAATAGTGTTGTGAAGGAAAATATTGTCTGTATGTAAAATTTGAATCACAAAGATCTGAATTTGAAGATTTATTCTTTTCCTTCCAGATAAGAATTATGATGAGGCAATATTGGAACAGCAAAGACAAATAGAGAGAGAAGTATGTTTATGTTTGTATACAGTAACAGGGCCGTTTATGTTTGTATACAGTAACAGGGTCGTTTATGTTTGTATACAGTAACAGGGCCGTTTATATTTGTATACAGTAACAGGGCCGTTTATGTTTGTATACAGTAACAGGGCCGTTTATATTTGTATACAGTAACAGGGCCGTTTATGTTTTTATACAGTAACAGGGCCGTCACTATTACTAATTTGGGACCGATAATTGGCCAATTGGCCCCATCCCCAATGCAAAATAGTATCTTTTTTTCCAAATTAAGTTCATAAAATTCCCAATTCACAGACTGTGGCCCTGAATCAACATACATTTTGTATAACAGAGATTGAGGTACAGAAAGTGTGATTAAAAGGACTATATAAGAGAACATATCGCACATGACCCTGAATATGCCTTAAAAGACAATTTATTCAACATGTTCAAAACTATTCGACTATGTAAAGGTTAAAATCGAAGATTTCAAATACATTTGTATTTCATATTAGCTAGAAAATTCCCAATGTGGTAGAAATATAGCTATTTTTAGCTCACCTCGACGAAGTTGAGTGAGCTTATGCTATAACCCCATGCGTCCGCGTCCGCGTCCGCGTCCGCGTCCGCGTCCGTGTCCGCGTCCGTGTCCGCGTCCGCGTCCGGTTAAGAAGTTTGGGGTAGCTCAGTATCTGACAAAGTACTAATGCTACAGTAACCAAACTTGCACAAGTGATTCATCTTTGGATGCTGAGGTGGACCCATGCATCGGATGCAGCATCTGACCTACATTTTCCGCTTGAGTGACTTGGTTAAGAAGTTTGGGGTAGCTCAGTATCTGACAAAGTGCTAATGCTACAGTTACCAAACTGGCACAAGTGATTCATCTTTGGATGCTGAGGTGAACCCATGCATGGTATGCAGCATCTGACCTACATTTTCCGCTTGAGTGACTTGGTTAAGAAGTTTGGGGTAGCTCAGTATCTGACAAAGTACTGATGCTACAGTAACCAAACTTGCACAAGTGATTCATCTTTGGATGCTGAGGTGAACCCATGCATCGGATGCAGCATCTGACCTACATTTTCCGCTTGAGTGATTTGGATAGGAAATTTGGGGTAGCTCAGTATCTGACAAAGTACTAATGCTACAGTAACCAAACTTGCACAAGTGATTCATCTTTGGATGCCGAGATGGATCCATGCATCGGATGCAGCATCTGACCTACTTTTTCCACTTGAGTGATTTCGCTTTTAAAAGCCAATATTGAGCAAAGTATAAGTGCTACATGTACCAAACTTGCATATTGGATGTATCTTTGATCAAACTTTCATAAAATGACCTTGACCTACTTTTTCCGCTTGAGTGATTTTGCCTTTAAAAGCCAATATTGAGCAAAGTATAAGTGCTAGATGTTCCAAACTTGCATATTAGATGTATCTTTGATCAAACTTTCATAAAATGACCTCGACCTACTTTTTCCGCTTGAGTGATTTTGCCTTTAAAAGCCAATATTGAGCAAAGTATAAGTGATACATGTACCAAACTTGCATATTGGATGTATCTTTGATCAATCTTTCATAAAATGACCTTGACCTACTTTTTCCGCTTGAGTGATTTTGCTCTATAAAGCCAATATTGAGCAAAGTATAACTGCTATATGTACCAAACTTGCATATTGGATGTATCTTTGATCAAACTTTCATAAAATGACCTCGACCTACTTTTTCCGCTTGAGTGATTTTGCCTTTAAAAGCCAATATTGAGCAAAGTTTAAGTGCTAGATGTTCCAAACTTGCATTTTAAATGTATCTTTGATCAAACTTTCATAAAATGACCTTGACCTACTTTTTCCGCTTGAGTGATTTTGCCTTTAAAAGCCAATATTGAGCAAAGTATAAGTGCTAGATGTTCCAAACTTGCATTTTAAATGTATCTTTGATAAAACTTTCATAAAATGACCTCGACCTACTTTTTCCGCTTGAGTGATTTTGCTTTTAAAAGCCAATATTGAGCAAAGTATAAGTGATACATGTACCAAACTTGCATATTGGATGTATCTTTGATCAATCTTTCATAAAATGACCTTGACCTACTTTTTCCGCTTGAGTGATTTTGCTCTATAAAGCCAATATTGAGCAAAGTATAAATGCTAGATGTTCCAAACTTGCATATTAGATGTATCTTTGATCAATCTTTCATAAAATGACCTCGACCTACTTTTTCCGCTTGAGTGATTTTGCCTTTAAAAGCCAATATTGAGCAAAGTATAAGTGATACATGTACCAAACTTGCATATTGGATGTATCTTTGATCAATCTTTCATAAAATGACCTTGACCTACTTTTTCCGCTTGAGTGATTTTGCTCTATAAAGCCAATATTGAGCAAAGTGTAACTGCTACATGTACCAAACTTGCATATTGGATGTATCTTTGATCAAACTTTCATAAAATGACCTTGACCTACTTTTTCTGCTTGAGTGGTTTTGCCTTTAAAAGCCAATATACATGTACTAAGAAATATGTTTGAATTGAATTTTGCTGTCACGAGGTGAGCTTCGTAATCTGTGATTACCTATGTTTCCCAATTTGAAAGGCCCCGGCCCCTGTCCCAAAATACCCAGCAACAACCCTGAGTAAATAAAGGTTGACAATTCATGAATAAATTCTGGATAGGGTTGTATAATACATGTACTGATACCTAATATGTCTAAAGAATTTGACGACATAACAATTATAATACTGCACAGTTTGTTACTTTGATGTAACTGAGGTAGTGGACAGTTTCCATGACAAAAGTGATTAAAAAAATGTTTTCCAGAATAAAAGAGATGTTCCCCCCCCCATCCCTCTAAGTTACTTTGACCTTGGTCACATAACTTTTGGCCAAGATGACATGAAACCTTTGAGTCATGGGCAACATAGTACTAATATATGAAAGTGATTCATTATATTGTTTTTAAGAGGTTATATATACATGATATAGCCCAAACATGACTAGCATATACAATTTCATTAAAAGCATACCTGATGACCTTGACTTTGGTCACATGACCTTGGATATATAGGTGATCTGAAACCTATGGATCATGAGCAACAACAAACTGAATAGGCCATTTGCCGAAATTCATAATGGCTGACAAAATGACAAAAATGTCCCAGGTAGGCAATTTTTGTGCACTTTTTCATTGTTATGTCGCAATGGATTTGCGTCTTTTAATGGTGATGTCATAATGTAAAACAATGCCAAAAGATGTTGACTCGGACATTTTGTGCTTTCTAAGAAAATCTGAAAATGGTCTATTAGAGATTGGATACACAGTTCGAAAGGTATACCCTGGACGTGATTAACAATACAATTTTATTCTATACATGATTAGCATATACAGTTTCAGCCTGGACATGATTTCATTACTAAAGTAAGAAATGACTTAAGTCATGTGACCTTGGGACAATTTGATAAGAAGGAACAACATACTAAAATATGAAAACAATGGAAAAAACAGGATCAAGAGATATAGCCCAGACAGGATTAGCATGTACAGTTTCATTAAAAAGAACTAAATAATCTTGACCTTGGACTCATGACCTTGGGTCAAGTGATAAGAAACCCTTCAATCATGAACAACAGCATACTAAAATATCAAAATTATCCAGTACAATGTATTACAATTCAAGAGATAGTCCAGACATGATAGCATGTACAATTTCATTTAAAAATGTAATACCTGAACTTGGTCATATGACCTTGGATCAAGGTGGTGTGAAAACTTTGAGTCATCAGCATCATCAAACTAAATATGAAAGTGATCTTACAAATGGTTCCAAAGATAAAGCCTGGACATGATAGCATGTACAATTTTATCAATGTAATAAGAGTCTTTGACCTTGGTCACATGACCTTGGGTCAAGGTGATGTAAAACTTTTAGATAATAAGCAACAACCCACTTAAATTTGAAAATGATCCAGTAAACAGAGATATAGTGCAGACAGCTAGAATAGCTTGTACAATTTCATTAAAAATGTACTAAGCAACCTTGTTGACAACATGACCTTGGGTCAAGGTTATGTGAAACCTTCAAGTTATAAGCAACAACATACTAAAATATGAAAGTTATCGGGCAAACAGCTCAGGAAATATAGCCCGGGCATGATGTTTGACAGATGGACGGGAAGGCAAAACCAATATATCTCTCCCCGTTGAGGGAGACATAAATATACCTAACATGTCTAAAGGGAATTAAAATTAATGATGGAATATTTTTGAAAACATCTTCTTGAAACTGTTGTTTTGGAATTTTATTTAAACAAAGTGTACAGTATGTTAATTAGTAAATGACTTGAGCGTACTGGAACAATAAGTTTCAGTAAATTACATATACAGCACTGCTCAGAGTGTTACTCAGTAAATTGATCATTTTCGGAGATTGCCATCTTTCAGACATACATGTACAAGTTATCTACTCTTTTGCTTGTAATAACTAATGGTATAATAATTTTGGAACTTGCATTTTCTTAGTTTTAAGAATAAGTAAATAAACATGTAGATCTGATTTGTAGGTAGCCAGTTCTCAGCCATTGGTCAGCGAGAAGATCAGCTTTGAGGTGTTTGGATCCGAGTATTCAGATGAAGATCTCATATATATACATAAACTAGAGGTTAGTCAAAACATAGCTTAGTTATACATATATATACATAAACTAGAGGTTAGTCAAAACATAGCTTAGTTATACATATATATACATAAACTAGAGGTAAGTCAAAACATAGCTTAGTTATACATATATATACATAAACTAGAGGTAAGTCAAAACATAGCTTAGTTATACATATATATACATAAACTAGAGGTTAGTCAAAACATAGCTTAGTTATACATATATATACATAAACTAGAGGTAAGTTAAAACATAGCTTAGTTATACATATATATACATAAACTAGAGGTAAGTCAAAACATAGCTTAGTTATACATATATATACATAAACTAGAGGTTAGTCAAAACATAGCTTAGTTATCCATACATATACATAAACTAGAGGTTAGTCAAAACATAGCTTAGTTATACATATATATACATAAACTAGAGGTTAGTCAAAACATAGCTTAGTTATACATATATATACATAAACTAGAGGTAAGTCAAAACATAGCTTAGTTATACATATATATACATAGACTAGAGGTAAGTCAAAACATAGCTTAGTTATACATATATATACATAAACTAGAGGTTAGTCAAAACATAGCTTAGTTATACATATACATGTATATACATAAACTAGAGGTTAGTCAAAACATAGCTTAGTTATACATATATATACATAAACTAGAGGTAAGTCAAAACATAGCTTAGTTATACATATATATACATAAACTAGAGGTTAGTCAAAACATAGCTTAGTTATCCATACATATACATAAACTAGAGGTTAGTCAAAACATAGCTTAGTTATACATATATATACATAAACTAGAGGTTAGTCAAAACATAGCTTAGTTATACATATATATACATAAACTAGAGGTTTGTTGAAACATTGCTTAGTTCATCTTCTCAAGACAAGTGTACATAATACCTTACTCCCCTTTGTCGGATGTCATACACAAAACTGGTGAGGGTCATAGCGGAGAGTATATACGACAAGATCAGAGTCTTTATTATACTTTCATATACAAGTAATTTTGGGAGTAAAATCATTCAAACACATTAACAAGCGCTTAAATTGCTAGTAATTTATACGGATTTTTGACCTGATAACTCTCCGCTACGACACTCTGCGGAGACACAGTTTTGCGCAGACATCTGACAAGGGGGAGTAAGGTATTGAGTACATTTGTCACGAGAAGATGAGCTTAGTTATACATACATGTACATAAACTAGAGGTCAGTCATACACAAACATACATTTGTAGCTATACATAAACATAAACCAGAGGTCAGTGAAATTATCTCATTAAGTCCTGTTGGAATCTGCCCAGTTGTCTGTAAACCTCAAGATCCTCTCTAGTACAGATGCTATTCTTTGTACATGCTACATGGTGAAATGCAAGTAGGGTTGAATTTTATTTTATCACATGATACACCTTTTATTCAGTTACATAAAGCCATTTCATAAATAAATGTTATGATAACATGTTACATATCGCTCTGCTTGAATGTGATTGGTCAGGTTTGGAACCTAATAATACAAACTTTGACAAGTGTGACCTTTCAAATATCGGTCAATTGTTAAATTTAGAGTAGATTGAAATATTTCTTCCAGAGGGAAGGGATGATAACAAATAAAAAATTGATTTTATTTGTTAAATTTAGATGCGTATTCAGTAACAATGATTAAAATTTGTTGTTGAATTTAGAATTATTGCATTAAATACTAAACAAATTTGAAACATTTCTCATAAGCTCATATGTAATATTTATACAATGGGGAACTACTTATCATGGCGTAGCAGACAACTTCTAGATCACGGTGTGGTTTGCCTCTGGTTCTCATAAACGTTGATTTCACGTTAGAAATACACATTTTTAGGCAAAATCATGTGATAAAAAGAATCTCAAATGAATTTTCATTTCATAAGATGTATAATGAAACTCGTTGTGCCTTTTATATCACCTTGCCAAGGCTAAGGGATATAAAACACACAACTCCTTTCAAAATACATCGTATAAAATGAAAATTCATTTGAGATCCTAAATACCGGTATATGTTCTTCTATGCTTCAACGATTTTTTTCTATCATTCAATAAGATAAATTTATACTTAAAGTTATTTATGTAAAATATTAAACTTTCAGGATTTGAAGAAGAGGTATACGTGTGTGAGAAGAACTAGAGGGGACGGAAACTGTTTTTACCGAGCCTTTGGTTTCTCTTACTTTGAAAGGCTTCTGCAAGACAAAAAAGAACTCCAGAGGTTGGTTCTTTTAAAGAATGTACACTCATGAAAATAATTGAACTCAATGAATACAATTTATTAACTGTGCACTATTTGAAAATTATTTATGAAATTATTGGATAATACTCTTTGAAATAAGCATCTTCTATCACTGTGTAATGCCTACTCATGGTGCAGAAGTCCTGATGATACCAATCAAACCCGCTGAGTTTTAATTCGGCGTTTGATTTTTATCCCTATACACGTACATGTAAATATTGTAAACTTCGTATATACGAGACCCAGGGGACCATTGGTCCAAATTCGTTATAGCCATATTTCGTTACATGCATTTTGATGCTAGATATGTTTCCTTGGTGTGGCCGATCTGAATGAATGAGGCTCAGTTAAGACCAGTATTCAATAGCTATGTTACGATTTATTAAGTAAGCATTCTTTACAATTGACATGCCGATAGAGTATAAAATGATTGGCAGTCATTTCCTTGTGTGTATACAACACGTCTCCTAATAGGTAATAAGTGCAGGGACAACAGACGGGAGAGCAATTATTTGATAATTATTAATTATCTGTCCGCCAGGTGTCTTAATTGGGAATACCTGGAGGGCATTTCGTTACATCAGGTGAAAATAGTGAAGAAACTATGACCACGGGACCACGAGATGGCTTCCTGAAAGCCGATAATTCGTTACATACAAATTCGTTACAGGCGTACAAAAATCAATGGAGGGTAATAGGACTTCTGCAGGGACTTTCTTTATACTTCGTTACATGCAGAATATTGCTATAAACCTGTTTGTTATAGGTGAAGTTTACTGTATATGGTTAAGTATGTAGTGGGTTATTCAAATTTTACAAAGGTTTTTGTACCTGAATTTGTATACTAGACTAAGTAATGATTATAATCATCTCAGATTTACAGACGTTGCAAAGTCCACAAGAGATGATCTGATAAAATTGGGCTTCCCAGAGTTCACCATCGACGATTTTCATGAAAACGTGAGTATAGCTATTCGTGTATAGTGTGTTCCCACATAGCCATATTTCCTCAGAATAGACCATTTTCCGATCTTTTTAGAAAGCACAAAATGTCTGAGTCAACATCTTTTGGCGTTGTTTTACATTATGATGTCACTGTTAAAAGATGCAATTCCATTGTGACGTAACAATGAAAAAGTGCACAAAAATTGCCTACCTCGGTTATTTTTCGTCATTTTGTCCTCCATTATGAATTATGGCAAGTGGGCCTATTGGCTATCTTCCTCTGTGGATAACAACTCTCTGACTTTATCCATCTCTGCTATGTTAAAATGGTTCTACTTTAACCTGCAATTTTCTGATGTTTTCACATCGTATACATCAATGTCTTGTGAGAATTACAAACGAAATAAGATATTTTCAAAGATCAGTCAAAAGGTAAGTTATGAAGTCTCGTCTGAAAATTTATGTTTAGATTTTTCATTGTCATTATTTTGCATGGATAAAGTCCAAAGGTTGTAATCCAATTTGTTGGGAAACTCAAAGGTGTGACATCATTATGGGAAGACACTATATACATGTACATGTATACTGCATATGAGATTTTCTATAAATTTCTATCTATTTTCAATTGGCCTGCTGGTAAAATGTTTCACGACCAAGTCATATTTACATTTACTACTTGTACTCTGTCTGGCTATAAAGTGAGTAACTTGGCTTACATTATATGTACAACTTCTTATTTAAGCTACTTCTTTAAAAAAAAAAACTATATGCATTTGTGATTAATAATTTTTGCTGCATAAGAAATTAATCAGTCTTAAAATAGGAACAGATAAAAAAGGTGATGTATGTACGTACTTGGATGAAATATGCCCTAGAGAAATCTTCTGAATGTTCCCTTTTTGTCAAATTTCCTACAGTTTATGGAAGTAGTTGGAAAATTGGAATCAGAATTCACGCTGACAGAATTAACAGATACTTTCAACGATCAAGGGTTGTCAGATTATCTCATTGTCTATCTCAGGTATGTATTTAAATATTATAAAATAATATCATAGTCTGTCTCATGTAGTTGGCAGTGAAGACCATGCTGCCTGTTTCACTCGCATCAAAGAGGCCATGCAGCAATTTCTAATATGGTTACCATAGCAACCGTTTTAAAGACTTAAATTTCTTTTCAAAAAGAAGAATTCTCTACAAAATCAAACTGTAAAATCACAAATTAGAAATGGATGCATGACAGCTGTATCTCATATCACGTGACGCTATTGTTTCGATTGTTTACGCTATTGTAATGTCATGATTTTAGCCCCCAAAACAAACAAACTAGCAGCAGCGTGGCAATAAATAATCGATTTTAAGATTGTTTTTCAATGCATTCTTGCATTATCTTTTGAAAAGCCTACTATTCGTAGTTTATTCTTATAGAATAAACCATTTTTGGGATTGCTGAATTCGAGTATTGCAAAATTTTTGTGATTAGATCAACTTGATACATGTATGAGAGAAAAATACTCTTTCATGTTCTTCTATGAAAGATACTTCGTTTCCACCCTCGGGGTCTCAAAATTTTGCAAAGCCCTCGGCAAGCCTCAGGTTTTACATGATTTTGAGACCCCTCGGGTGGAATTGATGTATCATTCATTGAAGACTATGAAAAAGTCTTATAGTATCACACTCCACTTGACACATATCATCATGTCATAGAACGTTATGTTATGTCATGTCATCATTAGATTTGTGCACATTTTGGCATCGATTCTGGTTAAAACACAATTTTAGTGTTACATTGTATTAAAATGAGCTGAGTGAGAAAAAAAATCAATCACAACGTTGCAACTGAGAAAGGGGAATCTCATCCTCGTGCAAAAGATTTGTTACAATGGCAATTAGTCTCTTGGATTGCAAATGTTTTACACTCGGATGAAATTCCCCTGATTCAGTCGCAACATCATTATAGATTCTATCAATACACAACATGTACTTGATTATTCTTGTATATTCTCTGTTTGCAGTTAAACTGTTAAGGACACAGATTCCCCGTAAAGTAAGTTAACAAATAGAACTATATTATCAATATTATACAGGAAACATTTTCATTTTCAGATTGATAGTTTCTGGATTTTTACAAAAGGAGGCAGAATTTTATACAAATTTTATCGAAGGAGACAGAAGTATAAAGGAATTCTGTAATCAGGTAACAATGCTTTCTTACTTTGACTACCTACCGTACTTTTTATTCCTACTCATTGTCGAGTAGAGAAGTTTAAAGATAATGCAATGGTTAAGGATAGATCACATATGGACTAGTGTGACAAATCTTTTTGTACCCTTTTGACTGAAATTTTGAAGAGATCCCACTCAAATTTTAACATTTTCTTAGAGATCTTAAAGATCGAGAATCATACTTGGCAGTAGAAATCAAGTTAACCTGACATTTCAAAATATTTGCCCTTAAAATTGAGCAAAATCATGTAAAATTAGGAGCTTTTTCGGTCTAAAATAGGGGGTTTTGCCTGCATTTTGAGCATATTGACAAAAAGAATAGCGGGTGGAAGCATACTTCTTGTGTAGTATTTAAACTATGAAAGATGGAAAGAAAAGAATTAATGAAATTTCAGTTGACTACAATACCTGTTACCATGGAAACGAGCCTCGTCAAAATGCCATGTTACAAGTATTCTACTGATATGTTAGATTTTAAACATGGTTTCCATGGCAACAAAAACTTTATTTGTAAAAAAGAAGTTTATTTTTGTCTCAGTATATCATATACACCTTCCATACTACGGATCTCCAAAATTGGTGACATGTCATTTCCACATGCTCTTGACATTCTTTTGGTCCTTATAGAGAATTGCTTTTTAGACTTTTGTAATGTATATTGTATGTTGGAAAAAATAAAATCTGAAGACTTATGTAATGCATCCCAGCCAAAAAATCAACTATTCAAATTGAAGGACATCTCTGAAAATTTTTTTTTCAAGATTTTTTTCCCACCAAGATCTAGTTTCTTATGATTTTATTAAAAAGATTTATTTCACTCATCAAGCAAAAATTTCAATTTCTGTGTTCCGTTTCAAAGGGATAGGGCCATGATACCCCTAAATCGGCCCTCGATTTTTCTCTAGAAATAAATTTCATGAGAAATATTTGATATCTCTCATGAAAATACATGAATATTTTCCGCTTTTAATAAAACAGAAAAATATCACCAAACAAAGTGCCATTTAACTGTAATGTAATGACGTCATAAAGTGACCATTTTGACGTTATTGACAAAATATGGCAAAAATTGCTTGGAATTTTGTCTTTTGTGGAAGAATTAAATGTGGCCGCATCTGTTAACTGAGATAAATTGTTTAAGACAAAAGGATATTATGATAATCATTCACATATAAATTTTTCATCTTAGTTAATGCATGCCGCCATTGCTAATTTAATAGAAATATGAAGTTTTCGCATCAATTTCGCGGAATATGAACTATTTAGGTGTTTTCAAAGGGCTAAAAGCTATTGATAAACGCAATGTTTACAAAAGATAGAATCGTGATTCAGTAGAGAAAGTTTCAAAATGTCAATTCACATTTAAAAATTCTATGAAGTACAATGTTCATAATTAGGGCCAATATCAGGCTTCGTTGCCCTACCCCTTTTCACAGATACATGTATAACTTGAAGAAAATTTTTTGTATTGTAGGAAGTGGAACCAATGGGCAAGGAGAGTGACCACATCCACATCATCGCACTGACCAATGCCCTAGGGGTGCCGGTCAGGGTGGAGTACATGGACAGGGGGGAGGGGGATCAGTGTAATCACCACGACTTCCCCGACGGCTCCAAGCCGGGGGTTATACTGTTATACAGACCAGGACATTACGATATACTATATACGTGAGGGATAAGGACATCTAGATAAGATTATATATAGAGACCAGGACATCTCTCCGCGGAGAGTTTGTGAACTGTGCCATGGTCCATCTTCATGTAGATGTATGGATATGGTAGGGGGTGGGATGACTGTGAAACAGTAAAGGCTGAAAGGCGTCTGAATTTCAGATTCAAGATCAATTATACATTTGCGTGTATGCCATATTTAAAATTTTCATCTTTTTCTTTCAAAGAAACTTTCGTACATTGTGTATGTACATGTATGTATATGAACTTCTTGTTGAAAAATGTACTTACAGTATTGTTTGTGTCATCATGATAACATTTTCATTTGAAGAAAAATAAAATACATGTAACCTTCAGAACAAGCAATCAAGGCCTTTTTATGTGTCGTGCACGCAGGTGTCATGAGATTTGACTTGTGTCTTGAAAAATTACGGATCATCGCAAAATGCGGAATTTCTGAAGATGAGTAGATTCAATATCAGTGAAGGGCTTAACACAAGGGTCAGAACAACCATTGGCTTGTCTGTCTATGATTCTGTATAAAGTCATGAAAAATGTGGTTTGAGTCACTAATTTCAGTATAAACCTTGTTTTTGCACCTTAACTTAGGTAAAGTGAACAATTGTTGTAGTGCACCAATCATTGCGCAGAATTTCACAAAACTTTACCAGAGGCAAGGGATCAAAGTCCTCTTGCAATTTTGTTCACATCAGCTAAAATGACTCTCAGTGGATCTACATTATGTTAATGGACTTTAGAGGTACATCCATGAGGTAAAATTGATGTTAAAGCTGGTATATACATGTATCTTTAAAACAGTAGATTTATTTACATGTACCCCCCAACACTGAGAACATTAATATATAAATACAAGGCTTAGATAGAAGATGAACTGCCCACATACGTCATTCTGAGGATCATGGTCGGGATCAAACCTGCTGCCCACTGGTCTCCAGCCAACCTCTCTAATCACTTACTGTAGCCTTCGAACACCTACAAAACTTCTCTGCAACAACTGCACCAAATTTTATCAAACCATACAGGTAACAGGTACTCAACATCCTTTGCATGTTGTATTTATACATAAATATTAACATTTAGGGACAGTTAATATTTATGTATGAATACAACATGCAAAGGATGTCGAGTACCTGTTAGGCCATGCAAAAAAAATTTTCTGGTTCTCAGACAATTGATCTAAAAAATATGGGCAGGTAGGTAGGGTTTTTATTTTTTGTTTTTATTTTCTGAAAACTACTTAAGCACAATTTTTTATTCAGATATTATAGAGACTGTGATCTATAGTGACTATATTTGTTGTAAATGTTCACCATACTCAACTCTTCTCATTTTTACAGTGCCAAGAATGCTTCAGCCCAGTCTGCAATTTTAAAATTCACCTTCAAGCTGACAATCACTCGTTCCCCCCCCCCCCCCCCCCGGTCGCCATTTTGCATCTTGTGTACAATAACAAAGTACAGTACCGTAATCGTCCGAAAAAAAGTCCGCAAGAGTAGATATCACGCAGGCAAAAAATTGCGCTGAAAATCGTGGAAAAAAATTCTAATCTAGTAAATAATACGCATTAAAAAAAATCGAAATTTCGCCGATGTTTTCTCCCAAATTAAAAATATCAAAGAAACGGCCCGCTCGGTAATTATTATTGTAATGACTTGAATTAGATACCGATTACAAAATAATCCATAGTACGATTGAAAGATTTAGGATTGACAGCCGTATTATGTATCAATTAACTGAACTGACCATTGAAATTTACCGTTAGAATAAACCTATTCGAGAAGATTTTACTTCCCCCTTCACCTGTCAAAAGTGACAGATCAATTTCATGCTTGACCGCAACGATACCGGTGAAGGCTATTTGTCTCCGTTCAACACCCCTCGGGGTAGACAGGTGTTTACACATATACAGGTATTTAACGTACATGCGCTTGTACGATCTGACCTTAGATGACCAGGTACCGTAAATACTTGGACAAATGTTATTGTAACGCGATTGTTTACTTACGCACGGACTGGTAGCGTGAATTAAAGTCAAATATACTTACAAAATTGATCTATTGACGAATTATCTGTTCAGAAAATTAATATAAAATTATATTTATCAGCATGAGAAATCTGGCGGGCGGCGGCTATTTTTTTCCCTTCCTACGATAAAAACGTCTCGTCGGGAGGAATTTTGAGCGCGCGGCGGTGTCTGAGAACCAGGATTTTTTTTTTATATGGCCTTACCTACATTATTTGATAAAATTTGGTGTAGTTGTTGCAGAGAAGTTTTGTAGGTGTCTGTGATCACTTCATAATTAATCCTTGGAGGCGATTTCTGATGCAATGGTCGTAACGCCTTTCTAATGTCCCATTTTCTGCAAACCCATCCAATTTTTGAGAAACGGATGTTTTTTCAACTCTGCCTTAACTGCTGCACAGAACTTCATCAAACCTTACACTAAATTACAGGAAGCATGTATGAGTTGGTAAGGTCTGCTTAACCAATCGATTTTATCTATGAACAGTGCATGCAGTATGACATTCAAGTGATCAGATAGACCTACCGTAGAAAAATATTTTTGTGATCTACCAACTTTTTTCTCTTCATTGAAAACACTCTGCTAGACACCATATGAGAACTTCCATGAGTGATGCATGGCAAACTTCTAGGCTTGTCCCCTCAACTGACTTTGAAACTATTGCCATATTTCCCTTTTTCTACCTGATCTGTGATATCAATTCATAAAATTCACCGGACCAAAATTCACACGAAGTAGATGTTTGAGGTGCTCCATACAGCTTTTTTTCTACCCGATTTAATATCATGGGGTTTGTTTGCCTCATTTTCGGCTAACCCAGACAAAGGAGATAGAAGTTCTGCTTCACTCAACATCGTCAACTCGGACCATCTTAGTATACACATTAGTATTTTCTTTATAGGTTGCTCAAGTTTTGTCCATTAAGACCTTGACATTGACTTTTGTGACCTTGACTATTGTGACCTTGACCATCTATATATTATCATCTTATCAAAGATGATATTAAGTCACATGTACTGTATGTACATAGGATTGAAAGAAAATAGAGAAGTATTTTTTTTACATGTTCATAACTTGTATACATGACATCCATCACTTTCTGCAATCTTTGATCATCTTGCTGGCCTCAGATATACAAATGTACATGTAATAAAGTACAACCTCTTATCATAGCAAACTTGAAGGTGAAACTTCTACTTTCAAGAAAATTCAAAATTTATTATGTATCACTAAAATCTGTGTGTGCCAGCAATATATCTGCTAAGTGGATTCTGGCTGTGGATTATCTTCTAGTAGACAGATAGAAAAATTTATTCTAAGGCTTTTTGCATTTGAGTGTGCGGCCATTATGAATGAGGCGAGTTCTTTAGAATTTATATGAAGAAAATCATAACTCATCTCAAATGTTAATTAATATTGTTTTATTTATTACTAGAAATAACATACATGTATAAATGAAAATTAATGGATAGCAAATTCTATGAAAATTTGACATCGGTAAATTGAAATAATCGAAATGTTTAAGTTGTTTATCACATCTCTTTGCATCTTTAACAAGAGATTCAATTTCCTCTTTAAGTTTTATAGCAGAGTCAGAAATATTAAAGATCTGTTTGAAATTAGAAAGTGAAGTTCTCGTAAAATTAAATTAACATACAATGTGAAACATAATTTTTTCAATAAATAGTAGCACATGACAACTGTTAATCCCCCACTACCCCCAAGTCTATTGCAGCTTGCTTCATCTGTTAGTGGCCATAATCCCTGCAACACCTAGAAATTAATGAGTGAAAAATACATAAAAAGCTTAAAATCACGAGCAAATTTTGAAGAAAACTTTATACAATTATCTTGCTTCTTCAGTATACGGTTGGAACTTCTTTGATATTAAAAATTTGCTGCTTTTGTAGAAATTGTCTATCAATACATTTGGCCAGTACAAAGTCTGTGGGCGAGTGCTTCAAAAAGGTTTAGTGAAGACTGCATATACATGTACATGTACATTTACATGTACTAAAGTTAATAGATTGAAATAGGATAGCATCAATGTTAACCAATAATATTAAATTTTGGGTTGGAACGAATATTAAATTTTGGGTTGGAACGAATGTCATAAAGGGGAGAGTATGTGTATATTGAACAACTTACTATCAAATGTGATTTTTTCTGTGATATTCTTTGTTTTAATGTTCTCTTCTTGATTCACAACAAACACATTTCCGTCATTTTCTGCCTTCCATCCGTATTTATTGACCCACTGTTGGACTGCATCATCTACATAAAAAAGATGGTACACTACTTGTTAAAACTGACCGTTTTATCCTGTAAAGATAGACAGGTGAAAAAGGGAAATTCAAAACCAGAAGTCTCTGACGAGACTGTAGCTCTCCTGGTTCTTTTGTTTTATTCACTCATTGACAAGTGAATAAGATACACATATATAAATAACAATTTCCATTTTATTTTAAACCAAAGACCTTAGCCAGCAGGCGCTCAAAAAAATTATAAGTAGCACAACGAAATAACAAATCCATTAGACTGCAACTAGAATATCACTCATATAATTTTTAATATCCGAGATAAAGGATTTCAAAAAATAATGCCATACCCATTTTCCAAGATCCTAGGGGTCAGGGGCTGCTAGCTCAAATGAACTATCAATGACACAATAAGACTACAGATCCATTATATTGCATAAACAACTAAGTTTCCATCATTAATAGCTTTAGAAGAGTTGAGAGCACAACTATATACGAGAAATTGACCACACCCATTTTCTAAGACCCTGTTGATCAGTGGCTCAAACAAAATATCAGGTGCACAACTAGACCATAGACTTATCATATTGCAAAAAGAATTAAGTCTCCATCAATTATAGTATCAGAGGAGTTGCGAACACACGATTACGTAGAGTTATAAAGGTGAAAATGACCACACCCATTTCCTAAGACCCTGGGGGTTAGAGGCTCAAACAAAGTATCAGATGCACAACTAAACCACACATCCATCATACTGCAAAAAGAATTAAGTCTCCATCATTTATAGTGTCAGAGGAGTTGCGAGCACAAGATTACATAGAGTTATATAGGAGAAAATGACCACAACCTTTTTCTAAGACCTTGGGGGTCAGGGGCTCAAACAAAATATCAGGTGCACAACAAAACCACACATCCATCATACTGCAAAAAGAATTCAGTCTTCATCATTTATTGTGTCAAAGGAGTTGCGAGCACAAGATAACATAGAGTTATATAGGAGAAAATGACCACACCCATTTTCTAAGACCCTCGGGGTCAGGGGCTCAAACAAAGTATCAGGTGCACAACTATACCACACATCCATCATATTGCAAAAAGAATTAAGTCTCCATCATTTATAGTGTCAGGGGAGTTGCCAGCACAAGATAACATAAGAGTTATATAGGAGAAAATGACCCCACCCTTTTTCTAAGACCCTGGGGGTCAGGGGCTCAAACAGAATATCAGGTGCACATCTATACCACACACCCATCATATTGCAAAAAGAATTAAGTCTCCATCATTTATAGTGTCAGAGGAGTTGCAAGCACAAGATTACATAGAGTTATATTGGAGAAAATGACCACACCCATTTTCTACGACCCTTGGGGTCAGGGGCTCAAACAAAATGTCAGGTGCACAACAAAACCACAGACCAAGTGTAATGCAAAAAGAGTTACATTTCTATCTCTTTTAGTTTCAGAGGAGTTGCGAGCACAAGAATTGTTTACGGACGGACGGACGGACAGACAGACAGACAGACGCTGGGGTATCGCATAAGCTCGACTGGTCTATGACCAGTAGAGCTAACAAAATCACACTTATTGCAATTTTTTTTCCCCTTTTTTTCTTTTTTTTCATAACACTAAAACATTCACATGAACTTACATATTATAAGTGTGCAATTTATTCATTTAAAATTGACAGTGACAAAAAATGTTATGGACTATCAGCTTGATAGACAGAAAGACATACATACATACAAGGGGATGCATCGATACGCTATGCTCACAATACAATATGTATCACGGTTTTACTTTTGGTATGATTTGTATTACAATTCTTTGATTTATCAGCTAAAAGATGAAATCAATTTAAGATTGAGTTTTTGGAAGTCTCAAATGGTATTTTCTACTAGAATAAACAAAGAATCCCAATATACGAGCAATACTATGAAGTAATATTCACCCATAAAGTAATATTCACCCACAAAGTTCCTTGGATATAATCTATGTTGAAACTTTGTTTGCAAATGTCGTAAATTTGTTATCCAAATGTATCGAAAAAGCTTAATACAGAGACATATAAAAATATTTTCACATCAGGATAGAGGAATGGACTGACATACCTTATAGGCAGGCAGAATGACCGACAGACAAACTGATGAAATGATTAAGAAATAGAATCGACTTACCTGTGACTCCTCCCAGTAGAACTTTTAAACTTTCAAATGGGATCGTTTGATAGGTGGCTGCCACTACATGACAAACAACTGAAAAATATATACAATATTGATTGTATCAACAAGAGACCAAAGTGCTTTGAAAAAAAAAATCTTGTTTTTTTTTTATTCAAAGTTAACAGAGCAGCTAAGATTTAAGGTTTATGAAATCTTTGTATATAATAACACTAATAGAATCTATCCCCAGATGTGATCAGGGACAAGGAAATCAAACCCCAGTGTCCAGGATTTGCTTGTACCACGACGAGGCTTGCCAGGTCGTGGACAAAAGCAAATCCTGGACACTAGGGTTGGATTTCCGTGTCCCTGATCACATCTGGGGATTGATTATTTTTCTCCCACTGTCTAAAAGCGCTCAAAAATTAGATTTTATGTATTCATTCTTCATAATTTGATCTGCTAACGCAGCAATCATGTACGACGTCACAATTGACGTTACAGTCAAAAGGCACGTGAAAATAGGGGTAAGACAACAAATGTAAGACAAGGATATCTTTTCCCAGTGTTTCCATGGATATCCCAGGCCAAAGTGGGAGAATAAAATGACTTCTGTCAAAATGAAGAAGACAAAGTGAAATAGTCTCATTTTTGTCATAATTCTTATGTTCTTACATTTTCGTATTGAATCATCAAATCCTTTAATATTGGCAGTTAAATCTGGGGAATTCCTCATGGTCTCCTGAAAGTAAACAGACAATGATATTATTTGTTATTTTCGATAACAAGAGTAACTTCCCGTTTGGGACAGTATCTGACATAGACTATTTGTGACATCATCAAATTCTACGGCAACAATTACAAAATTCTGGGATATGATGGTACAAAAATGTTGTTGCAAATAAGGTGGGGCCAAAAGACCCCTAAATCGACCCTCAATTTTTCTCTAACATTAAATTTCATAGAAAATACTTGATATCTTTCATGAAAATACACGAATGTTTACCGCTTTTAATGAAAAGAAAAATATCACTAAACAAAGTGCCATTTGACTGAAGTAATGTCATTTTGACGTTATTGACGAAATATGGCGAAAATTGCTGGGCCCTACCCCTTTCTTGTCATCATAATGGTTTTACGTAAGATACCGTCTCAAATGGAAAATAACCCTGTATTATTTTAAAAAGTCTCTCAATAACACACATATTTTTGCCTGCGTATAATGTTTTGGGTAAATGAAGCTCATAAAATGTAAGCTTCCATATCAAAAAGTCCTTTAATCCTCAAAGACAAAAGTATCAGATTTCAATACATGTACTACATAGAACATCATGTGTTTGTGAAGCACAAATGCCCCCTTTGGCAGTTTTGTCAATACAAAAGCTGTTATCAAAACAATACATGTGTATGTCACAATCAAAACATCAACATTTTGTGTACCAATAGAAAGGTTTTGTCAGATGGAACAAAATCGTGAAATATAAAAGCCCTTTCGCTTACCATTAAAATGTATTGCAAAGATTAAAATTCTTGCAGACAAGCCAAAACTAACTACCTCAAAATCACATATGGCAAAGGCAACAGAAGAAGGAAGAGATTTGGCAGAGTTGGTGAGCATGGGGGGATGAGGTTATGGCTTATACAACATGCAAAATGTTTCATTAGTCGGGTCAATTGAATTTTAAGATAGAAATTTAAAGATACCAGAAGTACATGTTCATCATAAAGAAAACAGAAGTACATGTACATCATAAAGAAACCAGAAGTACATGTACATCATAAAGAAACCAGTTTACATGTACATCATAAAGAAACCAGAAGTACATGTACATCATAAAGAAACCAGAAGTACATGTACATCATAAAGAAACCAGTTTACATGTACATCATAAAGAAACCAGAAGTACATGTACATCATAAAGAAACCAGAAGTACAAGTACATCATAAGAACTTACCCAGAATTCTCTAAATTGGCATGTTTCCAATAATTCTGCTAGGTGTAAAACTTGAACTGTGGGTTCCTCGTCATGCTACAAAGAAAACAGAAATTATGCTGATAGACTGTCCTCAAATTATACTTTAGATAAAGATTCAATACAAAATATTGTGTTCTAAGACTTTCATTTAGGTATAGACTGTACTTTTGTACAAGACTTGTTTTCAATTTCTTTCAGTTTTGATTTTCTTGATTTTACAATTTCAACCCTTGAATCTTATCATTCAGAAGATTCTGGTTCTGTTGCAGACAGTAGAAAGTAAGCAGTGCCGAATGATTTTTTCTTATTTGCCAACAGATTTTACATCAAATAATATTAGGGCTGGGATGATACGGGTCTCGAGTGTATCGATACGTATCACGATATAGTGCCTACGATACGATATGTATCACGATATTTCTGATGTATAATGCTATAAAGTATAATGAGGATCCAGGCTTTATAGAATGAAACTCAAGTATAACATCAAAATAATTTGATAAAGATTATATTTTTCTAGATCCTGGAATAATAAAGATTTAAAAAATCCCAAGCAATTAAACAAACTTTTCAAACTTTGAACATTAACATCACAAGTAATTACTGATAGACAGAGGCTAGTAAGCTACAAGTCAAGCTGCAAGAACAAATTTGTACCCTTTGCAATCATGTTCTCACCTTAACATGAATTTATACTCTTTGTTGTATGTTCATTTCTTAGTAACTACATCAACAAGACAAGCAATGAATTGGTAAATAAGAGGGCCTCGTGCTCTCAGTTTGAAAATGAAAAGTTCATGAATTTATGTAACCCCCCCTCCTCCTTTTTTCAATACATGGAATTACATTTTATATCTCTCTTTTCAGTTCCTCTTCTTATTTGAATAATCCTAGACTGATTTTTTTTATGAGGAAATCTTATTAAAAAGTATAACAATCATAACACGCGCTCTCTTCTCTACAATATTGAAAGGATTACAGCATAATTGTTCTTTAAATGTGTTTGATTTTATTCGATGGATACAAGTTAAACATCTTTAAATTCAATAGCACACATCCTGTACTTCGATTTTTTTGGACAAACGGTTTTCCGTCTCTGTACGTTTTATTATATGTACATGTATTAACAAAATTTTGAGAGAGAGAGAGAGAGAGAGAGAGAGAGCATGTGCGTTAACCACGTGGACGTAATCTTCTAATCTTTAAGGATTTTATTCTCGAGTTAAAGTTGCCGCTGACGTGAATAGAAAATATAAGATATATAAAGATCGTAGTAGACAGACTTTTTTCCCCTTCTGCTTCAAAAGGCTGTTTCCGATGTTCAATGATTGACAAGAGTCGGTTTTATATCAAAATCTACAACGTTAAGTAACTATCATTACATACGATTTCAGAACTCTTTCTTTCAGATAAATATATGAAATCTTCTTAAATGGAAGAGATTTAGGTCAAACGCCAGTTTCTGAAAAAATCGATGATAAATGAATGGATCATGTACGCATGAATAGCTACTGGACATAAGTTATTTCATGCCGTTTTCACGTCACTCTCACTCTCACCCACTCTATGATCCAGGCAATCCTAGACTGATGTAATGACATCAAGTACTTTCTCTGGACAATAGTATCAGATCGCGTTAGATATGGATTCTGAAAACTTTACTTTCGCCGCTTCAAATTTTGTAAACGAGCATGAGTTTGAGTAGAACAAAATATCTGTAGGATTCCCGCTTGCCTCGGAAACGGACAACGACACGGATCAACAAAATATCCAAGTGCCATTGGTCGTTTCTGCGGCTAGATTCCCACAAACCAGAGGCTGGATATGCGTATGCATTTCTAAAAAAAATAATTTAGAAGCACATATCCAGGCGATCTTTCCGTTTGTACCGCAGACTATATGCATGTAAAATTGACAATTATACTGTAATGCATTGTGCGAATTGCATACTATCCGGAGCAAACATAGGAAGATTAGTCAAGAAAAATATCTTTATCCTTTTAAGTCAATAAGTCACACGTTTCAGTTAGCCTGAAGCTTTCAATCGACGAAGTTACCGAACGTTTCCATGCCTTTGAATGGAGTTAAAAATGGGTCCGGATATCGCGATATAGCCCATACGTATCGATACGCATATCGTGGAACACCGTATCGCGAATTATCGATATATCGATGTATCGTCCCAGCCCTAAATAATATATAAAAGAACAAAAAATTTTCATGCAGAAAAGTTTGAACATGTTTTACTACCAGACAAAGTGATCACTACATGTATATGCTTCTTGGCTTCAAAGACGAAAAAAAACAAAACAAAAAAACACGTTCAACATCTAATTTTCATACTAACCTTTGATGCATCTATGAGACATTTACAAAGAGTGAAGTCAGTGTGAGGAAGATTGGTCAGTGCCTTTAGTAAAATCTGACAAGCTACTGTCGTCTGAAAATGCATGGGATTGAACTGATATCTGAAATAAAAAATGTACTCTGCTAGACAGTAGTTTTAGGGAGATTCTCAAATCAGATGCACAAATTTAGGACAAGATATAATTATTTCTAGAAACAGCCTCATCCCCTCCCCTTTAAAAATATATTGTCATCCTCTAATGCTTGAATGGTTTCTAAAGAATAATACTTGTCGCAAATTATGCCTTACTATAAATGAATGCAAATATCAAAATTCTGAAAAATTGCACAATACTACATTGAACATGAAAATGAGGCTCTGGAACATAATCTTAGTTTCTTAAACATATTACATGTACTTTGAATCCTGCTAGATAAATAGTATTGTAAGATAAATATACCAGAAGTCTCTGATGAGACTGAAGCTCTCCTGGTTGATTTGTACATATACACTCAAGAGAATGAATGCTCGGCTTCACCTTGCCTAATACAAGTACTTTTTTCATCGACCCAATATATTTCTGTATCCCCCCTGTAAAACACTGTATAACGAATTTATCCCGCTGAATCGCTTTTGGTTTGTGTATGTTATGTCAACATATTCTAAAGCATTTTGGTGACGTCAAGAGCATAAAGCGTCTTAGTAGAAGCAGGATATCAAAATAATATCCTGTTAGTAAAATAATACAACATAATATTTGGTTCTTCTCGACCAATCAGATTGCAAGAAATTTGCCAGAGGCGGGATAAATGTATATCAAGTTTTTTTTTATGAGAACCAACAACCACATGCCAATGCATATCCATCAATTTCTAATTGATTTTTTTCATCAAAATTCAGAGCAAAATTTTTTTTTTTCGAAAAGAAAAACGGAGTCTCCCCCCCCCCCCAAGAATATCAAATGGACCGTTCCTTAGATTTTAGATTTCTCTAGAATGTGAGAGAATTACTAAAAACGTGTATATATAACATACCATATGTATCAAAACTAAAATAACAGATGTTTTAATTTTTCAAAAAATGTGGGTCAAAGGTGAGTGATGGGGTCAATGGTTAAAATTTGGCTCCAAAAGATGAGCCTTCTCAAAGTACATAGATATGCAATATATGACAGCTCTATTATCTTATACCCTTTCATCAGAATTTAGTTGAATGGAATGATATACTGACAGTCGGATGGATAGACAAACAGATGAACAGACAGTCACCTTCCACTATATGCCCTTTGATAAAATTAAGACTAAAGGCATAAATAACCTCTCATTTGAGCTGAAATAGTATTGCATTAGGATACTCTATAGAGATATTTCCTTCTTTCTTATACTGACCAGTGAAAATACTTAGATCAAGTAATCAGACAGTTTCAGATTGAAATTAATATAATAGGACATGTGGCCTACAGAGTGAAAAAAGTATCGGCCATTTTGTTCTAAAACCTAAAAAGGTTTTAGGCTATTTTTTTAGTAAATGTTAAACAATGTAAATAGAATATTGAACAAAGAACATGAACTTTTAGGGTGAATGTGGTATTAATGTAGACAGAAGCTAATTATTAAAATATAATACAAAATATTTTTATTATACCGGTATGAAATATTTGATCTTCTATAGAAAACATTTTTACCATATATCCCAGTTCAGAATAAGGGTGTCCCATAAATTTTATTAAATCTGCATGCGGTTGAAATGATGTTTTGATTGGTCAAATTTTAAAAGGACAAAATGACTCGAGGTCCAATTGACAAAAAGGCCTGAAACATAAGTTTATTACCAGTAATTTATGGCAGGAACAGGTATCGTACCCAGATAGCTCAGTTGGTAAGAGCGTCTGTTACAGAATTGGCGCCAAACTAAATGACTCAAGGTGAAGTGGAGTTTTGTGTGAGGTTTCCAGTGCATGGAAACCTAAAAAATTGGTGGAGAGGAGTGTGGCAGGAACGGGCATCGTGCCCAGATAGCTTAGTTGGTAAGAGCGTCTGCCCTGATAGCAGAAGATCTCGGGTTTGATTCCCGGTCCAGTCACATCTCTCCCTCTCCTGTTACAAATTTAACTTCTATAATTAATACTAAATTTGGAATTTTGCAAAATAAAACTTACACAAGCACCTTTCATTTGGCAATGTGAAGGATGCATTATTGCTATTTTATTTGATAAAATGATCAATCTTTCAGTGATTCAGATTGGCGTCGGCCATCGGCCATTTGCCGATAAAAACCTGAATGGCCGATTAATGTGTCCTGTATCTGCCGAAATGGCCTATTCCTTTCCCGTTCGTCTGACATATTGGCCGATAATATTTTCATATGAGCGGACACAATTTAAGGTCGAGTTGACTCGGTACCTCGATGAACATGTAACAACAGTTTTCACTGGACGATTAAAAAAGAGTCCGTCGTACAAGCGCTTTATGTAATGATGACTCGGCGAATGCTTGTTAAAGCGTTTAGATAACCGAGTCAAATAAAAGCTGCGTCTGGGCGATGGCCAGCAAACTTTGTGTAATTTGATCAAAGAATATCCAAGCGGCGGCCCCCCTTGCGGCGGTCCAAGCGGCACTCCTAACACCCGAAGTTCAGGCTGAACAACATGAACGTACTGTTGATAGAAAATCCAACATAAATGGGTAACCCTGTACCCTTGATTACGGTATGATGAAACTGCGGACGCCAGGCCATGCTCTATAAAATATAGAAACAATACCTTTACAAAAGGTAACAGAAACTTTAAAACAAGCTCCTTGAAAGACCACATCAGGTCTAACGACTAATAGTCCCACTTCAAGACTTCTACAGGAAAACAATAAGAAGGCCTTAGTTACACACCCATTATTATCAAGCTTGTAGACTTCAATTTTCATCTCCAGATTGGCTCAGATTGCACCATTTTGCTTTAAATTTTGAAAAATTATCTGAGGGAACATGCCCCTGGATCTCCCTAGCAAGCTTGCGCCTTCGCCGCTCGGCGACCTATACTTTTTCTATGTTTAGGACAAAATGGCCTATAATTTTTTGATGCTCTAGGCCAAGTGTCCTATAGCTTCTGAAAACAGTCTGAATCACTGATCTTTGTGATTCTGGTGTTTCCATGTATCAGAAAGCACAGCTCAAGTCCGTGATCACTTACAATGTAGGACATTCTACTCTTGCAACAAAAAGTCTCACTACTCTCTCCAAAAATCTTACACCTTAAACAATTAAAAAATAAGTAAGAAATACATGCATTTTGATTGTTTGTTATCTTTCTTGCACTGTATAAACATAATAGAAAAGATTTTCAAGTTGATTGATTGATCAGAGGAAATTCCGAAACTATCCCCTAGTGTTTCTATAGAATTGAAGATAAAATCCTGGGTCAGGTCCCAAATAAAATATGAGAAAAACTAAATTTCAGACTCATCTATGATAATATTGCAAAATGGCAATAAAGGAAGATTTTGGTAGAAGTTTTCCTGGGTTGAAATATTTTTGTATGAGTTGGCTTTTACAAATGAATTTTTTTAGTATTTTATTTTATTTTTTTTTAAATTTGATTAACACATAGTGGATATGCCTATAAGGCATATCTTGTTATATTATCTTCTATTAAAACATGTGTCACTTGCTTTAATGTAAACATTATGAAAATTTTATCAAACCACACAGTTTTACATCCCATTGGGGGTGGTACTCCAAGCAGTGGAGGAATTTATAAGAAGAAAGAAAGATGTAAGAGTTACCTCCCCCCTCTCCTCCCCCCCCCCTCCCAAAAAAAAAAAAACTTACACAAGCACAATATTCCTTTCATTTGGCAATGTGAAGGATGCATTATTGTTATTTTATTTGATAAAATGATCAATCTTTGTGATTCTGGTGTTCCCATTTAACAGTCAGTCTGTGATCACTTAGGACATTCTAGTTACCTCCCCCCTCTCCCCCCCCCCCCAAAAAAAATTACACAAGCACAATATTCCTTTCATTTGGCAATGTGAAGGATGCATTATTGCTATTTTATTTGACAAAATGACCAATCTTTGTGATTCTGGTGTTCCCATTTAACAGAAAGCACAGCTCAAGTCTGTGATCACTAAGGACATTCTACTCTTGCAACAAAAATTCTCACTACTCTCCCCAAAAATCTTACACCTTAAACATGTTAAACAAATAAAAATAAGTGAGAAATACATGCATTTTGACTATTTGATATCTTTCTTGCACTGTATAAACGCTATAGAAAAGATTTTCATGTTGATTGATTGATCAGAGGAAATTCCGAAACTATCCCCTAGCGTTTCTATAGAATTGAAGATAAAATCCTGGGTCAGGTCCCGAATAAAATATGAGAAAAACTAAATTACAGACTCATCTATGATAATATTGTAAAATGGCAATATCTTTGTTTATTTATAGTTTCTGTCACTTACATACTCTAAATGCATGTAGATAGGGTAAGAGAAAATAGCCATATGACCATTTTCCAGAATCCTAGGGAACAGGGACTCAAGTAAAATACTGTAATGACATCTAAACTGCAAACCGATAATATTTTGGAATAAATCAATTAATTATTATCCATAAATTCTGGGAAATTAGCTATCATGAGATCACATGTAGTTTAATAGAGAGAAAACAACCACACCCATTTTCTAAGACCCTTGGGGTCAGAGACTCAAACAAAATATCAGGTGAACAACGAGATTACAGACCCATCATATTGCATAAAGAATTTAGTCTCCATTATTTATAGTGTCAGCGCTGTAAGCATAAGATTAAATGGAAATGGCCACACCCTTTTCTAAGACCCTGGGGGTCATTGGCTCAAACAAAATATCAGGTGCACAACTAGACTACAGACCCATCATATTGCAAAAAGAATTATGTCTCTATCATTTATAGTGATAGAAGAACTGTCCGGACAAAATTACATAGAATTTAATGACCACGCCCATTTTCTAAGACCCTGGGAGTCAGGGACTGAAACTAAATGTCAGGTGCACAACTAGACCATGGACCAAGTAAAATACAAAAAGAATTAAGTTTCTATCCCTGACAGTTTCAGAGGAGTTGTCCAGACAAGAATTGTTTACGGACAGACGGACAGACAGACAGATGGCCGGACGCCGGACGAAGGGTGATCGCATAAGCTCGACTGGTCTGAGACCAGTAGAGCTAATAACATATTCCACATTTATATCTGCTTATTACTTACAGCTTTAGAACTGCCAGGTTAGCTTCAAGGTCATATGTTCCCTCTTGTGCTTGCATGGCTATGTACTTTTCAAGTGTGGCCAAGTTCTCAGGATTATACCTAAAACGATATTATGAACAAATATTTTCATTCTTTGAATTCTATAATTCTGTTGAGATTTGCATTTATTCATCTGATTCACAGGGTTTAATCCCTGCATACATGTATTTTCTCTATTCAAGCTACTGGGATAAGCCCAACATAGTTTGGGTTAGACAGGCAGAATATGTAGTATGACAAATTTGGACAATGACCATATCCATGATATCCCAATACCCAGTACAAAACTGAAAATTCAGAAAATCATAAATGGAATGCAATATACAAAATCAGGATAAAACAGGAACCAAACAAACAAAAACCTCCATGGCACCACATGAAAAGAAGCAAACTCCCAATATGGGAGTGAGACCAGGCAGCCGTTTTACCTTAAGTCATAAGTCTCAAATTATCATTGTTGCCAAATATGCCATGGAAAATAAGGATGGGAATCCAATGTGACCGTCTTTGTGCCATTGCGATGTGACATTTTTTATAAGAATTTCATAAAGTTGTCATAGGCGCCAAATTATAGTGCGCGAGCCTGTCTGACCCGGGAGTGACCCCCCTCCCTCCCCCCCCTCCAAAAAAAATCAAGATTTTAAACAAGAAGTCGTAAATAAAAATATATTTTAACATTTTTCATTGAAGATTTTTACGGCTATGGATGATTTTTAATACGGCCCATTAATGTTATTACAAACAAACACAATCTGTACGAAAGAAGTTAAAATACATTTCTTTGTCGTATTATCGTATTTTTGTTTCCTAAAGAAAGAGAAAATCACCCCCCCCCCAACTAAAATCGTTGTGCTTTTAGCTAATAATAGTTCCTTCCTTAATGAAATAAAACCTAAATATCACAGTTCATTTACAAAAATACAACATCAATATACATGTAGTAATTTAAGAGTCAAAGTAATGCTTCAGATACCCGTTTTTAAAAGATGACAATGTTGTAGAGTTTCTAATAAAATCAGGTAAAGAGTTCCATAAAGATGCACCAGAAATGATAAAAGATCTTCTAAAATATTCTGTTTTTGCTCTCTTGACATAAATAAGATTTACTGCTCTCTGTTTTGTGTTTCTTGTATGTATTTCATTTACAAAGCTAAAAACATTCAAATATTCAGGTGTGAGCCCATGTAAAACTTTAAAAACCAGAAGTCTCTGACGAGACTGTAGCTCTCCTGGTTGTTTTTTCTAAAACATTAATTTCCTTTCTTTTTTTTTAAACCAAGACCATAGGGAGCAGGCGCTCTAACAAATTATAAGTAGCATGACAAAACTACATATCCATTATACTGCAACTATAATAGCACTCATATAATTCATAATATCCGAGATAAAGTATTTCTAAAAAGAATGTCACACCCATTTTCCGAGATCCTAGAGGCCAAGGGCTGCTAGCTCGAATGAACTATCAATGACACATCAAGACTACAGATCCATAATATTGGATAAAGAATTAACTCCCCATCATTAATAGCTTTAAATGAGTAGAGAGCACAACTATATAGGAAAAATTACCACGCCCATTTTCAAAGACCCTGGGGGTATAGGGCTAAAACAAAATATCAGGTGCACAACTACGCCACAGACCAATCATTGCAAAAAGAATTAATTCTACATCATTTATAGTGTCAGAGGAGTTGCAAGTACAAGATTACATTAACTTAATTAGGAGAAAATGACCACACCCATTTCTGTGACCCTAAGGGTCAGGAGCTAAAACATAATATCAGATGCACAACTAGACCAGAGACCCATAATATTGCAATAAGAATTTAGTCTCCATCATTAATAGTGTCAGAGGAGTTGTGAGCACATGATTACATAAACTTATATAGGAGAAAATGACCACATCCATCTCTATGACCCTGGGTGTCAGGGGCTCAAACAAAATACATCAGGTGCACAACCAGACCACAGATCCATCACATTGCAAAAAGAATTAAGTCTCCATCATTAATAGTGTCAGAGGAGTTGCGAGCACAAGATTACATACAGTTATACAGGAGAAAATGACCACACCCATTTCTATGACCATGGGGGTCAGGGGCTCAAACAAAATATCAGGTGCACAACTAGACCACAGACCCATCACACTGCAAAAAGAATTAAGTCTCCATCATTTATAGTGTCAGAGGAGTTAAGAGCACAAGATTACATAGAGTTATATAGGAGAAAATGACCACACCCATTTCTAAAACCCTGGGGGTCAGGGGCTCAAACATAATATCAGGTGCACAACTAGACTACAGACCCATTATATTGCAAAAAGAATTAAGTCTCCATCATTTATAGTGTCAGAGGAGTTGCGAGTACAAGATTACATAGAGTTATACAGGAGAAAATGACCACACCCATTTCTATGACCATGGGGATCAGGGGCTCAAACAAAGTATCAGGTGCACAACTAGGTCACAGACCCATCACATTGCAAAAAGAATTAAGTCTCCATCATTTATAGTGTCAGAGGAGTTAAGAGCACAAGATTACATAGAGTTATATAGGAGAAAATGACCACACCCATTTCTAAAACCCTGGGGGTCAGGGGCTCAAACAAAATATCAGGTGCACAACTAGACTACAGACCCATCATATTGCAAAAAGAATTAAGTCTTCATCATTTATAGCGTCAGAGGAGTTGCAAGCACAAGATGACATACAGTTATATCGGAGAAAATGACCACTCCCATTTCTAAGACCCTGGGGGTCAGGGGCTCAAACAAAATATCAGGTGCACAACAAGAGCACAGACCCATCATATTGCAAAAAGATTTCAGTCTCCATCATTTATAGTGTAAGAGGAGTTGCGAACACAAGGTTACATAGAGTTATATAGGAGAAAATGACCACACCCATTTCTAAGACTCTGGGGGTCAGGGGCTCAAACAAAATATCAGGTGCACAACAAGACCACAGACCCATCATATTGCAAAAAGAATTAAGTCTCCATCATTTATAGTGTCAGAGGAGTTGTCCGGACAAAATTACATAGAATTTAATGACCACGCCCATTTAATAAGACCCTGGGGGTCAGGGACTGAAACTAAATGTCAGGTGCACAACTAGACCATGGACCAAGTAAAATGCAAAAAGAATTAACTTTCTATCTCTAACAGTTTCAGAGGAGTTGTCTGGACAAGATTACATAGAATTTAATGACCACGCCCATTTTATAAGACCCTGGGGGTCAGGGACTGAAACTAAATGTCAGGTGCACAACTAGACCACGGTCCAAGTAAAATGCAAAAAGAAATAACTTTCTATCTCTAACAATTTCAGAGGAGTTGTCCGGACAAGAATTGTTTACGGACAGACGGCCGGACGCCGGACGAAGGGTGATCGCATAAGCTCTACTGGTCTGAGACCAGAAAAATGTCAAATGTAAGGTGGGCATATCAATTTCAACGATTCACGTACAGGAATTTATGTCTAAACACCGCGGTAAACTTGCCAGAAAATCGGTCCATCTCAGACATAAAATATGCAGGAATCGGCTGCAACGAAGACAGAAAATAACCGAATAAGAAAATAGCGTCTTCCTTGCAGGCGATTCCTGCATATTTTATGTCTGAGATGGACAGTTTCCCCGACCTGACAACATACTAGGGGACGTAGTCGGCGCGAAGCGCCGACGAAGTCGCCATCAAGATAGACGTGTATACATGAATAAGCAAAAAAGCATGCATTTTCCCGTTTTTTTTTTTACCATTACCTTCGATTCAAAATTTGTGTGCACGGTTCATGCGGAAACGGCGAACGTTAGAGAAGACAGAAAGGTTACGAATGGAAATGCACATCACAGGCTGCCGATATTTACCTATCAAAAAATAAAAACCAACCTTTTGTTGTTTTTCATCGTACATACAGGGAAAGAAGAACAACAAACGGTCATTTTCTACTTTTTATTTATTTTTTAAATAGATAAACATCGGCAGCTTGTGATGTTCATTATGACGTCGTTTTTTGAAACGTAAATCATTAATGCGCGTGAAGTTTTGTGTACCGCATACACGGTTAACAAGTAAAAAAATAAAGAGGGAAGACGCTTTTTAACAGAGATTTAAACACGAAATGAAATATTTCATCGTAAGATCATACTGCCGAACCGCAAGCAACATGTAACAGATTGATTTCAGTCGAAACTACTGTTAGAAACTTGTGATAATCACAACCTACCTCGACATAACATTTCACTGCCACTGGCGAAGATGAATGACAAAAGTAGATCAAACATTCAACCTAAATTTTGAATAAGTCTGATCCACTTATACCCTAATTTGCACTGTATACATCCTAAAACTAATGGAACCCATGGGTACCCACAAGTACTCAGTGTCGGTGCATGCACAGCCGGCAGCCAGTCCTTGAAGTTCGTCTGGCATGGCGCGTCATTGACTACGTCACATTGACATTTAGGTCACTCACATGTAGTGTACACGTGCACTCATAATTACGTCATGCAACTACAAGGAGCAATGGGGAATCGCCAAAGATATAGTATATCGATGATCAAATTGACAATTTAAATTCCTTGATGGATCTTTTTTTTCCCTGTACGTACGATAAGTAACAACGACGGGTTGATTTTAGTTTTTTTTTATAGATATATAAACATCGGCAACCTGTGGTTTCTACTATATTGTTGTACATCTCTTAAATTATCTCAAAATATTGATTGCAAACATAGCTACATCTCTTTATCTTCAAATATTGTTTAAAAACATTTTTTCGGAATTATCGACATGTGAAATTGTAATTTATTTCATGCTGGATCTACTAATAACTATTATTTCATTTTCCCTTTTAAGGGGGGGGGGGGGGGGGGGGGGGCGTAATTAATTCATAAGCACGATTCGGCAAAGTATTTTGTCAGCCCTTTAATCTGTTTTTGTTTTTTTTGTTTTTTTGGGGGGGGGGGGGGGGTCTTGCTATGATTTGATGAGAAATCTCAAGCCAGTCATTTCATTTACCTAGAACACCCCACCTTCCCTCTGCTACATGTAATAATGTTTCCCCACAATAATTTAATGCAAAGACCATACTGAGCTTGGAATACGAACAGATATTGCAGACAGACACTCATGGAAAAGCAACAGATACATATATATGTACCGTAACATAAGATTTTCATGAAACTTTGTGTTGTCCATGAATTGATAGGACAGCACGTTTTGGTTTTCAAGGTCAGAGCTTAATGTACATGTGTAGCTGTCCTCAAGCTTTTCATTCATTCATTCATTCATTCATTCATTCATTCATTCATTCATTCATTCATTCATTTACTTTCTCAATTCATGAGGTTATGACATGAATAATATAACGATCAATAGAATAAGTAAATTAAAAAAAATAGCAATCCAAGGAATGCTTGTGTCGCCTGCGAAGCGGTTTGACTATTATTCTAGAAAGTGGATCAAAATTCTTGAAAAGTTGGTCTAGGTCAAATATCTAGATCAAGGTCAAAAGGTCAAATTTTATGGTCTGTGTAGAAAGGTCTTGTCACAAGGAATAGACATATGAAATACCAAAGCCATATCACTTACCAATCAAAAGATATATCCATTCTGAATTTTTTTGAAAAGAAGGTCAAATATGTAGGTCAAGGTCAAAAGATAAAAAAAATAATGGTATGTGTAGAATAGCATTGTTACAAGAAAAATACATATGAAATATCAAAGCCCTATCACCTACCAATCAAAAGATATAGCCAATATTACTTTTCTTGAAAAGTAGGTCAAATATCTAGATCAAGGTCAAAAGGTCAAATTTAATGGTCTGTGTAGAAAGGTCTTTTCAGAAGGAATACACATGTGAAATATCGAAGCCCTATCACTTACCAATCAAAAGATATAGCGAATCTTATCTTTTTTCAAAAGTAGGTCAAATATCTAGGTCAAGGTCACAAGGTCAAAAATTATGGTATGTGTAGAAAGGTCTTGCCACAAGGATTGCACATGTGAAATATCAAAGTCCTAACACTTACCAATAAAGATATATCCATTCTTAATTTTTTTTTAAAAGTAGGTCAAATATGTAGGTCAAGGTCACTAGGTCAAAAATTATTGTATGTGTAGGAAGGTCTTGTCACAAGGAATACATATGTGAAATATCAAAGCCCTATCACTAACCAATCAAAAGATATAGCGAATCTTATCTTTTTTTTCAAAAGTAGGTCAAATATCTAGGTCAAGGTCACAAGGTCAAAAATAATGGTATGTGTAGAAAGGTCTTGCCACAAGGATTGCATATGTGAAATATCAAAGCCCTATCACCTACCAATCAAAAGATATATCCATTCATAATTTTTTTGAAAAGTAGGTCAAATATGTAGGTCAAGGTCACTAGGTCAAAAATTATGGTATGTGTAGCAAGGTCTTGTCACAAGGAATACACATGTGAAATATCAAAGCCCTATCACTTACCAATCAAAAGTTATGGGCTGTGACACCCAAAGTGTGACAGACAGACAGACAGACGGACGGACGGACGGACAGACGGACGGACGGACAGACGGACAACGGACAAAGTGATCCCTAAGTGTCGCTATGCTTCGCAGGCGACACAAAAAGAGACAATATCGCTTTTCAGGAGGGTAGTAAGAGCTTCATGTCATCATGCTGTTTTGTCCATGGGGTAGAATCACCTGTGTCAGTCCTGGATCCAGCGCCCCCTTTGCCGGGGGTCAAGGGGCAAATTTCGCCGATTTTTACTGAAAATGGGCCAAAATATACCTGTTTTTGGAAATTTTGGAGTCAGTGCCTGGGAGGGGGACGCCCCCTGCGCACCCCTTGAATCTGCCATTGTGTGTGAATTTTACTGATAAATAGTTTCAATGGTGAGAAAAATATGCAAGAGGCTACATGTAGCACTACGAGCTAAATGTCATTATGCTGCTGAGGTAGAAATCACTGTGATTGTCACAACTAGGAGGATAACAGAACTTTAACCTCTTTAGAGAAGACAGGGCCCTGACCACATGTCCTTTCTAAATGTCAGTCGGACTCCTCGGGTGATAATATATATGAGCTCGCTATAGCCGGCAGAGCACGGACTGTATTACGCATGACGCTGCATGTCCTCTTATCCATTTTTATATTCATCTGTGTTGCTTGGACTCCTGCGCATTATGGTCTTGTTTGTATGTAGTCATCTAACAGTGAAGAGGTTGTTGTGCGTTCTTCGAGACCTCTGGGAAATCGTAATAGAGGGAGGGTTGTGCACACATAATCCAGGATAACCACATCGTATGCTACGTACGCGGCACGGCAGATGGCCGGCGTCCTAAGTCTATACCAGTTGCCCATTGGTCTCGTTGGTTTATGTGTGGTCTTCTATGTTTAATGTTTCTATGGTGTTAGTTGGTGTCCCTTTTGCATCTCTTTCTGTGGGTGTCTGTTCTGTGTGTGTGTGTGTGTGTTTTTTTTTGCATTGGGTGTTTTGGGGTTTTGTTATGGGTGCTGCAACGTACTGTTGTGATGTTTGAGATCCCCTCCTTTCGTTTAACTTTTCTATCAGTGCTACGTCCCCTTCATGGCTTTGCCATAGTTCATATTAGTTTTTACTACAGTCTACTTTTTTTTTCTCTTTTTTTCCTTCTGAAAAATTTGGGGACACATGGGCGATGATGGCCCCTATCATATGGAATGAATTCATATCAGAGAAAAAAGATATATTACTCAGATTCATAAATACTAAAACCAGACCTGTCTATGCCTTTCAATAAGGCTGCAACGTTCGCCCTCATTGCCTCTGCCATTTTTCGTTTTCACATGTGCGAGTCAATGTTAAATTGGAGCTTAATGAAAGAAGGAGAAAAAAATAAAACGTTTTACTGATAAGGATTTAAAAATGTCGTAAAAATTATTACTAATTTGTTTCTTATGTAAATTTAAGATCAATGAACTATATTTCTATATATAATCAATTTGACTTAATATGCTACCACTTCAAATAAAATATCAGGTAATGATAAGAAAAAATTCTGAATTTTTACGACTACCAAAAGTAAAATGACCATGAAAAGTAGCTCAGATTTTGCACCAAAGACGAAATAGCAAAAAGGAACAAAAATGGAGCAACCACTGATGAAGATTAGTGATAATAATAAATTGGACTCGGCCGAAAAATACAAATCTGAGGGCAATGAGTTCTTCAGGTCAAAGGAACTGAAGAAAGCAATGGGGAAATATCATAGAGCTATTCTCTTCTTGAAAGGTGTTGGAAAAGAAACTAATGTTGGAGCAATGTTTGGAGCAACTAACTCAGAAATCCCTAAACTATCCCAGGAAGATCAAAATAGATTTGAAAAGTTGAAAGTGGATTGCTTTAACAATTTAGCAGGTATAAGAAATAGTAATTTCAATGGAAAGTGACAGGTCCGGGAGAACGCCAAAAATGGCAATTGTAGCTCAAAATGGCTATAATAACTATATAAGGCTATATATTTTAAGTACTAAAATTGAAAATTTTTGAATTTTTATCTAAAAATCAAAATCGCACATCAGTATAAGACCATCTGAACAATGTTTATACAAGAAGTTGGCATATTTTATTTAAAATTTTCAAGTTTTGATCCGCAGAAATTATCAAAATTTGAGTCATTTTGACACATCCAAACTCAAAGGTTGTAAGGTATTCATGTCAACTTCTTTTAAACATTGTTCAGATGGTCATGAATATAGACTCAAGGTCAAAATATGTAGGCGTATTGTCACATGCATCTATGTAGTGTCCGAGGAGTCTCTTTGATTTGTTTTGTCCTTTGAAATCTCATTGAATTTCATCAAGCTGAATTCACATTTGATCAAACTTCTGATATTGGTGCACTCCAGATAATTCTAGTTTAATTTGTCAGATTGTTCATTTGTAAATTATACATTTGTATATTCTTATATTACTCTTTTGTTTATTGAACTGAACTCTTTGTACTTTCAGCTTGTTTACTCCAAACAGAAAAGCCTTCATATCAAAAAGTACTAGAATATTGTGAGGAGGTGTTAGTAGTGTCCCCTGAAAATATAAAAGCTCATCACAGAAGAGGAGTGGCCTTGTATAATCTTAGAAAATATGAAGATGCTATGTCAGCTTTCCAGAGAGCAAATGAGAGAGGTATAAATATGTATAAGAGGATGAGAGGGGTAGTATGACACATGAAAAATGATTTAATTTACCATCTTCTGTCATAAATTGTAAAAACTCCACACCTGAAGATTTTATCCTAGTAGAACATAGCAGTGTACAACATAACTTGGGAGACTTTATAATGAAGGTGCCTACATCTGTTAAATCATATTGCCATTGCATTTACATGAAGGATTGACCAAAAAAGAGAGAGAGAGAAAAACAGGCCATCCAATTAATCCCCCTATGCCTATTATGCCAAAATATCATTATAAATTTCATAGAGTTTCCTCAGAAGTATTAGTTATTTACATGAATTTTCACTACTTTTTAGCTTGTGGGACGAAAAAGTCCAGAGAGCTAATGCCATACCTTCGGCGTCGTTGTCGTCCTCCGTAGACAAAACTTTAACCTGGGCTATATCTCTTGAACTATAAGGGGTAGGGCTTTGATATTTCAGAGGTAGATACCTTGTGACGAGACCTTTCATTTGAGACCATGACCTTTGACCTAGTGACCTTGACCTTGGACTTTGACCTACTTTTCAAAAACTTTAACCTGGTTTCTGACAAAAACCTGTATAGGCGAGCTATGTAATCTTTGATAACCCTATGTTTGGATTACATATAAAAAAAAATCCATGGCATTTACATGTCATTTGAAATTAAGATAGATGTGAATTCCATGGATTTTTTCTTAAACACAATGCAGTATATCATAAATGGTAAGACAATGTAATTATTCTATAAATCACTGAAATAAATTTATTCATTCATTTATTCGGTGTTGTTTGAATGTAGCAACTGGCAATTATCATTTTCCCAATATTTTTAACAATCAATTTTTTTTTGCACACAGAAAATTACAAAATAAAGGCTTCTTTCTTTTTCAGACCCAGCAACTAGAAAGTACATTTCAATGTGTAAGCAAGCTATAGAGAAAGAAGACAGAGAACTGAGAGATACTTATAGATCAATGTTTTCATCGTCATCGGCAAAAAAGAAAGACACTATTATTGTTGATTCCTCTGAGTCTCCTACGTCAGTTAATGGTATAACAGACATTAGTGCAGAAACAACAAAAGATAATAACTCTGAGGAAACTGTACCATCTTAACGTTAGAAGAGAATAATTATATTTTTCAGAATCCAGTATCAAAAATGCATTTTCTAATAGTGTGAGTCTGTAAGTTACATCATAGAGCCATCCTCATGTTTGGTTTATCTTTGAAACTGTATTTTAAGGTCTGTGTTTAAAGGAGATGCGTTTTTCAGTAATGTACATGTATGTGAACTTAATCTATCACAACCTAATTTTAGCAAAAATAGGACAATTTTGGGCAAATTGAATTTGATGTATTAGAGCAATCAAGAATTAGAGTACTAGAGTAGACTCATATTTGTTTGTAATCTGTTACAGATAGATTTAGCATAGACTTGAATTAGCATGCTCTTAACAATGCTAACTCAACTAAAATATGAATCCAACTAAAATAAGTACACTTACAATATATAAGTCCATAGCTCCATTGCACCATGCATACTGGACATCATGGGTTTGCTCATCTACTGAGACACACGTTTATAAGTATTTTTTCTTCTTCTTTTAAATTTTAAAGTGTAATGAAGCAATCTAACTGGATGCTAATCATTCCCACAGAAATCGAACATTATAATAGTTGGAAAATTGTTCTAATACATGTAGAATGAAGTATTTCACAATACCTGAGTACAAATGTCACAAATCTTTTAAAACAAATGTAGATTAAGATGAAAGTACATGTAGTAAATCAGAATCTCTGTTAGTGAAAAAGATGTCTGGTTCATGATATGAATGATCATTTTACTGGTGATATTTATTATGGTGCAGTAACATTTATGTATGCCTTTAAAAAATGTATGTGTGAATACGACGTAGATTGTTAACGGAGCAGATGAAAGTAATGAGTCATTTAAGGATTTTCTTTTCCTTGACTTTATTCTTCGTATGATTGGTATGAAGAGGACTGCCATGTGTTAAAAAGATTAGGTTCGGTCACTTTGTTGGAGTTTTTCACATATCACAGTATTCTGCATTTGAAGTTCTATACCCTTATTATATGTGGAAGTTGAATGTTCAAATGTTTTTGGTTTTTTTTAATATGTAATTAAGTGAATGTACATGTATGTTTTGAAAAGTTTATGTAATAAATTAAGAATTTTTTGTGGCAGAAAATTTCACTTAATTGAATTTTCCGTGTCTGAACATGGTTATTTCTGGAATAAATTCCAGAGTCTATGGCCCCTTTGAGAGGACCAGAGTTTTAGTCAAGTTGTTCCTAAAAGCGTGGTAAAATTTTATGTACTGTTTGCAGAAGATTGGATGACCAAATGATTACCAAAACTCTAATAACTAGTGTCCTTGAGGACTTGCTTCCTGTAAGGTTTTGGAACTCCTTGCAGCAGTTCAAGTTGACAAGTTCAAAATATGCATCAGCCAACCAAAGCCCATGACACCCTTATTTGTTAAGGAATTTAGGTAGAAAAAATAACAAAATTGGTAGATGACCTTGAGAACTTTTTTTGTGTGATTAAAGCAAGTGTGGAGAAGTTCAAAATTATTAGTTAGCCAATCAGAGCTCTTAATGGCCAGTTTTGTTGATGGAAAAATACGATGAGATTTCATCATTCCGATTTGTCGGCTAATTAGAGTTTAAGGCAGCCTTATGTCATATGTGATCAGGTGGGATTATGCAAGTTCCTTCTTTAAGGTTTTGTGAAAGTCCATGCAGAAGTTGTGAAGAATATTTAGAAAATGTAACAAGTTTTGAATTATGATGGGCACTGGAAGCCAGGCAATGACAAAAGCTCTTTATTACTTCTTTGAATAGAATTTGACAGATAACATGGTCAGGATTACATTGTTGATATTTCAAGCTAATAGGTCAAGGTAGAATTTAAGTTAACAAAAAGGGTTAAGTCTTTCAATTTTGAAATGACAGTGTCAAATTTTTAGCTTACCTCACCAAAGTTGAGTGAACTTATGCTACACCCCTAGCCATCCGTCTCTGGTCAAGAAGTTTGGGGTAGCTCAGTTTCTAACAAATTGCAGATGCTACAGTCACCAAACTTTCACAAGGGATTCATCTTGGTACACCGAGATGGACCCATGCATCAGATGCTGCACCTGACCTACATTTCCAGCAGATGCATCGGATGCTGCACCTGACCTACATTTCCAGCAGCTTGAGTGAGTAGGTTAAGATGTTTGGGGTAGCTTGATTACTGGACAAAGTTCTCGTAACACAATCACCAACCTAACACAATAAGTTTATCTTGGGATGCTTAGATGGATCTATGTATAATGTATGGGATACTGCATCCAGCTTACTTTTCTCTGCTGATATGATTTTGTTTTTAAAGACTATATACATGCACATACAATGTAATTCCCTGAGATGTTACTATTGAAAGGAACATGCTGCAATTCATGTGTTAACACTCATGACGTCACAATGCAAAAGATCTAAAGAAACATGCCGCGACGGCTGTTCTAACCAGCAAACTGAACCAACAGTGAGATGAATTTTAATGTCACCCTTTTACCTAGAAAAAGCAATTTCAGAAAGCAAGAATGAAACAGACGACTATGGTGCATATATATAGAATAAATACATTACATGTACGATAAATGCACTTGCTGTGTGTTGCATACCCGTAACAAAACACAAATTAAGACACTTGTACTCTATAAGCAAAGTATAAGAGGACTTGCATATTGGATGTATCTTTGACCTAGACCTACGCACTTTCTCCGCCGAGTGATTTTGCTTTTAAAAGCAAATATTGAGCAAAGTATAAGTGGTACAGTGATCGATCAAACTTGCATATTGGGATGTATCTGTGAAAGATGTAACCTTGAACTTCTGATCTCAAAAGAAATAAGAATCATGCCTGAATTATGAAAACTCTATCTTTTAAACTTCTTGTGTTGAACCTAATACCGTATAACCAGAAATTTTTGCTAATTTCGCGAGTGATTTGGAACCGCGAAAAATTATTCTTGCAAAAAATTATTCTTGCAAAAAATTGTGTTTGATAAGATATAAGATAAATTGGTATATCTGACATTTTGTTTTTATTGTACATGCGTCATTCTTCTCATATCCCAATTAAACATAAAGCAAAGTAATTCGAGTGAATTTACTGAAACTTCATTAATGGAAGATACAAAACAGTGAATTCGTTATATGCACATATTTGTTTGTAATTTCGGAATCGCGAAAAATTGTACTCGCAAAAATAAAGACACTCTATTTAACCATAAAATCGCGAAATTTGATACTCGCGAAAATTTCTGGTTATACGGTAATACTTGAAGCAAAAGGGATTAATAGGTTCTATCACGATCTACTGAGTGAGATACACAGAACAAGGGAAAAGATGACAAATTTCCGTCAGGAGTGTAAATTTTTACGTCTCACTGAGTAGACAGTGAAAGAATCTATTTCTTCTTCCAAGAAACATAAGAAGAAAGTGAATTCAAACAACGTTTCATGTCACCTAACGCCATGTTTTCTGACGACGTAACTGTGACGTCACAGTAAGATTTTCTTTTATCATTTGTCAATTGGAGCCTTTGAGACAACTTATGTGTCTCATATAGGCTGTCTCACAGGGTATGAGCAAAACTGGAGAAGAAGAATCTATCTTATACCTTTTGACTTCGTTATTTTATAAGTTATGACCTTGAAGTCAGTCGTATGACCCTGACCTTTAAATCCATAGGTATCATCCTCGCATCATAAAGAAACAATGTATAAAATCTCTACTATTATTCATACTTGAGCTACAATGGAAGAAGTACCAATAGACAGAAATGTACTCTAACGGAAAAGGCTATTCCATTCAACATTAATAAATCGCTCATTATCAAGTAGTCATAAACACATTGTCAACTTCATCAAGTACCATGTACATTCAAATAGAATATATCAGTATTTCCACTTGTTCAGAAATTATTTGGTACATGTAAACTGACATCTTGTAGGAAAAGAAGTAAGAAGTATATTAAACTAATTTGTAACTGTTTAATATATGAAAATCTATTGCAAGAAGAATATTGCAAATACATGTAGGTTATCAAATTGACAAAAATGTTCGTGTACATTGATGTAAAGCACCAACTAAATTGATTGTCATCAACTAATAAATCATATCACAAATATCAAGCCATTAAAAGTCTTGAAGATAAAGAAGAAATTCTGACAGAATTTTCAATTGACGATCACAACCTTGATGATAAATACATTATATATGTACATGTATCTGCATGAACCAAGACTTTTTAATATTCAACATGGTTGGGAATACAATATTCAAATTGATAATTCCACCTAAAATAAGACACTGGTACAAAAACAATCTAAACAGGTAGATGGATATTGCATAAAGAGGTGAAATTAATTGCACACATAAAAATACAAACATACATGTACAATGTACCTGTATTTTTTTATATATAGGGCATCGGATGCAGTATTCGACCACTTAAGATTCAGAGAGCATTTTTGAAAGAAATAACTGATTATGATAATATCTGGTTGTTTTGATTGAGAAAGCTATTCAAAATGTTTGATCAGTCACCAAATCCATTCCATCAAAATAGTTGGATGTGCTCTAGATAGACACGAATCCTTTTTACCGTAATTACCCTAATATTCAACCACTTGCACCAGTATTCAACCACCTTGGGATTTTTTTAAAGAAACTTATTTAATGCTAACAATCGTGGTCAAATTTAATGCGAATACTGATTAACTTTAAATGACAATTAATTCATTAATTACACAATTGTTAAATCGATGCTTAAAATGATAAAATTGAACATAATTTGAATGTGACAATTGCTGCTCCAAAGGTAACATGTAGTTTTCATATTTTTTCTTGAAAACACATCACGAGAATTCAGGAAAATGCAGATCTAATAATTCAGTGGTGGATTTACTTGGAATAGCAAGTCGAATTCTGGGCACTGTGATAGTTTTTTTTTCCTCAAATAAATGTTATACAAAAGTCCTCCTCTATAGACAAATATAAAAGTTGGTAGAGGAGTACTTTTCTTCATGTCTTCTTCATCATCTTTTTCTTACTTCAGTATGCAATTGTGTTTTAGTATTATTTCTAATCATCAATTTTCATATTTAATGTTTCTTTTTTATCCTCGCTTAAATCAAGAGATCAATACCTATATTATTCCCTCTTATTCAATTTCATATCTGTGTGGCGAAGTAGGTGCCACCTTTTAAACTTCTATGAGTTAAAGAAGATCCTGACGATAATCTCAACAGCACTCACAATAGAGTACACAATTAAGCATCGACGGACCCCTAGCAAGCTAGAGGTGGGACCAGGTGCCCGGGAGGAGTAAGCATCCCCTGTTGGCTAGCCGCACCTGCCGTCGATGTTTAAGCACGAAAATGAAAACAATATATAAACTTCATGTACTGTCTGACGTCATGTCTATATGAGCCTCACTCCCCACCCTCCTTATTTCTGCTTTTATCTGTAATCAAGGATTTGTCATGTCAGTGCTTTTTTAGGTATATACCACCTACCCTCCAGCAATGAAAGTTATAATGGCTGCATCTATTCATCGATATATTGCAATATTGAGATCACTTTTTACAGTTGGTAAAACGTTAGGACCTCATTTTTGGAGATATTACGGTAGATAAAGCGGATGGTCGAATACTGGGTAACCACGTGTCTTCTTTGATGTCATCAATATACGAAGTCATGTGACTAAATAGTCATCCAACAGTGGGGAATTTGACGATGGGAAGAAACCCTGGAATTCTTTACCCAAATTAACTATTATCATTAATAAATTTATTAAACTATTGTTATTAAACTATTATTGTTGTTCATAGTCGATTTTTATACTGAAATGTCTTACAGGAAGTGATAAACATGGCGATGAGCACTTAGGACACATGTAACCACTAAAATGAAATTGGCTTCTGTGACATTGAGCGTCTCCCATTTTTTCAGGATCAGGCAGAAAAGTGATTATGAATTACGATTGGTTATTTTTTACAGTAATATGATGACATAAGTTTGATTTATAGTTGAAAATGACGTATACAGCATAAGTGGTCGAATACTCCCTACAGGCCGAATACTACATCCGATGCCCTACATGTATTTCTATTAGACTATTACTATTTTCAAACGATAAACATACATGTATATGCAAGATTCATAATTTTTGAAACACATGTACATACATGTAGTACTGAGGAACAGTAAGCCTTCTGCAATGTAAATTTTAAAACAATATTTCGACTAATTTATAAATTTAAAAAAAAAAATATAATAAAATTGACTAAAAATAGATTTCTATAAAAATAGAATTCTGTAAAACTTAATATAATGATAATTTTGTAACAAATAAAATATTTGTCATAAACATGCATAATAATTTAAGGGTTGCCAGCACTCTTGGTATACAAAATTCCCTGACCAGTTCATGTTTTTCACTGACCAAAACTGCCACATATTTAAACGGCCTCCTGACCTCCCTATTACTTGTCCAATCTGCCTATTCTTTTTTTCTGATTGTTTTCTGTTTATTTCTTAATATTTTTATAAATCAACATGAAATACAATGTACGCCAATAATAAACATAGTTTTCTTACTAGTTGGTGATAAACTTCAATAAAATGAAAACCTGAATAATATTTTTTCAGCTCTTAAATAATTTTTCCCTGACTTTTATGAATTTTCATTTTCCTCTGACCAAATTCTAAAATTCCCTGACCTTGAAAAAAAAGGCAATTTCCCTGACTTTTAAAGACTGCTAGCAACCCTGAATTTGTTAAATTAAACTCAAAATTGTGTAGATAGGTATATTTTCACAACACTATTGATGTATGTGTATGTAAACAAATTTTAAATATGATGGCACATATAATAAACCATCTTTCTCAATGGCATTGAACGGACAGGTGGGTGAATTTTGGTATTTTAAAATCATACCGGTTTACTACATAAACTTAATAAGAAAACTTCTAATAGAAAATGTTTGTGAAACAGCAATGCCCAAAAATGGCATAAATAGACAACCAAATTTTTCAACCACTGAGGTAAATGTTTTGCCCTAGAATTACAATAGCTCTATCACTTATCAACGGAAAGTCATCATAGACATTAAAGTCGACAAATACAGTACAGTAGGTCTAATTCCAAGGTCTTGAGGTTAACAATTTTTGTATCAATGAGAAATATCAGATGAAACACTGAAAAATTATGACCTTTATTTAATTTAAATAGTTTGTACAAACACAGAGATTACCATGATTACCAAATCTAATATATATATCAATGGAATCTTGCATAAAAAATGCACTACATACATGTAAGTTTTTCTCAATAATGTTATTAGCATACATGAACTTCACAAGTTCACACCATGTGTTGTAAATTTATGGGTTTAAGGCCCTGCAATTTTGTCACAAAGAAAACTCTATTATAATATTGCCTTGTAGAATATGGAATTACTCAATCTAGTGACCTATTAATTTATGATGTGATATAAAAACATAATGTGACTGTAATAATGTGATGTCATTGGCTAAAACTTGTGCACATAGCACCATAAGAAAGCTAAGTATTGATGATTATGCTGAACTTTCTTTATATTTTTCCTGTCCAAAATATTCCATGATTTCAGTATGCACCATTAGCGTAACTCCATTAACTGGGAATGCCCTCAAGCTTGTTAACGACAAACCTCGGAAAAATATCTTAATGCCGTTTTCTCTGTAACTTTTAATCGCACAATCCAAGAATCCAGAATAAAGTTTCCTATTGCTATCAGCTTGGATTCGACTCTTGATAACATCAAACGGTATTATGAGAGCCCAGCTTAGTACACCCGCCATACCACCAGCGACAAAAGCTTGGAATGTAGACGATATATGCGGAATATGTCTAGAGCCTGTGTAGGTCATGTATTCAAATATCATGAAATACGTAGCACTAGCAGGAATGTCTCTGATGAGCTGGGTGGGTAGTCCCCTGTACATCCCTCTGACCCCCTGGGCCTTTATAATGTCGATAGCACCTTCCACTGGACCCTTGTAATACTTGGAAACTGAAATGCAAAGAAAAAGACTTTCATGTAGCGATGTACATGTTAAAGATAATTACACAACAACCCCATTCCAATTATTGAGAGGAAGATGTAAGCAATATTAGATCATAAAGTATATACCTTAAACATGTTTTAAAGAGCTTTAGACCTCGTGACCTTGTCAGACTTCGGATTTGTCCAATTTGCAGTAATTTGCACTACATGTACAAACTATACCCTTTAGGATACTGTAAACGTGGAAATTTTTGGGTGGGGGTAATTTTTGGGTGGGGGTAATTTTTGGGTGGGGGTAATTTTTGCGTTTTTTGCCAATCAATGGACTTCGCGAAAATTTCCCCCACGCGAAAATATCTCCGCAGCATTCTTACAATTGGAAAGGCATTTTTAATCGCAAATGTTTCCCCCAAGCGTAACGTCTTGATGTTCTAATTGCGAAATTTTCCCCCAGCGAAAATAACCATGTTTACAGCACATGTAAATTGTGTATCAAATTTTATACACATTGAATTGTAGACTAGGAAATTGATTAACATCCACTCATTCTCAGGTTGATTAAGACAATAATAAACTAAAACTCTCTAATCGGATTTAAGATTTTCTCCCACTGTGGACTGGGATATCCATGGAAACGCTGGGAAAAGATATCCTTGTCTTACCCCTATGGGGTAAGATAACATTTTCACGTGCCTTTTGACTGTAACGTCAATTGTGACGTCATTCACGATTGCTGCGTTAGCCGATCAAAATATGAAGAAGAATACATAAAATCTCGGTTTTGAGTGCCTTTAGACAGTGGGAGAAAAATAATCAACCCCCAAATGTGATCAGGGACACGGAAATCCAACCCTCGTGTCCAGGATTTGCTTTCGTCCACGACTCGGCAAGCCTCGTCGTGGTACAAGCAAATCCTGGACACTTGGGTTGGATTTCCTTGTCCCTGATCACATCTGGGGATAGATTCTATTATTCTCATTCTTTGAGAATAATAATCTTACACCCCCGTGAGGGAGGGATGGTGATTTCTCAACCCGAGTGTTCAAATTTTGCAAAATTTTTACACGAGGGTTGAGAATTAGCCATCCCTCATTCACGGTTGTGTTTGACTGTTTTTCTCCCACGTTGTCTACAAGAAAAAAAAAAAACAATGTATAATGTATTATAGATCACCTGTTATTTGCCTTACTTCCATAACTTTGCTTTGGTATCAATGAAGTCAGATGGTGAGTTCCATGATGTCAGAGGGTGAGATCAATTTATCTCACCCCAGGAAAATTTGAGAGTTCTCAGTCTCAAGTGGGAGAAAAAATATTCACTCATGCATGGTATCAGTCATAATTTCGTCTTTTCTATATTAGAGAATTGCATTATATCTGTGACAGTATCTGACGTAAACGAATTGTGATGTACATGTAACTAAATTCCTACATAAATGCCCTTAGGCTATTCAGTTTCCATGAATTTCTACGCTGGTTACCATGGAATTTTATGATGTCACAATTGCTTTATGTCAGAAACCTGCACAAATGGAATGTAACTCAGTATTTTGAAAACATTGAATATGACGGTAACTCATTATTTTAAAAAGACTGAATATGGTAGCAGGGTTTTTTTTTTTATTTTGGGGAAGGCGCTGTGCCTGTCCCATTTGGGAAAATTTGCAACATTTTGCTGAAATTGGGAAAATTTTTATACAAATTCTCACCACAGTATAACCCTAAAGTATCATTTATTAACACTGCTAATCCATTGATTTGCTTGAACTGAACAAGAATAAAACACCGCTAAAGACGGTATGGCCGGATTGCAAAGTAAGTTTTTGTCACCAACTGGGTCAAGGTCACTAGGTCAAATATTATAGCATACGTTGAGAGGTCTTGTCAGAGGCAACCTACATGTATAATATAAAGTTTCTACTGCATACAGTTCCTTAGATTTTGCTTAAACCAGAAACTTTAACCAAAGTCTTTTTCTAGGTCAAAGTCCAGATCAAGGTCACCAGGTCCAATGTTACGGCATAAATTGAAAGGTCTCATCATGGGCAACCTAAATGTATAATATAAAGTTTCTACTGCATACAGTTTCTTAGATTTTGTCTCAACCAGAAACTTAAACCAAAATCTTTAACTAGGTCAAAGTCCAAGGTCAAGGTCACTAGGTCCAATGTTACCGCATAAATTGAAAGGTCTCGTCATGGGCAACCTACATGTATAATATAAAGTTTCTACTGCATACAGTTCCTTAGATTTTGCTTAAACCAGAAACTTTAACCAAAATCTTTAACTAGGTCAAAGTCCAAGGTCAAGGTCACTAGGTCCAATGTTACGGCATAAATTGAAAGGTCTCATCATGGGCAACCTAAATGTATAATATAAGGTTTCTACTGCTTACAGTTCCTTAGATTTTGCTTAAACCAGAAACTTTAACCAAAATCTTTAACTAGGTCAAAGTCCAAGGTCAAGGTCAATAGGTCCAATGTTACGGCATAAATTGAAAGGTCTCGTCATGGGCAACATACATGTATAACATTAAGTTTCTACTGCATACAGTTCCATAGATTTTGCTTTAACCAGGAACTTTAACCAAAATCTTTAACTAGGTCAAAGTCCAAGGTCAAGGTCACTAGGTCAAATGTTACGGCATAAATTGAAAGGTCTTGTCATGGGCAACCTTCATGTATAATATAAAGTTTCTACTGCATATAGTTCCTTAGATTTTGCCTCAACCAGAAACTTTAACCAAAATGTTGACGGCAGACGGACGGACGGACGGACGGACGGACGGACATCGTCAATCTATAGACCGGAATTGCTTTGCAATCCGGCCAAAAACTTAAAGATGCATTTAGAAAAAGGACATTTTGTGCTGACTTCCAGGTTTTGAGTCTTATTTTCTCAGGTTATTTCTTCATAATTCCTCTTTGGGAATTTAAGAGTGTTTTTTGGGGAAAAATAGAGGAAATTTGGCAGTGGGAAGGGGTCGAAATTCGGCCCAAAAACAAGGAAAAAAAAATCCCTGGATATTTACTATTGGTTACGTTACTTACCTGTTTTTTGGCCGTGAGGTATCTGAGACTGGAGTACAACCTTTATCACATCTATAGGGACGGCTGGTATAAGCTGGACCAAACCTCCTATGCTTCCTGCTAACATAATCTTGCCATAAGCTGGGCTAGTTTGTCCTGAGGTGTCGGCACCTAGAAACTTCATAACATTGCCATAGACTCCAAAGAAGACGGAATTGATGAGTCCATAAGACAAAAGTGGCCAGGATAGTCCCCGAAAGAAGCCGTGTGCCTGAAATAAGGGATATATTTAATTCTGTGTAAATAAGAGGCCCAGGTATGACCATACAGGCTACAGCTGACATAAATACCATGCTGCACATTTCTGCACAGTTGATAATTTGCCTGAAATATGGGAAAACATCATTGAAATATGGGAAATGATATTTCACATCTGGTGATTGGTTTTATCTCCTATCATTTAGAACAATAGAGGTGCTCAAAATAATGAGGCTTTAAATGTCTTCTCTAATTGATATCCATGCATCTGCCGTGTATGAAATCATACTTAATACTTACAGTGCACATGAAAATTATGTTTAATACTTTTTGCCTTACAGATAAACCTGAGAGATACAAGTATTAGGCCAATTTAGGGTCTGGAGATTTCGCCCTTATTTCCTGCAGGGCTTTCCCTGTCCTTGATGGGAAAGAAATTATCCCTTCATGTACAATGTATGTTTCAAGGGAAAATAAAAGATTATAACTCACCAATTTCTGACTTTTTACAGCTGACACACATTCTGATAGAGAACCGTACTGTCTCCCTGCCCTCTGTACCTGTAGCTGTACCTGAAATGTTGGTGAATTGTTTAAATACATAGGTGCATGTACTTTTATAGGTCAAACACTTCACTCTGGAAGACTTACCATGCAAAATAAATTTGATACATGAATTCAAATGTAATATTACATGTATAAGTCATTCTATCTTGCAATAAAACACCGCTAAAGACGGTATGGCCGGATTGCAAAGTAAGTTTTTGTCACCATCTGGGTCAAGGTCACTGGGTCAAATATTACAGCATACATTGAGAGGTCTTGTCAGAGGCAACCTACATGTATAATATAAAGTTTCTACTGCATACAGTTCCTTAGATTTTGCTTAAACCAGAAACTTTAACCAAAATCTTTAACTAGGTCAAAGTCCAAGGTCAAGGTCACTAGGTCCAATGTTACGACATAAATTGAAAGGTCTCATCATGGGCAACCTAAATGTATAATATAAGGTTTCTACTGCATACAGTTCCTTAGATTTTGCTTAAACCAGAAACTTTAACCAAAATCTTTAACTAGGTCAAAGTCCAAGGTCAAGGTCACTAGGTCCAATGTTATGGCATAAATTGAAAAGTCTCATCATGGGCAACCTAAATGTATAATATAAAGTTTCTACTGCATACAGTTCCATAGATTTTGCTTAAATCAGGAACTTTAACCAAAATCTTTAACTAGGTCAAAGTCCAAGGTCAAGGTCACTAGGTCCAATGTTATGGCATAAATTGAAAGGTCTTGTCATGGGCAACCTATATGTATAATATAAAGTTTCTACTGCATACAGTTCCTTAGATTTTGCTTAAACCAGAAACTTTAACCAAAATCTTTAACTAGGTCAAAGTCCAAGGTCAAGGTCACTAGGTCATATGTTATGGCATAAATTGAAAGGTCTTGTCATGGGCAACCTATATGTATAATATAAAGTTTCTACTGCATACAGTTCCATAGATTTTGCTTAAACCAGGAACTTTAACCAAAATCTTTAACTAGGTCAAAGTCCAAGGTCAAGGTCACTAGGTCAAATGTTACGGCATAAATTGAAAGGTCTTGTCATGGGCAACCTTCATGTATAATATAAAGTTTCTACTGCATACAGTTCCTTAGATTTTGCTTAAACCAGAAACTTTAACCAAAATCTTTAACTAGGTCAAAGTCCAAGGTCAAGGTCACTGGGTCCAATGTTATGGCATAAATTGAAAGGTCTTGTCATGGGCAACCTCTATGTATAATATAAAGTTTCTACTGCATACAGTTCCATAGATTTTGCTTACACCAGGAACTTTAACCAAAATCTTTAACTAGGTCAAAGTCCAAGGTCAAGGTCACTAGGTCAAATGTTACGGCATAAATTGAAAGGTCTTGTCATGGGCAACCTTCATGTATAATATAAAGTTTCTACTGCATATAGTTCCTTAGATTTTGCCTCAACCAGAAACTTTAACCAAAATGTTGACGGCAGACGGACAGACGGACAGACGGACATCGTCAATCTATAGACCGGAATTGCTTTGCAATCCGGCCAAAAATGTGGTTGATACATGTAATATGAAATTTTTAAAATACATTTATTCCATTGTTAATAAAGGCTGTTACATATGTATTTGTTTTACTTGTCTGGATTATTCTTCTCCTGACTATTAAAGAGAGAATGGAATAAACATAATACAAATGTACATGTCATTTTATTTGCTGTTTTCTTACCTTCACGGTGTCAAAAGGATGTCCGGCTATCACCCCTGCTGATCCTGAAAGTGGTAAGAATCTTTTACATACATGTAATTGTTCATACAATAATACTCATGGTAGCATATCACATGACAGGCAAATAATCTCTATAATACTTATGTTAGGTCTTTCCTATTCTAGATCACAGATATTCTTTCTTTACTAGAAAATTGATAAATGATATTGTATACACATATGAGTTGTAGAAAGAGGGTACTTCTTGTAAATCCAAAGTTCCTCTATTATATGTATTATTTTACTATTACTTGGACTGACAAACGTCCGATATTTCATAGAAGTTTTGTTGTTGTTTCACAGTGCTTGTCCCTATGTGTATTTGCCTTTATTCATGTAGTATAAACTGGCACTGTGTGTGCATGATGTAGGTGTCCTTGTTTTCATGTCTTGGTGTACAAGTGTTTGGTGCACAAGTGTTTTGGTGTACAAGTGTTTTTGTGTACAAGTGTTTTGGTGTACAAGTGTTTCAGTGTACATTATTTTGGTGTATACAAGTGTTTTGGTGTATACAAGTGTTTTGGTATACAAGTGTTTTGGTATACAAGTGTTTTGGTGTACAAGTGTTTGGTGTACAAGTGTCTTGGTATACTAGTGTTTTGGTATACAAGTGTTTTGGTGTATACAAGTGTTTTGGTATACAAGTGTTTTGGTGTATACAAGTGTCTTGGTATACTAGTGTTTTGGTATACAAGTGTTTTGGTGTATACAAGTGTTTGGTGTACAAGTGTTTTGGTGTATGCAAGTGTTTTGGTGTATACAAGTGTTTTGGTATACAAGTGTTTTAGTATACAAGTGTTTTGGTGTATACAAGTGTCTTGGTATACAAGTGTTTTGGTTTACAAGTGTTTTGGTCACCATACACAACATACCTTGATGTTTGGATGTCTTGTAGCATCCTTTCTTGGTGTATACATCATAACATGTCTCAGAGAATGCATAATGTCTTGGTTATACATGTCTAGGCACCATGATTTCCTAGTCTATGCATAGCTTTGTACAAGTCTAGTTAGGGGCACATTATGAAGAGTACATTGAATGAAAATCTTGCAGCATAAGAGAGACAACTAATGAACTATATAAATGTACCTTACAGTAAATACCTGCTATGGCACCTGCCACATAATCATGTAATGGAGATGGACTCGACATCCTCACTCTGGTCAGTTAGGTATCGTTCATCTATAAAAGAAATCAAGATAGGAATACAAATTTATCATTTAAACATTGGGGAAAAACACAACTTGCTGTTTTCAATACAAAGAATAAATGCCAAAACAGATTTACATGTAAATTTCTATAAATCAAAGTGACAGGGAATAAATGCATAAAGTAAAATACAGACTCATTTTACAGCTGTGTACTGAAAGGGAATCAACTACAAATTTACATGCAGGGATGGGGTAATTAAAAATGTAATTGTAATTGTAATTGTATTTTTTCAAGTAATTGAATGTAATGTGTAATTGAAGATTTTTCAATTACATGTAATTGTAATTTAATTAATTACAAGGCAAAAACTGCATGTAATTTCAATTACATTTCAATTACTTTTCAATTACATTTGCAACTAAAAAAATGAATACACATATAGATCTGTGAAAACATTAACTTGTTGTGTAATTAATTGGCATTGAGGTTAGCCCCAGATAATGGTTAAATAAACAGTTTTACCTGAATGACCACAAGGCCTAATGTGACTTATAGCTTTCAAAACAAAGTCTAGTTATGTTTTTCTAGTCTTATTAGCTTGTTTGTCACTTCTGCAAGGACCTCCATTATATAAGTCTTAGAGATAATGCATTTTACCTGGTTGTCCACAATAGAAAGAATGCATGAATAAAATTGTCAAAGGTCACTGTTTAAAAATGTCACAAATGTGATTTGATCCTAATGTAACAGAATTCAGTTGGGAAGACACAACTTATTTTTAAGTGCCAAGAATTCTTGGGAAAATTTAAAGGTGATATGTGTGCATTGCACATTAATGGTTTCTCAGGGAATCTTAAAAGACATTGGACTGTTGAGCGAATACTGTCCTGTAACTTAATTAATTACATTTCAGTGTAATTGACCCCATCCATGTAAATTACATGTACATGTAGTTGACATTGCACATGTCTAGCAATGAAAAATCATATATTTCAAGCAGGAAAAGATTTAAATCTTGATAATAAAAGGGTGTAAGTGAATAAGTTTGCTTGAGATGGACCCTTCAATTACATGTGTAAAACTGTATTCCATAATTAAGCATCTATTTTACCAATAGACAGGTGAATTGTTGACTACATAAATTGAAGTTGGTTCCATTTCAGTATTGTGTAAAACCTTCATTCCATATTTTTCTTTACTCATTTACTCCCCGACTTGGTAAAAATATCATTCTAATATGACTTGAGATTTTCTCCCTATATGCACTATAGAACTTGCCGATATGGCAAGGGGTCTAGGGGCCCAACGGAGAACGATTTCAGCAAATTTGAGTGGCTAAAAATACATTTTAAATGCACAATTTCAAACAAATTTTCTTAATAACTGTACTTTCAAAAGCCACAAATTTTCAATAAAATCGGATCACTAGAACTCGTTTATCAGCTAGTATAAGGACGGTCCATTTGATATTCTGGGGGTGGGGGCCTTTGGTTTTTTGTCGGAGCAAGATTATTTTTCTCGCCCCAGGGTGGAACAAAATTTTTTTTTCTTGCAAAGTTGGAGCAAGAATTTTTTTTTCAGATTTCATTTGGTAAATTGGTGAAAAACTGAAGTTCTCCTTGAAAGCTTGCATATAAAATTAGAATCTATGGTGACACATGTATCTATTAACAGAAGCATCTTTAAGGAAAGCTTTTTTTCATTAACATGCATTCTTTTGATATTTTCAAATAAATAAATGAAATGTGATATTTTGCCTAAAAGAAATAATGTTTTGATAGATAATTATGGCAAGCCATTTTTCAAATCTATTTTATTTTATTGTTTTTCATTTATTTATTATTTATTTATTTTTTGTTTAATTTCATATTTTTATCACCGAATAATGTGCAAGCCCGGGCTTATTGGCTTACATGGCAGCTACGCGCCTGCTACTAAAGCTCCGCCCATTGCTGTCTGCAAGACAATATTAGAAAAGAAATAACAACTAGCTAGCCGTGGTCCATAGTCCAGTAATTCCCCTCGTCACAAATTTGATTGGTTCATGCGACTCAGTGAATTACTGGACAATAAACCATGGCTAGTTAGTTGTTATTTCTTAAAAACTGGATACTTTTGACTCCTTTTTTCATCCAAATATGAGATGATAAATCCACAGGAGTCTATCATTAATCCCCTATGGGTCAAACACCTCCTCATGAGTCAAACACATAGGCGTTTGACTCTCCAAGGGGAGTTAATTGACCAAAGGGGGATTAATGAATAGTGAGGATAAATCTAATGTCCGCCAGCTCACTTTCGAAATTGTGGAATTTTGAAGTTTTGTTTCATTTGTCAGAATATTTTAAATTTCATATTGGGGCATAGATCTCTTAACGCTGACGTAACTAAAAATAAATATGGTACAAGTTATATATCCGTACCATCCTTGCTTCACTTGTTTTAAATGGGGATTTTTCTATGTTAATCTAGCTTGACATCCTTGACGTTCTCCATAGACTCAATATAAAAAGTTAAAAACACTGGCGACGGCACGCTACAAAAAAATTAATATAGAAAACTCCCCATCTAAAACTCACTGATTTTTGTCACTGTGAGCATAGTATTGGTTGCATAAACATATTATAACTTACACTATGTACACCATTGATTACGAGAATTCGACAACTATCCACCAATAGGGATGTTCGCCGTGACGTCACGGATCTCGCGAAAACGAGGCTGGTTGGCAAAAACGGTTGGCAGTGAAGGGAAATATACGGGACACCCGGGGATAAATCGACACTTGATGCTCTAATATGCGCTATTTTCCTGTAATTATTTTATTGAATGATAAGTCCTGCTGTGATCATGGTGATACTGACCATTCTAATCACAACAATAAAGAAATCCCGCTGAGTTTGTTAGTATACAATCAGACTGCCGTTCGATTGGGGGGGGGGGGACAAGAATCAATAAACTGCTGATTTTTTTTCTTCAAATTTTGCTTTTCAAAGAAGCCGGTGTAATTCATAGTGTCCCATTTTTATGCTCCTGTATTAGGTGTAACATACCCGACTAATTACCAGTTGTTTTGACAAGTACACACCTATCCATCCTCAAACATGCATATTAGTTGTGATTTAATTAAGGCGGAGCATTTGCACGGGATGGAAAGAGGGAAATAGTTTGACCAAAATTAATGTCGAACTGTTTGAAAACACAAAACGGAAAAAAAAATTAATTTAACTCACAGTCAACGTTTAATGAAATAAAGAGTACTAATTTTCTTAGCTGTTTTTTTTTGGGGGGGGGGGGGGGTGTTTTTGTTTTTTTTTCTCACGACTGTCTCCAATTTATAGATAAAGCCGGTCCTAGTAATAACAATGAAAACACGCACAAATTATCTTTTTCTCTTTTATTATTCCTTCAGTAATTTTCTTACTTTGGATATGGATTTTTTTTTTTAAATTGACATGCCTTATCGAACTTTTTGCTTGCTAGAGAAGGGGGGGGTGGGGGCTCAATATTATAATTTTAGAATGCCTAAAGAAGCATTTATTTCTCAACTTCCATGTAAGTTTGGGCAGCCTTACCCCTTAAGATTGAAAATCGTTGGGATAAAAAGAGACATTAATGAATTTAAAATGAAAGATAAGATTAAAATACACAATAAAAATAAATGATAAATGTTAATATGAATTAAAGAGAGGGATCTCGGACCAATTAAAATCCTAGCATTCTATTTCCATCTTTCGAACCTCGACTGTTAAAACATCCAATATTTGAAAAGAATTTCAAGAAATTGAATAGATGTTCGGACTTCCATCTATCTAATTTTCTAATTTTCGGAATTATTTAAACAATTATCCCATTGAAATAAATAGATAAATAAATAAATAAATAAATAAATAATTAAATCTTGAGATATAAATGAGAAATATTGAAAAATGTTTCACTGTTCCAACTTTTATATGATTATGATCATATACATAAATGGGTTGCATGTCAAAATATCACAGTGGCTTTCTCTCCTTTGCGGATCATTGGTTCCACCGCGGCGCCTGGGTGAAAAATCTACCTGGACAGCCGACAAAAATCAAGGTAAATGGCAGGTGTCAGATCATTGTCTTGTGTATACGAGATACACGGTATAGGTTGGACTTGATAAATTGATGATTGATATAAGATGTTCACATTCACCATTTGTTCACGACTTTAAAAATTAAATCAACCCACAGAGAGACTAAATGCTATTTACACATACCAGTGATTAACAGAGAAAAATTAAATTAAAAAAAATCACAAGCAATTAAAACGATCGATTAATACTTTAACAACTTTGAAGTAAATCTTAACTTAATTATATCTGTCGATAAAATGTACCGATAAAGATTATTAACGTAAATAGCAGTGGACATTGCTAACATATTATATAAGAGAACCACTTTTTGCCAACCAATTTTCATGCGCATGCGCAGTGTGACGTCACTTTTTCGTCACTCGAACATCCCTATATGAATTCGAACGTAAAATTTTCTGACAAAGTGTTACCGGGGTGGATTTGGTGTGATGTAATGAATAACCAAAGTCCGGTGGATAAAGTTTGGATCCTTTATTACTGACTGTATAATTAATAATAATAACAGTCCTGAAACATATTAATAAATTAACATAAGTATATAGAATATAATATCATTTGTATTTCATATATATTATTTCATATCAACACAAAAATCACAGTCTGCATAATTATGTTATCGACACGGTATATTGTATTTAAACATGACCAATTTACAAATCTGATAATGAATCAATTCAATCGAGCACCTCATTTCTAAGGGAAATAACTCTGGTTCAAAAAATAGAAATACGGTAAGTATAGGGTCTTTACACAAATATCAAGGTCAAAGTATATAATTCAAAATGAACATTAATATTGCGTACCAGTTTATGGAACTAGACTGGGTTGAGATAAATTCGTCTTGGCTATCATCAAATTCTCTAGCCAACTACATGATGGTTGAAATACTACAAACAATATAAAATTCGATACAATATTCGTACGGGCGAATTAAAATAAGGTAAGTATGAAAACAGCTTTCTAAACGATAGCAAACTGTTCTATTCCAAAAATATAACTCATAAAGTCTGAGAGACCATACAAAATATATCTTCGACTCAGAAAAAGGTAAGTATTCAAAAAGTTCATAATATACGGATTTATAACAGAATTACTCTTTCATAAATTACTTAACTAAATAAAGCTACCTTTCGTTCATCTCGTATTCTCAAAGTTAAAATAACGTTAATCCCCTTATGAAATCTTCCGTACGTAATGCAACAGGAATCCATACGTAATCTTGAGACGTAATACGTCTCTATATTAAACATAGAATGTACACAAATTCCATACGGAAACTAGAAAAATTCCAGCAGGAATTGAAGCGTACTCACGCGTAAAAATGAGCGAAATATTTAAATTAGTTACGTATGGATATGACCAAATATGGAAAAGGAATCAATAGTTTTACGCATGGAAAATTAGTTTTACGTATGGAATCTTTTGAATATCCGTATGGAAAAAATTTATTTTACGTGTACATGAATGACCTTATTTACGTACGTAGTCCTAAATATAGCAAGTTACGTATGGCAATCAAAAACTGAAACAAATACAGATTTAACTGAAACATATGGAATTTATTACGATATAACATGTAATTCTATGACTTGATCAATCCTGTACTTAAGTTTTAACTGTAACGCAAATAACTACAATTTCAAAACCGTACAACATGTACAAGGAGCAAATTCATAACTTAAACATTCAATACAATCATTTACCACTGTAGGTCAGAGGCCTGCTCACTTTAAACTTACATTAAATACATTAAAAATACTTAATTAATTCTGTATTGACAGTTTAAGGTATCAGTTATACATATTATATAATGCATTGTAAATTATAGTCTTGATATACATGTACAGGTATCTTTACCTATATATAAATATATTTATACCATAACACAACTCAAAAGTTGATAAAAATTCTTTAAATAATCATCTAAGGCCAACTGTCAATGATTAACCACTGGAACTATCTTCATTTGTACATTGGATAAATGTAACAAGTCACTAACAATTGTATGACACAATAAGTTATTTCTTCTTTTCGGTTTGTACATAGGCATTTATTGTTTCACTTGTCCTCCCGTGATTATTGACTGCACTTTCTTGCGAACGCAATGGCTTCGGTCACTGCCTTGTTTATCTCCTTTGAGCCTGGCTGGCTAATGTACTGTATTTCAGGCTCCAAGATGCTCAATGTAATCTAAATTAGTAATATAAGAAAAGCATACAATGATTTTGTCAGTGTAGATAATTTTTAAGACTCATAAGTCTTCCAAGAATCATCTCTTCAATTATTTTAACAATGTTTAATGCATTATTTATTATAAATATATATCAGATAATACAAATATTATCCAAAAAAAGAAAAACTTATGCAGAGTAGTTCTTGCACAGTTGAATAAATACCTTTTGTCGTATTTTTCCTCTTTAATTGCATGTATCCTCTGTAGCAACAGTTGATATGCCTTGGGCATTTGAACTTTTAAGTCATATGCAAGATGCCATTTCTTCAATTCTGGATTTGTGAATAAATGTGGCATCAACTTCAGGCACAATTATGGTATGAAATCCAGGAGTTTTGTGCCCAAAACAGGACTTGATGGCCTTATTCAGCTTATGAGTGTCGGTGAAGACTGTCCCGTTTTCCAGAAGAGGCACCATCTATTAAAATTAAAAGAATAAAGAATTCTGAAGTTGTAATAATGCAATGATAATCTTAAAAATATTCAGATCCCCTGTAACTGTAAGTTGAGATTTAGCCCAGATTAGCTCTATCCGCAAATCCTTTTCAGTAGAACACGTGTTAATCACCAAGAAGTAAAACATGAATCAAATGACAGCCTACCTTCAATCATGCTTATTGATGCTGCAATGGCATTATCTCCAAATTTCTTAGCTATGTACTGTCTTCAACTTCCAAAAGAGTCAACATTTAGGAACACTGATAAATCGATGAAAACAAACACATGTTCCCACGGTCCACGTCCATCCACCGACGCCCTCAGTACAAAGGAAACTAGGCTTCATTGTTTCAATAAACGTGTCTATAATGTACCGGTACCAAAGTGAATGAAACCCCATGATAATCATCAAAATTCTTGAAGATTCGTTCCTAGCATTCGACTTTTCCGCCTCGCCCGAACCTTTTGAAAATCCGATGTTTTGATTGGCTATTTCTAGTCACAGTCGTTTCATACACAATCATTTCAAACTAGAACGCCTCTGCATAAACATTCTATTTATTATTTTCAATGCGTCTGTTTTACTTCTTAGTTCTTATATCCATTACTGACACTATGTTTAATTTGTTCTTTTTTCATTGATTTATCTAAAAAAAATAATTATCGATCCATTGACCATATTTTTTGCTAATCTGGAAAAAAATGAAATTGTCTTGAAAGATTTTTTTTTTATTCTCCGACCCTAGGAAATTATTAGATAACCCAAAAAATATAAAAAGGAAAGAAAATAAAAATCAAAAATGATTTCAAATAATCGTATTATAAAAATCATGTTATAAACACAGAAAGATCGTTTGCCAACCATTCTAAAACGAGATCGAGATTAACCATGTATTGTATATGGAAAACGAAAGTAAAACATCGGCCGTGATGGAGATGGATAATCGCGTGCTCTGACAATCCTAGCCGAAATTTGAAGTTTTAAGACGGTTATTTAAAGTAATTACTCATATAGGTAACATTTTAAGTGAAAGAATTCTTGATGCATAGCCAATCTTTCTAGTAATTAGTAATATATCTAAGTAATTTTTTTTTGTTATGGGTGTACATTTTTTTGGAGAGAATATTCTGTGAAATATAATTGGAACAAAGTATATGTAAGAGGATTTAATTTGAGAAGAAAAGATAATTAATTTATCCTATTTCTTGACGGATTGGCAAACAAAGAATTCATAAATTTTATGAAAAATTCATTGTTTAAAAGGGGGGGGGGGGGGGGGGGGGGGGCGGACAGGGGGTACCCCTCTCCCACACCCTTCCATCCCACCCCTTACCAGCCCCCCTTCCCTCCCTCTCCCCTTTCCTTTCCTCCCATTCCCTTCCTTCCCTCCCTTTCACCCTGTCCTCTCCCTCAAAACTTGAAAAGGGTTGTATAAAGCTTAATACATTTGGTCATGCATTTAATGTAACTTCAAAGTACTTTCTATTTTGCTAAATAATGACACTATATATAGCATGTTCTTTGTATTACATGTACAAATACATAAGTCTTTATGTGTCAGTCATAATTTTGCTTGAAAATTGGCTAAGTCAAAATTCCATACAGTCTCAAAAATACGCTCGATCTGTTTATTGAAAATTTCCTAAGTCCAGAAAGTACGTGCTCTTGCAGACACTATGTTCAGAATATACGTATGAAATGTCAAGATAGATTTTTACGTATGGAAAATTTGAAGATTTCCATGCGTAAAAAGACATATAACTTTGAAAAAATTACGTGTATGCTTGTTTTCCATACGGATTTTTAGATTTACGTATGGAATTTATTAGTACGTATGGATTCCTGCTGCATTACGTGTAGATTACGTCTGGAAATTTCGTACGGGGACTCTCAGAAATAAAGAGGAAAGTGGAAAATGAAGAAAATAAAGGAAAGTAACTTACAGTGTTCTGCACCAGGTAAGTATACAAGTGAATGTAGGTACTGTATTTAATTAATTGTGTGCACAACTCAAACTCCGAGAAGACAATCATAAATTCAATACAATGTCCGTCTGACTAGCTCGGGGCTCAGGACAAATCTGGCCGAGCGGGAGTCTTAAACAAAGGCTTGGGCGCTAGAATGTTCGTAACCAATGAAAAGGTGTCATTTAGTCATATGTCTTAAAGAACGTCGGTAATTGGTTAGTATGTAATTAGTTAAGTGACGCAGTGTGCGCAATGCAGCATTTAAATCGCTTTATTAATTAAACGGAAATGAATCGCGCGCATGACCGGGACTCGCGTACTATTTAACAGGAAGTACGTATGTAAATATGGGATAAAAACGGACGTAAATATAAATAAATAAATACGGGTCCAAACTCACTCTACCACAAAAGTAGACGAAACTTCCAATTTCCGGAGTGAGCTGTGCCAGTATTTGAAAATTAAACAGACAAAACTCAATGCTTTTTAAGTTACATAAAACCCTTATCATCACTAATTACCCCCCCCCCCCACCTTTTTTTCTTAATTTATAAAAAGCTTATCTTTATTTAACCCCCTCCCCCCCACCCTCTTTTCCTTTTTGTAGGTTTTTCTTCACTGTTCAGGACTTTGTTGATTCCATTTAGCTTTCCATTAATTCAACTTGATGTTATTTAAATTTTAAAGGGATATTGTTTAATTTTACTAATTTGTAAGCAATTTGTCAGATTTAAATTTGCCGCCCGAAACATCTTTTTGTTGATAAAATGCCAAAATTCTCTTATTAATTTTCTACACATGCGCACTCCGTCAGTCCCTGCAAGTTGTTTACTAAAACTGTCACCGACTGCCTTGAATTTCATCCTTTGGTATTCAATATCGAGCCAATGTTATCGTCAAAGAAGCATGACAATCGAACTATTGAACATTTATTTACCAAAATGTCATATATAGAACATTTTTTAAAGCATCACTTGCATGTATTAAAGTGGCAAAGTAGAGGCAGGTACCGTCTAAACAATCATGTGTTTCCGCCATTTGGTACGTTGCGCGCACGCTCAGAATGGTGCACTTTGGGAAAAACTGAACGCCCACGTGATTTTTGACCAATCAGAACTGCAGATTTTCTGATGACAAGTTGTTGTTGAGCTAAACGGACCGAACAGATGAAAGTAGCCGAATTCAGAATTTGACTTGTTGATCGTTACCAAAGGGACGATGACCAGTGTATTTTGATTGCTGTGAAGAAACAGAGCAGCGATTTGAAAACATCATCTGAAAACAAGAAATGGTAAGCATGTCTTGACGAATTGAACATCTTACAAGACATTTTGTTGCTGGCGCGTCCGAGTTGTCAGTCAGACAAAATCGGTTTTCCTTTTTTCCAGGCATATCTCTCTCAATAATATATTCTGGAAACGTTCCTTACTCATTCTATTTCATTTTTATTGACATTTATAGAATCATTACCTTTCGCTAGGTAGCAAATCTCAGGTAATAAATGTTAGGGCTCATGTCGCCAGATTTCCTCTGACCGTCTGATACAAAATTTTTACCAAAATGGAGGCGATGAGACGGCAAATCTGAAATTGAATGGAACAGTATATTTTCAGTTGAGATTATTATTGTAATTTTTAAACAGTTTATCCCAATTGAATCTTCAATCACATGATGGACCTCCTTTCTTCAATCTGCTCCCCTCTGAGTCTGGCAGGCAAAATGGAAAATGTGGCCTGCCTGGGAATTGAATATGAGACCATCTGCTATCTTGGCAGACATTCTTACTGCCTGAGCTAACCATGCACAGTACCTAAATGAACACACTTTACCTGAACAAATGATGAGGTTTCCCAAAATTAAAGGAAACCTTACAAGGAAAGACAAATTAAGACCATGGTTCTCCCCATAGTTGTTCCAAACCGCAACCAACTCATGAGGGTCACTCTCATGGAACAAAAAACTGACAGGTGGAATGGAAAATGTGACTGTTCTTGGAATCCAACCTGAGACTGTTTTCTGTTTAATTTTGGCAATCTCTCCTTACCGTCCAAGCTAAGTTGGCATGATACCTAATGTCACACTGTTACCTACAGGTGTAGCCTTACCATTAGCATTTTTCCGGGTACTACAAGAGTTACTTCTAATTGTGACCTAGTGTGAATTATTACAGTTGATCAACTCTTATTTCATGATTGCTTCAAATTAATATTGTCTCCTTGCAGTCCATTTAATATTTGACGTTTCTGATCTGATAACTCTACTCAAAGTTTGAATAATCGGATCAGAAAGTCAAATTTTAATTAGATTGCTCACCTAGTTACTGATGAATTTATAGTATCACTCTGTAAATACAAGTATGGGGCATAGACTTGCAGTTTGTCATAAATCTACGGAATCAACTTCTGTTGATACATGTATGATGTAATGATATCTGTTGTAAATGCATATGCACAATGAGAATAAGATTATGCCGCAAAAGTGTGATAATACTTTAGTGGTGATGCGCTTGGAAGGAAAAAGAAGAAAATGAACAATCTGTTTTGATTGCAAATGTGCATGGACAGGTAGTTCTTGAAATAAAAACTTAAAATATTGATTTGATTTTAGGCTGGAGATGACCCGCCATTTCTGCCGGTTGGCACTGAGGTGAGTGCCAAGTACAGAGGAGCATTTTGTGAAGCCAAGGTGAAGAAGATAGTCAAGTCTGTCAAATGCAAGGTAGATATACATTTACATATGATAGAAGAAGGAATTAACGAGGCTGTTTCTAATTAGAAATGATGAACTTCTACCCAAGGTATTTTGACTAAATTCGGATCATATAATTGCAGTATTATAAAATTCATTTTTATGGGAAAGAAAATAGAAGTTGACCGTTCAGTATTATGTAGGGGTCATCTAAAAGATAATGGCATCTTACAATGAGACCTTATTGGGTTTTACTGCAAAATAATGATTTTTCTCAAATTTTTCATATTTCTGCGCAAGAGATTTTAATTAAATTCATGTTATTTATTTGTTGTACTTCAAATATCATTTTAAGAACAAGAAAAAGAAATTGAAATTTCACCGTCATCAAATTTTTCTAATTGAACTCGGCCTCGTTAAATTTTATCTCCTTTCTGCCTCTGACAGTAGGGGTACTTTGCACTCAGTACTTTATCTCAGTATACACACTTAAGTATCTAGAGTTATATCTGGAGTTGCCTCATTTTGGAGACCAATGTAATTTACCTTCCCCTTATACTGGTCACTTTCTTTAACCTAGCATACTCACTAAACATGCTAAAGATGGTTGTCAAACAAACACAATTTATTCGAAGTATCCAGGTTGCCTATGATGAGAATCCTGTGTGTATTAGATGATGTTCCTTTTTCTGCAGGTTTATGCCAGAGAGTTGCAGTGCTCCTTGATAATTACTGATGATTTGGTTACCAAAGGCCACTTGAAGGTAAGTATATCGGTACTTATATTACACTTCTGTATTAGCTCGCCGGGACGAAAAAGTCCGGAGAGCTAATGCCATACCCTCGGCATCGTTGTCGTCGTCATTGTCATCGTCCGTAGACAAAACTTTAACCTGGGCTATATCTCTTGAACTATAAGGGGTAGGGCTTTGATATTTCACATGTAGATACCTTGTGATGAGACCTTTCATTTGAGACCATGAGCTTTGACCCAGTGACCTTGACCTTGGACTTTGACCTACTTTTCAAAAACTTTAACCTGGTTTCTGACAAAAACCTGTATAGCAGAGCTATGTAATCTTTGATTACCCTATGTTTATTAATGGATGTATACCGAATCTGTTCTATAATGATAAAAAAGACAATAGAATTGATTTTTCAACAGAGAGTTCTCTACAGTTATAATAGTATAATACAATCATGATAATTGTTGTTTTACCATGTTTACTGTATACATTTGTACATAAAATTTCAGATTAATTTTTTTTGCCCAAAGTCATATGGATTTAAAAGAAATTAGTGTTACTTATGTCAAGTTCATTTCCGTTTCAGGCTAACTCGGTGGTCGAGTTCAAGCATCCCGATACAGGTCAGCTTGTAGAGGGCGTTGTCTCCAAACTCACGGACTGCAGTATGTACACCGTGGGTAAGTAGTCATTATGCAGACATTTTTTTATTTCCGATTTAAAAGGGAATTCCGCTTCCAAGATGCATGTACCTTAAATTTGGCCTCTTGAATTCCGTTATGCAGTGTCTATATGGTGGAATTGTCGTGTTTGATCCCAACTTGAATTTTGTCGTTATTCAGAAGAATGATGTTTGATTATGCAATACTATCGTCAGATTCATCTTCACAATGTCATGTATTCTTATAACACAGTAGGAATAGCCCCATTGCAACATGAAATAAGAACTTTTTCCTCAACATAACATGTTAAATCAAAAGATTTTCGGAATTCTACTCTCAATTTCAGTATTTGATGATGGAGATGAGAAAACGTTACGAAGAACTCAGTGTGTTCTAAAAGGAGAAAAACATTTCATTGAAAGCGAGGTAAGAGCTCAGTATAGTCTTTAAGGGAAAAAAAAATTCAGAGATAAAGTAATGAACCATGTGAACCATATGCTCATTTATAAAATTTCATTAATACAAGTAGCTAGAAATGCATAAGAAACATGGAAGAAATTGTATAGAAACTAGCCAGGCTTTGGAGGTTGAAGTCGAGTTGAGAATAAATTCAGTGTTTTATTGTAGACCCTGGACAACCTACCATTGTCACATCCGGAACATTTTGGTACGCCAGTGATGAACAACAAGGTGAAGAGAAGGATCGGTAGAGGCACTGTAGGGTAAGGTTCTACTAATGTTTATTAATATTATTCTGTCAGAAATTGAATTGAATATAACGATTTTAACTAATTAATTGTAATATTTATTTCAGAATAATATAGTTGTAGATGTTTTATGAATGATAGATTAATGTCATCTTCCTCTTTTTGACATAAAAATATTTAAATCTCTTGATGGTTTACTTTTTGTTCAAGAATTTTACTAATATTACTACATGTACATGTATTTGTATTGGTACATTTTACATATTTTGTTTATAAATGGGAAAGTTGCATTTTGGCTCTGTTTGGACATGTTAGTGGCAGATAATGCTCTGTCTGTTTTCTTGACATTGATTAGAAGCTACATTAAAATTTTGATAATTTGATGTTTAAAATTTGCTTCAGAGCTGAAGAGGAATCAGAAGAGTCCAGTTCCGACGAGGATATACCAAAAAGAGCGACGTATAAGGGGCGTCACCAGGAACTGGTCGGTAAAGTGATGCTGGCGGAGTTTGGTGATAAGAAGAAGCAGACACTTCCTGTCTTAGTCGTACTTCCCGACGCCCATAATACAGATCTCAAAACCAAGGATCATATCCTTATCAAGTCCTTCAAAGACGGAAAATTGTAAGTTTGGTTTTAATATAGAAATGGCGAAATTGAAGTAAAAAAATGTTTGGAAGTGATAATACAATGGAAGTTTTTTGAATGACAAAAATATTTACATGTACAGTGCTCATGATAGAGGTCATTAACCTACATGTAGCTGTTAAAAGTTTTGGGAATTATTTTGTTTTGATTAGGAAAATTAATTAGCTACTCTTAGCTCTGATTTTGTTTTGATTAGGAAAATTAAATACATGTAGCTACTCTTAGGCTCTGAGAATTGCTTGCTAGAAAGATACTCAGAAGAGAATCCTGTACCAAAATGTTTTGGTTAGATTTACATGTAAATTCAATATTTTCACAGGAATTTTGATAGATGTATCCTTCTATAGGAAATTTCATTTCTTTTCAGCTATAGCTTTAATAGAAAAGAACTGAAAGACTTTACCAAAACTGCCGTATCAAAGTTTGATGACAAGATAATCAAAGCAGGTAAGATAGTTGTCAAAGTCTAAAGATGCTGAATTCATGTTAAAGACAGGAAAACTCTCACTTACTTGATTTGGATATTTTATCAAATTTAGGGGGATAGTCCAGTATGATCAACGATCAATGGAGGTCAAGGACTCAAGGTTAAATGAATAGTCCATTTTCCAGAAAATATTTATGTCCGTTTCAAACGTTGATTTTATATGCACAGACACCAGACATCACATCATTTGGCAAAATTTTTAATTGTGACACTATATTTGATCACACTGACATGCGTTGTCATGTTCACTATTATGATTTCACAATGAAAGTAACGCCAAGTGAATCTACTGGAAAATCAGCTATTGCATGAAGATGGCAATACATTTTTGATATACATGTACATAAACCAAGGCATTCCTTCACATTCTGTCATATGATGAATGTTTTGTTTAAAATTCTGTTGATTTGGCTATAAAGAATAAAAGAAAAATGTTATGTTATTTTAAATGTTATGATTGATCATGCCATGGTTTCTACTAGGGCAACAATGTATTAGGAAATTTAAACATGTTAAAGTATGGTAAATAACATTTTTTTCAGCCATGGAGAAGGCCATAACATACCAGGATAACGAGGAACTTCCCAGCTCATGGGACAGGGACGAACTGTTAGGGACGGACGAAGAAGATCAATCTGATATCGACGAGGTAAAACATTTATTACAGAAGGATTAGTCTATAATGATCTAAATATTTACACATGTACACATACACATGTAGATACAGTTCATGATATGTATTTTTCCCAAAAATTTAAGTGAATTATGATTAGAAAAATGACAGCTTAGATTTTCAATCCTTTTTCTACTTTTCAGTCGTCTGATGACGAACCCACAGAAGATAAGGACCACTTTGTTGCTCAGCTTTACAAATTTATGGATGACAGAGGTAAGATTTTTGACCTAGTGTGAGTGAATGAACAATGAAATGGGCATAATATCCATATCATCTTGAATACAAAATCTTACACACATGTACATGTGTGGTCAGAATCGGCTTGCAGAAATAAATTTAGATTCATAGTTTATCCATGATGTCGTGATGTAAAGAAACCATTAACTTATGGATAATTTTTTTCTCATAACATAACTAAGTTTAACGGAACATTATCTACTTCAAGTTAGTGTTGGGAATTGGATGGAATAATCAAAATCGTGATTAATCTGAAAGATTTTTAATTAATTATTGATTATAACCTGATTCCTATAATATACTGCAAAACTGAAAATATTTCATGATTTGTCCATAAGCTACTTTTTATTGACAGCAAATTTGATGGAAACTCGGCAAAATGTGTCATACAAGTATACATGCATCAGTTGACTTAAATTATCAGTATAACGTATGAACTGTTTCTCTAGCAAAAATACGGTTTAATGCTGCAAATATTCTTATAATGTTTTGAATTTCCCAATTATAATCGATTATCAAAATCATAATCAATTATCGTAATCGGAAGGGTCTCGACGTTGGCGATGATCGGCACAATACTACTTCAAGTTGTGGCAAATTTTTCAAAGTTTTTACTATTACTAAAAAATCAAAGAGTATACATGTATTTTATTAATTTGTATTATTCATAGGAACACCAATCAACAAGGGACCATACATTGGAAATAACGATCTAAATCTATACAGACTGTTCAAAGTAGTACAGAAAATAGGTGGTTATAATAAGGTAAGGCTTATTTCATATACCGTATTTCAGGTAAATTCAGCGAAAATGACCCTAAAAAGGTGTGTCTTTTTTCACTAAGTCTATTTTTTGCTAATCTATGAACTAGATCAAAGGTTAAGATCTGCATCTTTTTTTCGCTATGAACATTTTTCGCTATTTTATGATTTGATGATGCTTGCGAACTTAGTGAAAATTAGACTCATGGGAAAAAATCCTGATATACCGTATCCATTGTCCCACAGAAAATTCATTTGTACCTTATTGATATGTAAAATTTGGTTCATTTACATGTATATGAAAATGCATACTTTGTTTTAAAAATTTGTCAATAATGAAATTAATTATTTACAGGTCACCAATTTAGCCAAGTGGAAGGCTGTGTATAAGAGAATGGATTTACCAGCTTCGAATTCCGCCTCACATCAGATCAAAAATGCTTATAAAAAGTGAGTACCATTTTTGTGCAAGCAAAAATCTTTTCTTTTTGGGGGATCGTTGGCGATAAATATGGTTGGTCTTAAACATACTCCAAGAGTTGCTAAGTGATTTTCTGAAAATTTTAACTTGTCAAACTCATTGAATTGTAAGTACTCGTGGTCACTCAAAAGTAGACTCTCATTTACTTAAATCCATGTACATTGTATGTGCCTATACAATATTCATTCATTCTAGCTCAATTTACATGTATATAGTACATTTACATGTATGATATAGAATCTTCTCTTAATAATACTTTTCCCCAAGGATTCAAAAGCTAGATTTCAATACACAGAAGTAATTGAAAGTCAAAGTTATAAATTTTTCTCTCGACTTCAGGTATCTGCACGCGTTTGAGGATTTTTATCGTAAGCTTGGTAGTTCTATGGGGACCATCAGTCGGCCTGGCAGAAGTCGGCATAACTCAGGACGCGGTATAATGTCATTCCGATCTCAGGAAAAAGAAGAAGATAAACCAGATAAAGTAAGATTTCCAGTCATGTATTTTACATGTATGTTTATAGAAAGATTAATGTATGTGCATTTTACATGTAAATCATTTGAAAATTTACACTTAACATTTACATTTGAAAATTGTTCAAATGTAAATAGTTTGGAATGACAAAAGATTGATTTTAAATGGCAAGGTAGCATGAGCTTTCAAACATAAAATAATGTCATTTCAGTGATTTGAATTTACATGTAAATTCTGTCAGATTAAAATTCTAACAAGATTAGTGTTCATAATCTGAAGAAAAAGTTTGCTAGTTTAAAATTTTCAAATTATACATTAATCAATGCAATAAGCATGATTAGAAACATGTGGCAGGATTTCATTATGCTCATAGATGGGAATGCTTACTGACTGAAATAAGTTTATTTTCAATAGCACAGACCTTATTCAACGCAAAAGAAATTTAGGACATTTGAAAAAAAAATGAAGATATAATAAATAAACATGTGGTATTTCTATTTCTCAGAAGGAATCAGATTCTGGCAAAAAAGAGAAGAAGGAGGGTACCTCTGAAGAAGATGAGAATAATCAACCGCCAAAGAAAGTTACGACACCAAAGCGTGAGAGATTAACCAGGCGGGACCTAGGGGAGCTAACCCGGGAAGGGAGGGAGAAACGGGACGGTAGCAAGGACTCCAGGCTGTCAGACAAACTAACAGACAAAAGATCTCCTGCTAGAAAAGACGAGGTGAAGAAAGAGGAAGCACCAAAGAAAGTCAAAATTATGAAGAAAGAAGAGAAAGAAATAACAAAACCTGAAGAAGACAAAGATGACAAGAATAAGAAGGTAAATGGTACAATTAAGATTTTTAGTGATAGAAATACATGTACTTATAGGAATAGGATAAACTTTTTAAGAATTGCAAATATTTTTAACAGCATTACAATGTGTCGACACTACATGTACATAATACTGTAAACGTGGTTATTTTCGCTGGTGGAAATTTTCGCGAGTATAACGTCAAGACGTTACGCATGGGGGAAATATTAGCGTTCTTACCATTGTAAGAATGCAGCGGGGATATTTTTGCGTGTGGGAAATTTTTGCGAAGTCACATGATTCACAAAAACGTGAAAATTACCCCTATGTGAAAATTTCCATGTTAACAGTATGCAGTATGCCAATAAGTCTACTATCTTTGCAAACCAACTTTTCAATTTGCTTTACTTTTCTTCACCTTGCCAAATTTGGGCATATTACACCTGTTGTCAAATTTAATTGAATCTACTATGTAAATTTTGACAGATTATTTCACAAGTTTACCGTGGGGTAATTACTAGTGGTTAAAGAATGATATCAATGCTAGCAGTCTAAATTTCAAACCCTAATTTTCTGTCCGCCTAGCAAAGTTTAGTTTACTACAGAATAACCGCACCTCTCAATACCTTATTCTCCGCAATCTACATGTATGTGTAATAATTTTGCATCATTTGTAAATGTATATTTATTTCTATGTTTAGGTCAACAGACGAAGATCTTTGAGAAAAGAAGAAATCAAAAAAGAGGAGGAAGAAGAAACAGAAGACAAGAAATCTGAAAAAGAAGTGAAGGTCAAGGCCAAAGCAGGAGAGAAGAAAGAGAAAAAAGAAGAAAAGGAGGAGAAAACACCAGCCAAGTGAGTTGTCTGCCCTTTGCTTCTTTTGCAACTATTTGTCAAGCTTTCTTAGAGTTTCATGAATAGTAGGGAAAACGCTTTTGGAAATTGTAAACATGTAAAGAGAAAAAAGAAAAAAAAATCTGTTTATTCTGAAGTGTATTGATTTACATAATAGTATCTTTATAAACATAATGAAAGGGAAATTTTGAAGACTGATGATTTTTATATGAGTAGCTGTACCACTAAGAATAAGTAAAAAAAACCCCAAAAGTTCAGTCAGTTTGCTCTTTTTCCCAATGCAGGAAAGAAGAAAAGAAAGAAGAATCAAAGCCAGTGAAAACAAAAGTGCTGAAAAAAGACGTCAAAAAAGAGGTTGAAATTGAAGTTGACACAAAAAAGCCAATTAAAAAAGAAACTGCAAAGAAAGGGAAAGATAAAGAGGAAGACATTGAAAAAAGTGTGACAAAGAAGAAAAAGGTCCCGGAAGAAGAAGAGGAAGAGGAGTATGTAATGTTAACTTTATTTTACTTCATAATACTCATACACTTGTCTAGATGGTGTAGAAGTATATTTGGCAAAACATGTACATCATGTACATGTAGCATGTATAGATGAGTGTTCTCAATGTATAAATGGCTATTCAAATAAAATAAATATTTATCACCTTTAGAACCAAGATTTCTTAAAGATTAGGTCGATGGGACTTTGTAATACCCAAGTTCTCCCATCAAGTCCATGCACATCCTAAATAGTGATTTTGGAAATAGTTTATCGAAAATAGTGTTCAGAAAAAGAGTACATTTATGTTATGTCCCCAATATTAAAAGTAAAAATTCTAATTTAATATCCAACTTTTTCTATCTAGGGAGGAGGAGGATGAGCCAAAAATGGTACATTATCAGGAGTACGACGCTGGAACCAAGTTACGTGTGAAATATGGACGTGGGAAAAACCACAAAGTCTATGATGCTAAGGTATGTCAAACTTACATGTAAATATCATGTTATGATAGAGATGTAACTTGATTTACATGTGAAATATAGAAGTAGGAAAAACCACAAAATCTATGATGCTAAGATAATTTTTTATTCTGAGATGAAATAAAATGATACATGTGTTGTAAATTACTAAATATTTCAATAGATGTCACATAATCATATTCTAGATTTCTAGATTGAGTACCAATAGGTTTGACTGTATAATTCTTCGTTTACAGATTGTTGAATCTCAGAAAGAAGGTGGACAGATACAGTATCTGGTACACTACGCTGGATGGAATGTCAGGTAAATAACTTGTATACTTACATGTATAGAACATTCTGTTTTAGGAATAAATAATGCTTCCTCGATTTCAAGAAAAGAGAATGTTTTTCCAAAATCCTTTTGTTCATATTCATTTCAGAAATTGAATTTAGTACGTATAGAACTAGTAGAAATCAGCATGTAATGATGTTTAGCAATCTTTCCTGTCACTATATCACAACTGGGACTTTATTTTCATTTAGCTAGATGGCTCCTACATGATTTTGTAATTCAAATTTGATATATAGAACTTTAAGTAATCAGTATGGAAGCAATAATGGGACATTTATTTTCATATACATGTATGTACATGTATGAATTTAAGAATGCCTCCACATGGTTTTGTAAATTCAAATTTTATAAAAGGCTGATTTGTCATGTATCATTAAAATACTTGCTGTTATGTCAACACTTATTTTCTGTTTACCTTAGATACGATGAATGGATTCGGCCGGACAGAATAGTAGCTATAACATCCAAACCAGAACCTGCTATCAAGAAGAAAGTAGAAAGTCAACCTAAATCACCAAAGGGTGCACTGGTATAAGAATTTATTTATCAAGAATTTAAAGAAAAATAATTTTCTTAGAAATTTTTCATTTTATATGCCTGAAATAATAAAAATCCCTATTCTATCTTTCGTTTATCATCGTATATATAATCTAAGTTGTTCAAATTTCCCATTAAAACACTAAATTCTACTTTATTTTCCTTTCTTTTCATCACTACCTGTTTTCATCTCTATTCATTAATTCCTGCAGGGCGTGAAGAAGGCTAAAATTGGCACTCCTCTGATGAATATGCAGAACCCTGTGGTGGCAATTAAACCTGTGATGGAGGGAAGACCCATCAAGAAGTCCCCTGCCCATACTCCAGTAACCACACCCAACCCCACCCCAACAGGCAAGGCTGGCAAACCAAGGGCAACCAGGTCGAATAGCATAGATATCAAGGTCTCAGATATACAGCCTGGTGAGTAGATCTTCAATAAATTTTTGAAAACATGTGATTCTAAAATCTTAATCTACGTGTATACTAGCAATATCCAAGTTACAAAGCTTACACATCATCGGCAAATCCGATAAAACCGATACTTTTCATGAACTCTGCATGAGTAGGCTCATTAAGGAAATGTGAGAAAAGAAGGAATGAAAAAAATTGAAAAATACAAAGTACATGTAGATGTACATGTGTATGTACTTAACATGTAAAATCTGATTCATCCTAAATTCTCCCAGTTTTCCTATGTCTATATCTCGGGCGAAAATTCACACACACACACAAAATTATTAGGCCTGTTCTCAGTCTATACTTGGGTATCATACAAGTGCAGAAGATTTTCTTTCCTCGTAACAAAGATAGTCAAAGATTGTACTCAAATTTTTATAATATACATGTACAAATACATGTACAATTTATTTTTGTAGCGGCTAAAAGGAGAACGAGGAAAAGTTCCGGGGTGACAGAATCCTCAGACGTCGTATCTCAAGGTATGGAATAAAATACCTGTATCATGAAAAAACCTATCGTTTTATTCCAAAATCACGGAACTTTTTGTTAATGTCAATAATTAAACAAATGCTCTTTTCAAGCATTTAATGACAATTTTTATGAAGAACGCTTAATCATTGCAGTCGTGTCTCAGAATAAACATTTCTTTCCAAAATTTTCAAATTTTACAGAAAGTAATGAAAATAAGAATTAATTGAAAATTGGAATACTGATAATCAGATATGGATAATTTGATATGATTGTCTCAGTTTCCAATTATTCAGTCCAACAGACAGACACTAGTCATCACACAATTAAGACGCCATTACACTTAACGCTAGAGGGCACTGTATACTTTCGTTTTTGCTTGCGATCAATGGAGGAATACATGTATTAAGGAAAATATTAAATTACAACTTGTACTTGTAGCAAGATGTTTCATCGTCGCTATCCAAGTATTAGTCATTAGAACCAAAACTATACTGTAATTTTACTGTTTCAAAGATGCAAAAATGGTCACAGTTACGAAGAAAATCTGAGACGTACCTGTCTGAGAATGTTAACTTCCATTACTACAGACCGTTTCACATAACTTTCCTTCATGTGTCAAAACATCCAAAAACATGAACCATATCTCTAAAACATGTAAAACGAAAGTACAGACAGTGCCCTAAAGTGTGAAGTGGAACAGCTTAAATAAGCAATTTCTTCATTATGATGTTACAATAGAAAACATGATATTAAAAAAAATTGATTTTTTTTTCCAAATCATGTGATGACGTCCTGTGTCTATGCTGAAAGAATCTAGAGTTATTACTGTCACAAGTCTTGACTGAAAATGGATTTTAATTCTCCTTTATATAGGATCAGTAAGTGACCATGAAGAGGACATGGAGGTTGATACAGAAAAAGACAAACAGCCCGCGGAATCTAAAGAGTCGTCAGTGAAAGAAAATACAGACGTACCCAAAGAAACTAACGATAGCAAAAGTTCCGAGGAAGTGCCTGAAATCACCAAAGAATCTATTATACTTGTAAGAGTAGAGGAAGACGATAAAGTGGATGATAAGAAAGGTGATGATGATGATGATGAGTCATCTAATTTGTCAGCGGTAGAACAAGATTTACTCAACAAGGCAGCTGAAATACAAAAAACGGAAGAATTCTTAGCAGAAGAGGATAAAAATAGAAAGGAGGAAGTGTGTAATATGGAGACAGAGGAAGATAAAGGGAAAAGTAGTGATAAAAGTGACACTGAAGAGAAAACTCCTGTAGTGAAAGGAATTACAAATCAAGAAGATAACGTCACAAATTTGAAGAAGGAAAAAGAGAAGAAAACGGAGGAAGAAGATCTGGAGGAAAAATCTACGACGGAAAAAGTGATAGAAAGTGTGATCGCAGCGAGTGTGGAAGCGACGGAAGGAGTTGCAGAAAAAGGGGAAGACAATTCTGTAAATGTTGAATCTCATTCGATAGTTGATGATAGGTTTGAATTTAAAGACGAAGTTGAAAACAATCTGCCAGAGTTTGTGCCAGAGAAAGAAGTGAAAGAAAAGATAGTTAAAGAAAAAGGGAAGGAGAAATCTGAGGTTGAACCTGAGAAAAAGACTGGAAAAGGTAGGAAAAAGGATACCGCAAAATCAGAGAAAAAGGATTTGCCGCAAAAAGAAGTGAAAAGGGAGGTTAAAAGAGGACGTCCATCACTAGCTGTTAAAAAAGCAGCTGAGGAATTACAGATGCAGTTGGCAAGGGAAATTGCGGCAAAGGAAAATGCTGAAAATTCAGAACCTCCGAGTAAAAAGATGAAGGAAGAACATGCAGAAAAGGAAGTGGTACAAAAGGAGGATGTTGTTAAGGTAGTAAAAGACACAGATATCGTTAACAGTGGTGAAGAAATAAAGAAAGAGGAAAATGAGGTAGAGAGAAAGAAAGTCAAAAAGAAAGTGAAGAAAAAGGAAAGTTTAGATAATATTGAGTGCTTAACCAAAGAAAGTGTTAGATCACCTGGAGGTAAAGGTGCAAAGGGAGAGAAATCTGTAGGGAAGGGGAAGGGTAAGAAACATAGAGAGTTGGATGGAGACTCCGAAATGAAAGCTCTGGAGCTTGGTGCAGTGGAAAGTTTGGGGAGGTTAGGGCAAACGGATATTACCGAGGTGATCTCGGTCAACAATGCAAGTACTTCTAATTCTGTGATAAAATTAGACAGCGGTAAGTCCATTGACACAACTTGCCATTTAAATTATAGTGCTACGGACCTTTTATTAGACGCAAGTCACAAAGAATCAATCGGTGCAAATTCTGAATCAAAATCGAGCAATCACCTGGAATCGGATCATGACTCAAAAGTTGCAAGTAATAGTGCTTTATACGATAATACTCCACCCACGACACCAGAGCATGATGGGGAGGATCCATCATGTCTTGATCATTCCCAGGATTCCATTTCATCATCAACTAAAATGGCAAATATTCATGTAGTTAATGAAAGACAATACAGGGTCGAATCTCCGACGGGGAACGCGAGTCCTTCGTCAAACGACGGCAGCATAGGAAGTGGTAATGTAGCGTGTTCAGAGAGCAGCAATAACGAAGGACAGCCATCCACGACACTGGGCAAGAGACGAAGGGAGTCGGATGATGTAACAGCCGCAAAACGCAAACGGAGAGGAAAATCAAAGCAAGATCGCAAAGCGTCCACAAAAACTCATGGTATGTTGAAAAGAATTCCAATACATTTTGAACAAAGTTGAAATATTGGGCATTTTGCAAATTTTTGAAACAGAAGGGAATATTTTCAGATATTCAGATTCAATGGTGGAAATTTTTTTCAAATGTAATACTTAACATGCTTAATGCATGATATCACATGTACCGATTGACTAAAATTTTTAGTTTCAATTTTTTTTGCAATTCTGAGTTTTGATCTGTAAACAATGTAATTTATCTTATGGTATACATGCATAGACATGTGTAAGAACTCTTTATCATGGAATTATTTACATATTCATTGCAGGGAGTGACAGTGATGAAACCTGTAGTCAGGACACGAGGTTCAGCCCCGAGCCTGGCTCGGCATCCCCGTCAAAATCTCACAGATCTCATTCACCACGTACACCAAAGTACCATCTCAATCTCGGTTAGTATACATTCCTTAAGTTTGTTAAGGACAGTCTTTAAAAGTAAGGGGAACATCTTTATAAACTAGTAAAAGAACAATTTCCAGTCAGGGGTATAACTCATTTCAGTGATAAAATTTTATAACCGAAATCAGTTACTTTTCTTTCTATGAAAATCAGTAATGTTAAAGTAGGTCATGAAAAATAACTGATTTCTGCATATAAAAATTCCTATGGGAATTGCTTCATATTTATTCATTGGGTAAAGGATTATTTTACAAAATTTAAGGTATTGATGTATTAAGATGATACTGAACACTTGATTTTCAGCAGGAAAAATCTGGATTAGAAGATTTAAGCAATACCAAAAAATTATAACCAAAAATGGTTATTTAAAAGTAACTTCTTTCAGTTATATTTATTTTTGACCCAGATTTTGCACAAAGATGATTTTATCCAGCTGTGACCTTAATTTATTTTTAAAGAGGCACCAATGTTGTATCTGATGAAGTCAAACTTTTCTGTACGCATTGGATGATATAATTGTATTTGACCTTGGAAAGTTTTGTAACCTGAACCAGTTATATTCTGGGTGATTCTATAAATATCTTGCAAGAAAAATAACTGATTTCAGTGACGAAAAATATAACTGAAATGAGTTATACCCCTGACTGATTTCTGCTTTCTCAGTCTTTCAGAAAACTTTTTTCAGCCACTAGCCCGAAGATAACTTTAACTGAGTTTTTTGTATAGTTCGTCTAACAATTTCTACTAGCCCAGCAAAAATTTTTACTAGCAATACAAAAATTTTGGTAGCCTCGGGCGTCGGGCTCGTGAGGTTTGGGAAAGACTGCTTTCTATCTTTGTGCAAGACCTACACCAACGTACCATGGAAGATACACTTTGGCACATGCCATCTCAATTTCACACACCCTTAACAACTTCTAGTATGTGGGCACTTTTATTGAAGGACTTCAGAAGGGCATTTTAAAAAAGAATAATTTGTTGAAAATAATATTGGCAATAAACTTTTTTTGGAATTTCAGAAGAGGGCAAATATCTCGAAGGAGAGAAGAGAATTTCATTTTTAATGGAGAAGATACAGGAAATACGCAAAATCTACATGAGCCTGAAATCTGAAGTGGCGTGTATAGACAGGAGACGAAAACGTGCAAGGAGAAAAGAAAGAGATAGTAAGTACTCGTTTAATTAGACAATGTCCATTCAATAGACCACTTGCCGAAATTAACCCCTCCGATTGCAGGGGGGAAAAATGCAAAATGTCGTGACATCACAATGCTTTTACTTCTTCAAACCTTGGTCAAACATCGAAGTTGCATTGTGAGGTCATAGAATTAATTTTACCCTCGTTAGGAAGGGCCAATTCATCAGTGGCTGACAAAATAACAAAAATGTCTGAGATACAAACTTTTTGCTCAACTATGGAACTGCCTCTTTTAACATTGACGTCATTTTAGAAAATTACACCAAAAGATGTTGACTCGGACATTTTGAGTTCTATTACAAGATCGGAAAAGGGTCTATTCAAGGTCACCTAATTTGTGAATTCTGTATATGACTGCTAGTATACATGTATATCAATTTCAAATATAAATGGTGAACTTATTTTAAAGTTTTAGTAATTCTATCGTTCAATATTGATATTTTTCCGTAAAAAAAGTCAAGTTTTCCTTTTTCCAGATACAATAATAAAGGTATTGACAGTATGTTTATCTATTTATAGGTGCCCAGAATTCTTCAGCGGGAACTGGATGTGAGGGGGAGACAATTCGGTGACCTTAACTGCTGAAAAAAAAAATCCCGTACGAAAATCATCCTAAAGTGCCAGTACCCATCTCATCTTAAAACAAAGACGATATCAGCATTAAACATTCGTTACTCGTAAATCAATAGGTGTTTACTTCTCAAAAGTCTATAGACAAATTCTAGTGTCTGAGGCCATCTTTGATATTAAAGTATGTCAATTTGTAGTAACACAACTCGCTATTTTTGGTGTGAGAAGATTAGGGGACAAAATAGTCCCCCCCCCACCCCCCCCTGTAAGTTTTGAAAAATGATTCTTCATATTTTCAGAAGAATACAATTGAACGTAGCACACAAAAATATAAGGGAAGTAGATATAATGATAAAAAAGATATCGAAGCAGGGAACATTAAATTAAATGCAACTTTGAAAAAAGAAAAAAAAAAGAAGTAAACGTAAATGTACATGTACATTAACTTTCTCATAAGTGCCAGTTTTGGTAATAAGGTTGTGTTGCCGCAATTCTTCATAATTTCAAAGATGGCCTGAGTATGAAAACAATTTATATGCAAAGAATTTTTTTTTTTTTTTCGCAAGAGGTACATTGAATGACTACACACTCATTGTACATGTATGTTGATTTGTACAGTACTATACATGGTTTACATATATACATGTACATGTACAGTGCATTTGTAATATAAAAAATTCCCATGCAAATGTTTTTTGCAGATTGAAAATATAGATTATGATTGTTTGTTTATTTCTTGAATTTCATCTCTTATTATTTGAAGGGATTTGAAGTAGAAATTTGTTTTAAAGAAAAACCCTCGTCATTTTCAGAGATAGGTTGTTTATGTTTTATACCATTTTTCCCCAATTTTTGTTATGATTTTTTTTTTGTTCCTTCGTTGTGCAGCAAATTTGTATTAAGATAGTCATTATTAGTAGATTTTTTAAGAGCGTTAGATTTTTAGGACGAATATATATTCGTAAATGTGTACCTGATGCAGGTATTTGCTTTGTGTATATTTATTAATCCGTAACGATAAACTGGTGTCAATTTTCAGTGTAAATATTCTGTAGGTGTATTTGTTTTTGGCAAAAGTTTTGTAAATATGAATTATTTGTCTTATCTGTACCAATCCGTTATCCTGTAATGAATTATTTGTCTTATCTGTACCAATCCGTTATCCTGTAATATTTATATCAAACACACAGTGAAATGTAGAGAAAAGTCGGGCAATTTGTCACAGTGCAGTTGAAAATATTTTTTAGAAGCGAATAGAAAAATCTGAAGAATTCAAATCCCCACTCCCTATTCCCTATCTAACTTCTAATGTTAAGCGCTTTCCTACTGATTTGTTTGCACTGAAATAAGTAAACTCAAAGTAGCTTTTGAACTTCAATAATGTAGGATATAAGCAACATGTATTTGACTAGTAATTCCTCCACACCTGAAATAATGAGCAAAAATGGGGTATGTACCGGAATTATATTTTGTGTAAGTCACTTAATATTTAATGACTCTATTGAAGAATACTCAATGAGACCATGATCTTAAATCCTTCAGTGATACATTGCTTTCAGTTTTCCTTCATTTCTAAGTCTCAGGTGAACCCCATAACCCACTACATGTACATGTATATGATAATTCTTAAGATAGAAGGGTCAACATTCTTATATTGTAGGATTCGTCACTTCAAAATTTTAGACTTTTGTTTCGTTTCATTGCTTTGAATGATGTGCAATCTATTTATGTTATGATTGAATTACATGTTTGCCAAGTTTTTCCTACATTTACTGGAAAAGAATTATTGAAGAATTTTGCGAAGTTCCAATTGACCTGAACGCGGGAAAAATTTGAGAAATTCCATGACGTCACAATGCAATTTCGATGTTTGACCGAGGTTCAAAGCTTGTTTGTCCGAGGTAAACACATGGTAAAAGCATTGTGACGTCACAAAATTTTGCATTTTTTTCCCGCAATCGGAAGGGTCAAATTTATAGGTCAATGCCTTCTTTTGGTTAGAGTCAGTAGCAGCTTTTTCTCAATGAAACCTTTTGTTGCGGGAAAAACTAATAAAAGTATGGAAATAGATCGGAGGTATGTCTATTAATGGCATTATTATTAAAGTAGTCAAGTGTTTATGGAAAGTATTCATGCAATTTTTTTACAAAATTTTTATTTTCAAGCATTTTATTTACATGTAAATTAATTTCTTTTTCAAATCAGAAAAAAAACCTCCTGCAACTTATTTATCTTTCATGTTCAATAGGGTAAGCAATCATACATGTACATGCAATGAGAATATGGTCTAAATTCTTGAAGTTTACTAAAGACAACATTTGAATTCTTACAATATTTAATACATGAATGTCATTCTTTGATTTATGATTAAGTCACATACAATGTCAAGGGAAAAGCTACTTGTGATGATATGTTAAAACTGAGGTCTGACACGCTTCATTCGTATATGTTATATAGTGATCAAACACAATTGACAAATATTGACCCTATTTCACAAAACCTTAAAATACTGTTTATCTTATAAATTATTATACACAAATTTGTATTTATATGTACAGTATTGTTAAATCTGGTCCTGATGTATTTTTTATGATTCCCTGACGACATTTTGGCCGTACAGAGTTACTTCCCATTTGCAACGGCCGCTGAGGTAAATTAATCTCGACATCATGAAATTTTGTATTAGCAAAATGTATAATTTTTAGAAAATAATAGGAAAGTATTTAAGAAAATAACATTTCCATGGTTATTTTTATGACATTCAAAATTAATTTATTTCAAATACCTCACAAAAGGGAAGTATCTCTTTACATGTATTATGAAAACTGAATTGTTGCACAGGGGATTAGTAACGATGCCATACATGTGAAAATGTCTGCAAAGTCAGTATCTTACCTAGAAATAGATGGAGATCGTATTGAAGGCGAACACTGAAATTTTTTATCCAGGGTTCGTAATAAATATATTTATACGATATACATCTAAAGGAAGATTAATGTGCAGAGGGGATGATATGCTTTACTTTGCCGATTTTTTTTTTTTCTTTTTTTTTTTTTTTTTTTTTCTCTCTATTTGTGATACATGATGATTATGATCCAAATCAAATTGAATTTGATGACGGTGAAATTGTACAGATTTTTAGCGGAGACATAAGTGCCATTGTTTGTTTAACAAACGAGAGAATATTGTACCGATGGTACTCTATGTGTATTTTACTTGTTCGTTTGTTATGTATGAGGTCTTAGAAAGTACTGAAAAAGAGTAATATAACAATCTTATCAATGCAACGATACAATTCTGTGGAAATTTCTTTTAGCAGACCTGCCTACTATACTTTCGATTTTGGCGTAATTTTTACAAATTTTCTTCTGTTATTACATTTTATGCCTAAACCTTGCTTTTGAGCAAATTAACGTTTTCGATTTTTTTAGCGTTTGATTGAACAAATCCTTTATCCAAATTCCATATCGTAAAGGCAAGCGCTTGAATTCTTAAAGTGTTTAACATTGTAGAAGAGGGCAAAAGACAATGTTTTTTTTGTCAAAATTGCATTAAAGGTTTACATTTATATTACGCTTTAGTCCCAAAATTTACATTTTCGTGAACAAAAAATTACACTTATGTTGAGAAACAGGTAGGCCGGTCTGTTTTAGGTACAATCTGGCATTATGTGTAAAGTTATTGTATAAGGAGCAGAGTATTAAATAAGCTTTTTGGCTTTCTCTCCTATCCTTATGTTTCATATGATGTAAATTATTGTTGGAATATTATATTGAATAAATATTGTTTAAACTAAAGTTATTGTAGCAGATTCAAATTTTAGAAGAGTTAATAAGAGTGCTCTAAACTCAAGACTACTCTAAATCCATTATCTCCAATGCTTGATAATGGAAGAACCAAAGTATGCTAAGTCATGATTGTGCTTTTATGTCAGTTTACCCATATCTGTACTGTTTCGGCTAAAATTTGGTTGAGCTATAACATGTAAGCTTACAATGTTTGTTATTTTGGAAAGTGAATCAAGTTCAGACAATTTCTTTACGGTGTTTTAGTGTGTATCATTTGAAATGGTTCTTTCAACAAAATACAAGAAATTGTCTCACTTGAAGAAAAAAATAAGGTACTGAAAGTTGTCAAAAATGAACAATAAGATTGCTAGAATATAAGCTTACCTGTAAAGTTTTGAAAAAATTGAAATACTCAATAGTTATTGAACATTCAAATATTGAGGTGTGCTTGAAAATATAGTTTATAAATAGCTTCTAGAATATTGCTGTGCTTTCTATAGACTAGGTTACCAGAATTCTTAGAATTGTTATTGAATAATGTCTTTTAAAGACTTGGAGTCGTTATGTATTTTTATTAGACCTCATATGAACAAAGAACATCCATTCATCCAATCATGTATCATCACGTAATATTTATTGACTATGTAATAAAAACATGGAACTTACCAAATTTTTTCTCTTATATATAGATTACTGATCATCGTTAGACATCTGTGTCATGCTAGATCTAGAGATGTTCTAGAGCCCTACCCCCTCCAAAAAAATTGAAAAAGATGTTGATTTGGGTGTATAAAATGATATTTTGATAATATTGGATCCCCTTTTGTTTTTGACGGACTTGACCTCCATTTCAGCAGGGTTTTTTTTTTATTTTGGGGAAGGTGCCTATGCCTGTCCCATTCGGGAAACTTTGCGACATTTTGCTGAAATTGGGAAAATTTTTGTACAAATTCTCACCAAAGTATAACCTTAAAGTATCATTTATTAACACTGATAATCCATTGATTTGCTTGAACTGAACATGGGATGAATAAAAAACTTTAAAAAATGCACTTACTGACTTAGAAATAGGACATTTTGTGCTGACTTCCAGGTTTTGGGTCTTATTTTCTCGGATGATTTTTTCATAACTCCTCTTTGGGAATTTCAGGGTGATTTTTTGGGAAAAATAGAGGAAATTTGGCATTGGGAAGGGGCCGAAATTCGGCCCCAAAACAAGGAAAAAAAAACCCCTGATTTGTAAAAAATAATTTTGAATGGCTGAATGCATGCAATGGAAAGAAAATAGAAATCTTGTATGAAGAGAGAGAAGGGGTTTACAACCTGTCGGTGTTTTCAAAAATTTGAAATAGGAGGAGGTCAAGGTCCAATTTGAATATACGCACAAAAACTTGATTTTGGTGTACTTTTGAAATTGTCAAATGTTTTGGTCACTGATGTAAAGTTCCAAATGACAACCTTTCAACTTTGCATACATGTCAAGAATATAGTCTAGTTGCCAAATGGCTATTTTGGGGGGAACCCCAAAAAATGTTACGCACAAAATGTTTTTGCATGAAAGTGATGTTAATACCCTCTACTTTGATAATCCGGCGGATGCCACTCTGGCATCCTTGGGCATTTCGAAATTTTTGGGAAAAAGTGTGATTTTTCAAAGAAAAACCGTTGAAAATTGGAAAAACGCAATTACTTTGTCCATGTTGTAGCTAGAACAACATATTTGGTATCTAAAGAACAGCAATGTCATTGCCTTTAAGTCTCAAGTTCAGTTTATCAATTTACTCGTGCATAAAATGGGGAAAATTATGGATTTTCGATGAAAAACCGTTGAAAATTGGGAAAATGTCATATCTTTTTTCATACTATAGATAAAATAACAATTATGGTACCAAACACACAATAAATGCATTGCTTTTCAATTTAAATATCAGGTTAGCAATTTGAAAGTACGAAAATGGGGAAAAGAATGCATTTTGAATGAAAAATCGCTGATAATTAGGATATTGCAATGCTTTTTTTCATGCTGTAGGTAGAACAACGACAAGAAAAATTATTTCATTGATTTAAATTCAGAATTCCACTAAAGGAAATTGAATCTTCTTGTTTTGTTACTGTTGTTGTTGTTGTTGTTGTTTTTGCTGAAAAAGGTTTTAAATTGTATAAATATAATCGGTTAAAAGAGATTCTAGAACAACAACTTTCGTATCAAAATGATTGCATATTGAAAGTTTTAGATTTGCACTCTCTTATCACCCTTTTTACTACTCTAGATTCTCTGGTTTCTCTTGCTGTGCGTGTCTTCTCTGTGTTTTTACTTGAGGTGTTTTGATGTGTTGATATTGGTGCTGCAACCCAGTTTTGTTGGAGATCACTTATTGCCTTGTTGTTTCATCAACATGCAATTGTAATACTTGTGTGCAACTACTTCTTACAACAAAGAACCCTTCTTACATGGTTGATCAAAATGCCTCCTTTGCATCATACTCTGTTAAATCTCTTCTCCAAAACATTTACAGAATTAAAGAAATATGAGCACAGAATTTGTTACATCTGTTTGTTACATTGCTCAGATTTCATGTGCGACTGCAACGAATCAACAGGATAACAGATAGAGGTACAGACGCGATTGGCAAAATATAATCACAATTGGTCTCAACATTTAAAAAAAATTAGTTCTTTCAGCAGATCCAAGTTTGATTGAACTGCATCTTAAGAATGCTTTCTTATGCATGGCTAAAAATATTTAGTTTTTCTTGACATGTTATTATCAATTAACTGTTGGTGACAATGTTCATCTTAGAGTTTTGAACTCTCATAGCGCATTTCATTCAATCGTACACTGGACCTGACATCAAATATACTGTTTAGATTCTCTAAACCATAGTAATTCTTTATAAATATCATGGCCTCAGTCACCATCTTTTCAATATCTGAATTAATTTCACTGAAATTTGACACGGAACAACACTTCAAAAACTCCCCACAGAACAACCTTTGTCTCTCCAATACCATCATATGTTCATGATACCCATCATCATGATCTGTTCTCAATACCTTAATCTTCAGAATGTGTAGAATGTGAGTTCTTAATCAATCGGATTCCTTTCTCGATCAACTGATCGCAAGTACATGTAATATCAATCAGTTCCACTTCATTTCCTGAGATGTAGCTTACCTGACTGAATCTTTTATGTCATTGTGATGGTAAGTAGGGGTCAATTGAATATAATCTAAATTTGCTCTCTGCAAAGTGATTGCAATTTTAAGTTCAGAAAATATGGCAAGGGGCGCTGCTGGAGAGGATTTTGGCTGTGTCATGAAGTAACTTTAATTGAAAGCATCACTGATGAGGATTTTTCTATCCGAACACGTGTCTGGTGCATCAAAATTGGTTTAAAACTTTCTTCAAGAAGGTAAATACATGTAGTTGGAACACTTATCATTGAACATCTAAAGTGTTTAGTTTTTAAAGAAATATACTACCAGAAACATTCAGGGTATTAATTTTGCATGAATCAGAGTCCTGCGTACATCAATCGATCATCAGCTCCTAGGCATTCTTGTCGAATGAATAACCTGGAGCTTATTTTAAGAGCATATTTCGAATGAGTTAAAGAAGATCCTGAGCACTCACAATAGAGCACAAAATTGAGCATCGACGGATCCCTAGCAAGGTAGAGATGGGACTAGGTGCCCGGGAGGATTAAGCAAAGTTGCAAAACCGAAGTCATCTTTTCAACATCGACGTAGGGACTAGAACAACGTCATGACTAAGCAGGTCTTTAAGATCCACTTCAATAATTGAAAACAACTACACAACCCTGGCAGAAATCATCTATGTTTGAAAAACGTCTTCAAATTCATTAGCATCATTTAAAAGCAGATTAATTAACAGCGTTGACCAGACATGTACGGTTCGGGTATTTAACCCTTCTCAGTGACCCTCAATCCAAACAATGAAATGTGGCCAAAAATGTGTGATAATTATGTCCAAAATATACAGACAGACGTAGCAAGATGACTGAAATATGATGCTGCAGGACCCAGGTTTCAGAAATTTGTGACAATGTCGTAAATGGAAATTTTCGAATGCGTTTGAAGAAACGACCAACCGAAATTGATCGATCTTGGCTACATGTGCCCTTGGGGACTCCTGGTCCACCAGCAGTGACACTCACCGAGTGGTACAAATGTTACACGTCTTCAAATTCATTAGCATAATTTGAAAGCAGATTAATTAACAGCGTGGACCAGACATGCACGTTATGTATCATAGACAGTAGCCGCTTTCTTTTGAACAATGTCTCTTATTTCACCCACGTCTTTCAAAAGCTCGCTACAAGACTCCATGTACCGGTAAATTGTTTTAAAAAAGTGCTGACGACTTGAATACACATATCTTTGTTCTAGAGTTTCTGTAAACGTTTTGCATTTTTCAAAGTCCCAACTTTAAATGGAAAATACCCATCAAAAATCAAAGTTTTCTCCCTCATTGGCCTTCTTCCACTTTATTTATGAGCAATTAAGTTGCTTAATACGAATTCAGAATAAAAGACAATAAAAAAATTCTTTTGGTACCATAATTGCTGTACCTCATACTAACTACAGTTTTATAAAGTGCATTGCATTTTGCACATTTTCAGCGTTATTACATCCAAGAGTAGTTGTTTTTCCCAATTTTTCGTACAAGCAAATTGCGAATCTGACATCTGTATTATTTAAGGAGGTATTGAACACTTGGACGCCAAATTCAATTTTTCTAAAAATTTCTGAAATTATATATATCTTGTCTGTCCTTTACTATGCAAACTTACATTTGATTCTATTCACAGGAAAATTTTCTACGAGACTTTGAAATATGCATTAGTCGACGTTTTCGTGAATTTCTTGATGACGTCATAGTATTGAAAGTGTCATTCCAGTTCTCGTAAACCTATTGGAAATTAATTTTGATTTGATTTCCAAAATAACCATAAATATATTGCACTTACGTATGGAAAAGATAAATTGAATTGTGTTTTAAACATAGGCAGGATACTTGAATAAAAGATGACACTGTCGCTAAAAAATGGCAATTTCGGGCCAATTTAATGTAGTTGCTAGTTAATTATTAGGAATCCTGTGGATGAATCTTTGTCAAAAACTATCAAAATTATCAAGAATGTCCAGAGATGATTTCATGATAAAATTGGAAAAATTGAATTTGGGATTAAAATATTACAAGGCTTTATATTTTCCAATTATTTCTTCCAAAATCGTCCATTTTCAATGAAGTGACATCCGCTTTCCAGTAACGTAAATTTGTCAACGAATACACTGTAATGAAGCTTTAATTTTCTATTTTATACATGCTAAGTTTCAATGCAATAAGTTTATTAATAATGTTTTTATTGCATTTTGAATGTGAAGGTTTGTGACGCCATTTTTATCCGATTACGTCGAAATGACGTCGTGGCTTGCTCATGGATAAAACTCCCAAAGTCCTAAATTTCGAAAATCGCCATAAATTCTTCAAATTACGCCGGAAATTATTCAAACTTCATCAGGATACTCAAATGCGTATATCAATCAAAGTATCAAATGTTTTAAGGGCGTTAAGACTGTACTTTTCCTAGGAAGCGAGAAAGCAAATTGTGCCGCCGCCATCTTGGTGTTCAAACCCTCCTTAAAATGAAAGGCAATAAATTTATTGTGCGTTTGGTATAAAAATTGTTTATTTAGCTACAGAATAAAAAAGATATTGTATTTTCCCAATTTTCAACGATTTTTCATCGAAAATCCATAATTTTTCCCATTTTATTGACAAGTAAATTGGTAAATTGAGCTTGGGACTTAAAGAGAATTATATTGTCGTTCTTTTGGTACCAATTTTGTTGTTCTAGCTGCAGCATGGAAAAAGTAATTGAATTTTTCCTATTTTCAATGGTTTTTCTTACCATACCATTTTACCCCAAAATTTCGAAATGCCCAAGGATGCCAGAGTGGCATCCGCCGGATTATCAAACAAGAAGGTATTGACAACACTTTCATCCAAAAACATTTTGTGCGTAAGAAATTTTTGGGTTTCATGAATGGCACCTAGACTAATATAAAGTATCTGGAAGTTAGGGGTATTTGCAGGAGGTGAATGGCACTGATGTGAAAATATGTTTCCAGACAGAAAGATAACTTTTAACAAAAATATGATATATCACTTGAGTTTGGGAAAATCATACATTGTACATTGTTTTAATATTATTCCAACCCTCGCAACTGTAGGGACAAGCTGGGGCATTTCACATGAAGATTCCTCGCACGCACAGCTATCATTTCATTTAATAAATTTTGATTTGGTGATCTCGACCACGGATATTTTAGACTAAGTACTTCAAACCAAAAACAGAAAAAGTTCTTTATATCAAGGTATCAACTCACGGCTAGCTATGTTTTTTTTGTGACAAGCCTTGTAATTAAGTGGACTCCAATCACTTCAGCAATGATTTAGTAGTCCTGACACTGTATAGGTCAACTTTACACTGTCTGAGAGATAACACGATACCCATAGTAGTCTAGGATGTTTACCCAAGAAATCGGGACTTCCTAAACAAATATTGGTTCCAAGTAGATCGATTTTCTTCAACTCTGCAGTAAAGATATTATCATTGATAACTCTCATCCATATGGAAATAAAATAGGGGGAGGGGGTATAAAACTGAAATGTAATTTCATTGTGATTATGCTGCTCTCTTTTACCATAATTTCAGTATTGTTTGAGGCAATTTATTAAGGATCACGAGGGATATACACAGCCAATTGTTCCTCACATGAAATTCATATGAAATGAGCATCATGTAAATTTCACATGAAAGTTCATGTGAAATTCATACAAGTTTTACATAAAATTTTTATGTGAAAAAAAATTCGCATAAATTTACTTCACATAATATTTATGTGAAAAAAAATTCGCATAAATTTACTTCACATGAAATTTTGTGTATTACCTTCAAGCAAAATGAACTTTACATGCAATTCTTTTTAAAAAAAATTCACATGAATTTCATGTGCAAATTTTCATGTAAATTTCATGTTCGTGCTCGATTCACATAAATTTCATGTGAAATTTATTAATATAAAGTTCATGTAAATTTTACATGAATTTCATTTGAGGCACAATTGGTTGTGTAAAGTGGGAAGAGATTAAAGAAATAAGACAGGACACCGACTATCCCCTTCCGAAAGGGTTTACAAGGGAAATGAAATAAGAATAGAGCTGTATATTTCAAGACATTAAGGATTCGATTATGTTAAAAAAATCTGAAAGGGTAATTTAAAATTTTAAAACCAATCGATTTAAATCGGAAAGCAATATTTCATGGCAAATGCAGCATAAAGATACATAAATGTAGGACAAAATTAAACTACATAAAAATATAAAACATAATTTTATGCAATTTATTTGCATGGTACCATATTAACAACGAAAATGAGTGAAGAAAAAGCGCAAACATCCCCCTTTTAATGACAATGCATTGTGAAAAAATTGGAATCGATCCTTGGAATCGAGAGCCTTTTATTAATCCACAATGAAATATCGGCAACAGATGGTTCATCACCAGTTATGAAATACATGACAGTATTTTTACTTAAAAAGAGACCCGCAGAGTTTTCCAGGTATGGTTTACGTAGCTGCAGAAACGACCAACGTCACTTAATTGGTTATTTGGTTGGTTTGGGTGATACCGATTGAGGGGCATATAACTATGTCACATATCTGAAAGACAAAAAACTTCTTAGCGTATATTACAACCTTAACGACACTTTTTCTGTGTCTGAGAGAGTTCCACGACGACACATACCTGTCAACTTTAAAATCTTATAAAGAGGGAGATCTCCCTCCTTGGCACTTGAAAAAGAGGGAGATTGCGCGTGAACCCATTTAGCTGTACATTTTAAATGAATCGCGACATTTTGTGCAAAACCAATTTTCAAATAATTTTATTGTGCCTACATTTCAATGCAAAAAAAAAAAAAATATTAACAATGAAACATGTATTAATAATTTATTGCATTCTATACATCTTTTCTTGCACTTTGTCATGCAATTTCTCATGAAATGCTATGTGGAGTTATTCTTCTTAGACAAATATGCCAAAAGAGGGTGATCGGGTTAAAAAGAGAGAAATTTTCGTCTCCCTCGAGAGAGGAATGCCAAGGAGAAAGATGAAGAGTTGTCGGGCATGCGACGGCGATAAGGATTTAGGTTGAGGTTTCATTGATAGGACATTATCAATATTGAAATATATGTTAAAATTTAGTGCAGCATACGCGCATCTCACTAAGTGATGTATCATCAGTGAGGCTTGAGGCCAAAAGAGAGGAAATCCAAATAGTGAATGTCCGAAACATAACCTAAACTGTATGTCAAAGAACCAGTTAAGGACAGACCTATGCCGGGATATACGTCTAAGTTTTAGAATTATTTAACACATTTAGTATCAGAGAATGAGCATATATTATATATATTTCAAGTACGTATACAGAAGCACCGTACAATGGCTGATTTTCCAGCAGATTCATTCGGCGTACAGACACTCCAAAATTTGGCGATATTTTCATTGTGTCGTCAAAATAGAAAACTTGAGAACACCTAAAGTGAGTGCGATCAAATATGACGTCACAATTTAAAATGTTGCCAAATGATGTGATGTCTGGTGTCTGTGCATATGAAATCAAGGTTTAAAACGGTCATATATATATTCCCTATTTTCAAAAACCAGAGTTACAAAAAGGGACGAGATCTGACGTAAATATGACGTCATGAAAATCTATGGAAACGGTCCGTAAACTCTGGGAAATGGCGGTAAAAAATAGACGTTATCATATCATATATTTTCATGACGTCAGATACCGTCTCAAATGGGAAATGAATCTGTATTCCGCAAATACTCAATATATTCTGGAAAATTGACTAGTATTGGGAACAATATTGTCGAGGACTGAAACAGTCCACCTGCAGAGATAGCAACTTACTCTACGCGCTTTTATCTTGAATATATCCCAGGGAAATCCAAACCTCCCTTTAAGACATTTACCTGTGTATCGATTTGGTGGGACAGAGAGTGCATTCAAGTCAAACGTAATTTTACTTCCTGGATAATATAAAAAGAAGGTGTGGTCGTATAAGAAGGATTAACAAACAAATATTTCAAACTCAAGAAAAAGAAAAGAAAATTCAAATGAATAAATTTTCATTCAATTTCGAACTTCAGTGACGTAAACTAATTTACATTCGATGTGCATGAATTCGAATGCGCAATTTCCCTTACAACCAACGTGTGAAGATACAAAATTTCCTTTAAAAATTACATTGCGGTTGGCGTATTTTACGTAGAGTACATCCACAAAGCTGCAAGTAGCTGCATGCATGTTTGGTTTCACTCTCCATTTTCAGAAAATGAAACTATCGACTTAAGTTTACCTTGTCCTTGGCAACTGGAAACGTTGAAATCGGTCAATATTTCCTTTTGAGATCGTCACTGAACGTCCGTTACCTGCACTTCTTATCTGTTAATTTTATGATAAAAGCGAGAAAAGAAGATGTCGTCAGGAGCGGTGACATGCGGTTGCCTTGGAATGCTGGTTTGTCTTGTGTTACAGGTGGTGGGGCTGGCCACACCCTATTGGTACGTTCTGGAGTACGGGCTAGTGTCCCTCAACGCTGGACTTTTTCAGTTATGTTTGACAGATAAGTGCTACACGTACATATCATACGGATTTAGTTGGTCGAGTAAGTAATGCAATTTACTTTAGGAAGAAATAATTTTTATTGTGGGGAAAAAACCAAATTTACCATGTTTAACTGTATATAGAAAAAAGTATCAAATTATTTGAAAACAAGACTGCAATGAAGAAAATTTCTCTTCATGTTATTTCATGTCAGGAACAGGTGTATTTTTTTGTTTTGTTGTTCTACTGCACCATGGTGATAACTATGAAGACCAAAAATAAGGTAAAATATATTCATTTTATTGCACTTCGGCATTTGATGGAAATATCTTCTAATTAAAGAATTAAGAAAGATCATGACAAACCTAATTGCTTTTTATCAGTATTGCTTCTTACTCGATTTGTCACCCAAATATATCGCAGAGCAACTTATATACATGTATGTTTTGATTCAGATGAGAAATGGCGTAAAATGAAAAAAAAAAAACAAAAAACAAAAAACAAAAAAAAAAAAAAAAAAAACAACCCGCAAATTAATTCAAGGAATAAAAAAAATTAAAGAAAAAATAAACCCCAAAAAACTTTGAATTTTTACTGGAATTTATTATGTAATGCAGGGAGAACTCAAATCATAATCCGTCCAAGCTATTTCCTAAATGGTAACAAAAATACTGTTGTTTTATTTTAAAAAAGTCCTCTTTTTATAGATCCCCCTTTTTTTAATTACTAGTACTTGATACTATCAGATGTATCCATGTATCTTTAAAATTGTTCGTATCTTTAGATAATTGATGTGTATTCAAAATAATTTTCTTATCCCCTCAAATTGCCTTATGTCGTTGATTCATTCCAAACCTACAATCCAATAAAAGAAAATAAACATATTAACATTATTCCCCCTTTTCAGTATGTTCTTTAATTTAATAGGCAATAAAGAGGAAAAGAAAATAAAGTTAAAAAAAAAAATAATAAAGAAATTGATGAAATATTCATATGTATAATAGTGCTATCGTAGAAACGAAATCGATTTAGAATTTTGACTTTGGTAATAAAACATGGTAGTGTTCCAACTCTCCACCTTCTTGAAGAAAACTTCAAACCAATACTAATGCACCAGACACGTGATTCGGATAGTTCAGTTTTGTCCTTTGTGTTTCCATGGTTCTGTGCAATTGTCTCCGTCTGTTTTTCTATTTTTTGTTCTACTTTTTCCCCTGAGAAAGAAGGGAGGAGATCTCCAACCAGACCTGGTTGCAGTACAAACAACAAAACACCAAACACCCGATGCGAAAACACAGAGAAGACGAGTGCAGCAACAGATGAAAAAGAGACGTACGACATAGAAACATTTAACAATATAAACCAACGAGACCAATGGGCAACCGCTGCCGACTTAGGACGGCCAGGCTATCTGCTACGCAAGTAACAAATGGTGTCATTGGTGTGGTTATCCTGGATTACGTGTGCACAACCGTCTCACTTTTCCGAAAGTTCTGTTATACATTTTTCCAAGAAGTGGTATGCATATATTGATTGTGATTTTTGGATTCTGATTATATACAATTATTGCACAGTGATGAGGTCGATATAATGATTTATGGAGTGATAAAACCAATATCGACCGAGGCCGAAGGCCGAGGTTGATATTGGTATTATCACTCCATAAATCATCATATCGACCGAACCATCTGTGCTATAATCGTTTTATATCATATGCATGAAAACTGAAAGAGAAAAGGGTAACCATAATGTTTTGTTCCCTAACACTGCTCACTTTTACATTTTTTCTTTCAGATAAACATCTTGTATTCTAGTAAAATGTTTTACACTTCATCTTTTATTATTATTTTTTTCATTAAAAAAAATGCTGCCAAATAGCATACTCAGTCATGTCAGAAACAGACAGTTTGCTACCGACTACCGTTTTCCTCTAATACACAAAACCAGAAACGCGTCAATATGACCGGTTCAATACGAAGATTAATCGCATTGCACGTGACCGCGTTTCGGCCAATGGGAAAGCTTGTAAACGGTAACGTAAATTAGACTATATGATAACAATGATAATACGTTTTGTGTTTGATTTTCATTCGCCGAATTGTAAATATACAAATAATTTTACATGTATGTATATCATATTTTTATGATCAGATGATCACAATTTCAGCTTTAGAAAAAGTGACGATGTATCTGGTGCAATTGAAAGTACCTTTAAAACATTCATTTCGCTTTCAAATTAGAGATTCCTCATAATAAAGCTTTTGTTCAGAGTTTTTGCATCGCATTGGGCTTCTCCGATCCTCGGTCTATATTTGTCCCCTTAATACATGAGCTAGGAGGGTGTTCAGAATGACAGAAAACCACTGATCGAATAATGCCGTCTAGGGTTTAATATATAAATTCAAGTTGCAATTCTATTACATAACACAGAACATATTATTTACATAAATACGTGAATATATCGATTTTTTTCTCAAAATCCTGAACATCCTTTGAAACGCCTTCAAATTAGATTTGAGCATTCAAAATTATTACTATTGCCATAGTATGAGTGTAATACATGTACTTAAGCGCATTTTCTAAAAATTATCTCTGTTGTGTTGTTGGAGTAAACACAGGTGTATGACTCGTTCATTCACACTTAACAATATCTTTTCACGAAATTAAAACGAAAGAACGATTTTAGTAAAAGGTGACACAAAAGGATGTGGGATTTCGCCAACTCCAAATAAATATTATTATACATGTTATAAACAGATGCTCTGAAGGATCTATGAAGCATCGGAGTATAGTATGGTATTGTCAACACAGATTTAAAATTCAATGAATTCTCACTCGATTTATTCCGTACTTTTAACTTTTTAATGATCGTTTCTTTTCCTTTCACGCTTGTCTCTTTCATTTATATTAATAATTGGACGGATGAGTGCTACAAATATGTATCATAGTTGGTCATTTATGTTTTGCAATTGATTTTGGAAAAAAAATTGTGGAAAGTGAAAACTTATCATGCCTACAGAGAAAGTTTCAAATTATTTAACAATACGACTGAATCAAATACTAGTGAAATTCTTCTATTTGTTATACAAAATGTATTCATGAGCAACGGATTTTTTCCCTTCTTTTTTGTCTTGTTTTGATAGTAACTATGAAGACAAAGCTAAGTGAAAAAAAAAATCATTTTAATTATTGCACTTCTGTGTTTGATGAAAAAATCTATTAATTCAAAAGATTCCGACAACTAAATCTGATTTCAAAAACTTCTTAATCCATTTATTTATAAGTTAATCGCAGAGCAAATTTATATCTTTTCAATCAGATGAGAAATAACTTAAAAATAGAAAGTCCAAAAAGATTCCAAAAACAAACAAAATTAAGCAAATCAATAAAAAGCTGGGGAGTGAATTAGAAATTATAAGTTATAAGAAAAACTCAAATCATAATTTGAAGCAATAATCTATCAGAGGTATTTTATATCGGAGTTCAAAAATATCATCGATTTAGTTTTCTTATCTCTTCAAAATCCCTTACATCAGTTGATTCTCTCCAGAACACTCGACCTACTAGAAGAAAAATAAACATGGTTAACAGTAACTTTTTGATAAGGTTATCGTTATAGTCCATAGACAATACAAGAACCTAAATAACGATGAAAGGAAATAAAACTTTTATGGGAACTCCCTACAGGTTCACTTTATAGATATATTTCATTTTAATCTTCATCATAACATCGGAATACTATTTAACGTAAATTAATTTCATCATCCTAAGACATTGTTTCCACGTGAAAAAAGCAAAACAAAATGTGTTGGAGATGCAAAGCGAGTCGAACAAAAGTTTCCCTGTCCGGAGAACTAACCGCTATGCAAATAAGGATGGGTTTTATTGATGACAACTAAATGGAGTAGACTACAGGTATTCCATTGAATTCTTGAATGCAGGATGATTAGACAGTTTTGCGTACTTCAGTCTCTTTAAAGAGAAAATGATTAACTATTCATGTTCATAAGTGTTTTAGACAACATTTTTGTAAGATTTGGTGACACTCTATACAGGCAAACTATTGCAATTCCTATGGGTATTAATTGTTTTTATACACATATGAGAAAAAGAATTCATGCAAAAGCTGCAAAAAGTCGAGAAATTTGACTACTTGAAATGTTTCAACGGTACCTCTAGGTATCTTGATGATATTTTGAATATTGATAACCCACATTTTGACCATTACAAAAATCAAATTTATCCACCAGACTTAACATTGAATAAAGCAAACAAAGATGATAAAGCTACACCATTTTTGGATCTTGATATCAAAATCATTAACGGAGAAATTCAGACAAAGATATATTACAAAAGAGAAGACTTTGGCTTCTACATAGTTAATTTTCCTTGGCTTGATGGCGATGTTCCAAGATTGCCATCGTAAGGCATTTACATCTCTCAGTGCTGCCATGTTTCGGACTTCCATGTTAAAAATAAACTAATGACAAAAAAAAACCTTATCAGTCAATATCAGATCTCATAAACTTGTAAAATCTTTTTGGAAATTTTACAGTAACTGTTCTGAACTTCTTTTAAATTTGAGACAACTCCAGCATCTGAGTATACATGTATATCATTGGGAATTTCATTACCTTCATTTTACGGAGACCTAATACACAAAATCAGAAGGATCAAAGGCAGATCAAACTTCAACCACAAATGTAAGAATATAGTCGGTCGCCTGCTTTACAGAGGATGTGATCCTAAAGTGATATAAAAACACTGGGCATGTTACTGGATCAACCTACAGTACCATGCAGTGTATTTCCCAACGTTGCACACCGGTCAACCGTGACGACGGGACTCCATGACGGGCCTTTGATTGGTTTGAAATTTTCTTCAAGAAGGTATAGAGTTGGGACCCTTCCGCATTATTGTTTAGATCTTGTCAGAGGTCCTGATTCTCTGTCCTCTGTCTCTGTCTGAAAGTTGATCAGACTTCTCGGGTGATTGATTTTGAGCTCGTTTCAGCCAACAGAGCACAGACTGTTATGCGCATGCAGTAGAATTTTTTTAGATCTGTGTGTACAGAATCTGTGTTACAAGAGGCCGCTGCGTTTAACTATCTCGTTTGTGATGTCACCTTACCATGAGAAGTTTTATGTTTATATAACAATTGTGCGTCCATGGAGACCTCTGTGTATCCAGATAAGTGGGAGGGTTGTGCGAACGTAATCCGGATAACTACAGTATTTGCTAATAGCAGATGGCCGTCCAAAGTCGGCGCTAGGTGCACATTGGTCTTCTTCCTTTTATGTGTTGTCATTAATGTTTGATGTTTCTGTACGTCTGTTTCGTATGATGTTCTAGTGCATATTGTGTCTTTTTGCAGTTTGTAGTTTTGTCTGATGTCATTTATGTATCACTTTCTTGTGGGTTTGTTTCGCTTTTTTTGTAAAGATACACTTGTTGATCTAAATCGAAATGAGATATATCTACCATGCAAAATCCAATGAAATATAGTAAAATTGAGTTCAAAAATGTTGCGACGTGGCTAAAATATACAGGATGTTATAACTGAAGGTATTATTTTCTTTCATCATATTTATGGATACAACATCCATTCTTTTTTTTTTTAGATTTTGCTTAAAATAACGCCTTTGTGTCGCGTCAGTTGGGCTTCACTGACCCACGACCTTTTTGTTCACCATTACACGTTATTAATACGGGTAGGGCGTATTCTGAAAACAACTGAATATGTCGGTGTAGGGTTAATGTGAATTCTAGGTACCTTTCTATTACGTAACACAGGACATACCATTAAATCTTTCTGAATCCTAAACAAACCATGAGTGATGCCGTTTCTAGATAACCATCTTCCGCTTGGAATGCCTTCAGAATAGATTCAAGCATTCAAATTATTTCAATTGGCATTGTGTCAGTATAATGCTTAGAGAGAATTTCTGTAAATGGTCTCTTTCTTTTTGCTGTTGTGGTAAACACAGGTGTATAACTCATTTGTACACTTACAATACCCTTCCCCTTTCAGATTAAGCTTTCTTTTCAAAGCCCCCCTTCCCAAATCATAATACTAGTAATAAAAAACCAATTTATATCTACATCTTAACAATGCAAAGGGAAACATCAATTTTGTGAATTTGTAAATAGATATATGAAGAAAGATTCATATGTACATGTATATAAGTGCTATCACAGAAACGAATTCGATTTAGAAACTGGCTTATTTAAAAATGTTGATCTGCATTGAAGAAAGAATCCGTCTGTCATGGAGTGATCAAAATGCTATCATATAGTTTGTTTTCATTTTAGATGCTATTTATCATATCTTTCTATATCGAGAAATCATTTTACATGTATGCACGTCTATCACTTTGTATCACCAGAATTCCATCTTTAGGACACAATGTTATAGACATACTTTTTTTCACCGCGACCGACTTCGCACTTCGAACGTTGAAGAATCAGCTAGTGGCGTAGCTGTCACCAGTGAAGTCATATCCATTTTGATTAGTATACTCAATGGAACTGGTATATTGGACTTACTGTTCTTCTGGCAACCAACTTATAAAACTTTCTATCATGACTAAAGTGCGAAGTTCGAAGTAAGAAGTGCGAAGTTCTTCACGGTGAAAAATGTCTAATATTAAGGCTATTCTTTTCTTCATGACTCTGTAAATTTTGCTTATATAATAACGCCTTTGTAAGGGATCCACGACCTATTTGTCCCACCAATACGGTAAGGTGTATTCAGAATTAACGCTGAATATGTCGGGCTGGGTTTTATGTACATTTTATTCTGAGTGCAGTTTTATTACGTAACACGAAACGTGTTATTTAAATCAACAAATGAATCGAGATTGATTTCTTCTGAATCCTAAACAAGCCATGAGTAGTGCCGTTTCTAACTATATCCGTCGCTACGAACGCCTTCAAAATAAATTGAAGCATTCAGGTTATTTCTATTGGCATTGCATGAGATTAATTCTTTAGCAATATTTCTGTTAAAGATGTATGCCTTTGCACAGTTGTATGACACATTCTTAAAACACAATGTGCCTAAATGCAATGTCTATGAATACAGAGTCTTCATTGAATATCAATGGATAAGAGATCATACGTATAGAAAATGTAACTATATATGTAAAACACAGTGTTTTGAATATTCCCTGAAATGATCGCCATATAGCACTTTCCATGTACAATGTAGACATAACCTCAGACAGTGCATTCACTTTAGTTTCGTGTGTAAACATCGATGGCGGATGCGGCTGGCCAAACAGGGGATGCTTTCTTCTCCCGGGCACCTGGTCCCACCTCTGGTTTGCTTGAGGTCCGTCGATGTTCAATTTTGTGCTCTATTGGGAGTAATTACCGTCAGTCATGACTGACGGTATACTGTAATCATTCGTAACCTACTTGCACGGATAGAATACCTCTTGGCAATATGATTGGTTGACAATTGCATAAAATGCAAATATCCGTCTAGGTTATTCAGAACCTGTGTGTAAGATTCTCTCACCAGGTCGGCTTAAGAGTCTAGATGACCTGACAAATGAAAGTCATATCGCTTCAGCGTATTTTCATGCGAAATATGCATCGAAAAGTCTTTGTACCGATACGTCCTATAACAATCGCAGATTTTCGGAAATTTCCGTCACTTGAATCGGAGAAAACGCGGAAAAGCCCGGAAATGTGCGATTGGTAAATGCATTTTCTTCCGATTCAAACTAGAATTTTACAACATTTGGAGTCAGCTAACTGACGGCAAGCTTTTTGTAAAAGCTAATACTTGTGTTGAAATTATCGTCAGGATCTTTGACTCTTAAATATGCGTGTCTAGGCAAAACATATAAAATGAACATGTTTACACGTTTAATCATTTATTTTTCCTTGGTGTTTGATTTACAGATACCATTAAAATGATCGGCGTCAGACAATTGTCGCTGTAAATACTAGCATCTTATCTAGAAATGAAATGAAAAATAAATTGAAGGAATCATAAAACGAAAATATTGATTGTGTAATCAACAATAACCTTTGAAGGAACATTGAAGCGACATATTACTTCAACTTATCAGGAATTTTCGTTCGATTTATTTAAAACCTAATTACTTCTTGATATCCTTCTAAACGGCACATACTAGTTCGTATCTGTGTAAAAAATTTTGGAGTTAGCTTGTACCAGGACTAATAATATACAGGATGTAGTGACGTAAAACATATATAAGGTTTTGACGGTTAAGTTTTGGTGCGTTTCTCAAATGAGACAAAGTGTATAACATTTTTGTAGGATGATAATAGCTTGCACTGTTATAGAATCTGGGGATACGTCTGAAAACTTTTTTGTATTATTTTACCAAGACTTTGGTTTACAAACATATATCCCCCTTTCCCAAGAAAAGGGAAGGATCTCCAGCATGACCATCCTGCACTCACCCAGCGAAACGAACCCACAAGAAAGTGACATATAAATGACATCAGACATAACTACAACTCGCAAAAAACTAAGGAGGGGATCTCCAACAACACTAGGTTGCAGCACCCACAGCAAAACCCCAAAACACTCAATGCAAAAACACACAGCAGACAAGCACAGAAAGAGACGCATAAGGGACAAGAAACGTCAACGCACAACACAGAAACATCAAACACAAAGGACTACACATAAACAAACGAGACGAATGGGCAACCGGTGCCGACTTAGGACGGCCATCTGTCACTGAAATAGCAGAAGGTGTGGTTATCCTGGATTACGTGCGCACAACCCTCCCACTTTTCCGATTACCCAGAGGTCTCGAAGAACGTACAGTTGTGGTGTAAAACAACCTCTTCACTGTCAGATGACCACACACAAACAAGACCGCAAAACGCAGGGGCCCAAGCAACACAGATGAATATGTAAATGGATATAAAAAGAGAGGCGTACGTAATACAATCCGTGCTCTGCCACTGCGAGCTCATGTATGTTATCACCCGAGGAGTCCGACTGACATTCAGAGAGGACAGGTGGTCGTGGTCCTGTCTTCTCTCAAGAGGTTTGAACAGGGCCCGTCATGGAGTCCCGTCGTCACAGTCAGTCAGAGTGCAAGTTTTAAGAATGCGCTTGTACAAGACTGTAGATTGGTCAAGTACCAAGCCTAGTGTCCGTCTGGTGACATTAGGATCATATCCACGGTATAAAAGGCGTTTGATGATTTTGACGCATTTTCGATAGTGATGTTGTCTATCTTTGATCCTTCTTATTTTGTTAATAATGTAACCATAAAATGCAGGTTGTGAAATACCCAAAGTAATATACTCTGTTGCCTGTATTGTAGACCATGGGCCAGTGGGGTAAACCCTCCCCCCCATGTGGGAATTTTCGAGACATATATCATCTGAAAGCTTGATCAGAGCTCTATCAGATTCTGCTTGTTGGACAATTTAAAAGTGATTTAAAACAGGTGTTTTGGGGCAAAAACCTGTTTTTTCATGCAAAAATCACATAAAACAGGAAAAATCAAATAGATTTCAAACAAATGGTAATTCAAAAAATAAAAACATTGGAATGTATAGTGTTTTGTATGCTCTTTCAAATGATATAAGTTTGCAGTTCCAAATTTTACTTTTTATGTCACATTTTGGGTAAAAAAGTTATTTTTTTGCTATTTTGGGGGATTTTTTTCAAGAAAGATAATTATTATCTGTCGCACAATTTCACATTATGGCCTAAAATCATGTTCTTGGCATTTCAAAAATAATTCCACATTCTCCTCTTTCAAATGACATATATCTTGTATCTTTATTTTATTCACAAGCCTCCAAATTGTTGTTTTAAGACAAAAAAGTGTGTTTTCAGTTAAAATTCAATGATTTTTGTATATAATTTATAAAAATCTTATTCCTCATAAAATTAATAATTAAAATCTTTATTCTAGTGTAACTTTGTTTGCTCTTTCGGGTAAGACCTGCTTTATATTCATTGTTTTCATTATTTGGTCGTTTTGGGGTAAAACACATATATTTTTCATGCAAAATTCTCTTATTTCTGGAGGAAATTTATTAAATCTGAAATGTACCATGAATTGATGGCTGATTTGCATTTTCAAATGTAAGTTCTCATATTCACTCATGAATAACATGTTTGAAGATGATTGAGTCTATTTTCTTCATGATTTTGGGGTGAAATTCCTATTTTTCGTTAAAAAATAATAGATTTCTGGTAAAAATAATTATCAATTTTTAATACTAGCTATAATTACACATTGAAAACTATTTTCACATGTGACGTCAATTATCTTGTCAAATTACAGTAATACTGGGTGTTATACTTCATTATGTCCGTGATTTTTATAGGAAAACAGGATTTTCTGTGTAAAAAGTACATATTTTGAGAAAATCATAATAATTTCATTTCCTCCTTTCTGTCTGATGACTCATACAACTGAAAGGATATAACTATTCTGGGAAATGAAAAGAAATGTTGATTGATCTTTTAAATTAATTTCTACAACTTTTTTTGTGCAAATTTCCTTATTTTAGTACAAAATAACTGATTTCTGTGGATAAGTTTTAATTGTCTTTCCTCTCTTACATGAAAATACGACAACTGTATTTTAACGTAATTATACTCGAATAATAAAGTGAAATGATCCAAAAGAGAAATCAATTTATATTATCGGTATTTGACACAAAAGATCTTATTTCTTTAAAAAATCACTTATTTCTGGAAAAATGATTATTATGAAATGCTACATCATGTAGGAAATGGCATATATTTGAAGGCAGAGACATACATTTTAAGTTCCATGGATTTTTTTTTTGTTATAAATCATCTTTCAGATCATTATTTTCCTCATTTGTTATGTATAATTGCATATAACTCTTTATGAAAAGAATTGTGTCATTGAATTTTGGCGAGAGAGTGATGTTTTGAGTTAAAAGAACATATTTAAAAGTTTTTAAAAGTATTTAGTTAAATTGTTGCCTTAGATATGTACATTCTACCTCTACTTTGTCATAACCAACAATAATTTGTAAAGAAATCAAACATGTACTTCTATTCTATGACAATTAATGGAGTATATTCTTTGAATCAAATGACTGAATTAATTTGAAATGAACTATTTTCAACAATTTCTCATATGTTTTTTTTTCATGAAGAACATATACATGTTATTGATAGGTAAAGATGAAAGTGAAGAAGGAAATGGTTTATGATATCAAAGAATATCTTTTTGGATTCTATTTCGATTACTTCATTTTTTATTTTCATTCATTCATTCATTCAAAAGGGAAAATTATTCGTCCAAAATAAAACCAACTTAGCAATGATGCAAAGGATCATATATCATTGATGAAAATTTAGTCTAGATTTCATGAACAGCTTGCTTTCTATTGTTCACAAATGAAGTTGCAAAATGAACTTGATTATTACAAATAATTAATGACATATTGGATATAAGAATAATACTAGCAACTGAAGGACAAAGATTCAAAACAAATATCTTTTTTTTTTCAAATTTTGATATGAAGCATAATTTTATACCTAAATAATCATTACAATTAACAGTGATAAAAAGAATATCAATTCTAATTATAATATAATATCACAAAGAAAGGAATGCATAATGTCTGAAGAAAAATGATGATTTGAAAGATGATGATAAATAACTTTATAGTTTTACGTGATATTTTTTTAAATGAAAAAAAAAATTTAACCCTAAAATTCATATAAAATTGTGAAAGAGTACTTAAAAGTGATGACTTTTGAAAGGAGAAACAATTAGACAACCAAAAAACATGTATGAATTTTAGAGATTATCATGATGATGGTGCATTTATGAAAATAGACATAGTCCAGCAATTCATGATTTTTAAACAAAAATAGTCTTATTTTCAAAATTATGAAAAATGTCAATTGATTTCTAATCAAGACCATCTAAGATGAACAATCCTTGAAAACTAATCTCCCTTGTTTCAATTCAACATATGATAGAAGTTCTGAAAATTATCAACAGAGTGACTTTTGTACATAGATAAGGATTTTTCCCAAAATAAAAACAAAATTGAATTTCATAGATAAAATGACATGGCAATTCATTCATCATATGAAATTGCATCTCATGAAAGTTATAGTACGTTGATCAGGGAAGATAATAGAAATTATTATGTTATTCTCTAAATAAATACTTTTTTCACAAAAAAAAATAAATAATCGGAGATTTTTTTGAAAAACAAAAACATTAACCTTGAATCAAACATTTAAAGGGTAGGTGATAGGGTTTTCATGTTTCACATGTGTAATCATTGTGGCATGACCTACCTATTGGTACAAAATAATGACCTTTTGACCTTGACTTTGAAGTATAATCTATATTAAAACTACTTTACTGACAAAGATGTCGACGGGGGCATTGGTGTTTCACAAACACAAAAGGTTTTTATTTTGCAAAAAAAAAAAAAAACCCTTGGACATTTAATAAATTTTTAAATCAAATTACGTTCATTAGGTAAGGTTATTGTTTGCCCATGTGAGAATGCTATCAGATAATATAATGGACTTATAAGTTTTTGCCAAACATTTGTTGTTTTTCATTGGAAAATGGACAATTTGTGCCAAAATAGTGATGAAAGAAAACTGTTTTCACTTAAAACATATTCTGCTTGAGCAAATCTGAAAAACTGACGTTGAAAATACATACCACTTACAATTTCAAGGAATGCATCAGATTCAATAAATAATCTTCAGAAATTAGCACTTTTATCATAAAAAAATGCATTTCCCCCCAAAAAAAAAAATAAAATTTAAGGACAAATTATGTACAGAACAATTATAATGTAAAGAACAGCATAAAGAAGTAACACCAGAAAAAAACTTAAAATAATTGACTTCATTTGGGATAAAAATTTGAATTAAAAAATAAGCCAATTTTGATAACCCCCCCTCAATTTTCTGCCTAAAAATGGAAATTTCGATATTTTGCAAGAAAAAAAAGCAATAAAAAAAGGAGACTTAAAAAGTTTGAAAATATTTTTTCTGTTATGAAAAAAACAATCATAAACAATATTTTCAAGTTCGAGGCATAAAGGGTTATTCTTTTCCAAATTTTTGCGAAATTTTGCAAAAACACACTTTTTACCCCAAAAAAGTAGAATTTGGAACATAAAACTTATATAAACTGAAAGAGCATTAAAAATTCGGTATATTCATGCCCTTGAATTTTTCAAATAACAATATGTATAAATATTAATGACTTTTTCCTATTTTCAACGTTTTTTGCTTGAAAAAATAGGTTTTTTCCCAAAAAATCATGTTTTAAATCATTTTAAACTTGTCCAACAAGCGGAATCTTAAAGAGCTTGATCCAAGCTTTCAGATGATATATGTCTTGAAAATTCCCACATGGGGGGGGGGAGGGGGGGTCTATGGTGGCCCAAGGTCTATTGGTTCGAATTGCAGAAGAAGTTGACAATATTTTTTGTAAAATTTCCAGAAAGTCTTTGCTAGTTTGTGAAAGCGAAAACTTTGTCCTAAAAGTTTCTTGGTAATTTGTAAATTCCTACTATGAAAATCCAAAACACACAGAAATATTCACTAGAACATCATACAAAACAGTCGAAATAGGTACAGAAACATCAAACATTAACGACAACACACCCTTGTACACCCGGCGGCGACTTTGAAGGCCATCTGCTATAAGCAAATTGTGTGGTTATTGCTGTTGATAGGTCTCAGTGTGAGACTAGATGGATGCAATAACCAGAATCAAAGGGGAGGGCTTATTCCAAGTAATTGTATCATAGTTTTCGTCTTTGATTACAGTTGACTACATCGGACTGACTGGTTCACAGTGCCTTGGAGCGTTATTGCTGTTGATAGGTCTCATTGTAGGATTGGCTGGATGCTCTAACCAAAATCAGAGGGCACCTGTACAGAATATAGCAGGATTGGCTATTGGAGCAAGTACGTACGGGGTAGTTTAAATGAATCTATAAATATGATTTTAAAATTAAAGAAAATATCATGAAAATATTTTCGTCTGATACTGATTTGTATTATAGTTCATTCGACAACGATAAACACATTTGATATTTAAGATTAAGAAGTTCCTGACGACCGACAATTTCAACAGCACTCCAAATAGAGTGCATCGACGGACCTCTAGCTAGCTAGATGTGGAACCAGGTGCCCGGGAGGAGTAAGCATCCCCTATTTTGCTAGCCGCAATTAGTTCTGAAATCAATTCAAACATTGCAACAAATACTCTAATTGACTGATTTGTGAATTTAAAATGAATTTAAACATAATGTGAAAAACATATCAAATCTGAGTTAACTATCTGTCTCTTCTAGGTGCATGCCTCATTGCCGGGATCATATGGTTTATAGTGAGGTTTTATATCAACTACGATACTTACTTCTCCCTGTTTTCGAGCATCCTTGGGATAAAGCTGGGATATTCCTTCTATCTGTGTGCTGTAAGCGCTGGTCTCACTTTCGTACTTGCCATCACCATGTGTATTGTGGGTAGCAACATGCAAGCTCCAGCAGTGGCACCGGTTGCTCAGCAACCTGGTAATGCCTTGGTTGTCATGAACACACAACAGCAACATAGCCATACAGCTTACCCGAACAATTATGGTCCGTATCCACCTAACTACGGTCAGCCGATGCAAGCCGCACCCTCATATGCCGCACCCTACGGTCCAGAAGGGTCAAACCCTGGTCCAGTGGTGGAACCAGTCAAGACGGGGATTCCATAGTTGTGTATAGATAGATCGATACAGGGACTGTGCCGATCATTAACATAACATTTGCGTGCGATAAAATGTAGCCTTTCACTCGAAATAACGGATTATAGTCACACATGCAGTAGCCAAGTTCGATCAACTTCGGCTGATCGTATCTTCAAGCATTCGTAAATTTCTGTTATCAAAATTTCTAAAACGTGGGTCCTGTAGCATCATATCCCACCCATCCTACTACTTCTTTGGATAAATTTTTGGACATATTATCTTTAACACTCTTATTACATATTACATTGTTTAGATCGAGGATCACTGACGAGGGTTAAGTGCCTGAAACGTGCATGTCTGGTCCATACTGCAAATTTATCTGTTCTCGAGTGATGCTATTGAATTTGAAGACATTAAGTTTGCATGCAGTTAGTATAGTTATATTACAGAAGACAATAGTGCATAAAGATGTAAAAGCATTTTCCAAGTTGAAGAAAGTACAAGCTGGATGTTTAATATTTTCCACTTAAAGGCCAAGAAGCCGAAAAGTGGATTAATTGATTGTTGCTTGTTATCTATTAATGTGTATATAGTACCAATTTAAGTAATCAGATTATGTTTCTTCATTAATTAAATAATGGATTTATTATGAAAACCTCTTTTTGCATTCTATACCTAGACAAAAAAAAAAAAAAAAAAAAAAAAAAAAAAAAGAGAAAGGTATCATTTTGGATGATGTAACTTATCTCAATTCTCGTAGAAAGAGAATTATTGGATATGAAATTGTGTTAACAGGCACATTCCACATTATGTTATGGTTCCACTATGTATTATTGTTCATTGGAAATTGCGCGTTTTTATACAATGTACGCCCGTCATTTGGCGGGACGTATTAAGGTATGGCAATGTCCGTCCGTCAGTCTATCTGTACGTCCGCTTATGGAACGCAATAACTTTAATATGCGTCAACGGATTTTCATGATATTTATATACACTGTGATCAGACTGTGGAAAGAAAGCCGCCTGTCGATTTTCAAGTTCATCCGATTTGTCGTTACAGAGTTATGGGACTTGGATTTTTTAAATACTGTGAAAATAAACTAAAATAGTTGAAATTATTTAAAAATATGTTTCTGTGTGAAATGTTTTGAAAATTTGTATACTTTAAGAAGAGAGGATGATCTTTTACATATGAAACGGGTTTTTTTTTAATTTTTTGTCGCGTAATTGAGAAAGTATGTGTAATGGGAGGGGAGGGGGTTATATGCACATAAGTACAAAGTATAGGCGCATGGAACACAATAACTTTAATATGCGAAAAGAGATTTTCATGATATTTGTACACTGTTATCAGACTAAGAAGAGGAAGCTGCCTTTCGATTTTCAGGTTCATCCGATGTGCCGTTATAGAGTTATAGGACTTAGATTTTTTTTAAATACTGTGAAAATATACTAAAATAGTTGAAAAGCATTTAAAAATCTATTTTTGGTTGATTTTTTTGTGAAAATGTGTATACTTCAAGAAGAAAGGGTGTTCTATTACATATGTACATGTTGAGCTAAGGGAAAAGTATCTATAGACGCATATAGAACACAATAACCAACCAATTTCCATATATATATATACTGTGATCAGCAGAGGAAGGCACCTTTCGAATTTCAAGTTCACCTGATTTGTGAAATTGTGTGGGACTTCGATTTTTTTTAAATATTGAGAAAATATACTAAAATAGTTCAACATCCTTTAAAAATCTTTTTTGGATGAAATGTTTTGAAAATTTGTATTCTAGTACTTCAAGAAAAAAGAATGTTCTTTTACATATGTTGCGGGTTTTGTATTTTTGTTGCATAATTGAAAAATTATGTGTAATGGGAGATGAGGTTATATGCACAATGTGTACATGTGAAGCTTAGGGCAAAGTACATGTCCATGGAACGCATTAGAGAGGTTGAGATTTCCTACGTGTAACTTGTAAGGGTACGTCTAGTGTACATGTTGAACTACACCTTATTGTTGTTGAGATTTCTTTTCAAAGACCACAACGCGTACTGGTAAAATCTTAGTGAAGTTGAGTTGACTTTTGGACAGGTTAAATTCAAAACAAATATTACGTTTGGCTAAATATACATTGAAATACATAAAAACACAAACACTCAAATACACACATTTTCGGCCCCTTGGCCTTTATCAAGAATAAAAACTACGATCTATAATAATTCTAAGTAAAATCCATCCTTGCTTCTCTGGCGTTCAATGCAAATCAAAAGTCTGTGTTTCATGTTTCCTGCAAGTGGCTGTAAACATACACCATGTTAATTTGTTTCGTTCTCCATTTTTTTTTTTTGTGCTCAGTAAATTTGGCTAGTGCTAATGTGCGTGAAGTTAGATTTTATTAATGCGTTAGTGTATAGTTATTTCACGAGCCGTATCATCATCGCACATTTTTTTTTCTTTCTTCTTTTCTTTTTTAAACTTATTTTATTTCATATATATACAAATATGTATTCCATCCGTGCAAAACAATATGTATATTTGTAATGCGTACTTATTATTGTACACTATTATAATGTTAGTAAATCCATAGTTAGAGAAAATCAATGGAATCAAGTTTTCGATATGATTTTATGAAATCTTTGGTTATATACCAGCATGAAAAATATTTACCAACTGCCTTTGATATTATTTAACAATTCTTTTATTTCATCCTTCCTAATTTTGCATGTTAAAATAAAGTTAATTTCACTTCGTAATATCCAATTTATTCAATTAATCATTTCAAAAGATTGACATCTCCTCTTATTAAATTTGAGCTCGTTTCTTAATTTCCAAACATGCCATTTCATTGAAAATAAAATAAAATAAATAATATTTCGAATATTTTTATCATCAATTTCATAAGTAAATCCAAAAAATAGTATTTTTCTTTCAATTGGTGGCTTAAGACTTGTAATTTCTGGCAGAATAGTTGATAGTTTTGTGAAAATGAAATCCACTAGATTTTTTATAAGTTGACAATCAAAAAATAAGTGTTCATTTGTCTCTATAGAGTATTTGCAAAAATGACATTTTCCGTCAGAATTGCCAAATTTAACTATTATATTTTCTAGATATAAAACTTTATGAATACATCGCCACTGAAAGACTTTTACCTTGTTAGATAATAAAGCATTATTTAAATTTTTCCAAATGATTGTCCATATTAGATCAGCATTGAAACTTCTCTCACATTTAATATGAGTCTTTGGTGTATAATTTTCGTTTTTTACTAATTCTTTTAAAATACGGAAGAGTTTCAATTTCTTAACGAGGCCCTGGACAATAAGATAACTCAGAAACAGAAATAGAGATTTTGATTAAATTCATATCATAATGTCATTTACTTATATACAAGAGTTTGGTGAAAAATGAATCAATTTCACCGCTTAGTTTTTCGTGGGGACCATCTCAAAGATTTCCTTGTTTTCTCCTTATGATTTCATAGAAAAACAAGATTTTTTGCATTATAATTGCAATTTATAAAAAACTGAAATAGAGAATTTGATTGGATTATCATATGTTGAAAAGAGAAACATAAGACAAAAAAATATATCAGGTTCTGTGGAAGTTTGACCGCCTGTGTGAGCTTCAGGGAACATCTCAAAATCATATTTTTAGCATATTTGCCCTATATTTTGAAATAAAGACATCATAAAGAATAAATATGTCCTTATAGTTCTTGTTTACGGCATATAATATTTGTTAGTATATATTTCTCTAGAAAAAGACAGCAAAATTCAATCTTGAAAATATATCAGGGGCGATCTCAAAACATATTTTGCAATTTTACACATAACTTGTACTCTGTCTTTATCAGTACAATTGAAATTATACAAAAAACTGAAATAGAGAATTTGATGACATGTTCATACAGTGAAGAGTGAAACATGAGCCAGAATATATCAAGTTCTGTACAACTTTGACCGCTTGTGTGAGCTTCAGGGAACATCTCAAAATCATATTTTTAGCATATTTGCCCTATATTTATAAATAAAGACATCATAAAGGATGAATATGTCCTTATAGTTCTTGTTTACGGCATATGATATTTGTTAGTATATATTATTCTAGAAAAAGACAGCAAAATTCAATCGTGAAAATATATCAGGGGCGATCTCAAAGCATATTTTGCAATTTTACACATAACTTGTACTCTGTCTTTATCAGTACAATTGAAATTATAAAAAAAACTGAAATAGAGAATTTGATGACATGTTCATACAGTGAAAAGTGAAACATAAACCAGAATATATCAAGTTCTGTACAACTTTGACCGCTTGTGTGAGTTTCAGGGAACATCTCAAAATTATATTTTTAGAATATTTGCCCTTTATTATGAAAGAAGGCCTCATAAAGGATGAACGTGCTCGTATATTTATTGTTTATAGCATATCATATTCGTTTGCATATATCTATCCTGAAAAAGACAGCCAAATGATATTGCCAAATATGTAAGGGACCATTTAAAAGCATCTTTTTGCAATTTCACACATAACTTGTACGCGCAGATATAAAGTGAAATTAAAAAAAAATGAAACAGAGAATTTGATGGCATATTCTTATATATTATAAAGAGAAACATAAGACAGAATATATCAAGTTCTTTCAAGTTTGATGTCCAGCCGTTTTGTGTGAGTTTCAGGGAACATCTCAAAATCATATTTTTTAACATATCTTCCCTTTATTTTGAATAAAGAACGAATGTGCTCGTATAGTTATAGGGTTTGTTCCTGTCATACTTCCTACTGTAGGAAGTATGACAGGAACAAACCCTATAACGAATTTATCATACCGAGAACCATTTCGTGTAATTCTTGACGTTTGAAAATTTATTGACCTAACTCGGCGTCAAGGTAGGACACAATGTGACCGTAATACTGCGACGTCATTGGCTGAAATAAGTTCGTGAGGCGTGATAATACGACATATCACATCCCTCTCGGGAAAGACAGCCAAATGCTATCGCCAGAATAAAAACTGTATGTAAGGGACAATCTCAAATCAAATTTGTGTAATTTTAAAACATATAACTTGTACTTGCAAGTCTCGAAGATAAAATGAACAAAGCGTTTTTCTATTATTGCCTTATCTTTTGTCTAATTTGATTTAGCAATATCGATATCTATATCATTATTCTAAAATTTTAATACATCGTATTTTGGGGGAAACGTCTGAAAAGTTACACAGATCACACATTAATCTTTAAACTTTGCATGCTCCTCTTGCAGAATCGCGTCTCAGATCTATAAGCGTTTCTATAGGCGTTTTAACTATACTATATAGGCGACCGAACCCAAAACCATACTCTCCGTAAACGACCCCCTCTCAAGTATCAGTGACCCTCCCCCTTCCGAGGGAGGAGTTGATGTACTTGGTCCATCCCTCTCTAGACGTCCACATAGAAATCACCCTAGCTACGCCACTGTCAAGATTAAGTATAGTATTGCATGCTCAAGCGAAATTGCAAAAATAATTCGAATACGATAAAAGATCATGGATGGATACCAAATGTAAAGTAAAATTCAAAAGAATAAGGAAAGTGGAAAGGGGCTACCCCCATGCGCGGAAATAGATTGGGTCGAGTTGTTTATGAGCGACTCCTATTTCCTCTTTTCCCGATTATTGCGCATAATATTTTTAAATTCATAAAATGGACCAAATGAGTTGAAATGACCGAGCTGGACCACCTCTCCCCCTCTCTGATATATTTCTATTCCATGCGATTTTATCCGACCGCTGAGCTAAAATGTACGTTGAAGACAATGATTACGTCCATCTTTGTGGTCATAATCATTTATGGAATGGAGTATGCTGTAGGACAAAGTATTCTCTGGTTGAACTGCACTATATATTGGTAAGGGTTATCTCAGGGGCGGATACAAGATTTGGGTTTAGGAGGGCGTCATGAATATCAAAAAGGCAAAGGGTCTGGGGACCGCTTCCTCCCTCCCCAAGTGGGTCCAGGACGAAGTCAGGGGTTCCTTTGACCACCAGAACGGAAAATGTATAATTCATACAAAAAACGTAGAAACTATGTATTATTGAATATAACTGGCGAGCGAAGCGAACCAGCGAGCTTTCTTAAATTGTTTTAGAGAGAGTTGGGGTACACAACCCAAATGGCATCCCCTTTGCTGCAAGAGTACATGTTTGTTGACTAAAATCTTAGTACAAAGGTCAGAAAAAGACCGTCCAAATAGTCACAGTAAAGTAAAGGTATGGAAGGTGTAGTATCACTTATTCTGGCTATTTTAGCATGAAATGGTGTTGCTTAGCAAATGGTGTGAAGTTAATCTAAATTGAGTTAGGTGGCGATCGGCAGCGAACCAGCGAAAATTTTCCGACATTCGACTCAAAACAGCCTGAAATTGAGTATACACATAAAGGTTAAGCCCCCAAAATACCTTACTTCGATGATTTTAGGGGGGGGGGGCGTGCGCCCCTTGCGCCCCCTTCAAAATCCGCTCATGTATCTATACTGAAATTAACCCCCAAAAATGAAGAATCGGAAAATGTATATATCTCGGAAGCTTCTATAACTTATAAGTAAATGTGAATTTTCGCTCCGGCTCAATTTCAGAGAATGAAACAATGAAAATACTATATATTTATACAGCAACTTTTTCTGATTGCAGGCCCGGAGCGCCTCGTTTCAATGAATTAATGTACTTTATTTAATATCTTATATTTATAAATTGCTCGTGAAACCTTGAGAAAAAAAAATCATGTAGAGACTTTAATCTGAGTACTTCCCCCTTTTTTCCCCTGAAAAAAAAAAAAAAGAAAATGACATATATCTATGTAAAATACATTTGCTTACCTTCATACGTATTACGAGGATACATGTATATCTAAAATATACTTTAAATAATTCAATATAAAACTTTAATAATTGAATATGTTCTACTCGATTATAAGAGGTATGCAGATCCCTCGCAAAATTTTCTAGTTTAATAATGCCATCCGACGTCATGAGAGAGAGAGAAATAAGAAATTAAAGTAAATTGAAGATTCGTCAGCGTTGTTGATTATGAAATTTGCGAGCAAGGTGAGACGATTTACTTGCTGCAACTTGGCTGATAATTCTCTCAATTAGACGAAAAGGAACATCAAGCCATTTCTGCACAAAAAAAATAAATAATAATAATAATGAGAAAACACGTGCTTCCGTGCCGTGCGTATGACTAGCTAGCACCCCCCCCCCCCCCAATGCATTGGGATTATAATACGATGATTTATGATACAAAAAATATGTGTACATAGTATCAGGAAAGTACATGTTGATGTTGTTGTTGTTGTTGTTTTTTTTTACAAAATTAATGAATTAAAAATAGGTTCTATTTATTTTTCTATTTGTTTCTTGTTCTTTTCTAAAGGCCCCCGTTATAAAATAAAATAACTATTTAGTGGGAGGAGGTGCACCAAATAATGATAATATTAAAAACCTTGAGTCAATCCTAGTCTGACGATCTCATCGTCTAACCATGCTTTGCATTAATTTTCGTTTATTACGAACATACACAGATTACTAGCCTATTGATTTTTAGCGCGGCGTTAAATGCTTTGTCGCGTCATTTGATTGTGACGTCATAGTATGACAGTACGTTAGGTGCGATGTAGAGATAAAAGATTGAACCGGTTACGGGAATGCGCGAAACGATGCGCACACGTTTTGTCCAGGGCCTCGTTAAATTCTATTTTATTACCTTTTTTGTCTACAATAAATAAGTTTTCATCTAAATTATATTATTCGAATTATCACTATTTTCATTACTTTTAAGTTTTTCTACGTATTCTGTTGGAATAGCTTTTTTCAATCTACATAATTCCGAAATACAATTTCTTCTGTCATTTAATCTATTATATAGATCTCTATCACTATAGAAAGTTTTATTGTCTTTATTCCAAATATGTTCGATCAGAAAGATGCCGCTTTTTGTAAAAGAAGGAAAATAAAGAGGTGCCTTATTCAAAAGAATTTTTGAGTTTCCGAAGATAAATTGCTTGAGGATTTGTGAATTTTCTTTAGGTTCTGTGATTTGAAATATCATTTTCCATGCTTTTAACAGTACTTTATAAAATCCCGACATCTTTGTGACTTCCAGACCTTTTGCATTTGATATTTTACATAAGAAATATTCTATTCCAAATTTAGAGTCTAATGATTTTAACCAGTCTTTCCCTATTGTATTCCAGGGTGCTTTTGGCGCGTGAATCATTTTATACAATTTTTTTATGTGTAGACTTATTGTATATAATCTAACATCAATAATTCCCATCCCCCCGTTTTCAAAATCTCTCATCATAGTTTTACGATTAATAAGTTCCCTTTTATTATCCCAAACAAAAGTCCATATAAGTTTATTTATTTCATTTATATATTTATCCGGAATGCCTCTTATTTCGATTTCATATCCTATTTTCGAGATTACAAGCGACTGAACAACTGAACTTTTACCCCTTAAAGTAAGATTCCTTGTTTTCCAAATTTGTAGACATGTTTTTATTTTATCAATCTTCTCTTTCCATATCAGGTCATTATCTATTACGTTTCCGTGATATACACCAAGGGTTTTTACACATGTTGTTGACCATATAATTTCTGAAAATTCAGGGTCTTTTCCAACCCAACCTCCTATATATAAACCAGTGGTTTTTTTCAGATTAATCTTTGATCCCGAAGCTTTCTCGAATATTTTTAGAATGTCAAAATCAATCTTCAAAGAGTTTTCGTCTCCACAGAATAATTGTGTATCATCAGCAAACATCAAAATTTTCACTTCGTTATTATTTTCAATTTTTATTCCATTTATTTGATCATTTTTTCTTATTGCCACAGCTAGAGGCTCTATTTGCAAGATGTACAATAAAGGTGAAATCGGACAACCTTGCCTAGCTGATCTAGAGATGTTAAAATAAGAAGAAAGATATCCACTGGTTTTTATACAAGTTTTTGCATCTTTAAGTAACATTCTAACCCCTTTTCGGAATTTATCACCAAATTATACTTTTCCAAACATTTGTCTAACCAACCCCATTCTACCCTATCGAAGGCTTTTTCCTGATCAAGAAAAATAATGGAACCATTCATTTTCTCAATTTTTACGTATTCAATAATGTCTTGAATCAGTCTGTTTGCTTCCTGTATATTACGTCCTGGAATGAAACCTTTTTGATTGGGGTGTATTAATTTTGTAAGTAATGGTTTAATTCTGTTTGCTAAAGATTTTGATATTATACAATTATTGACTGGGAATGAGGGCAATATATGATTTGTTGGACCTGAAGATAAAATATTGCCCGAGGCCGAAGGCCGAGGGCTATATTTTGTCTGAAGGTCCAACAAATCATATATTGCCCGAATTTCCAGTCAATAATTGTTTTGTTATACCTTACATCAATACTGCAGCAACGAACCGATTAGCCCGGCTTGTTTACGTTCATTTTCTTCTACAAGAGAAAGAGCGCGGAAAAATAGGTAGAGCTAATAGCGTCATCAATGACGTGACGTCACAAACGATGTACCGTTTATCGGTCAATATTTTTTTGAAATATTGCCCTAGGGCCAACATTGATGTAAATGTTGACCGCTTGGTCAAATATTCGAATTTATAGGCATTTTTCCTATGGGGTTTTTATGTATAGGATAAAGACCGAGTTGAGGTCTGTATGAAGGTTAGATGCCCGAGGAGAGAACAGGGTGGTGTTTAAAGACCGAGGCCGAAGGCCGAGGTCTTTAAACACCACCCTGTTCTCTCCGAGGGCATCTAACCTTCATACAGACCTCAACGAGGTCTTTATCCGACTTACAAACCGCAGATTTTCTTCAATTTTCCGAAAAATAAAAATCTAGATATTTAGTACACCCCTGCTTTTCAAAATGAAATCGACCATGCAAGTTATCGGGTGGAAAATATGCAACGGCAATGATTAATAGGCCTTAGAAGTAAAATAATTTGTTATTCATCCCGATAATTTTCTGATAGGTATCCTGTATTCGGTCAAAGAAAAAAAAATAATAGTGTGTAACAATGAGTTCTATTTCCATTTTTAAGTTTTTAAAAATGTGATTACATTATTGCAAATAGAGATAAGGAAAGATTTTCTAATCAAGTGAGGATAATATAATATTTCTTTATTTTGTTCATCGAGTTCCTCAATATACATGTATTTGAAAGGCATTTAGACCAATTGGTCTTCAAGAATCGCTAAAGGGATCTAAATTGATTTGAAATGGCATTTTGGGGTTTACGGTATAGAAGAATCTATCCTTCTCCTGTTAACATTTCTTATAAAAGGATGTCTTTTGCGGACTTGAAACGCAATATTTTCTATGCTATGGCCGAATACTCATTAGAATAAAAACAATTCACACCCGTGACTGAAATAATTTTCTTTTCTCCGCCCCTCATTGTTTTTTATTGACCTCCACACTTCATTGAACGTTCATAAAACCTCGTATATTTAGAATCGTCCGCGGTCTTTATGAAATAAAATGACCGATGAATAACAAAAGAATCACATTTGAAGGTTTGTAAATAGAGATACTGACAAGGGTATAACAAAATTTTTTGTTATACCCTTATCAGTATCTCTATATAAAATCTCCATAGGGAAAATGCCTATAAATTCGAATATTTGACCAAGCAGTCAACATTTACTTAAATATTGGCCCTAGGGCAATATTTAGAAAAATTGACCGATAAACGGTAAATCGTTTGTGACGTCACGTCGTTGATGACGCTATTAGCTCTACCCATTTTTCCGCGCTCTTTCTCTTATAGACGAAAATGAACGTAAACATGCCGGGTTAATCAGTTCGTTGCTGCAGTATTGATGTAAGGTATAACAAAACAATTATTGACTGGGAATTCGGGCAATATATGATTTGTTGGACCTTCAGACAAAATATAGCCCTCGGCCTTCGGCCTCGGGCAATATTTTATCTTCAGGTCCAACAAATCATATATTGCCCTCATTCCCAGTCAATAATTGTATAATAGTCAACATTTAAAAGAGTGAGGGGCCTCCAGTTTTTAATATCTTCTCTTTCCCCTTTCTTATAAATTAAAGTTAATATACCTTTACTTTGTGATTCTGTTAGTTTTTCTTTTTCTACATCATCAAATAAAACAAACTCTTTTTTCAAATTTTCGACCGCGTGGTCATTATATATGGAATCAAATGCACAAAATGCGACCGAGCTATTTACGTCGGCGAAACAGAGAGAACTTTAAAAGAACGCATCAGCGATTATCTGCGTGACATAAAAAATTCAAATGAAAAACCAATTAATAGCCACTTCGAAAACCATAACGCGAGGGACATTGAATACGCGGTTCTACAAAAATTAGGACATAACGGTAGAGCTATGCGTCTTCTTGTAGAGGATATTTGGATAAGAAAACTAAATACTTTAGCTCCGTGCGGATGCAACGTTCAGCGCAACCGTTGATACCTTTGTACACATCTTAGCAGTAGCGCGGGAATTATGACGTCGCGTTAATGCGTTTTTCCAGGTCTCAGGACGTCTATGACGTCATGATAAGCAAGCGCTTAAACAAACATTACAAGCGCAAAGATGGACGTTACATAGACTTTATATTGTGTCTGTAAAATTTTCTTGATAAAGACCACGCGGTCGAAAATTTGAAAAAAGAGTTTGTTTTATTTGATGATGTTACACCACTTCCCTAAGGAAGATTACTTTGGACATTTCTTTTTCTAATGTAACATGTATAACTTTTACAAATTCTTTTTTAATGGTTTGCCAATAGATCTGATAAAACTCCGCGATTATTCCGTCCTCGCCTGGAGATTTATTTTTCTTAAGATGCATAATAATTTTCTCCAGTTCCTCTTCTGTGACCGTCTTTTCTAAATTAATCTTATCCTCTTCTTATAAATGTTTATCAATTTTACTTATCAAATAATCTGCAGATTCTTCGTCCCATCCTTCAGAAGTAAATAACGTTTTATAAAATTTTATTTGCTCATTTATAATTGATTTTATATCAGTTCTATATTCACCATTATCTAATTTAATCTTTCTCCAAGTTTTGTCTTTAGACCTACTTTTTTCAAGGCTGAAAAAATATTTAGTAGATTTTTCATTTTCTTCAAATGTCTTTATTTTCGATCGATTTCTATAACCTTCTGTTTTATTCCTATAATAATTAAGCAATTTTTCTTTCAATTTTGTGATTTCGTCCTTGTTTGAATTTTCATCCTTTAATAAGCGTTCCAACTCTTTTTCATCCTCTTTTATCTTCTTATACGGCGCATTTATTGTTTTAGCGACAGAAACTGTCATCTCTTTTATTTTCTTTTTCGTAATTTCCCACCATAACAAGATGTCGTTATATTTAGAAATTTCGTTTCTCCAATACTCCCAAAAAAGTTTAAAAAGTTCTTGAAATTCATTTGATTGAATTACCTTCAAATTCATAAGCCATGTACCTGGACCTCTTTCGATTTCATCAGTTTTAAGCGACGTGTAAACTAATGCATGGTCACTATACAAGCAATTGTTAATACATATTTTCGCCACATCAGAGTTCAAGTTTTGAGGTATAAGGATCATGTCTATTCTCGATTTAGAGTTGCCTCGCTTGAATGTAAATTTTTCTTCGTCGGGGTTGCGCAAGCGCCAAATGTCGCAAAGATTTGCTCGCGATAAAAGATCTTTTAGTTCTACATTGCCACTATCCTCAGTTCTTTGAGGTGGAAATCTATCTTTTTGTGCCGATAACGTGCAATTAAAATCGCCCATCAATATATTGTTTTTACTGTTGTTACTTGATTCAGTGGTATATAATTTAATAATTTGTTGAATAATGTTTTGCGCTCATTTGCCGTATTCGGTGAATAAATATTTATGATTCTAAATAGTTCTTTTTCATCTTTTTTTACTTCGTAAATTCCTATTCTTCCTTGTTTATCCCTTTTTATTTCTTTTATTTCAAATGCTGTCTTTTTCCCCACCAAAATCCCCACGCCTTTAGACGCTGATGTGCCATTATTCCAGTAACTTTCACCCCCACCAATAGATTTCCATTCATTTTCCCACTGTGCCGTTTCTGAATCAGTGCAATGTGTTTCTTGAAGTGCTATTACATCATAATTTTTCTTTTTAAGCCAGTAAAACAAATTATTTCTTTTCTCTCTATTTCTGAGCCCATTAACATTTAATGTCGCTAAACTTATAGCCATTTAATTATTGAAATACAAGATGATTTTAAAGTTTATAACATAAATCATTTGTACAATTTATAAGTTCTGTTCCAAAGCAACAAATACAGACAAGTGAAATGAAGTTCGTTCACTGCGTTTCCGCTGCGCTGGGAGTTCCGGGTTTATGTATTTTCGGCCGAACCCGGCGTCGATCCGCTGATGAATCGCTTCCTGGAAACAGGTGTCATAGTGGTGTCGTCCGAGAGTTTGAGAATTTCGGTTTTAATAAATTCGTAAAATTTGTCCTTCAATTTCTCGGCACCTGTTTTACTTACATGTAAACCTGACTGATCATTTGGGTCATAAATTCTGAAACTATTTTTCCTTGACGTGTAAAGGCAGCAGGTGTGTCGATATACGTGCATGCGTCATCTTCAGCACACATTTTAAACGCAAACCTGTTCACACTTTCGGCAACAGAATTGAAATTCTTTACACGCTCATTTCGTCCTTTTCGATGAATGATTCCACAGACGCCTATTTCTGCATTCGGGAATTCCGCTTTAACCTCATTAATAGCGGCGGTGAAATTAAGAATAACTTGTTCAGAGTCTAGTTTGTTCTGAGACACATCGTTAGTACCAAGGCTCACGATGACTTTTTCAATGTTTGATTCGTTGTTTTTTTTCGATTTCATCAAGAGCCTTATCAATTGTTTGACGTATGTTATGCAGGGTAGCGCCCGAAATCGAGGCGTCAACAATAGATTCGTCGTCATTTATATTTAATCGACGAACATTAGATGCCCCGAGTACTACAGCAACTTTGACCATTTTTTCATTTACCTTTTCAGGCTTTTGCGGGGTTACATTATTTTCCGTACTTTCAGCCTCATTTGCTTCCCTTCCTTCTCTTACTTCAGCTGCATATTCACCGTATACGTCTACATCACGCATAGGAAAATTACGTTGGATATGTCCACTATCATTACAATAATAGCAGATAAGCTGTCTTTTTTCTGGACATTCTTTTGCCAAGTGGTTCGTTCTCCATTTTTATGATTTGCAGAAAATGAATCTATCAAGTATCAACTTATCAAACTCTGTCAAAATTCCTTTACAATAGGCATTAATTCTGCACTTTAAATCTCATTTAAAAATTCTGTAAATAATAGTCGTCTGCAGCAGCGGTGTATGGTTGCCTTAGATTGGTCGTCTGCCTCGTGTTACAGGTGGTTAGGCTTGCCACACCCTATTGGTACGTTCTTGAGTACGGGATACAATCTAACCATGCCGTACTACATTTGTATTTCAGTATAGTGCGAAATATCCGGCTTTAACGACAGAGGACTGCTCCTCAACTTTCTCCTTTGGATTTGTCAGGTATAACATCAGGTGATAAAATTGCATTTTGAGTGAAAAAACATGATTTCTAAGTTTATTAAATGATCAGGAATTATTGCCAATTTTGCTTATATCTGATTGGTGGAGACGCCGTTTGATAGAGGGTACCTCGGAGTGAGTTGACAGCGCACATCCCTCCCACTGTTCCGATTACCCAGAGGTCTCGACGAACGTACAATTGTGGTGTAAAACAACTTCCTCACTGTTAGATGACCAAATACAAACAGCACCGCAAAATGCAGGAACCAAAGCCACACAGATGAATATGTATAAATACAATCCGTGCTCTGCTGGCTGTAACGAGCTCATGTATGTTATCACCGGAGGAGTCCGACTGACACTCAAAGAGGACAGGTGGCCGGGGCCCTGTCTTCTCTAAAGAGGTTTGGACAGGGCCCGTCAAGGAGTTCCGTCGTCACAGTCAGTCAGCAAGGCTTAAGAATGTACAAGACTGTAGATTGGTCAAGTAGGACGGCCACCTGCCACGTCAGTAGCAGACGATGTGGTATCCTGGATTACGTGCGCAGATGGTATGGTATCCTGGATTACGTGCGCACAACCCTAGCTCCCACTGTTCCCCGATTACCCAGAGGTCTCGAAGAACATACAATTGTGGTGTTTACAAAACATCCTCCTCACTGTTACATAACCAAACACAAACAAGACCGCAAAACGCAGGGACCCAAGCAACACAGATGAATATGTAAATGGATATAAAAAGAGGGCTTATGTAATACAGTCCGTGCTCTGCCGGCTGTAACGAGCTCATACATGTATGTTATCACCCGAGGAGTTCGACTGACACTCAGAGAGGACAGGTGGTCGGGGCCCTGTCTTCTCTAAAGAGGTTTGGACAGGGCTCGTCATGGAGTCCGTCGTCACAGTCAGTCATAGTGCAAGTCTTAAGAATGCGCTGGTACAAGACTGTAGATTGGTCAAGTACCAAGCCTTGTGTCTGGTGACATTAGGATATAATATCCGCGGTATAAAAGGCGTTTGATGACTCTGGCGCATTTTCGATGGTTATTCTGTCTACCTTTGATCCTTCTTATTTTGTTAATGATGTCACCATGAAATGCAGGTTGTGAAACACCCAAAGTAATATACTTTGTTGCTGGTATGGGTCCGAATTTCAAAAGAAGTTGACAATATTTTTTGTAAAATTTCCAGAAAGTCTTTACTAGTTTGTGAAAGCGAAAATTTCTACTATGAAAATCCAAAACATCAGTACATGCAGGAACATAAAACATCAACAATCAACCATATTCAGAAATGGCTTAATTAAACATTCTTACCAACACAATGTAGATTATCCGTTTAATGAAGAAATAAACATTGGCATACCCTAGCTGTTTTATTGTATGATTAATCGTTAGGCTAATAAAGGAATCTGTGAAACTCACATATATTTCTAGACAAAATTCATGTATAACTAGCATTATACGCTTATAATTACATGACGTAGGCTCACGAGTGATGGTGTTCAAACGAGCAAAGCTCAAGGTGAATCTTGGGAGATGAAAACCCAAACAAACAAACAAAGATAATAGGTCAGACGCATTCAAGGATATATGTGAATATAATATGTAGCATATTACATTTTATTAGTTTATTTCAAAATACTTTGAGCCAAAGGCTCATCAGCAACCTATATACACACAGACATACACAGAGAATGAACAAAATGCAAATTACAAATAAATGGAGTCCATATATACCATGACAAATATGTAATCAAAATTATATTTCTTTTTGTTGTACATGTTTCACATAACTGATTAGATTGGAAAATGAAAACATTACAAGATAAAGCTATCAAATCAAATTAGATCTATGTTTACTGGCAAATTTCAAGAATTTTCCTAGGTTTCTAAGCGCTGACACATTTTTACCGTCAGTCATGACTGACTGACGGTATACTGTAATCATTCGTAACCTACTTGCACGGATAGAATATCTCTTGGCAATATGATTGGTTGACAATTGCATAAAATGCAAATATTTGTCTAGGTTATTCAGAACCTGTATATAAGATTCTCTCTCCGGGTCGGCTTAAGAGTCTAGATGACCTGACAAATGAAAGTCATATCGCATCAGTGTATTTTCTTCCGAAATATGCATCGAAAAGTCTTTGTCCCGATACGTCTTATAACAATCGCAGATTTTCGGAAAATTTCCGTCACTTGAATCGGAAAAAAAAAAAAACGCGGAAAAGCTTGGAAATGTGCGATTGGTAAATGTTTCCGATTTTTTTTCTAACTAGAATTTTACACATTTACAGTCAGCTAACTGACGGCAAGCTTTTTGTCATAACTAATACTTGTCTGCTGAAAGGATTTATTTATAAGCAGAGGGTCTTTTCCAAAAATATGGTTTAATGTACTTCACTCGTAGGACCTGATAAGCAGGACATTGTAATATGAAATGAAATTCGTCCTCTATTTTATCTACACAAAAAAACCCACAATCTTTCATTTAGACTTTGTCTATTATATCTGCCAGTCTCGATAGCAAGATTATGAGAAGAAATTCTGAGTTTTGATATCAATTTCTATAGGTTTACGTAAATAATATTGCAGGCAAAAATTGGTGGTTAAATATCTGTAAATGAGTGATTTGCTGGAAGTGTCAATAAAACTACGTAATTCTTGTATTGCCTGATCCATGATTGTTTGTTTTAGAAGTGGTAGAAATTTAACATCACAAGTCTGATTTAACCAGAGGTCACCATAACCTAATCTAAAAATTTCATTTTTCACATTTGCCAACCAATTTCCTTTTCCTAAGTTTACATCATCAAGCAACAATTCATAACATAATTTTAGTATACAATTCTGTGTATTCAATAATTTACTCCAATATTTTGACATGTTGAAAGTTCTTATATATCTTAGAGGCAACCTTCCCAATTTATTATAGATAAGATTACTACATGTAGACTTTTTGAGACCTAGTACAGACTTAAAGAATTGAAGTTGAATTTTCTCTATATTTCTGCCTTTATGATAACCCCATATCTTAGAACCGTAGTGCAGCACACTTGTAATATAACAATCAAAAAGTGAAATTAATGTTTCAATATTCAAATGCATATTCTTAGTTTTACTTAAAAGAGAGAAAATAGCTTTCCTTCCTTGATCAGCACGATGAGATTCAGTTACAGTGAATTTATTGTTGTAGTTCAATAAAATGCCCAAGTAATTAAAATTTTCCACAATTTCGATAAACTCCCCATCAAAAGTCCATCTTTCATTTGCTCTAACTCTTCCCCCATTTCTAAAAACAACAATTTTTGATTTATCAGAATTAACTGAGAGCCCCCATGAACTAGAATATTTGTATAATGCATTTAATTGATCTTGTAAACCTGAAACACTTTCACTGAATAAAACTAAATCATCGGCATACATTAACAGGAATAAGTTAACAATTTTCATTTATGAAGAATAGCTCAAAATCATTAACATAGAGGGCGTATAAAATCGGCGAAAGTACCTCACCCTGCATCAAGCCAATTTTGCTTTCGAAAAAGTCTGATTTTAAATTATTCAAACAAATACATGATTTCACATTTTGATACATATTGTTAATAACATTCAAAAGTTTCCCTCTTATTCCTAATTTGGACAATTTGTACCATAGTTTAAGTCTGTCCACAGAGTCAAAAGCCTTACGAAAGTCTATGAAAGCACAGTAAAGCCTTTTCTTATTCGTCAAAGATTTGCTAATTGAACTGTACAGTAGAATATCCAGGTTGAAAACCAAATTGAGCATCAGTAATGACATCATTTGAATTAGACCAATGTAATAATCGACGATTCAAAATTGAAGTAAACAGTTTTCCCAAATTACTAATTAAACTAATACCTCTATAATTATTTGGATCTTTTTTTTCACCTTTTTTAAAAATTGGTACAATGACAGCAGTAGACCATGAGTAAGGAAAAACACCAGTATTCAGAATGATATTAACCAATTTATGTAACATTGGTAGTAACTCATCTTTAAATTCAATGAAAAACTCATTAATTAAACAATCGTCTCCATGAGATTTATTTCTATGTAAACATTCAATAGCTTTAATTATATCCTCAGTGGTAATTTCACAATCTAATTCTTCAAAAACTGAATCGTGATTAGAAGAGAATTCGTTGCTTGTATTTTCGCATGTAGAAACATCAATTATATATCACATAAATTTTTGAAATGTTCATATAAAGTGTTAAGGGGTATGTCAATTTTTGGGCTTTTTCTTTTTGAAAACTTGGCAAAAAATTGCTTCGGATTATTTTTCTTTAACAATGAGATTCTATTACCTTCTGAGCGTAAATAGCTGCGTTTTTTCTTCCATTGTGCAGTTTTGTATAGTTTTCTCGAATTCTTTAACATTGAAAAATTATCCGCATACAGTATTTACATTTGTTAAAAGATTGTAATACAGATACTTATTATATAATTTTTTTAGTTCATCATCAAACCAAGGCTTGTCACATAATCTAGGGGTAGGTGATATAATAGTACTCTGAACCTTGTTGACAACATATTTATTCGTCTTATTCACAGATTTTATACAAAAAGGAGACATAATATCATAAAGTTCGGACGAAAAAGAGGATACAATGCTATTTAAAGATGTTTCATCCAAAGACTCTGATTCAATGTCAACAGAACTCATTAATTTATCAAGATTAATTCTTAGTGCTTCTCGACACAAATCTATATTATTTGAGTCCCATCTTATGACATTACGTTCAGAACAATGATCATCCTGTATATTACAGTCAGTCATGAAATATGATTTAGAACATCTTAAATTGAAATGAAGAGGTGCATGATCCGAAAAAACAGTTAAAATCACAAACCATAAACTTTGAGAAGTACTCAAACATATCTACAGTTGTAAGCACTAGTGATGAACCAATTGTCGCCGACAATCGATTGTCGATCGCTAAAACTCTTTCGATTTCAATTTCTTACAAGCGATCGTCGCTAACAGGAAGGTGTTTTGCGTTGAGGGATTTATTTTCCTCTTTTCACATGTCACATAAACAGCTTCATATTGTCTTACCTGTAAACAGGCAGACACTTTGAAATTGAATGCTTTATATTTTGTTTTCAGCAAAGTCTTTTTGAATTTTATCCCTAAAAATAAAATTTTCTGTCTTTTATGTTCTATTTTTCATGGAATATTGTTTTTCCGATTTAAATCGATAATCGATCGTTTGACACTTTCCGATTATTTTCCGATTATCGATTCCTAAAGGCCTTCCGATGTACAACACTAGTAAGCACATAATCAATAACACTCAGTCCATTTGGACTACAATAAGTGTAACCTGAATTGTGACCATCTACATGACGCCCATTGACAATCCGTAGCCCTGAGGCTTTACATAGATTGACCAAACGTCTACCATAATCATTTACCCCACTATCTTCGTTTACTCGAGAAGGTAAATGAATATCACTCTGATAAGAAATAAGAGGGTCTAACCGATCTAAGACAGATGAATGAACAACATCATTTTCAATATAATCTTTCAGATTATTAGTGCGAGCATTTAGATCACCAACTAGCAAAACTTTACCACGTGAGATATAGTATGCAATTTCTGACTCAAGTTCATTAAAAATATCTAGATCATACTTTTTGAAATAATTGGAATTTGCAATAGGGAGATAAGCAAAAGCAATATAAAGGAGATCTGTATTATTGAAAAGTGATTTATCGATCTTAACCCATATAATAGTGTCAAAATAGCTCTTTTCAATTGAAACTTTATTGCTTAAACAATCTTTTATCAAAATGACACTTCCCCCTCCCTGCGTTGATTTTGATTTGGTCCTTTTTAAAACAAAAGAGGTATAGTTCTCTACAAAAATTTCTGAAGATTTTGACAACCAACATTCTGATAGGAATACATTGTGTCATAGCTACTTATATAAGAGACAAAATTGCTGTCACATAGTTTGGTCTCAAGACCACCATTTACATTCCATAACAAAAAGGATATATGTCAGATAGTTGCATGACGTGTGCATAGGAAGCTGATGAGCTGTATTCGGAGCAAAAGTCCTATTATGTTGTTATCTAATAAAATATTTTAAAGTACTTTTAGACCCAAAATGACAATAGTTCTTACATAAACTTTCCATGACCTAAGAACGACCAATTTGACTTTTGTGGTCAAAATGTCAATAATCATATTGTGGAAAGCATCGACCATGTGGTTTATAGTGCGGTTCTATGTCGACAATGACGTAACATATGGTCCTTTGTTTTCGAGCGTCCTCCTGAGTTGTTCGTTCAATCTGTCTGCTGTAAGTACATGTGTATTGTGGGAAGCAACATGCAAGTTCCAGCTGCGACAGCAACATAGCCAAACAACATATACAGTCTGTTGGATAACGATTCTAGCTAGATATAGCCAATGATTTATCTACATATATAAAGCCGTTCGTCCATCTGTCTGTCCGTCGTCATCTGTTCGTTCGTTGTAATCTCTAAAAAAAAACATTTCTCCGGTACTCATTGCATGTAAATTGTGTTTTGGACCAAATCAATCAAACAAGATGATAGCCAACGGATTTGAAAGTATTTTTGACCAGTTTGCAAACCCTGCAATGAATTTCACGAAAACACAGAGGAATTAAGCCAAGAAGAAAGGAGGGGATATCCAACAACACTCGGCTGCAGCAACCACAGCAAAACAAAAAAAACCACCCCATGCAAAAACACATCTAGCAGACACGCACAGAATGAGACGCAAAAGGGAAATGAACATCAAATCAGATCATATAGAAACATCAAACACAAAAACCGACCATCATAGAAACATCGATATCAAACACTAAAGACTACACAAAAACCGACCATCATAGAAACATCGATATCAAACATTAAAGACTACACAAAACCAAACCATCATAAAAACATCGATATCAAACACTAAAGACTACACAAAAAACAACTATCATAACTATCATAGAAACATCGATATCAAACACAAAAGACTAAACAAAAACCAACCATCATAGAAACATCGATATCAAACACTAGAGACTACATTAAAAGCAAACATCATAGAAACATCGTTATCAAACACAAAAGACTACACAAAAACCGACCATCATAGAAACATCGATATCATACACAAAAGACTACACAAAAACCGACCATCATAGAAACATCGTTATCAAACACTAAAGACTACACAAAACCAAACCATCATAGAAACATCGATATCAAACACTAAAGACTACACAAAAACCAACCATCATAGAAACATCGATATCAAACACTACAGACTACATTAAAAGCAAACATCATAGAAACATCGTTTTCAAACACAAAAGACTACACAAAAACCGACCATCATAGAAACATCGTTATCAAACACAAAAGACTACACAAAAACCGACCATCATAGAAACATCGTTATCAAACACAAAAGACTACACAAAAACCGACCATCATAGAAACATCGTTATCAAACACAAAAGACTACACAAAAACCGACCATCATAGAAACATCGATATCAAACACAAAAGACTACACAAAAACCGACCATCATAGAAACATCGTTATCAAACACTAAAGACTACACAAAAACCTACCATCATAGAAACATTGATATCAAACACTAAAGACTACACAAAAACCTACCATCATAGAAACATCGATATCAAACACTAAAGACTACACAAAAACCAACCTTTTCTATTTCATATCTTTTGGATGGACTTTTTATTAGCGAGGACCTAATTTTCGCGTTTGATCAAGCTCGCGAAATATCGCGAAAATGAAAAAAAGCTTACAGTAGCCCCTTCTCTGCAGAATGAGAGGACGCATGCATAAGCTCCTCTGTCAAAAAGTGTTAAGATGGGCGTCATAAGTTTGAATTTTCTTTTACATAATAATATAGCTATAGGTTTTAGTTTACTTTCATATTAATTTCGGCTTAACGAATTCTCATTTCTTGCTTGATAATGATTAAAGTTATTTCGAAAATGATTGTACATAAACGTCAAATGGTTTTCAAAAGTACCTTTCATAGGAATGAACTTGTGATTAGTAATCTGTTTTTGACATGAATTTTAAACTTGTTAAATATGAGATAACGGGATAATTGTACCATTTATATTATTTTATATCATTTTAGATAAACTAAATAAAGAAGTATCGAAATCTTCATTTTATTTTGTCGTCTTCTCATGACGCTCGCCTGATCGTTGTCTGACACAAACGAGGGACGTTCAAATAAAAATCACACTGTTTTTTAATCGATTTGTCGGACAATTTGGTCGTCCCTTTGTGTTGACCAGTTTTCAGTTAGAAAAAAATAAGATTTCAGAGAAAATCGAAAATATCATTTTCTTTTTGGCATGATATTTTCGTCCAAGATACTGAAGTCCAAAATTGAAGCTTTGTGAGCATTTTTTAATACAATATTAGAACGGATATAAGTTCTATGATTGAAAATGGCATCGTGTTCCACATTGCATACTAAAAAAACCAAATATGTACGGCATGGAGTACTTTCTTCACGGTAGGTAAGTATGCAATTGTTAGCTATGCACGTACACCCACCCAAAGAAATCTAACAAACAAAAACAAAACCAAAAGTGTTTGTGCTTCCTTCGTTGATGAAATAACTTGTATAAACTGTTTGCAAGTCCTTGCTCTGCAACCGAAATACATGTACATTATCTGACCTGGCCGAAATTAATTCTCCAGCCCCTTTCTGAGAAAAAAAGATAATTGTCGTTGTTTTTGTTTACATTTTAGCAATATACCCCCTTCTCCCCGGTGCCTCAGTCGCTCTTGTCAGAAATATATTTTCCGAACGATATTCGGATCTAAAAAAACCGATTGTATTTAAAAATTAGAATCCTGGAATCAACGTAACTAAAGCGCTTCTATGAAATAGAAAGTCACATTCAAGAAAACGCATTGAAGATTGAGATCGATTCCAAGTTCTCGTCGATGTCGAGAGAAGTCGTGAAAGAGGAGATCATCTGCAAAGAATAACAATTATTTCCCCAAAATAAGCTATGTCAGAGTCTTATGGTAATTTAACATAAACACTTAATTGTACTCGTTTCATTTGTGTACCTAAAAGAATCATATTTAACTGACAATTCATTTCCATCGTTAACGAAAGATTTTCGAGTTTTCCTCTGCATCTTTCCACCAGAGTCTTGCCACACCACTGTGTAAACAAAGAGAAATAAAAAAAAAAAAAAAAAAACCCTCTCCCTAACACTTCTTTAAAATACCAGCTGTCTGACTGTGGAGATGATAATGTGAATATTGTGGATTAGATCACAGGGGCTACAGTACACAAAGAGTACAGAATAGTCCGACTTGCAGACCTACGACGGTGTTATCTGTTTTTCGTCTTCGGTCTGACTGCTATGCATAGGCAAAACTTGAGAATTTCGGTGCGAAGAAAAAATCGGTAATTCGTCCTTTTTATTCACAAATTCCAGTCTCCTCAACCAAAAAATAACTCACCCAGTCCTCCTACCCCTAAAAAATTCCCTCTAAGCTTGGTTTTACCTCTTCTTCTCTTCCGACTTTCCTCTGATTGACAATATTTTGTCATGCGCACAGAGGCGAAACCAGGCCTAGAGGGGATTTTATAGGGGCAGGAGGACTGGGTGACTTATTTTTTGGTTGAAGAGACTGGAATTAGTCAAAAAAGGGAGAACTTGCCGAAATTTTTTTCCCACCGAAATTCTCAAGTTTTGCCTATGCATAGCAGTCAGACCGAAGACGAAAATACAGATAACACCGTCGTAGGTCTGCAAGTCGGACTAAGTACAGAATAATATTAATTTCAATGGAAACTGAGGAGCTCCTTTAATTTTTGTCTAGTGCAACCTCAGTTTCAAATGTGTCCTTCATAAATCGATGATCCAGAGCTCGTTATACATGTATATCTTTTGATTATCGGTGTATTTTCAATTGCCAGTCCAAAAATATTGCATGTGCATTGAGATGAAACATACATCTGTTGATTCCTACCCGAAAAGGTGAAAAATAATCCATTTAAACCAATCATTCTGCCGTGTTTTATCTACCGGTTGTACTCTCAGCAGTCTCCACCATGATTCTAATATCTTTGTACCACATCAGCATTTTGAGGCCACATAAGGGTTAATACCTATATTTTTAAATAATCTGCTGTTTCAGACGGTATATACCATTTTAATCATTGTTTTATTTTTGGCCGGATTGCAAAGCAATTCCGGCCTATAGATTGACGATGTCCGTCCGTCTGTCTGTCTGTCCGTCTGTCTGTCTGCCGTCAACATTTTGGTTAAGTTTCTGGTTGAGGCAAAATCTAAGTAACTATATGCAGTAGAAACTTTATATTATACATGAAGCTTGCCCTTGACAAGACCTTTCAATTTATGCCATAACATTTGACCTAGTGACCTTGACCTTGGACTTTGACCTAGTTAAGGATTTTGGTTAAAGTTTTTGGTTGAGGAAAAATCTAAGTAACTATATGCAGTAGAAACTTTATATTATACATGAAGCTTGCCCATCACAAGACCTTTCAATTTATGCCGTAGCATTTGACCTAGTGACTTTGACCTCGGACTTTGACCTAGGTAAGGATTTTGGTTATAGTTCCTGGTTTAAGCAAAATGTATGGAACTGTATGCAGTAGAAACTTTATATTATACATGAAGCTTGCCCATCACAAGACCTTTCAATTTATGCTGTAACATTTGACCTAGTGGCCTTGACCTTGGACTTTGACCTAGGTAAGGATTTTGGTTAATGTTCCTGGTTTAAGCAAAATCTTTGGAACTGTATGCAGTAGAAACTTTATTTTATACATGTAGGTTGCCTCTGACAAAACCTTTCAATTTATGCTGTATTATTTGACCTATTGACCAGTCTTCATGAAAATTTTTTTTTACCACTAGCCAGCCGGGCTAGTTGAGTGCCAAAATCTACTAGCCACCCAAAATTTTCACTAGCCATTGAAGAAAAATCAAAATGCTATAAAGACCCATAGTTTCCTCAGCTAGGTCCGTTGAGTAGGCAAAAATTAACTCATATATAGAGTATACATAAAAATCGAACGAAGTTAAACCACTACCGATCATTTCTCTGGCAGACGTCAGCTACGTAGTTATCAATCGAGTCAATTTTACAATGAATGCATGATATTGTTTGTATAAATATAAATTCACATACGCATTTTGCCTGAAGAAAATGGACCGAGAAAGGAAAATAATTATATAAGAACTTATTTGAATCATACACGATAAAAGGCCGACTGTTGCTAGCGGCGCTTGGCCAATAGTTATACAATTTTCGTAAGAATTTCCGCATTTCAGTGTTCAGTCGAGATTTTTGAAAATGTTAGATATATAATTGAACATGTTATACTCGCATATTAGTTGGTACCGAAAAATAACCCGTCACGATGCGCAGAAAACAATGCACTGTGGTTATGGAAAAATTTATCTTGTATCTTAGGACAATATTTTAATGAACAGATTTTACAGGAAAACGTTATAATATTTCATTTTAAACATGTTCAATAAAATAAACATTTCATACTTAACCAGCGATCAAAGTTGAGAAGTAACATGTACTATTTACGGAAAGAAGGCGGCGATTTTACCCTATAAAGTATAAGACGAGAAATCACCAGCCGTCGGACCTTAATGAGAACACTGCATTTCATTAAAAGTCACTAGCCAGTCGGGCTAGTTCAGCATCAAATTTTGGTAGCCCGAGGAAATATTTGGTAGCCAGGGCGGTCGGGCTAGTGAGTTTTCATGAAGACTGATTGACCTTGACCCAGTTAGTGACAAAAACTTACTTTGCAATCTGGCCATACCGTCTTTAGCGGTGTTTTAATTTTTCTGTTTAAATCGTTTATTATTTTTTAGCAGAATGGAAATCATTTTAGGTGAAATGAAGAAAAAATTAATCATGTCATTTAAGTCAGAGAAAAAAATGGGGGGTCGGATTATTTCTTGCTATTTTTCCCTAGATCAAAATGGGAATTTAATTAAAATGATTCTATGTTATAATATATTTTTTTTCCACGTTTCAGAATGAATAAAAAAATCCTCCCTTTTTTTCTTTCTTTTCTTTTCATCAATTAAATAAAACAAATCAAATAAAACAAAAACAAAACAAAACGAAAAAAAAAAGAAAAAAAAAATGCATTGGGAGTTGAATCTATGTGAAAAAAGTTCACTTATCCCCTTTTCAGAATGAATAAAAAAACACACCCCTTTTTTCTTTCTTTTTTTTTCATCAGTTTTGAAGGAATTCACCATAGAAAGTCGATCAATAATCCATTTTAAAGAAGATAAAGAAAAATATTATAACATAGAATCATTTTAATTCAATTCCTTATGGGGCCTCAAAATGCTGATCACGTGGTACAAATATAGTAGAATCATGGCGGAGACTACAGAGAGTACAACCGATAGATAAAACACGGCAGAATCATGGTTTAAATGGATTATTTTTCACATTTTCGGGTAGGAATCAACAGATGTATATTTCATCTCAATGCACATGCATTATTTTTGGACTGGCAATGGAAAATACACCGATAATCAAAAGATATACAACGAGCTCTGGATCGCCATTTTTCCCACACACTTTATGAAGGATGCATTTGAATCTGAGGTTGCGTTAGACAAAAATTTAAAAAGCTCCTCAGTTTCCATTGAAATTAAGAATAATATATACCCCCCTCCCCTCCACTTATATAACATAAACAAACCAAAGGGATGACTCAAATGACGATATCGCCTGATTCAATCAATCAATTTCTAGCTCAAATTTAGTGCAAGTGGTGAAAACTTGGTACCAATCGATCAAGAAATGTCTATTCTTCCTGAGTACATGATCAACTTTGTTATTGACCTGTGCAACCCTCTGTTATCGAGTGTAATCTGTCACCTGTATCGAGAACCATTGCCAAAGAATATGTGAAGGCAATTCGACCTTCACCTTGCTCTTCGCAGTTTAGGCTTGTACCCGAGACCTTCCGAAGTGCAATTTTGAAGGTCTCATGTACAAGCCTATATGATGAAGAGAAAGGTGAAAATTGAATCTGAGACTTGCTATCTTGGCAGACACTGTAAACTGAAAATTTCAAACTTTATGTCCTCTTAAAGGAAATTTAAGCCTCTTTGCTCAAAGTTTCAACTATATATAAATAGTTGCCATTGGACAAATTTTCTTTTTGTGACGAAAAATTGTACAATATGTACAAGGTTGCAAAATATACTGTCAATTTTTGAATCTCTGTCTAGTTGTTGAAATTCTTTAGAGATCAAAATCTTTTATCAGCATTCATATGAGCAAAGTAATCACAGTGCATGTCACATGTATGGCAGGCAATGTACTGAAAATACTTTTTCTGTCATACTGGACTAACATGGTATTTTAATTTATTTCAGATTTTCTGTTCAAGTTCCTTGTAATAGGAAGTGCAGGAACGGGAAAGTCATGTATTCTGCATCAGTTTATAGAAAACAAATGTGAGTATCTGATCTATTGATGTTATTTATAATATCGCTTTCTAAACAGACTTTCTATACAGTACAGACTGTGTTATGACATATTTACACACATCACAGTATCCTGGTCAAGGTAAAATTAGCCTATTGTCTGCGCAGCTCATAGGTGACGTCATGCTGAAATTTAACATTGAAAACGCCCCATCTAAAATTTAAATTGTCTGTGTAATTTGATTGCATAAACCTTCGACCATGTAACATATACCAAAATTTACGACTAAGCAAGATCTATTCAATGATATTGATTTTATCTTAATATTTGCATGACAAGAGTTATCAAAATCGCATTTATCCAATTTCCGAAGTGAGCTGTGCGGACAGTAGATTTAAAATATGATTTAATTTTATCTATATGTAAACCAATATAGTGACACAAGCAAATTAAACCTGGATTGTCGTAGTAATTTTAGGTAAATTATCCTCTTTGTTTTGAGACGTTGATCTGAAACACCTGAACTATACAACCTAGGCAACTCTATCGTAGTGTTGGGAATGGGATGGAATAATCAAAATCAATTAATCAGAAAAGCCTTTTGATTGATTATCGATTATAATCGGATTCTTATAATACACTGCAAAACTGTAAAATTTTTCTTGATTTGACCAGAACTTTTTTTATTGACAGCAAAGTTTACGGAAACTTGGCAAAACGTTTCAAAGTAGTATGCATACTGACCTAAGTCAAAGATATATCACTTAACTTGAATTATTAGTACAACGTATGAACTGTTTCTCTACAGTAGCAAAAATATGGTCTGATGATCTAAATATTTCATTCTTATAATGCTTTGAATTTCCTGATTATAATGTATTATCATAATTGATTATTGTAATCGGAAGGGTCTGGCGACAACGTCGCTGACGTCGGTGATAATCGGCACTACACTACTCTATCGGACACCAGAACACCTCCTTACCGGTATTTTAAAGTTATAAACAGCTGACCCGCTTATTCTTATTAACTTATCCTTATTAACTCATTCTTTTTCATTTCTTTTCTCTGTTCTCTTTCAGTCAAGCAGGATTCAAATCACACAATTGGAGTAGAATTTGGAAGTAAAGTTGTAAATGTTGGAGGAAAATCGGTCAAACTACAAATATGGGATACAGCTGGTCAGGAGAGGTTTAGGTAAGGAAATAGAACATTTAGTTACACGAAAAATTGAAATGAGCAAAATCAGCAAAAGAATATGCATATGTATTGACATCGCAAAGCAAGGGTGATTGAATTAGCTCTGCCCGGTAGCTTTGCGTTCGACAATAAATACCTTTTTAAACGTATAACACTTATTTCTCAACTATTCTCCTTGCCCTTTGAATTTCCGACTCATCCTTTGTTTATATATTTATAGGCAAGGATGTCTTTCAGGATTTTTCATGTAACATACTTCTAGTAATACAAAAATACATTTTGTATAGGAATATTTAGAGTTATGTGTGGTATATATGATTTGCCCATGACATAATGAATTTTTGTCTATTTATAGATCTGTAACAAGGAGTTATTATAGAGGTGCCGCTGGTGCCCTTTTAGTTTACGATATCACAAGGTAAGATTCAAGTCAATGTAAAATAACACCCAAAAAATATCTTAAAATCTTTCAAGTTCGTTTGCTGTAAAAGTAAAGTGGGTTTTATTTGTGATGTCTTTTGTTCACAAATACAAGAAAGGCATTTTATATTAGTAAGTAAAATGTAACGTAAATAAAATAGTAAAGAAAATCTTTAAAATGTATAGGAGTTTAATATGACGATAATAATGAAGACATGATCACTGCATTTTATATTTGAGATCTGGATGACCCCACGAATATCAAGAAAATAAAGCACGTGCAAATAAAAGACTGTTTACAGTATCCTATTGAGTATTTGCGGAAAACAAGAGTTATTTCCCATTTGAGATGGTATCTGACGTAAAACCATTATGACGTCATGAGAATGGCACGGTAAAGTCGATTTTATAGTGTAATTTCCCAGAGTTTATGGACCGTTTCCATAGAATTTTATGACATCACAATTAGTCTACGTCAGATACCGTCCCAAACGGGAAGCAACTCTTGTTTTCAAAAATAGCGAATTCTACATCAGATGTAAAGATTCTATAAAATTGGTTGGTTTTCAAAAGATGGATTCAACATGACATTAAGAGTATTACAAAAATGATACTAACACTAATTTGCCCCATTCAGATTCTGTGCGCTTGATATGTTGAATTTTAATGTATATCTGGATAATTTTAAATAATCCTTGTGGTCATGAATAATGTGTTATGTTAGGAATATTTTCATGACATACATGTAACTTTAAGTGTTTAAATATACCACTTGATCAATTGCTTGTATTATTTTTCCACAGTCGAGAGACTTACAATGCCCTGACCAATTGGTTAACAGACGCCAGAACACTGGCAAGTCCGAACATAGTGATTATTTTAGTGGGTAATAAAAGTGATTTGGAGACAGAGAGAGAAGTCACATTTCTCGAAGCCAGCAGATTTGCACAAGAAAATGGTATGTTTGGATTTTTTCTTAATAGAAACTTTTTGAGGAAGATCATTATCATCATCTTTGATTTTGAGGGAAACTTTAAATTTTCTTTATCAGGTAAAAAACTGAAGATATTCCAAGAAAATTGTTTTTGATTTAAATGGAAAATTTATGCATTTGTAATGTATGTTTTTAGTTTTAGGTCTTTGAAGTGTAAAATAAAGATATTATTCAGTTAGTTTTGAAATTTTAAAAAAATTAGATATGTTAGAATTTAATTTGTTTTTTATTATTTTTACAGAACTCATGTTTTTAGAAACAAGTGCTTTAACAGGAGAAAATGTAGAGGAAACATTTTTGAAGTGTGCACGGCAAATTTTAACTAAGATTGAATTAGGTGAGTATTTCTTTAAGATTGTCGTTTATTCTTGTGAACTGAAATGAAGTACCCAATTTGACAAGATCTAGGTAGATCTCCTAGTCTCTTGGAAAAAAAAAACTTCTTACAATTTACCGGTTTCAGATGTACACTACCGACCATAAATAGTATCCAGGTGGTATAAACATTAGAAATTTCATCCCGATATTTTCTCTTCTATTTTGATATATTGTTTGCATCATTTATCTTTATACGAAAATAAAAAAAAAATTAAGAATATTTTTAGAATTTTTTTCATGTGAAAAATTGACATTTGGGGGAAAATTGGAAAAAAATAATAAACAAATATTTAGCTGGGAAATTTACTTGCAATGATAGCATTTTGATTAATCTTTAAATTTTCAAAACAATGGAACAAAAATCTCTCATTTTTTGAAAACAGGAGAAATGTATTAGGTGGGTAATTATTAAAGGTGGGTAGTGTATGTGTATATGCTACCCATTAAAATGATTCTACATATGAATTTATAAATCATAATGCGTGTGGATCAACCTCATAGAAAAATTAATTTATATTTTTTCATCTTTAAATGTTGTATTTTTAACCAAGTGAGGTAGCATTGTCACAAAGTTGTAAAAAAAAAAAGATCTTATACATGTACATGTACTTTCAATATGATTACGCAAGATTATTTTTCTTTAAACAAAAGGTGAACTTGACCCAGAAAGGATGGGATCAGGGATCCAATACGGTGACACATCCATGAGGCGGATCCAGAAAGATACATCGGCAATACGCAAACCAGACTGTGCTTGTTAGCAGGAAAGAAACTGCAACGTTTTTGTTACATCTCATCCTTTTACATGCATTATACCTATTGTGATAGCTGCTTTTAATCTCAGTGTTACTACTCGCCGTTAACACAGCGTTACTACTCAGTGTTGCCACAGTGTTCCTACTCGGTGTTACCACAAATTTGAGTAGTTTTACTCATTAAGATCAGAATTTTCTACTAGATGTTCTCATTTGAGCATGCTACTAGCTCATGTGAGTAGTGCGATTACTACTCAGTCGAGAATTTAGTTCTAGTGCTATAGTGCTAGCCATTTTGAGTAGTGCATATTTAAGTATATACTGTACAAGGAAAAGCAGAATACTGAGGTGCCATGTGTTGAGGGTTTCTTTTAAATAGAAGACGATGATGATATGTTTGAGTTTGTTAATCATATAGATCTGTTTTGTATATATCGTCAAGAATTTTAAGAAAAAAAATCCATGATTGTGCTAGATTAAAATTTTTATTACCATTAATGCAAAATTTGCTATAAATAAGATTATTGCTCATATGAATGGAAGGCTTTATATAAATGTGAGTGGATTGCAAAAAAAGGAAGTGAAAAGGGGGGGGGGGGGGGGGGGGCACAGTTTTGGAGAGGCAAGTCAAAAGTTTGATTTCTTTAAAGGGAATCTGTTATTGGTATAATTAATATACAAAAGTCATGATTTTACATGTAAAAATGTTGAATTTTCAATTCAAACGGTAAAGGACTTATAAACTCCCACTATCTAGGAAAAGGAAATGGTTATATTCTGCTTACATTTGGTACTTAGTATCTATTTAAATAACAATTTAGAATACTTTCCGTTTACTTTTCATACTTCTGTATAGGCATCGAAGCAGATAATTTTTATTCTCTGTTTCAATTCAAAGCTTTTATTCATTTCATAAAGCTTTTGAGAGAGATACCTACATGTATCTTACAGTTACTTGATATATGCTTTCACAAAGAGTGAGTCATTGCCTCTAGTATTAGGGTAAATTCATTTTGAAGCTGATCATATTTGAATTGAAAAATCCTTTTAACTTCTGAATCCTTAATTACATAGATTTTTTTTCACTCATTTCTTTGTACATTCCAGAAACTACTTGTTTCTTATATGTGTATTTACTTTTTTACTTCCTATATGCGTTTGAGATTATGAATCAAAATTTGTTCTTTATATTTCATGCTCTTTGAAGCTTGGCCTCAGTTTGTTATTTCAAAGATTTTCTCTTGGATTTTATTTTATTTTATTCTATGGTAAACATAATGAAATAAATTATATAGTTTGTAACTTAACATAACCTTGGTAAAACCAGGATAGATGACCTATGAACTTTTGAAAAAAGATGAAACACTAATGATTTTTGCCACAGATAGAGAATATACATGTAGATATACAAAAATGTAGCAGATTCTTACAAGAAATTTCACACTTCATCTATTTTTATCTGGTTACTTACTTTATTTATCACTAGGAGTAATAAAACATGTGTTGAAATTGAATGAAGTAAAGATGGAAAAAAGGACATTTAAATTCAGAGTATTTGAAAAGGATAAAAGACATGTTGGGACCAAAACCACAGGTGCTAAATATTTTGCTTGAAAAATGAAGAAAATGCATAGTACAGTATATGATAACAGTGGCGGATTTAGGGTGGTGCAGAGGGGGCATCTGCCCCCCCCCCCCCCCCAGCACTGACTCAAAATTTTTAAAAAACCCTAATATTTTGGCCCATTTTCAGTAAAAATCGGCAAAATTCGCCCCTTGACCCCCTGGCAGAGGGGGTGCTGGATCCGCCACTGAATAAAAATTTATAAGTATTTTAGAGTTCTATGAATGTAGATATTTAAGAGAATCTAAAGCTTATAATGAGTTATATATATCTTGTGAAACATACATGAAGTAAAGGAAAAGTTTCTTAAAAAGAAACCATGTACACGCACATTCTGTAGTTCGAATTCCTAAACCTTCCAAAGGTTTAAACCTGGAAGAAAGATCTATAAATTTTATTACAAATTTTGTTTGTCAATTGCCAAATTACTTTTTGTCAACTATAGGGCATATTTGTACAGATGGTTAAAGATTCCTCAGAAGTTTTGTATTTGTATATTTTTTTCGAGTAAAGCGGTTAATTTTTAATATATACATGTATGTACCTACAAAAGAATGAACAAGCAACTTTCAAGATATTTGGGTACAAGTCTACAAGAGCACATTGTGAATTCTAAATGATATATAACACTGTGATTCTTAAAAAAAAAAAAAGAAATTAAAAACACATTTCATTGTGTGTTTAAAAATTCAGATACGATTTTTATGAATTAAGGAATTAATTAAAAACAATATAAGGTCATTGTAACAAATTTAAAAAAGTAATTTCACTGTTTGATGAACTCATTTTTAGCTGTGGAGGAAAAATTTTACATGCACACAACGTAATACATAAGTCATTTACTTGTTATTGATTTGAATATGTACCCTTAAAACTTTCAACTTGTGAATCATTTTGTTAAAATTCACAATGCTTTCGATTTTAATTCATTTCATTAACCTGGATTAATTAGCCAATCATTCTCACTAGATTTGTGTCATTATCTTTGTAATTATATTTATTTTTATCTCCCGTAGAGTGATTGAGCTCTATGTACTTGTATATACTGAATGAGCGTAATCCTACATGTTTGTAGTACCATGTTTTGTACTGGACTAAAGTGCTACTTGTGACGTATGAGTGTAGGCTTTTCAAAGTATGTTAAAACCAACATTTGCTGTAATCAATGCATATGCAAATGCCGTTATGTGACTGTAATGTCTTACAGTGATTCCGGTTCCGTGAGTCTTGTATCTTATGTGTTATGAGTCATACCCTGGACATTACGAAAAAATCTTTGTAAAATGTTTGTAGCACGGCTTTAAGGTAGTATATTCATAGTTCATCTCTCGACAAAATTCTTGCCTGTTTTTGTTTACATATTCAAATACGTTCAAAGTGCATATTAGATTAACCGTCTGTAAATGATACCTGAAAAAAAACCTGGAAAAACACCAAAAAACAATTTGACCTTGACCTAGTAAAAGACTTGAACTTGACTTCTAATCAAATGGTAGATACATGAAATGAACTTTAATGTTTTATAAATTCCTCATCATTCTATTAATGATGCCTCAAAGTTCATGATCCTTCAAGAGAAATTGAAAATGGATGTATACATGTATGTTTTTACTATAACTGTGTCAATGGGACATTTTTCTTCCTAATGTTTAGGGTATAATTTGCTCTCAGTTCCTCAATTTATGTACATCAGCATGAAAGTTATAAACTTCGAACTCTTGTGAATATACATTATTTTTAGGGTGCATAAGTTAATTATTATGATTTTAAGTACATGCAATGCTTTGTGTACATTGTATTTTATGTTTGTTTATCCATTTAGAAATCATGACCTCAAAATTAAACACAAGTTTTTTTTTCTGTTCGACATTTTGACAAATGAAAAAGTGAACAATGATCTGAGAAGCTTAATATGACAATATGTTAAATGTACTGTTCTTTCCTTTGAAGGAATCTCATTACCCAAGCATATCATTTGTCATTTTATATCTGTGTAAATTAGTTCAAGGAATTTCTGAAGTAACTCAAGCTTTAAAGGGAATTGGAGAAAAGGATTTGATCTAACACAATTATGAGTATCTCGTGGAATTTAATTGGTCAATCAATATAATAAATGAAAGCATGTATCACTGACTACATGATAATTCCACACCAAAATTTCAGGACATCTTTGAATGAGATTGAAAAATCAATTATTAATAAGTACATGTATTTACTCTTCAAGATTGATTTTGATGAGCTAAAGTTTAACCTCAACAAGTCCAGGTATGCATGCAAAAAAAAGTAGAATGAATTTTGGCATTGTAATTCCCTAATTGTCTTTGATGAAGGTCAGAATTCCTGAAACAGTTTCTCTCCGATTGTCACTGTATTTTTCATTGAATTATAGATTAATTTTATGCATGAAATATAAAAAAATATAAATATAAAAGAAAAATATTAATAGGAAGAAATTTTTTACAAAGACAAGTTTTTCCCTGTTATTTTGATGTGTACAACAATGATGATCCATGTCTTAAAGAATGTTAAGTTATAATTTGGAGTCAAAGTGCAATGATTTGATCATAATTGTCATAGCTTGTTTTGTTAGCATATATTACATATATATTTTGCCATATCTAAAAGTACCCACTGTGTATACGAAGATCATGTTTTATTATATTAATCATCATGCATTGTTTACTTTGGGAAGGAGAGAATATATTTCAAACTCTCTAAACTTCCTTTTGTGTAGTTATCAACATGGAAATAAATGATGAAACCTTTTAACTTGTTAACGAACAATTATTCTCAATATCCAGGCAGGTTGTGATTCATGCCTTAGGAATACCACAGGTTTCTTACCTGAATCTGAATTCTGTTATTGAGTCTTTGTGGAATACAGATTTATTTCCCCTTACAGACGGTATCTGACATTAAACCATTGTGATGTCATGAAAATGGTATGGTAACGCCGATTTTACACCGTCATTTCCCAGACTTTTAGGACTGTTCCCATAGAATTTGATGACGTCATATACCGTCTCAAATGGGAAGTAACTGTGGTTTTCAAAAATAGTGAATATAGCCTGTCCCTATTGTACTTCATAACAAGAGGTGGTGTGTAAATTTTTGTGCAAATAAGGTGTGTGATTAAGTATTCTTGTGAAGAACATTGAAGACAAAGGAATCATATGAAGATGGAGAGCTGCACGTGCAACATTGATCCTAAATTGACATGCAAGCTAACATTTGGTTGCAAAATGACCAGGACTTTTCCATTCAAACAATTCACTTTGGTCAGCATCCGTCTGTCTATCCGTCTGTGTGGTAGTCACACTTTAACATTATATTTGGCTATAACTTACTTAATAAACATCATGCATCTTTCAGACTCAATATTGGGCCAAGTAGAAGAGATTCATGGACCAAACTTTAAACTGGGTTCAGATTTGTGCAAACCATCAAGTGAGTTTGTCATTATAGATTATCCTGTTTAAAGCATTCCATGGAACTTGTTATGCCCTGAATAGTATGTGAACCAGATATATTAAAAATCCTGTTGCTATTCTTGTATACATGGGCTTGGCTTGTAAATTTCATGTACTAGTATTCTGGTTTTTTTTTTGTTCCTTCGCATTTGGGATGGTATCTGACAAAGTAATTGTGAGTCATCAAATTCTATGGGAACAAGCATAAACTTCAGGAAAAACATGCTTCAAAAACGACGTTTCGGTATAAATTTGATTACTACGTCATAATGTGTTTATGCCAGATACTGTCCCAATAGATGATTTTCCAATAGATTCATAGCCGGTCTGACACCAGACGTCCATCACAAAATTTGGTGATATTTTCATTGTGACGTCACAATAGAACACATGACAACGCATAAAGTCAGTGCGATCATATATGACATCACAATTAGAAATTTTGCCAAATGATGCGATGTCTGGTGTCTGTGCATATAAAATCAAGGTTTAAAAGGGCCATAAATATGTTCTGGAAAATGGACTATTGGGAAGTACATGTAAATCTGTATCTAAGACAGAATTTCTACTACACATGTACTTTCACCTCGCTGAAATGAAGGTTACAAGATGTTGCCTAATGTGCACCATGCCTGAAATGAATCCAACAATTCATGCTTCATTTGCACTGTGACCTTGACCTTGCATGTACGACCTTATCTTTTTATCAAGTTTATTATAATAGTGCACCTTAATATATGACCTTCAGGTAAGTGCACTAGTACTATGATCAACCTAATTCTACCATGTATTGTCCACATTTACCTTGATGACATATCCTTTGTTTAAGGTCATGGGACAATATTTTCCAGTACTGCTTATTTGTACAAAGTTTGAAGCAAATCCAACAAGGCAAATAGAAACTGTCCCACATTGTGTTGATGGACAGACAATTATTTATCATAGCATCAATACATATTTTACTCATCAAAGTTCTTACAACAGCAATTGTAAATTGACGTGACAAAAGGAGGTAAAAATGGACAAAGAAAATACTTAATGCCTAGGGTTCAAAATTTTAGTCATCAGGTTAAATCATCTCATCAAACCATGAACTTTTAAAGAATTTTTCCAATTGACAAGCCTGATATTTCCCATCAAAACTTTGAAGGACAACCTTTGTTCAGGAAAGCTATTTTTCAACTTTGCAGATTAAAAAATTAGAATTTTACACAAACGTATATGCACAACCATTTCAGTTCCCCAAGATGAAAATACTTGTGACAGGAATGGAATGTGTTGCATTTCAACGCTCATGGCCTCACAATGCATAAACTCTCCACAAACATGTCGCAACAGCTGTTTCAGCCTAATGCGCAATTTACATGTATATGTATGATAAATGCACTTGCAGTGTGCTGCATACTTGTAACAAAACACTTACGACGTAAGACATTCTCTGTCTAACCATCTGAATGAGTCAACCATTCCACTCGATGGATGAAAAAAAGAAGGCAAATGTTGTAGCTTATATTTTATTTCTAACTGAAATGTAACTAAACTTTAACATTTTATAACCGTCATCAACGATACACATGTAGATAGTACATGCACATGTACACTTCATGTCTTCTAAATTTTTCAATCTGATTCGCTGACATAAAATTTAATTCCATTTCATCAAATCAAAATATTTTGAAAAAAAATTTAAGTGTAAATTCAATCAAACCACACCATTATAGAGATGATGCTCAAATTGACAATAATTCCATTTAAAACCAATGAGACACATGTTTACCACCAAGAAGTTTGTGTCTTTCTTGTAACATGATGAGAAGAAATCAAAATAAAAAAAAAAAAAGAATATTAAACATCAATAAATCAAAATATGTCAAGAGTATCTCATGGCAATTGTTAAACTGCGTGTGTGACTACAACATTGATAAATAAATATCAGCACAAATGAACAAGGTACACATTTCAACAATTAATACTCTCTCTAAGTAACTAGCAAAGTTATACTGTTCATAATAAAATCAAATTATCTACTTTTGAATGATCAAGTTTTGTTTTCGTACTGAATAAAACTCAAGAAATCAATGAATGTTGACCCATGCAAACAAAACACTCCCCTATCCATAAAAATGATCATATTTTGAAAATTCACTGTCATGTATTACAAGCATTCAGATCCCCTCGTCCTTTATTTGTAACCGTTAACTAACGGCATAAAAATTAAGGCTAATCTGAATGGTATTACAAGTACTGATGTATGCACATGACAGATATTCATAAACCTCTGGATCTTTGGCAATGTAACAAATGATCATTTTAACTGACTCGATCACCTACAATGGAAAAGATGGTGTTTCTTGTGAAACACTACATCTGCCTTGGCAGATATAGTATTTGTGTAAGCTAAGATCAAGGTCATAAGATTAAACCTTGGTACAAAAGAAAGGGTCTTGTTACAAGAAAAACACATGTGAAATATGAAATCCCTATCATTTACCATTCAAAATTTATGCTTTAGGTAAAGTTTCAAACAAACAGACAAGAAAAAAAAATCTGTCAGTCTTTGATATTTTGGAATAAAAATTGTGGAGACAAAACTGAGAAGTGACAATGTCAGCAATAAATCTGCTTTTGAATTATACAATTTTTTCACCGAATAAAAAAGTAAGAAAATATTTTTTTTTGTTATCTATCACTTCTGAAACTTTTCAAATCAGAGATGCAATCTTTAAGTGATAAAGGCCATAATTTCTACACTTACGTGATACATAATTCTCATATGACTTTTGCATGTTTTGCCAAATTCTATTCTAACCTAATTCTCAAATGACATTTGCCCATGGCAACAACTGTTTTCATAGCCATATACTGTAACTTCATAACATAAATAGAAATATATGAACTTAAGACAAGTACATCTAAACAAACAAAGCAACAATATTTCTAAAAATCATTTTTGACTTTTCTGGACCTGGCATACTCTAAGGCACGCATTCTTTTCTCGTATTCACTAAAGTCATAAATAGGATAGCGTTGCTGATATTCACTCTGCCAGGCGCTCGTTTCTTTTGTGAGTTTCTCAGCAAAAGGATTCTTTTTCTTCTGTTTCTGAGCTGCTAACTTTCTCTGCATTTCCTCTCTCCGTTTGACTCTCTGCTCATGTTGTTTTAGAGCCTTCAAGGCAGCTGGGTAGATCTACAATGACGCATATCTTGGAAAATATATATTTTCTCAAAATCTAACCAGAAGTCTCTGACGAGACTGTAGCTCTCCTTGTTGTTTTTTCTAAAACATCAATTTCCTTTCTTTTTTTTTAAACCAAGACCATAGGGAGCAGGCGCTCTATCAAATTAAAAGTAGCATGACAAAACTACATATCCATTATACTTCAACTATAATAGCACTCATATAATTCATAATATCCGAGATAAAGTATTTCTAAAATGAATGTCACACCCATTTTCCAAGGGCTGTTAGTTCAAATGAACTATCAATTACACATCAAGACTACAGATCCATAATATTGGATAAAGAATTAACTCCCCATCATTAATAGCTTTAAACGAGTAGAGAGCACAACTATATACATGTAGGAAAAAATAACCACACCCATTTTCAAAGACCCTTGGGGTATAGGGCTAAAACAAAATATCAGGTGCACAACTATGCCACAGACCAATCATTGCAAAAAGAATTAATTCTACATCATTTATAGTGTCAGAAGAGTTGCAAGCACAAGATTACATTAACTTATATAGGAGAAAATGACCACACCCATTTCTAAGACCCTAAGGGTCAGGGGCTAAAACATAATATCAGGTGCACAACTAGACCAGAGACCCATAATACTGCAATACGAATTTAGTCTCTATCAGTAATAGTGTCAGAGGAGTTGTGCGCACAAGATTACATAGAAGTTATGTAGGAGAAAATGACCACACCCATTTCTAAGACCCTGGGGGTCAGGGGCTCAAACAAAATATCAGCACAACCAGACCACCATGACCACAGACCCATCACATTGCAAAAAGAATTAAGTCTCCATCATTTATAGTGTCAGACATGTCAGAGGAGTTGCGAGCACAAGATTATATAGAGTTATATAGGAGAAAATAACCACACCCATTTCTAAGACCCTGGGGGTCAGGGGCTCAAACATAATATCAGGTGCACAACTAGACTACAGACCCATCATATTGCAAAAAGAATGAAGTCTCCATCATTTATAGTGTCAGAGGAGTTGCAAGCACAAGATTACATAGAGTTATATAGGAGAAAATGACCACACCCATTTCTAAGACCCTGGGGGTCAGGGGCTCAAACAAAATATCAGGTGCACAACTAGACTACAGACCAATCATATTGCAAAAAGAATTAAGTCTCCATCATTTATAGTGTCAGAGGAGTTGCGAGCACAAGATTACATACAGTTATATAGGAGAAAATGACCACACCCATTTCTAAGACCCTGGGGGTCAGGGGCTCAAACAAAATATCAGGTGCACAACAAGACCACAGACCCATCATATTGCAAAAAGAATTAAGTCTCCATCATTTATAGTGTCAGAGGAGTTGCGAACACAAGGTTACTTAGAGTTATATAGGAGAAAATGACCATGCCCATTTCTAAGACCCTGGGGGTCAGGGGCTCAAACAAAATATCAGGTGCACAACAAGACCACAGACCCATCACATTGCAAAAAGAATTAAGTCTCCATCATTTATAGTGTCAGAGGAGTTGCGAGCACAAGATTATATAGAGTTATATAGGAGAAAATAACCACACCCATTTCTAAGACCCTGGGGGTCAGGGGCTCAAACATAATATCAGGTGCACAACTAGACTACAGACCCATCATATTGCAAAAAGAATTAAGTCTCCATCATTTATAGTGTCAGAGGAGTTGTCCGGACAAGATTACAGAGAATTTAATGACCACGCCCATTTTCTAAAAACCTTGGGGTCAGGGACTGAAACTAAATGTCAGGTGCACAACTAGACCATGGACCAAGTAAAATGCAAAAAGAATTAACTTTCTATCTCTAACAGTTTCAGAGGAGTTGTCCGGACAAGAATTGTTTAGGGACAGACGGACAGACAGACAGACAGAAGGACAGACAGACAGACGAACAGATGGACAGACAGACAGACGGCCGGACGCCGGACGAAGGGTGATCGCATAAGCTCGACTGGTCTGAGACCAGTAGAGCTAAAAACTGTGTAAGGCATGAAGTCTGTCAATAATTTTTAAGAGAATAGTAGAAGAACAACTAATTTTGTAGAATTGACATTTAATATTTTATCAACATATCTTAAAGATATTCATATGATGCATCCACGCATCATTTTTTAGAAAAAATCTAAAATCTTCCATTTACCATGTTTCTTGGTATACATGTATATGAATTATCATAAAATTCCATGTGTGATTAAAAAAATAATCAAAACTCATTCCTACAATATTAAATAGAATTGAAAATAATTTTGACTATCTGAACTACTATGGTTTATACTCACATCAGTTGAGCAGTGAACATTGTGAGTTCTCTTGATTCCAGTAGCTCTCTCTGAGTCACCACTCCCATATAAATAGAAAGGAGGTCGATCCACTGACTCGGCTAGTGGTACAGCTGATTTAGGGCGTGGTTTAGAAGATTTAGCTCGCTTTGGGGGTGCGGCAGATTTTGGTCTCAGTGGAATGGTCTGAGTTCTGTCAGGGCGTCGAGGTTTGGATCTCTTGATGAACGTCTTATCATTCAGACATTTGGGTTTTATGATTACCTCTGAAACAAATATTGATAAATTAATAAATACAAGTACAAGTATTGGTAAACTTACCATGCTGTCATGATGTTTAAATCAGAATGAAAATTCCTAAATTACCCCAAAAATTACTTCCATGGACACTGACAGATATTAGTAGGTTTGAATTCCTGATATAAGCGTAATTTGAGTTTTTATCCGTTTTTTTTTTGTTCCTGAAACATTAATGTAAATACAAAAAACTTTTTATTTCATCTCCCAAAAATATTACGAGGAACTGCATTACGAAATCATCTAGTATACATGTTGTTATACCTTCAGCATCTTCAGATCTGACTTTTTCAACAGTTGGCTTGACTTTTTCTGGACTGTCGGTATTTTCTGTACTAGCATACTTATTCAGCTTCTCCTTGGCAAGTTTAGTTAGTTGTCTTGTTTCTGCGGTCGACTTTTCAATCATAATGTCATCTTTTAGTTTAAATTCCTCCTCTTCATCTCCTGGTAAATCTGCTTTTCTGTCTTTTAGGTCTAACACACACTCCTCAGATTTCTTCTTATCACTATCCTCTTGTTCTTTAATATCAGAAAGCTCAATTTTTCCGACCGGTAAGTTTTCTACCTCATCATCAGGCGATGAAACGTCCCCCGTCTCAAAGTCCCAGGATATAGGTGTATGGGCATACTCCAGCTCCTTGCGTTTGTTACGGTACGTCAGGGACTCGTAATATGTTGGTATGTTATTAACCAATGTTGCTCTCTTATATTCATGACGGTATTCAGATTTCTTGCCGACCATTTTGGAACTCTCAGGAAAGGATATCAATAATTCCTGAGAGAAGAAAAATATAATGAAAAATTTAACAAGAATTTAAAATTTGCAAAGTAGATAACATTCTATTAACATTTACATATAACTACATGTGTATATCCCTTTTATTTCAGTGGTCGATTCAGTTGACGACCCCGACAGGCCGACACTGACCCAAATTTTCTCCCAACCCCTATATTTTGGCCCATTTTCAGTAAAAATCAGCAGAATTCGCTCCTTGACCCCCAGCAAAGGGGGTGCTGGATCCACTACTGCTTTTTCTTAAAAACATAGGTGAGTGTGGCGATTTACTGATAAAGGGGAAGGGCCACGAAGCCCGATATTAGCCCTTATTTTGAACATTGTACTTCATAGAATTTTTAACTGTGATTTGAGTCTTTGACATTTCGAAACGTTCTCTACTGAATCACGAATCTATCCTTCATCAACGTTGCGTTTATCAATAGCTTTAAGCCCTTTGAAAACACCGAAATTGGTCATATTCTACGAAATTGATGCAAAAACTACATATTTCTATAAAATTAGCAATGGCCGCATGCATTAACTAGGAAGAAAAAAATATATGTGAAAGATTATCATTATATCCTTTTGTCAAAAACGTTTTATCTCAGTTAACGCATGCGGCCACATTGAATTCTTCCACAAAAGACAAAATTCCAAGCAATTTTCGCCATATTTTGTCAATTACGTCAAAATGACGTTACTTCATGACGTCATTACAGTTAAATGGCACCATGTTTGGAGATATTTATATTTTCATTAAAAGCGGTGAACATTCGTGCATTTTCATGAGAGATATCAAGTATTCCCATGAAATTTATTTCTAGAGAAAAATCGAGGGCCGATTTAGGGGTCTCGTGGCCCTACCCCTTTTAAGTGATATGTATTTACCATGTTTACAGATGCACATGTACATATTCATGTAACTATATTTCTCTCAATATCCAATTTCTTTTACTTTAAACGTACATTTAAACATGGTAAACATGGTAAATGAGAAAGGAAATGTATCTTCCAACTACATTCATGTGAATCAAGTAAGTCCTGATATGGTACAGGGATTTTTTTGCCCCTTTTTGCCCTTATTCGGCCCCGATTCCCAATGAGAAATAGTATCTTTTTTACCGATAAACCTTCTACATATTACTATTAGACTTGCATTTTAGACACTCCAAGACCCAACATCACTACTTTTGACACTATTTCTAATTGTGACATAATAATTTAGATACAAGTCACAGTTAAAAGTTACGTCAAATGTTGTCATGTCGGGTCTTAGGACATGTAGGATGTGTAAAATACAAGTCAACTGCAGTAATGTGAAAATCGTCTATTGCAGCTTTAAAATTTCCCAATCACATAGAGATGGAATTAGTTAAATATAGTGGTTCAAAAGTACCAAATACTAATTATTTGCCATATTGTTGTAAGCATAAGAAATTAAATCTTATTTAAAAGAAAATTATCTGATTAAACATTTGATTGTATAAACTGTCATTTAACTTTTATACAAGTACTTCCAAAATATTCCCAAACATTACAATGTATTAATTTTCCCATTTGCATGGGCCCTGACCCCACTTCCAAATTACTGAAAAAAAATCACTGTTACAATTTACTTTACATAAATTCATGGTACTACAATGTATGTGAAAAAGTTTTAATAGTAATGTACTTTCAGAAAGTCTAATTTCCCTCTAGATATCTTCCCTCCCCTCCTAAAACCACACAACAGTGACACACACACATTTTGCTGATGGACTGCAAAAGAACTCGATACAATAACTTTTGCCCAGGAGGAGAAAGTATCACTCCTTCATTGCAGCTGCATTGTACATGAAACTTACTGATATCGAAACAACTCTTTTTAATGCTTTTTACTTACCAAATTTATGACTTGATAAAAATTTAGTGAATAATCCAGAATATATCACATGGTTGGCATGAGGTGATTAATCATTAATGTGTAAATCCCAATAGTCTTTCAAGTTTGGGAAGTTAGACAACCATCTGGAAAAAAAGATTTAGACCTTATCACCAGATCAATTAACTTTATTTTTACAAATCTTATCAGATACCTAATTACCAATCTATAAAACAATTAAACATACCACAAATGCATTTGTTTGTCACTTTAAAACAGTCCTTTTAATCCTTAGCTTTTGTTTACAAATTAGAAATCCTGTCAAAACATGAATCGAATTTGCCGCAAATTTCTGTAAGTTTCCAAAGCCAAGGAAATATAAACTTAATGTCTTACTTTAATCTTCTTGTTTGAAATTAAGCTTCTGACAAAATTTACCGTTTAATCTATAGGATAAGAAAGAAGATCTGTAGATAAATACCCTTTCAATTTGATTTTGTATCACTTTGTTGATCCAAAAGTGAAAGTACACGAATATAATAAAAAACCTATACCGTAATTTTCTGTCCCGAAATAGAATCCGCGTTAAGTTAGTTTTTTTTTTTGCTTTTTCCATTCTTCATGCGCGGATCCAGCATTTTTGGTCAGAGGGGGTCCAAAATTGTAGGAAGTCTACCTATAATGTAGGTATATTTCGGTGCACATCATGGGCTGGGGGCAACGTGTGCACTAATTAAGGATTGATTTTCGAGGGCGGGTATTGTAAGCTTTCCTTTCGTGATTATTTTTATGAAGTATTGGCGAGCGAAGCGAGTCTGAAATTTATTTTAGATATGAAATTTTAATTTGTCTTGATTCGATCGTTATGATTATTTATAACATTGAATATCTTACTCCTTATAATAAATAGATAAGTCATTTTCCCAAATAATCTGATATCCTAAAATGACAAAACCTTGAAAAAGATGAGAGAGGTTACATCTTTCAATTTTGCAGAAAACATAATTGTGTATTTGTAAATGGCGAGCGTAGCGAGCCGAAATTTAAGGTTTCAAAGCCTTTATATGCATTTTTAGACCCCTTTCAATTCGAAATGGGCCAAAGCTGGACCCCATCTCCGAAAATCTCGGGGGGGGGGGGGGGGAGGGGGTTCAGACCCCCGGTCCCCCCTCTGTATCCGCGCATGTTCTTTCTTTGTTTTATTACTTATTTAAGACTTTGGTAATAACAACAAATTATACCACATCCTATATACACGTATATCCATCCAATTTTTTTTGGGGGGGGGGGGGGGCAACGATTTTCGGTGAATGGCTGGAGACATGGAGTCGCTCACCCACTCATTCATATATTGATCCAAGACGGAAACAATTTTGGTAGCACCGCAAGCATGTAGACTGCTACAGATCTAACTCTTTTATTGTGATAATTTGTAGTGGAAATATTTTCTAATGATATTTTTTTAGCAGATTCCACAAGGAATTAATGTTTGGCAGGCCTTGGAATAAATGAAATTGCATTTTCAAAAGCTAAAACTACAACGATTTCGTTCTAGGGGCAAGCTAGGAGACTAACAGCAGTGGCGGATCCAGCGCCCCCTTTGTCGGGGGGTCAAGGGGCGAATTTTACCCATTTTTACTGAAAATGGGCCAAAATATACCTGTTTTTGGAAAATTTTGGGTCAGTGCCGGGGGGGGGACGTCCCCTCTGTACCCCCCGAATCCGCCACTGAACAGAAAAACTACAGAACCAAGGATACATTTGTAAGCGACCGTCTTTGCCACAACAATTTTTTTTTGGGACAGTAAAATGAAAAAGTTAAGCATCATAACATCTCGTTGTCCTCAATTTTGGAAGATATTTTAGGTTAGAACCATCCAATACACCGAATTTGACAATTTACCATTTACCGGATATGACTTTTTCTGCAAGGTCTAACTGATAGGTGTTGCTAGCGAACAAAAGATGCTTACTCTCCCCGGGAACATGTTCTCATCTCCATTGGGGATTAACTTTTGCTTCTTTGCAGAATGTTTAAGTTGATTATATTATTTGAATCTCCACAGAAGCTTTAAATTTGTAAAATAGAATTTCATTATATAGGTGTCGCTGCTCGCTGTTAAAATTTAATTTGGGTGACGCTGTGCGCATGTATCTTACTATTATTTGTTGTGGAAATGTTTTCTCATAATATTTCGTAGTACATTCAACAATAAATTATTATGTTTGACATGCTTTTGGATCAATGAAATTGCATTTTTCCAATAGTGTTCATCCAATTGCAGTATCGAATTTTATTCAAGGTTTAGGCTAACTTTAGGATTGCGTTGCTTATAATTATGACATTCGTATTTGGTAATTTTCTTGTTCAAGGTTATCGTACAGCGGCCAATGAGCGAAACTCCCCTTCCCCTGACTTTAGAAAATAAGTAATAAAGGGAGAAATCTATATAAAACAAGCTTAATCATAGTCGAAAACTCACAGCTTATTGTCCTACGATTATATATCTTACGTAGTATAACGGAGAAGATGCCGAGGTTTCCGATGGCTTCATGCAGTTTTGGTCCTACTTAACTTGCATCATATCTAGTATGATACATGTGATATTTGAATATGTTCAATTGGTCTCGTTGGTTTATGTGTAGTCATTTATGTTTGACGTTTCTATGGCCATTCCGTCTCTTTCTGAGCATGTCTGCTTTGTGTTTTTGCAGTGGGTGTTTTGGGGTTTTGCTGTTGATGCTGCAACTGAGTGTTGTTGGAGATCCCCTCCTTTCTTCAAACTGTACTTGTCCTCTTATCTCTGAATATCAGTCGGACTCCTTGGGTGATAACATAACATTGTGGCGGCAGAGTACAGATTGTATTACGTACGCCCTCTTTTTATAAATATCCATTTACATATTAATCTAGCTGTTCTTGGGCCCTTGCGGGTTGCGGTCTTGGTTGTGTGTGGTCATCTGACAGTGAGGAGGTTGTTTTACACCACAATCGTGCGTTCTTCGAGACCTCTGGGTAATAAGAAAAGCGAGAGGATTGTGCGCACGTGATCCAGGATAACCACACCTTCTAGCTGCTATTTCCGTGGAAGATGGCTGTCCTAAGTCGGCACCGGTTGCCCATTGGTCTCGTTGGTTTATAGTCCTTTAATTGTGTTTGATGTTTCTGTGTTGTGCGTTGACGTCCCTTGTCCCTTTTGCATCTCTTTCTGTGCTTGTCTGCTCTGTGTTGCATTGGGTGTTTTGGACTTTTGCTGGGGTGCTGCAACGTGGTGTTGTTGGAGATCCCCTCCTTTGTTTTATGAGCACGGCACCTACCGCTTTTTACACCTACATTCCGTAATTACGCTGGACTCTGAAGATTGTTCATTAGTTTGAGATGTCTTTCGTGTATCTATGAAAATGTGTTATTTAAATTTCTCCGTCTGTTTTTGTTTTTTCTTTTCCCGTGAGAAAGCTCTGTTTGTGTATTGTTTCAAGAATTTGTAAGCCTTTAATTGTGAATTTTGAATTCTGATTTTAGTGTCACTGCTGGTGGACCAAGAGTCCCCGAGGGCACACGTAGCCAAGTTCGATCAACTTCGGTTGATCGTTGTCTCTTTAACGCATTTGAAATTTTCTGTTACAAAATTTCTTGAAATTTCTAAAACGTGGGTCCTGTAGCATCATATCCCACCCATTCTGCTACGTCTTTTGGTACATTTTTGGACATGATTTGCATACTTTTTGGCCATATTACATTGTTTAGACTGAGGATCACTGACGAGGGTTTAGTACCCGAAACGTGCATGTCTGGTCCATGCTGTAAATTTATCAGGTTTTAAATGATGCTATTGAATTGAAAGACGTTTAACATTTCTCCCGTGCACCTGGTCCCATCTATAGCTTGCTAGGGGGCTGTAGGTGTTCAATTTGGTGCTCTTTTGTGAGTGCTGTTGAGATTGTCGTCAGGATATTCATATATATCTCATTTGTGTCTCACTTATGCCGTGTGGAGCTCGTAAAAAAGTTCCCCGCGAGGGATTTCACAGTAAGTGTTTTATATATATATAATAAATGTTTTTCCATGATATGGTCACCATAGCACTTTCTATATTGACATAACTTCATACAGTGCATGTTTTGTAGATATTGTTTTCATTTTTGTGCATGAGCATTGACGGCGGGTGCAACTAGCCCCTCCCGGACACCTGGTTCAATCTCTAGCTTGCTAGGGGACCGTCGATGTTCAATTTGGTGCTCTGTTGTGAGTGCTGTTGAGATTGTCGTAGGCTCTTCTTTATCTCATTTGTGTCATACTTATATTTAATGCCCTTTGCCGCGTGGAGATCGTAAAAAAATTTCCCCGCGAGGGATTTCACAGTAAGTGTTTTAAATGTTTTTCCATAATATGGTCACCATAGCACTTTCTATATTGACATAACTTCATACAGTGCATGTTTTGTAGATATTGTTTTCATTTTTGTGCATGAGCATTGACGGCGGGTGCAACTAGCCCCTCCCGGACACCTATTTCAATCTCTAGCTTGCTAGGGGACCGTCGATGTTCAATTTGGTGCTCTGTTGTGAGTGCTGTTGAGATTGTCGTAAGGCTCTTCTTTATCTCATTTGTGTCATACGTATAGGATAAAGACCGAGTTGAGGTCTGTATGAATGTTAGATGCCCAAGGAGAGAACAGGGTGGTGTTTAAAGACCGAGGCCGAAGGCCGAGGTCTTTAAACACCACCCTGTTCTCTCCGAGGGCATCTAACATTCATACAGACCTCAACGAGGTCTTTATCCGACTTACAAACCGCAGACTTTCTTCAATTTTCCGAAAAATAAAAATCTAAATATTTAGTACACCCCTGCTTTTCAAAATGAAATTGACCATGCAAATTATCGGGTGGAAATATGCAACGGTAACGATTATTAGGCCATAGAAGTAAAATAATTTGTTATACATCCCGATAATTTTCAGAAAGATACCCTGTAGTCGGTCAAAGAAGAAAATAATAGTGTAACAATGAATTCTATTTCCATTTAAGTTTTTAAATATGTGATTACATTATTGCAAATAGAGATAAGGAAAGATTTTCTACTCAAGTGAGTATAATATTTCTTTATTTTGTTCATCAAGTTCCTCAATATACATATCTTTAAAAAAGCATTTAGAATGATTGGAATTCAAAAATCGCAATAGGGATCTATATTGATTTGAAATGGCATTTTGCGGTTTTCGGGATAGAAGAATCTATTCTTTTTCTGTTAACATTTCTTATAAAAGGATGTCTTTAGCGGACTTAAATCACAATATTTTCTATACTATGGCCGAATACTCATTATAATCAAAACAATTCACACCCGCGACTGAAATAATTTTCTATTCTCCGCCCCTCATTGTTTTTTATTGACCTCCACACTTCATTGAACGTTCATAAAACCTCGTACATTTAGAATCGTCCGCGGTCTTTATGAAATAAAATGACCGATGAATAACAAAAGAATCACATTTGAAGGTTTGTAATTATATTTAATGCCCTTTGCCGCGTGGAGATCGTAAAAAAATTTCCCCGCGAAGGGTTTGACAGTAAGTGTTTTAAATGTTTTTCCCTGATATGCGCCATAGTACTTTCTATATAGACATATGTTTTATAGATATTGTTTTCATTTTTGTGTGTGAGCATCGACGGCGGATGCGGCTAGCAAAACAAGGAATGCTTACTCCTCCCGAGCACCTGGTCCCACCTCTAGCTTGCTAGGGGTCTGTCGATGTTCAATTTGGTGCTTTATTGTGAGTGCTGTTGAGACTGTCGTCAGGATCCTCTTTATCTCATTTGTGTTTGACCTTTATTCACTGATCGTCTAAAGGTGAGAAGAATCCAGAAATATATTTCCGTATTATTTCAATCATTTTCTGCATTCCAAACTCGAATTTCTACTTCACACGTTTGACGTATAAAATTATTGTGATTTATCTTGGATAGATACATAAAGATATATAGATAATTGATACCCATTCTTATATTGAATGGTCCCCTATCATACTTAACACCCCCTCCCTCATGCTTGGATCAATTCGTGAAAATTGTTCTCAACATTTGATTCACATTATCGTTTATGAATACCGTGGGTGTATTATGAGTATGATTTCTCATATCAAATACGAGGTTGAAAGAATCAATTAATATCAAAAGATCGAATGAATTTTAAAAATTCTATCTTTACAATTATTGTTGGGTGGGACTGACGTAAGAGGTATGGAGATGTTACCAAACCCATTCATCCGCGCCTGATATATGATAAGGTCATATGATTCATACTTAATATAATATCTACTGCAAATAAAATCTCCAATAACTATATTTTGCATGCAGAAATATCAGATCAAAAAGCACAAAAGCAAAGGAGGAAAACAATCTTATTACGAACAGTGCAGTTTTGGTATCTTCAAAGCCCGGTTCCAGACTCACCATGCGGATTCGGTTAAAAACAATAAAGGGAATGTTCACTGCATTTAACCAAATTAGCATGATGAATCTTGAATCTTTGAAGATTCTGCGCTTTTTGATATAACAGTTCTGAATATTTTGTGATTTATAAAGTGCATACATACATGTGAGGATCTAAAAGGGGGTCTGGGGACGGGATGGCCACTACATATAGTGCTTACCTGCAATTTCCATTAGGCTTCCATCAATTTCGAAAAGAAGTTTACCAAGGAAAAGCATAAGAAAAAAATAAACGTTCCATGAAGAATTCCTCCGAAAAAAATTAAACTCACATATAAGAAGTAATTCTGTACTTCTTGAATCAGATGTCATATGTGTATTTTTTTTAAAGAAAATTATAAAATTGATAATAGATAGTTAGTTGGCACTCGGTGTAGAACGGTGTTCTTTGAAGAAAATAAGAAACGTTTATAAATGGGATTGCTAATTTCTTAATGGAACTCATAATCAATTATGTCAAATATTGTTATTATAGGCGCTTATATGTATTAAGTTCTATCAGTTCAGTACCATTTTATCAGAATAAAAAACCAATTAAAAAAATCTTTCACACGAAGCTGAAGCCAACCATTCTTGACTCTTTTGCGATAAAAAGATTATATATTTTAGTCTATCAGTTCTACTTCCTAAAACTTTATAATTAACATTCAATGTTTCATGTTAATTACTGTTCATGTATCCATTTTAAACTGTTGCTTTCGACACTCAAGTGTTTGATTTCTTAGCATTGTTGTTGGAATTTTATTCTGAATGAAAATTGTCATAACGAAATCAAAGAAAGAAAGAAATTAAGCCTCCCCCCTAAGAAATTGACATATCTTTTGATGGATACACATAAGAAAGTGAAATTTTAAATTTCTCATGTTTATGCACTGTCTCACGACTTTTCTGATCTTTTTCAATGCAACATCGATAGATCACGTAAAGCTTGACGAATAATAATACCGTAATCAAGCACCCTTACGATATGTTCAAGCTAACGGTGGCATATGTCTCACGAACACCTCTTTTTATCCTGAATAATAATGCATAATAGAGGAAATAGAACATCTTAGTTTAGTTGGTTCTATTTTTAAATAAGGTATACCACGAATAAAAACTTAATTACTGTCTGTTTAGATGGAAGAAATACGAAGATTGCGTGATCCAACCCAAATCCATCTCTCTTTGGACAGTGCAATGACTTTAATTAATACTTATTGATTGTTTAACGAGAGAGAGAGAGAGAGAGAGAGAGAGAGAATGTCCCTCCTTGTTATACAATCCCTCCAATGCTATTTTGGTCAAAGCTTTGCACCAAATGCCTCTTTATCGAGCATGGAGCAAGGAATTTGGAACCGCCCACTCTTTGCAAAGTATAAATGCATAAAAATAAAACTAGAGGGCGCTACTTGAATACATTTTGCTGTGTCCGAAAATTTAAGTCCACTGATGAGGATTTACTACCCGAAACACGTATCTGGTCCATTAGAATTTGGTTTGAAATTTTCTTCAAGAAGGTAAAGTGTCTGAACTCTTTCAAATTATTAGTAGTACACAAAGTTGTAATGAGCCAAAAGTGATTGACAGAACCATGTCTGTTTAAATGTTCCCTGAATTCTCTTGGAAAAGTTCCCGGAATTCACAGTGCGATTCTGTCGTCAATTGATATCAGCCTCTTTTTTGTATTCCGATTTCGTCTCTGAAATATGGAGGGACCGATCCGCGCCTGGTGTATGATCAGGTCATATGATCTTCCACACAACTAACTTCCCTTTCATGAGTAGCAACATTCCGTCTTCTCCTGCTTATGGCGTTTTATACGCTACACCTGATTATGTTCTACATATGAAGATTTCATCGTTAGAGCCAGACGACTTGCAAGTAAGCTACTCGTTCAGGGTTATATTCCACAACGGCTGAAATCATCTTTCAGGAAGTTCTTCGGTCGCTACGGGGATATAATAAAAGCATACCAGATCCTTCATTCTGGATTGTGATTGAATGGCTGCCATCATCACCAAACAAAAGTTACCTGCATGGTGTATACACCAATATGTACATCGAGACAATCACCGAATTTGACAAGTTTCCATCGAGCTGACACTCAGCCTGTTGCGACGGGTGTTGCATGCGATCTGGAGACGCTGACTCTCTCCCAGCACCTGGTCACACTTCGGAATTTTATTCATTCCGAGGTTCGCAACCGTTTGTATGGAAAATCTAATTATTTTGCCTTGCCTTCTCGGCTTTGAGACTGAATAACTGATCGGTACTTCTTTAATGTTCATCATACTATATATCATATGTGTGTCTACTGCAATGAAATCTCAAATAAATTAATTTTGCATGCAGAAGTACAAAAACAAAAAGCTCAAAAGCAAATTGCAAAACAATCTAATTGCAAACAGCACAGTTTTAATGAAATTGATATTCAAGTTATTTTCCATTATTTGAAAGAAGGAAAAGGCATTTTAAATCAAATTTAAATAGATAATAGAAAGGGTAATTTATCGGAATTTAAGACTTTTCATCCGCGCTTATTTTGCATGTTAAAAAGTATACATGCGTCGATCTATAGACGGAGGGGGTGTGATGGTTCGGGGCCCAAGTGCAATTAAATTGAAACAACAACGAATTCTTCACTTTCATAACAACACTTTTTTTGTCACCGTGGCGTTGCGGTATGAGTGACCTGCTTTGTATGCTAGGCGAAGTCGCCGTACGGAGTTTAGCGACTTTATATATAAAGACGTATACATCCCTATTGAATCAGCTCAAAAAACTTTAAGGTAAATTAAACGCTGAGATGGTGACAAATATGGATAATGACCATATCCCTGTTTACAGCACAAAATCGATAACCCAGAAAATCAGAAACCGAAGGCATACAAAATCAGGATAAAACAGGAACCAAAGCAAACAAACAAAACCTCCACCATATGAAAAGAAGCGAACTCCCGATATGAGAGTGAGACCAGGTGCCCAGGAAGAGTAAGCATCTCCTGCTTGCATGCAACACCCGTCGCTTCAATTCGGTAGAACTGTCACATCCGGTTACTTCCATTTTGGAAGATATAGAGTACAATCTTTGGTTGGATGGTTCAAATGGTCTATGACAGAATATCATCCACCATTCTGGAAAGTGGGACATCATAGTGCATGACGAGTTCCCCATATCGACCGTAGAACTTCCTCAGTGACGATGTTAGTCGGTCACAAACATATCCATGACTGAGAAGCTTATCTGAAAGACGCCTAGCTCTCAGAACAAAATCCGTATATTTGGTACTTGCTCTGGCATAGCGTATCAACTGAGATATGAACACGCCATAAGCAGGCGATGAAGGGATGTTGCCACTCAGTAAAGGAAAGTTTGTAATGCTGAAATTGAAGTCGTCACGTTTGTCATAGAGTGAGGTGTTCATGTGACCATCAGTGTCGTAGGACAACATTATGTCCAAATAGGATGCTGAATTATTTGTCTCTGTAGTTTCTTTGACTTCAAGCTCCGAAGGATAGATACTTCTCAGGTAATCAACGAATTTTGGATTATTGATGGACAACACATCGTCTATGTATCTGTAAGTTAAGTTGAAGTCAGAAGCTAAGTATCTTTTCCCTTCAGAGACCAAAGATTGAATGAATTCAGCTTCGTTCGAGTAAAGGAAAATGTCGGCAAGGAGTGGGGCACAATTGGTCCCCGTTGGAATTCCGACAATTTGCTGGAAGACCTTTCCTCCAAACACCACAAAAATGTTGTCGATCAGAAAGTTTAACATCTGAATAATGTCTGTTTCAGTGTACTTATTTTCAGAATCGGACTTTTCTTTTACAAAGTAGGTTTTGTCATAGTTTACAACAATAAATTTGTATTTGCGATTACCGTTCTTACTTGTAAACGCATTACTTATAATTTTTGCGAGTCTTTCTTTCAATTTAGAATGTGGAATTGTAGTGTAAAGTGTCGAAAAATCAAAGGCTTTGATCGAATGGACTCTACTAAAATGAGTGGATTTCAGATGTTCTAAAAGTTCCTTCGAATTCTTTAAAATCCACATCTGGTTGATACCACTGCGAGAATATACTGTCGAACAATATTTTTGAAGCCCAGATTTGATTTCAGATAAAACTTTGGTGAGTAAGATCGATACAGAGATTTGGTAGAACATTTTGAGGAACAAGCGATGAAACGTTATTTGTACGGATTCTTATGCATTTTAGGTATGCAGTATAAGTTTGGTAAATCTAAATCTAAATTGGTAGTGTCGAAGCCAAAGGAAGCAAGAGCTGATTTGTGGTTATCTATTATTTCAGAGGCAGAAAGGTTTGTAAGGATGTAAGTGGGATTTCCAGGTGTCGAATTTAAACCCAACTCTTTAACTAGACTGTCGAAATAGTACTTTTTGCAAGTAAATGTGTAATTTTTTGAGGCTCTGTCCACTGGTGTGATGACATAATGTTCTTGGAGGTAGGTAAGCTCTTTGATAACATCAGGGTCTTTAAATATAGACACGAATCTGGTGTTCACAGTTGATTTTAATCGGTTAATTCTAGATAAAAGTAACCCTCTAATTGATTTTATCCATTCGAAAAGGGTGTCGAGCTGTACATCCTCTTTCTTTGCCCAACGTCTTGCATATTCCTCACAAGAGTCCATGATAATTTTGACATTTTGGTTCCATGTAAATGAAATACTTTCTCTGTATTGGGGACCCTTTATTAACAATGCTCTCAACTTGTCGTTCTTGACTATACTAAGGTCACCAGTAATAACGCGTCCACAAGGAGAGTAGTTGAAATCCGATGAAGAACATTCGCAGGGAAGTGGATGTAGTGAGGGATTACTTAAATCAATACTCTGCAGGAATCGTTTGTAATTGTAAATTTTAGATACAACTGTTGGTGTGTAGCTACAGGAAATACAAGGAGTTTCTTTTCTTTTGAAATATGGTGGGATTTTTTCTGTGACAGTTTTGCGATTCAAAATTTGACCAAGATTCAAGTTATCAATACCTTTGTTTGCAAATCTTACTTTAATGAAAGGGCGGTTTGTTTTCTCCTCTGAATTATCTGATCTAACTGCTTGAAATAAACGAAAAGTAGAAATGTCCAAGATGTGTCTCACGAACACATTTTGAATGAAAATAAATAAGACAGAATAATTATTAAATCATGTTTTGTTATACGTCCGGAATTTTTTCTGAAAGGTACCCTCCCGCCAGGCATGAAAACGCTCTATTTGAAGGTATTTGGGAAAGACAAAAGAGAAAAAAAATCTTTCTTCAAGTGACGTGGATAATTCTTTCCTTATTCTTAGAAAAAAAATCACCGTTATCTCCTAATGGAATATAAAATAAGTTTGAAATTTTCAAGAAGGTATACAGTTGGAACCCTTCCGCATTATACATTTTATGGTATTCAAGATATTAACTGATATTTTACTTGAAAACAAGTATGTTTTGTTTTGTGTATCTTGGAGAAATTCTCTTAAAAGGCACCGACCAACAGACTTAAAACAAAGCATTTAATTTCTACGGCCTAACACAGAAAAAAGAACTTCTTAGTTTCGTTGGTTCTATTTTGAAAGAAGAAATACTACGAATAAGCATTTAATTACTGTTTGTTTGGAAGAAATACGGAGATTGCGTGATAATATCCTCATCCATCTATCTTTAGGTAGTGCAATGACTTTTCACCGGGGCTCGAACACGAAATGGGCAGTACTGTCTTCGACTTTTTATACTGATTGATTATTTATGAGAGAGAGCTTCAGTTTTATAAATAGTTTTTCCTAATGATATATGTTATATCAATAGTACCTGATTTATTGCATAAGAGAGAGAGAGAGAGAGAGAGAGAAAAAGAGAGAGAGCTTCAGTTTTATAAATAGTTTTTCCTAATGTTATATGTTATATTAATAGTACACTGAGTTGCAAAGTGTCAAAATTGATTGACAGGACCATGTCTGTATCAAATGTTCCCTGAATTCTCATCAATGAGAGGAAGATAATGTCTTCGATCATGTTGCGGGGATAAGCCCCTTCTTCTATATTTAGATTACGTCTCCAGTGAAATTAATGACTTTTCAGAGAAAAAAAAACTGTATACTCGCAGAGACAGAGTTATGGATTGGTCATACAAGAATCGATGTCAAAACTTTATTAGTTCGTTCTCCGGAAACCAGAATAATCTTAGATAATCTTGCCTGCAAAATATTACTTGGGATGTTATGATGAATTGGAAGCGATGTCGTCTGCCCGAGGAAACGGTTATGGTTCCTAATTGCTGACGGCTTGTGAATATCAATCGGGATCGAAGATTTTTTTTTTCAATTTGCAAGATGATGGGATTTTACTTCGTGGAATTGCTCCTTAATTAATTTGCATCTAAAGAGCAAAAGATTGTCATAAGCATTCTATTAGAGTGGCGATCGAATAGAATGCTTGGAGACGATGTAAATTGCTAACTAAAGCAGCCTTACCAAAGACAGTCAAGAGACGATGTTTGTTTATTTCAAGCTGTTTCTTGCTTCAACATGTGATTGACAATCAAGGATTCATTTAATAAATTAGTTTTATCTCTGCATGCTTCAGATAATTAGTTGATTACCTGATCGTGGATTCTGTGACAATATTGATTTTATAATTTTTCTGTGTTAAAAGGAAGTTAAGATTACGATATTTTTCATCAAGTCTTCATCTTTTCACAACTTTGATTATCTTGTATATCATGTGATCAAGTATATGGAATACGGAACCTTGTTAATTGTGCAGTGATAATCAGAATATAACTATAGATTTTCCTGAGATTTCGCGCATCAATGACGTTTATTGAATATAGGCCGGATCTATCAGTCAGACGGTGTTACGGAAAATATAATCTTGTATTTTACAATTAAAATGAGAACATTACGTAACATTCTTAATCATACGATAAAGCTAGTAATAACATCGATGATGTATAAATGGAAAAGTTGTGTTTTATTTAAGCTATGACTTTCCTCTGAAGAAATGCGTAATGATTTTAGTTCAGTGATACGTACGATTCTAGCCATGATATTTGGTAAGTAGAAACATTTCTTTATTCAGTTTGTAATCAATACTCCGTACATAATTGCTACAGATTTATCTTCTACCATAAAGGTTTTTCAAGTGGCCGGGAGGGTGTCCTGTCTAATGATTTTGATATAGTAATATAAGTAAAACGTGAAAATAAGGATTTTTGGAAACGTACAGAGGGGAGATGATTCTAAACACCATCTCGAGTCTCAATTGATCTATAAAAAATTATGAACTCGGAGCATACGACGTTCACTATATATAATATCAAATCAGCTTTAGTGTTATGTCAAGCAAAAATGAATAAGAGGCCACAGTGGGCTTGTATTGCTCACATTAAACACATTTACACTCTAGGCCGATTTCAGTGAAGGTTTATGATATTCTGAACTGATATATACGTCAAAGAATCTTTAATCTGTGGAAAACACATAAGGATTTTATTTTTCATTTGCCTGAAGGAGAAGACGCTGCAAATGAATGGAAATAAGTCATTCCCCTTGTTTTTGATATATAAAAAATGAAATTGAAAGACGATTGAAAAGTATACAATAACCATGCTTTCGTGCAGTTCTTCTACGAAACAATAGAAGAAAGAGCATTTCTGACGAAGTCCGAGAATACCCGGACACACCATTGTAATAAAATTAGATCTCGGCGTTGAATAAAAATAACACTTCGTATGCTTCGGTTCTGAAGAAGTATCTTAAAGGAGGGTACCCCCTGTGGAACACTTTTGACTATAACGACGCCAACTTTTACCAAAGTTTAGGATTGTATTAGTATTTTATTCTTACTGAAGAAAGAAGGGTATCGCCAACAACACTTGGCCGCAGCACCCACAGCAAAATCCCAAAACTCCCAATGCAAAAACGCAGAGCTGACACGCACAGAAAGAGACACAAAAGGGACATCATACAACTTACACCATAGAAATATGAAACACAAAAGACTACACATAAACCAACGAGACCAATGGACAACCAGTGCCTACTTAGTACGGCTATCTGCCACGCAAGTAACAGACGGTGTTGTTATCCGGATTACGTGCATACAACCCTCCTACTATTCCTATTACCAAGAGGTTTCGAAGAACGCACAATTGTGGTTTAAAATAAGATCCTCACTGTAAGATGAACACAAACCGACACCATGACGCAGGGACCAATGAAGCCGCTTCCGTTGATTTTGATAAATACCAAAATTGTTTGAAAATACCCCATTTATTCACACAAAAATGACGATTGAAAAAATCGCACAAAAAATATAAAAGCAATAACTTATATCTGACTAATCTACAATTATTGTGAGTGCACAAAACAATTTCTTTATATTGAGATTTTAAACGATATAATACAAAAATGCCAAAAACACGCCATACATTAAACTTCTGAATGAAACCAAAAATAAAACGTCTTCACACATCCCTCTAGATCATTCTGATGCTTTCATTTTGTCGATATATACTCCAGATCCAGAAGTCTGTCAATAGAGGGCCCTTCTTGACTTACTTCTGCCTGCGGTGGCACCACCTAAAGGACAATGGAGGACGATAAGTACGTTATACCTAACACATTCCATCAAAACTTATTTCGCTATTCTTGAGAATAAGTAGAATATGTTATCAGTATTAAAATACACATTATATTGTAATAATATAGTGCAACATATGAACAAGTAATGTCTAATCAGGGATGCTCGAATCGAAAAGAGGAGAAATCTGAACAGTAACGGCATGGGGAGCAAAAATTCCTAACATGACATAAAATGTATGCCAAAGAACCAGCCGTGTCATGCCTTCATGGAGAGTATTTATAAAGAATAGAGATGACCAACATTTCTATTGACAGATTGGGATTGGAACGTTCTGTTCATTTTATCAAACGGAAGCATCAGAATGTATCTAAATTGCCTGTCAAAATAATCACAATAGCAAATATTAGTAAAATTATCAACTTTGAAATATGTATTTGATGGTATGGATTCTTTAAGTGCAGAATGCGCATTTCATCAAGTAATACGTCATCCGTGATTCAAATCACAAATTATCAAGAAACTTTTAGGACAAGGTTTTCGCTTTCACAAACTAGTAAGGACTTTCTGGAAATTTTACAAAAAATTATTGTCAACTTCTTTTGAAATTCGGACCAGTACAGGCAACAGAGTATATTACTTTGGGTAATTCACAACCTGCATTTTATGGTGACATTATTAACAAGATAAGAAGGATCAAAGGTAGACAACACAACTATCGAAAATGCGTCAGAATCATCAAACGCCTTTTATACCGTGGATTTGATCCTAATGTCACCAGACGGACACCAGGCTTGGTACTTGACCAATCTACAGTCTTGTACCAGCGCATTCTTAAAACTTGCACTCTGACTGACTGTGACGACGGGACTTCATGACGGGTCCTGTCTAAACCTCTTTAGAGAATACAGGGCACCGACCACCTGTCCTCTCTGAATGTCAGTCGGACGCCTCGGGTGATAACATACATGTACATGAGCTGGCGGCGGCAGAGCACAGATTGTATTACGTACGCCCTCTTTTGATATCCATTTTCATATTCATCTGTGTTGCTTGGGCCCCTGCGTTTTGCGGTTTTGTTTGTGTGTGGTCATCTGATAGTGAGGAGGTTGTTTTACACAACAATTGTACGTTCTGGGTAATCGGAAAAGTGGGAGGGTTGTGCGCACGTAATCCAGGATAACCTGCTGCTATTTCCGTGGCAGATGGCCGTCCTTAGTCGGCACCGGATGCCCATTGGTCTTGATGGTTTATGTGTAGCCCTTTGTGTTTGATGTTTCTGTGTTGTGCGTAGACGTTCCTTGTCCCTTTTGTGTCTCTTTCTGTGCTTGTCTGTTCTGTGTTTTTTGCATTGGGTATTTTGGGGTTTTGCTGTGGGTGCTGCAACCTGGTGTTGTTGGAGATCCCTTCCTTTGTTTCAATTTAAGAGGCCGAATAATCATGGATATGCGAAGAGAAAATTCTAAAGAAAACCTGAAATCTATACCAAAGAGGCAACCAATGACAAATGTTAAACGTCTTCAAATTAAATAGCATCATTTAAGAACAGATAAAGTGGCAACATGGACCAGACATCAACGTTTCGGGTACTTACTATGCATAGGTATGCATAAAGGGAAAAAATGAATTAAAGCTTTGTATAGAGGGAAGAATTAATAGAAATGGAGAGAATAAGAAAACTGATTAAAGCTGGGAAAATATCTTAGATGGTGCCTTTGAAAAAAGATAAAAAACAGTTTAAAACAAAAGCCTGACTGAAACAACACTTTGTGACAATAACAGCAGTCAAAGCGATTCTTTATATTACGTTAACATTGACGGATCGGCTTCGGTATGGTCTGTATTGGGTCCAAGGGAAGCAAAGGCATACATGTAATTAGCTTGTCCAAATAAGATATGGCAGAATGTAAATGGAAAGGATGAAACACCAACGGAACAGATGTTGACTGTCATACCAGAAAACCTCCTTTATTATCATATTAAGAGCTGCCTCCTTTCGGCTAAAAGACATTTTGTTGGTATCTAGGCAAAAATTCTTAGGCGATGCAAACCAATTTGATGCGTTTCTGTATAAATTGGGCATAAAGCGATGAAGTCGAAGACGAATATATTAATCATATCAGGATAAAAAGAAGCGAACAAAACCTCAGAAATACATTAACGCCTTGAAAATTGATCAGGAAATTTCACTTTACACTGATTCCTCCCTTCTTGTGTCACCAATGTTATGACATAGGACGGACAATTATGTCCCCCGTCTCTTCAAGATTGATGTATTTGTGTTCTCATAACGGCATCAGACAGATTTCTCTTGCGCGTAAATTTGGTTATGGGGTATTGATTTTTTGATTAGGATTTGCTAATGCTTCTTCTGTATGCTTTCCAGCAATATAAATTGCCAGAAGATCAATTGAAAGAGAAATACTTTTTATTTTAACCTTTTGAGAGTTTGCAGGGTTATGTGGTTTTATTTTCTTTCACAGTTTGTAGGAGGCGGAATTGTTTCGTGAGCAGAGCATCTAATTTTAGATCAAAGATAAGGATGCTTGATTAGTTCTCTTAACTGAATTTCTTTTCATGAAACCTACATTTAAGCTATTTATATCTTCACCCTTCAATACAAGTTATACTTAGAATTACATGCAAGACTGCAATAAATTAATTTTATTATCAAGGTCGGTTGTTTCTAAACTCTAATAACAACACTGTCTATCAGACTTGCTTTGTAAACAGAGAGAATGATCTTCAGCAATAGACGTTATTATGATGGTTGTACATTGTTATATAAGAATATTCCGTTTGTGTTTTTAGCTCACCTGAGCCATAGGCTCAAGTGAGCTATTGTCATAGCGTTGCATCTGTCGTCCGTCGTCCGTCGTCGTCGTCGTCCGTCGTCCGTCGTCGTCGTAAACTTTTCACATTTTAAACTTCTTCTCCAGAACGGCTGAAGGGATTTTGATGAAACTTGGTAGGTATGAAGTACTCATGGTCCCCTACAAGTGTTGTTGTTTTTCGTCCGGATCTGTCAACAGGTGGCGCCACCACAGCCAAAAGTAGGTCACGGGGGGTACCCTCCTTTGACAAACTTCTTCTTCAGAACCGAAGCATGTATCGACAAACCGAAAGCATCAGGATGATCTAGAGAGATGTCTTAAGAAGTGTTGTTATTTTTAGTTCCACTTCGAAGTCAAATTTTTGACGCGTTTTTGACGTCTTTTCGGACTTAGTCAGAAATGCACATTTTTGCACTTTTTCTTTAAATAACTCAATAAGTGTATGATTTTACACACTCACTTACTACATATTTATCATATTTAACTTACTTAATGCTTTGATATGTATTTTATGCTTAAATTTTATTTTTTTGATTTTTTATGAATTTTTTCTTATGTAAAAAGGAAGGGGGGGGGGGGGTGATTTTCATACATTTTCTGCTTCTTTTCTATAACCACTCTTCAGATTGTCATGACAATTTGTAGGTATGAGGTACTCATGCATGGTACCCTACAAGTGAAATAATTTTGTCAAGATATCCACTTTTGGATTTTTAAGGAATATTTTTTAAGATTGTACATAGGTATAATGTATGTTTTCCATGCCCAATGGACCCATGGGGAGTGGCTTCAAACCCCGGCGGGACCCCAACAAATTTTTGTCCCTTTTTAGCTCACCTGAGCCATAGGCTCAAGTGAGCTATTGTCATAGTGTTGCGTCTGTCGTCCGTCGTCCGTCGTCGTCGTAAACTTTTCACATTTTAAACTTCTTCTCCAGAACGGCTGAAGGGATTTTGATGAAACTTGGTAGGTATGAAGTATTCATGGTCCCCTACAAGTGTTGTTGTTTTTCGTCCGGATCTGTCAACAGGTGGCGCCACCACAGCCAAAAGTAGGTCACGGGGGGTACCCTCCTTTGACAAACTTCTTCTTCAGAACCGAAGCATGTATCGACAAACCGAAAGCATCAGGATGATCTTGAGAGATGTCTTAAGAAGTTTTGTTATTTTTGGTTCCACTTCGAAGTCAAATTTTGACGCGTTTTTAATTTTTCGGACTTAGTCAGAAATGCACATTTTTGCACTTTTTCTTTAAATAACTCAATGAGTGTATGATTTTACACACTCATTTACTACATATATTTATCATATTTAACTTACTTAATGCTTTGATATGTATTTTATGCTTAAATTTTATTTTTTTGATTTTTTATGAATTTTTTTCTTATGTAAAAAGGAAGGGGGGGGGGGGTGATTTTCATACATTTTCTGCTTCTTTTCTATAACCACTCTTCAGATTGTCATGACAATTTGTAGGTATGAGGTACTCATGCATGGTACCCTACAAGGGAAAGAATTTTGTCAAGATATCCACTTTTGGATTTTTAAGGAATATTTTTTAAGATTGTACATAGGTATAATGTATGTTTTCCATGCCCAATGGACCCATGGGGAGTGGCTTCAAACCCCGGCGGGACCCCAACAAATTTTTGTCCCTTTTTAGCTCACCTGAGCCATAGGCTCAAGTGAGCTATTGTCATAGTGTTGCGTCTGTCGTCCGTCGTCCGTCGTCGTCGTAAACTTTTCACATTTTAAACTTCTTCTCCAGAACGGCTGAAGGGATTTTGATGAAACTTGGTAGGTATGAAGTATTCATGGTCCCCTACAAGTGTTGTTGTTTTTCGTCCGGATCTGTCAACAGATGGCGCCACCACAGCCAAAAGTAGGTCACGGGGGGTACCCTCCTTTGACAAACTTCTTCTTCAGAACCGAAGCATGTATCGACAAACCGAAAGCATCAGGATGATCTTGAGAGATGTCTTAAGAAGTTTTGTTATTTTTGGTTCCACTTCGAAGTCAAATTTTGACGCGTTTTTGACGTCTTTTCGGACTTAGTCAGAAATGCACATTTTTGCACTTTTTCTTTAAATAACTCAATGAGTGTATGATTTTACACACTCATTTACTACATATATTTATCATATTTAACTTACTTAATGCTTTGATATGTATTTTATGCTTAAATTTTATTTTTTTGATTTTTTATGAATTTTTTTCTTATGTAAAAAGGAAGGGGGGGGGGTGATTTTCATACATTTTCTGCTTCTTTTCTATAACCACTCTTCAGATTGTCATGACAATTTGTAGGTATGAGGTACTCATGCATGGTACCCTACAAGGGAAAGAATTTTGTCAAGATATCCACTTTTGGATTTTTAAGGAATATTTTTTAAGATTGTACATAGGTATAATGTATGTTTTCTTACCAAAAATAGGAGAAAAATTCTCAAATCGTACCGGGTTATACACATTGATACTACTTTTGAATGAAGAAATTTTATTTGAATCACAAAAAAAAAAAAGGCCGAAAAGATTAAAAGTACACAACTTTTTAAATATTTTTTCAAAGCCATGCACCTGGTTCCGGACCGGAATTATTCGAATTTTATGATCTAAGGACCCATTTTCACACGTATTCTTCCACACATGTAGATGTCTCACACACTTTAAAACTATATTCAAAATTTTATTTCATCTATCTAGTAAACAATCACGGGAAGACAATTCAAGATAAACATTGTGTGTATTTTCCACCAATTGTTGAAAATAATAAGAAAATAATCAGAACTATTTGACAGGACAATGACCTAGATATGCATTAATTCATCTTCGTCCCCAAGGCGCATCGTATTCCGCTAGGCGCTTCATTGCAATACAAACCGCAAAGTAGTACTGCGATACATTTCAGGAGATACAATGCAAACGGAAAAGATTTTTATACTTGAAACACTTTCATAATGGTTATCATTCATGTACTTGGAACACTTGCATATACTTGTTATCATGTATAAAGTTTGCTCGAATTTCCTCTGTTTAGACTCTCTTAGATGAAGTAATTTACGGACTGATTTCTTGAAGAAACGTCTAATGAGTAATCTCTTCCTCTGGATTTTGAAAATGCATCGGACATTTAATATCTGAAATTCTTGAAAATAAAAAATTCCGTTCAGAGTTCATGAAATCTTCCAATGAAATGTTGGACCACAGAAGCTGTTGTTTTAATAGAGAAAATAAATAATTATTCACAACCTTAAGCCACTGTGTTCGTCATCTTGTATGTATAATATTTCTAAGAGGAACACAGAGGCCTGAGGTTGTGAATAATAAAACATTTTCTCTCATAAAACGACAGGATCCTGTGTTAAGACATTTGGGAATTTTTATCTGTTCAAATAATAGATACATGAAGAGTTTTTATCGGACCAAATAATTTCTTGTCGGCAAATCCAATGCAACCGATACATTTCATGAACTCTCTCCGCTAACAACTTGTCCGTGTGACAGACCTATGATGAGGTAAAACAATTAGTTAACAGTAAATAACGATGTCGTAGGTCTGCTAGTTGGACAAGCTTAACAATTTCATGGGCCTTTTAATTTGTTTCAAACTGCGAAACATTAGAGAAACCACTTGAGTTGTTGAACAGCGTATGCTGAAATGCGACGCTCCTTCTCGCCTGTTGAAATATGCATAGGCAAGAAGCGTCGCATTTCAGCATATTTACTGAAAATTATTTGTTCAAGTGGCTTCACTGGGTCATGAGGTTTGATACATATACACTGCTTTTTTGGAAAACAAACTGGCACAATTTCTGCACAACTCACTTGAATTGATGAATATTGGATCAAAACGATTTTAACTGTACGTTTCATGTATTTGAGATGAAATCAATACTATTCAAAAGCATAATTCATAGATTTCAGTGAATAAAGGCAAAACCGAAAAATCTTTGTTTTTTATGCCCCTGGAATAAAAGATTCGGGAGCATAAAGTTTTTGGCCTGTCCGTCTGTCTGGTTGTCTGTCTGTTTTCCGAAAAACTTTAACATTGGGCATAACTTTTGAATGGAAGCTGGTGAACGAGGTTTCATATTTCACATGTGTATTTACCAAAATTTTTGACCTCATGAACATAACCTTGACCTTTCGCGTACTTCTCAAAAACTTTAACATTGGGCATAACTTTTGAATGGTTATAGTGATAGGGCTTTCATATTGTACATGTGTATTCCTTGTGACAAGATCTTTCCATTGATACCAATATTACGCTGACCCTGACCTCTCACATACTTAACAGAAAATGGCGTTTATACTAACAAAGATGCCGCCGGGGGCATTCTCGTTTCACAAACACAGGCTTTGTAATTTCTGGCATGCTAGCTATCAATAATGAAAGGTTTTGTGTTCAATCTTAAATAAACTTAATTTGTGAAATAATTTCATTGTTTTATTCTTTTTCTGCTGCACATTAATGTGGAATTTTACAATATGATTTTATTTTTGATGTTGCATAATTGAACTATACTAGCTGGGCATATGACGTTGGACCACTTTATCCGTTCTTTTCAAATCAGTTAAAAAGTTATTGTTTTGAAATGTGACTATTTTTTTCTTTTTTGTACTTTTAAAGGTTGTCTGAAAAAACACTTCTCTGCATCCGGCAAAAATCTTTTTAGAAAGGTTGTGGGCTAAAATCCTGGTACTGGCACTATCAGTATTCAATGTCAGTATGTCAATTAGAGCGTGCATGGGTATCAGGTGAGCGTTGTGCCCCCTGGGGCTCTTGTTCCTTTGACCCAAAAGATGATGAGAATGGAGGACTTTTTCTCTCGTCCTTCCTTTTTTTAGGACAGAGGCATTTCCGTGATAATGTCTTTGTCAAGGTAATATCTTGTATATTTGAATCTTTTCCATCCCTTTTACAAAATCAGGTGCAGATAAAAGACATTACAGTCAAGGATAACGGCGCTAGGAAAATTTACTTTGGCTTTATTTAAACTGTTTGACATGAAATACTACTGACGAGGATTAAAATATCCGAAACACGTGTCTAGTACAACAAAATTGGTACTATAGAACATATATTTCAATATTGACAATTAACATGATTAAACCCAGCAAAGGCGTTAATTAATTGAAACACAAATGGCAACATATTAAAGAGAGGGAACAATGTTCACATGGCTTAGACTTTGGACAATAATAGGAAGAAAAAACAACGAATTTCATACACAAACGTGACGACTTCAGTTTCAGCATCACAAACTTTCCTTTTCTGAGTAGCAACATTCCTTCATTGCCTGCATATGGGCATCATATCTTCATATCTCATTTGATACGCTATGCCAGAGCAAGTACCAAATATACAGATTTTGTTATGAGAGCTAGGCTAGCTTCTCAGTCAGGGATACGTTTGTGATCGACTTACTTCGTCACTGAGGAAGTTCTCCGGTCCGTACGTAGAACTCCCTCAGACATTGCAGTGCCGTACCGCTTCTTTTCATTTGGTGGAGGTTTTTGTTTGTTTGCTTTGGTTTCTGTTTTATCCTGATTTTGTAAGCCTTCGGTTTCTGATTTTCTGAATTATCGATTTTGTGCTGTATACAGGGATATGGTTATTATCCATATTTGTCATACACTATGATATCCCATTGTCCAGAATGGTGGATGACATTCTATCTTAGACACTTTGTAACATCCAACCACAGATTATACTTGTATCTTCCAAAATTGAAGTAACCGAATATGACATTTCTACCGAATTGAAGCGACGGGTGTTGCATGCAAGCAGGAGATGCTGGCTCTTCCTGGACACATGGTCTCACTCCAATATTGGGAGTTCGTTTCTTTTCATGCGGTGGAGGTATTTGTTTGTTTGCTTTAGTTCCTTTTTATCCTGATTTTGTATGCCTTCGGTTTATGGTTTTCTGAATTATCGATTTTGTACTGTGTATTGGGATATGGTCATTGCTCATATTTGTCATTTACCATTTTGAACGAGTGCTGCTGGTAAGCAATACTACATATACTTCGCATGATTCGCATTTGTTCCCTTTGAAGATTGAATTAGTTTTTTGTTTTGCTTATTGATTTTTAGCTCATCTGAACGAAGCTCAAGTGAGCTGTTGGAATAGGGTGCAGTCCGGAGCCAGTCGTAAACTTTTCCACATTCTCGATTTCTTTTCCAGAACCACTGAACTTGACTGAAGGGATTTTGATGAAACTTGGTAGGAATAAAGTTCTGATGGTCCCCTTCCTTTGACAAACTTCTACTTCAGAACCGAAGCACATATCGACAAACCGAAAGCATAAGGGTGATTTAGAATGATGTATTAAGAAGTGCTGTTATTTTTGTTCCACTTCGAAGTAAAATTTTGACATCTTTTCGGATTTTATCAGAAAAGCTAATTTTTGAAATGTTTCTTTGACTAACTCTATTAATGTGTGATTATGTGCTCTCATTTACTGCATATTTTTCATATCTAAGTCATTTAATGGCTTTACAGTAATTTATATTGAAAACTTTGTTCGCTGATTTTTCATTATTTTTTTCTAATGAAAAAAGAAAGGATGGGTAGTTTTATACATATTGCATTTCTTCTCCAGAAGTAATTCATTAAGTGGTTCCTTAAAAGTGCTATCATTTTTCGTTTGGATCTGTAGACAGGTGCTTGGTATCGGCCTCACCCGGCCTCACCAGGTTGTTTGGTCATCTTTCGGACTTTGGCAGAAATGTTCATTTTAACCGTTTCTTTGAACAACTCTTTGAATGTTTGATTTTGTAAACCCATTTTCTGCATTTCAGTCATATTTAAGTAATTCAATTGTTTTATATTGATTTTAGTTGAATATTTTGTTTTTCTTTTTTTTTCTGAATTTTTTTGTTATGTTAAAAGGAAGGGGAATGCATTTTTATACATATTGGACTTCTTCTCAAGAGCCACTGAAGGGATTTTTCACTCACTCACTCACTCACTCACTCACTCACTCACTCACTCACTCACTCACTCACTCACTCACTCACTCACTCACTCACTCACTCACTCACTCACTCACTCACTCACTCACTCACTCCTCACTCACTCCACTCACTCACTCACTCACTCACTCACTCACTCACTCACTCACTCACTCACTCACTCACTCACTCACTCACTCACTCACTCACTCACTCACTCACTCACTCACTCACTCACTCACTCACTCACTCACTCACTCACTCACTCACTCACTCACTCACTCACTCACTCACTCACTCACTCACTCACTCACTCACTCACTCACTCACTCACTCACTCACTCACTCACTCACTCACTCACTCACTCACTCACTCACTCACTCACTCACTCACTCACTCACTCACTCACTCACTCACTCACTCACTCACTCACTCACTCACTCACTCACTCACTCACTCACTCACTCACTCACTCACTCACTCACTCACTCACTCACTCACTCACTCACTCACTCACTCACTCACTCACTCACTCACTCACTCACTCACTCCACTCACTCACTCACTCACTCACTCACTCACTCACTCACTCACTCACTCACTCACTCACTCACTCACTCACTCACTCACTCACTCACTCACTCACTCACTCACTCACTCACTCACTCACTCACTCACTCACTCACTCACTCACTCACTCACTCACTCACTCACTCACTCACTCACTCACTCACTCACTCACTCACTCACTCTTAAACGTCTTCAGATTCAATAGCATAATTTAAGAACAGATAAATCTGCAGCATGGACTAGACATAAACGTTTCGGGTTCTTAACCCTCGTCAGTGATCCTGTCCAAAATTATACCGAAAGACGTGGCAGGATGGGTTGGATATGATGCTACAGGACCCACGTTTTTGACATTTCACGAAATTTAGATAACAGAAATTTTCGAATGCGTTGACGAAACGATCAGCCGAAGTTGATAGAACTTGGCTACATTCGCCTATACTCCTAGTCCACCAGCAGTGACACTCGCCAAGTGGTACAAATGTTAAGCATCTTCAAATTCAATAGCATCGTTGAAAAACAGATAAATTTTCAGAATGGACCATACATGTACGTTTCAGGTAATTAACTCTCGTCAGTGATCCTCAATCTAAAAGAATTAGTATGGTCAAAGAGAGTGAACGTTATTATGTCTCTATCTCTATACGCATTGCAGTAACTAAAATCTTGAAATGCAGAAAAATTCATCGTAACGGCGACACCAAATCATTACTTTTGAAATTCAAATTAAAACTGTCGGAGAATTTTAATGAGGAAACATGCATGTCCGGTAGACTGGTAGACTGCAGAACACGGTTCTGGACGGTGCCTCCTCATATGGCAGCTTTGAAACTCTTCTTCGCTCTTCTAGTTTTGAATACACATTCATAACGTTTTTAATTCATATAGGAGTTATATTTTTTTTCTAACTTTGATGATGCCACAGTAGCAATCTTAATTCCATATCAGTGGAGATGGATCTTGTTACTTGTTTGCCTACTATGAAAGAGTTATGTACATAACGCCAGTCAAATGGATATTTTAGTGATAACAAAAATGATATTCAAATCTTTTTTCGGAATTTTGTTATTCAGAGCAACGTTGTCCTGTTGGAGTGTAAAGTCTTCGAATTCAATAGTATATTTTAAGAACAGATAAAGCAGCATGGACCAGACATGCACGTTTCGAGTACTTAAACCTCATGAGTGATCCTTAATCTAAACTATGTAATACGACCATAGAGTGTGAAAAAAAATGTCCAAAAATGTACCAAAAGACACAACAGACCTTTTTCTTCAATTAAAGTGGTGCATGTCTAATGAGTACATATACATGTATATTGAAGCTTATGACGATATTTTTCGTTAATTTGAAAACGTTTTACATTTTCGACGTCTTCCGTGTACAGAACGTCTCGAGTGACTCTTATGAAACTTGGTAGGTATGAAGTATTTATAAATGGTCAACTACAAGTATTAATGTGTTTGTCTGTATCCGCTTACCGATGGCGACTGCAAAAAAGGTTATGATGGTGGTGCCCTACTTTGATAAATTTCTTCTTCAGAATCAAAGAACTATATAAAAACCTGAAAGCGTAAGAATTATTCTGAGGGATGATTTATTATGATAATGAATATCGATAATAATTCGGAAGTATTGTTATTTTTAGCACGATTGTTGGAGATGCCTTCCTTTCCTCTACATCAGTGTAGAATTTCAGAAACTTTTTAAAACACCAAAAGTGATACACATATAAAAAAGTAACGTTCACTGCATAGTTTAAAGTATCCCAAGTAGACAGTTCTGTTTCCGGCCACTTGAATACCGTATAACCAGAAATTTTCGCGAGTATCAAATTTCGCGATTTTATGGTAAAATAGGGTGTCTTTATTTTCGCGAGTACAATTTTTCGCGATTCCTGAATGACAAATAAATGTGTTCACATGATGTTACTGTTTTGTACCTTTCATTATTTCAGTTTAAGTAAGTTCTATCATAAGAATACACTCAATTCAATCCTCGTTACGTTTAATTAGAAAAAGTGAAGAATGGCACATGTACATCATGAACAAATGTAACGAAGAATTTATTATATACCTTATGAAACACATTTTTTCGCGAAAATAATTTTTCGCGATTCAAAATCACTCGCGAATATAGCGAAGATAAATACCTCGCGAAAATTTCTGGTTATACGGTATGTCTTGTTGCGTGCTTTCAGCCACTAAATATTTACTTAACTTTATTTTAGCAATGCAGCTCTACCTCTCTCATGGAACAGTGACTTTTCCAATTGAACCAAACGGAAGCCTCTATGACGTAAGAAGAGAGACGCAGAAATCAGATCAGCAAACATTTCATTTGCAAACAGTAAACAAGATGGATCATTTATATTCTATTAGACAGCGGGCAATGTTATTAGCCTATCGGGGCTTTCATAACAAAGGCCAAAGAATGATCCTATCGACTCTAGTTAATCAAGCCCTTAAAACAGAGCGGGACAGCGAGGAATTCACCTCCGGAAACTCTGTAATTAGATTCCCTTCATGGATGAGCGATATCTTACCCAGATACTTAGCTTTACATTATAGTCGCGTTAAAAGAGCCGCACTCTCAGACTCGTCCTCCTCTTCAAATTCATTAGTCCTAGGTAATAAGGAAAACATTGGGATCAATAACAGAGAACTTTTCGTGCGGAAACGAGATTTCCTTAATACAGACAATAAGAAAGAATTTACAACGATCACGAAATTATCTCCGTCCAATCACGTGGAAGCTTACACATTCTCAACTCTTCGACCGGATACAGAGCCCGAAATGACGATGAGCTCTTCAGAGATGGAGGAATGCTTTAATTTCATATCATGTATACAACCATATATATCATATGTGGCAGGTACTATCATGTTCTTTTTAGTTTTATATCTCATCATGGTGTTTGGAAGATGTGTTTGTGATGACTCGTTCTAACTCATTCATAGTTTAACTGAGACATAAGTTATTGATTCATTAATTCTAAAAGTCCTCATGTTTAGATATTGAATAAAAAAGCAAAATATGCGCAATGAGATTATTTAATATACTACATGAAATAATCAGAAGTAGTCTCATAATGTGCACAAAGTTAAGATGTGACCCTCCTTAAAAACCTAGCACAAGAAAGGAGGGGATCTCCAACAAGACTCGGCTGCAACTCCCAACACAACAATGCACCAAAACACCCCAGGTGAAAACAAAGAGTAAACAGACGCAACAAGAGAAAGGAGGGGCTCTCCAACAAAACTCGGTCACAGCACCCACAACAATGCACCAAGCACCCCAAGTAAAAACACAACAGGAGGCACAAAAGGGACAAGGAACACCCATACGACGTCAGCACAGCAAACACAAAAAGACTACACATAACCGACGAGACCATGCAATGAAAAATCAGTGCCGACTTAGGACGGCCATCTGCCACGTCATTAGGCAATCGTGTAGTTATCCAGATTACTTGCGCACAACCCTCCAACTTTTCCGGTTACCCAGAAGTCTCGAAGAACGTACAATTGTGGTGTTTTTTTTATAACTTCCTCACTGTTATATGAACCTTTGCAAAAAAGACAGCAAAACGCAGTGTCCCAAGCAACATACAAATCATAAAAGGTAATTTATTTTTGTACACAATAAATGCAGAAAACATTACACACAGAAGTCAGAAATATATTTGTGTAACATAAATGTTGATTTACATTTATCATATCTTACATGTCATGTACATTTATCTCTATTTAAAAATTGACTCTATCTTCCTTTAAGCTTTCCCTCGTATTTTCTTAAGGACCAACATCAGGTGTATATCTGAATGAGATAAAGGTGTAGAAGTAGGTTTCACAGGTGTATCTCCATCGTTATCATGTATGTTAATACTCATTTTGTATTATATTCATGGAAATAAATACTGTTCAAATACTGGGAAAAACAAACAACGTTTCAATGCAAAGGTGATATTGATTGATATGGAAAAAAAATTCCCACAGGACTACCCTGCGCTAGCAGCATATAGTCTTTCAACGTACACAAACAGAGTTTCGAAGGACAATTCGTGCTCGAAATTCAGAATTTTCTTTTGCACTTTACTTAATTATTAAGTGTATCTACTAGTATTCATTTTGATCCCGAAATTACTAATCTTTGGCCTTCATGTGGGTTGTCGATAAACATCTAAACCACTTTCTTTCAGAGGACCATGAAATGAAACAAGAATATATCACAAATTTTCACAACTAAGATTTATCAAATTTTGTGACAAATGGTTTAGGTAATAAAAGGAAGTAACCAATTTATTGTAGAAAAGATAGTATGATTTTTGTCAACATGAATATTTTTTATAAATTTTTGGAACCACAAATTATTTAGGGGCTCTTTGGTTCGGATAAATAACTTTTTTGTCAAAATCTCAAGCGAGAATCTTTTTTAATCTCCTACTGAATGAAGTCAAATGGATCGAGATCAATACAATGACAATTAAAATTTATTATAATAATCAGACAGACATTCAAAACGCACAAAGCATTTTAAAAGAATTATTCTTTGACTTGAAAATTTAGCCAAAAGGCCTACATAAAGACAGAAGATGTCGGAGGCGTCTTACATTATCAGTTCATTTGTACAATCAAATATTCATTTTAACTCAGCTTGGGTGATGATAAGTGTGGATCTTTGAAAGCGAAAACATAGAGAAGAGTTAAAGAAGATCCTGACGATAATCTCAACAGCACTCACAATAGAGCACCAAATTGAGCATCGACGGACCCCTAGCAAGTTTGAGATGGGACCAGGTTCCCAGGAGGAGTAAGCATCCCCTGTTGGCTTGCCGCACCCGCCGTCGATGTTCATGTACGAAAATGAAAACAATATATAAAATGCATGTACTCTCTGAGGTTATGTCTATATAGAAAGTGTTGTGGCGACCATGTCAGGGAAAAATATTCAAAACACATACTGTCAAACCCTTCGCGGGGAACCTTTTCACGAGCTCCACACGGCAAATGTATAAGTGTGACACAAATGAGTTAAAGATGAACGATAATGATAATCTCAACAACACTCATAATAGAGCACAAGATTGAGCATCGACGGACCCCTAGCAAGCTAGAGGTGGGTCCAGGTGCCCGGGAGGAGTAACACATAAACAGCAAGAGACACGAAAGGGACAAGTAACAGCATATACGACATCAAAACACCAAACACAAAAGACCACATATAAACCAACGAGACCAATGGGCAATCGGTGCCGACTGTATGTGTAGTGTAAATAACCTCCTCATTGTAAGATGACCATACAAACAAGACAGCAAAACGCAGGGACACAAGGAACACAGATGAATATGTAAATGGATATTAAAAAAGGGCTTACGAAATACAGTCTGTCCTCTGTCGACCGTAGCGAGTTCATGCATGTGATCATCCCAAGAATCCAACCGACCTTCAGGAAGGACAGGTGATTGGGGCCCTGTCTTCTCTAAAGAGGATTGACAGGGCCCGACATGGAGTCACACAGAGTGCAAGGCATAGCGTTGTCGCAACCGGATTTGTAATAACGACCGGAGTTGTAATCCGGTTGGGACATGTAACCTAATATGTAGTAACCTAATATGTAATAAATCTAGTTTATTACAAATCCGGTCGTTATTACAAATCCGGTTGCGACAGTTTCCAGCAGGACTTGATTGCAGTATCCGCAGTAAAAAACCCGAACACAGAGTGGACCTGCACAACAACAGACATCAAAGACGACATCAAAAGATTACAAAAAGACTCCACAAAAACAAATGAGATCAATGGACAAATGATGCCCAATCAGGACGACTGCCATCTGCCACGATTGCAGCAAATGTTGTGGTTATTTGGATTACATAAGAACAAATCTGCCACTTCTCCAGTTACTTAGCGGTCTCGATGATCACATAATTGGTTTGTTTGATAACTACCTCACTGTAAGATACGGAAGTGTTCCAACTCTATACCTTCTTGAAGAAAATTTCAAATCAATTTTCATGCACCTGACACGTCTTTAAACTCTCATCAGTGATGCTTCCAGCCAAAGTACTTTTCATAAGCCGTCCAAATTCATATCACTAGCGACATCTGGATTTATTTCTACAATTTAAATTTGTGCATAATTTACTCGACAGAGATTACAGGTAACTAACATCAAGTCCCGGGAAACACTAAAAAGATACTAATTTTAAACTGATGAATATGCAAATGGATATTGAAAGCATAAGGGCGTACGAAAACAGCCTTTGCTCTCTCGACTGGAGTTAGATCATATCTGCAATTGCTCGAAGTGTCCGAGCACCTTTTAGAGAGTGCAGATAGTTGAGACCCTGTCTCCTCAGACGAAGTTTTGATAAGGGCACGTCATAGAGTCCCGTCGTTACAGACAGTCATTGTGCAACTCTTAAGAATGAGCTTATACAATGTTGTAGATGGGTCAAGTACCATACAGAATGTCCCCCTGGTGCAATATATAGCAGTCATTTGATCAAAAGAAAAATAAAAATCCACAAAATTTATCAACGTCCCTTGATACGAAGATCAGCAACATAGCGTTGTGTATTTCAGGGTATCAACATGATCAATTACAACAGGTATCTAAGAAATTTATAAATAATTATTCGGTTTGTAAACATTTCTCGTCTGAAATGATAAAAGAAGGGTACTACTTACACATTTGCAAAATTTAAACGTTGGTCGAAATTAAACCATCAGATATGACAACACTGAAAGAACATACAGATACTATCATACCAGGCAGATCAGGATAAATATGAAAACAAACGATATATAGCGTATAGCATACTATGCGTCTTTGACAATTATGTCAGACCATAACTGTTCTTACCTTCTTGAAGAATCGGGTTATTTAAGCAATGGACAGGCGTGAATATCATAGAAAACAAAAGAAACATCCAAGTGAGTAGGATCCCATGGTAGGGAAGCAAAGAAAGTGACACTGAGTCATTTTTAGTTAATTTTAGGTTAGCTAACCTTTGCAAGTTTTGAAACCCACAGTAAATTATTAAGTCGTCGGTTCTGTTTAGAAAAAAACAGAATAGTGATAGAAAAAATATTAAAAGGGACTGTTTTATTTTGAAAACAATACCCTCACGCTTAGCAAAGAATAAATTTGGTGTGGCCTCAATAAATATCGATCAAATCGATGAAAATTATTCAAATCATTCTATGCATGCATCAACAGATTGTAAACAGATTGTTCACTTTCTCAACTTAGAAAATGAAGCAATGTAACATCAACTAAACAACGAATCCAGACTCCTTAACTCACAATATAAAATATCAAGCAGAAACGAATTATATAACTAAATCAAAATATTTCATCATGAAAACAGAAATAAACTGCCGAAGTTTGTATGGTGAAGTTCCAGATAATAGGCATATTGAAAAGAGAGTACTTAAATAACAAGGCCCACTCGGTAATCCTATTAATACTGTAAACGTGGTTATTTTCACCGGGGGGAGGGGGGGGGGCGAAATTTCTCGATTTTAACAATTAGATGTTACACTTGGGGGAAATATTCGCGAAATAATCTTCTCTGCCATTGTAAAAATGCAGCAGGGTAATATTCGCGAGGGGGGGATCTTTCGCAATGTCAACTGATTGGTGAAATGCGAGAAAATTACCACCACACGAAAATTACCACGTTTGCAGTATATAAATGTTAAATGTTGCTATTAAGATTGCATGAGAATGATCCTTCTACTTATTGTCTAAACGTATGTTTGTTATATAATATATCAGTTTTCGTTGAAAGTTACTCAATACGTGATTCAACGAGGAATATCTCATCACCGTTATTGATTCTTTGTGGAATCAAAGTGATTTCCCTTTGAGACGGTATCTGACATTAAACCATTATGACGTCATGGAAATGGTATGGTAACGTCGATTTTCTACCGTCATTTCACATACTTTTATAACCGTTCCCATAGAATTTTATGATTTTACAATTAGTCTACGTCAGATCCAAATGAGAAGTAACTCTGTTCTTCGAAGTAACCGAATACACATATAGAGAAATTTCATCCAAAAAAGGAGGAAGCCCTGTGTCTAAATATACATAAACATATCACCTATATGATTAGGATTCTCTACAATATATATATCTTCCGTATCATTAATTTGAAAATACGATAATGTTCCAAGTCTATACCTTAATGAAGAAAATTTAAACCAATTTTTCTACACCAGACACTTGATTCGAATTTCAAATTTATAATCATCACTGATGTTTACAGCGGAGTGACCAAAATTCATTTCAGTAGCGCCCTCTTGTTAGAGTTAGAAATTGTACATTTACTTTACAGAGAGTGCGCGGCCCCCACTTTCCTGTAGGGTCGGCTCAGTAGCATATCCAAATAAAATCTATTTTGAAAATAGCATAGGAGGGATGGCACTAAGATGTTAACTCCCTTTACTTTCAATGATATTTTTGAATGGCATGACAAGTTTCCGAAATAGCAAAATAATATATATGATGTCAAATCGATAAAGGGCCAAAACGAAGTTTCTTTCAGGCGACAGAGATGGAAAGAAGTAATTAATACACTTCTAAACATCAAGTCACGGGGAACGATTTTAATTGCTCCACACTGCAACAAGAATTAAGTATTTTTTAATAATAATACGGAAGTGTTCTAACTCCGTACCTTAATGAAAAAAAATTCAAACCAATTTTTCTGCACCAGACACGTGTTTCGAATATTAAATTCTAATCACTTACAGCGGAGTAATCCTAATTCATTTCAGTAGCACCCTCTTGCTTTATTTTTAGAATTTAAATTTTTACATTTTGATATGGGTCAGAATACCCCAAAACGCCAGTAAAAATCAGACAAAGACAGAATGTAAATTTACAAGTTTAATTATGTACAAAAAATACGTATATCGAAAATGATTACAACTTACAATACAATGTCCGGATCAAAGTGTCCGTTACGGTTCACAAAGTCTATCGAATATATAGTTTCCCGTAATCACATACGTTCTCGAAAGCTCGGTGTCCAAACGTTGTTAAATGGATTAAAGTCTCAACAAATAAAGTATCCCAGTATATCGAATGGATAAATGAATCGTGTCTAAGAATGTGTACGAATGCCCCTCAACACAGTTCCTCGGAGTTATCTATACTTAATACCAATTAATTAACCAGAAGCTTCTAGAACAATGACTCATTACAAATGATTAAAAATAGAGTAAATTCTAAAAATCACAGTCATGTGATGATAATGATGTAAGAAAGAACATACTGGAATATTCTCTAATGAAATAAACATGACATAGTAGAATCTAGAAAGAATTATTATGAAATCATTAAATAACATGACTAAGTACATGTGTACCTACACATAAAGTAAAACTAACATAATGCATGACCCACAACAATTTACAGAGAGTGTCCGACCCCCAATTTTCTGTAGGGTCGATTCAGTAGCATATCCAAAGAAAATCTATGTTCAAGAAAGCATTGGAGGGATGGTTCTAAGATGATAAATATGGATAATGACCATATCTCTGTATGCAGCACAAGATCTATAATTCAGAAAATCAGAAACGGAAGGCATACAAAATCAGGATAAAACAGAAACCAAAGCAAACAAACAAAAACCTCCACCACATGAAAAGAAGCGGACTCCCGATATGAGAGTGAGACCAGGTGCCCAGGAAGAGTAAGCATCTCCTGCTTGCATGCAACATCCGCCGCTTCAATTCGGTAGAACTGTCACATCCGGTTACTTCCAATTCGGAGGACATAGAGTACAATCTTTGGTTGGATGGTTCAAATGGTCTATGACAGAATATCATCCACCATTCTGGAGAGTGGGACATCATAGTGTATGATGAGTTCCCCATATCGACCGTAGAACTTCCTCAGTGACGATGTTAATCGGTTACACACATATCCCTGACTGAGAAGCTTATCTGAAAGATGCCTAGCTCTCAGAACAATATCCGTATATTTGGTACTTGCTCTGGCATAGCGTATCAACTGAAATATGAACACACCATAAGCAGGATTGTTGCTACTCAGTAAAGGAAAGTTTGTAATGCTGAAATTGAAGTCGTCACGTTTGTCATAGAGTAAGGTGTTCATGTGACCATCAGTTTGGTAGGACAACATCATGTCCAAACAGGATGCTGAATTATTTGTCTCTGTGCTTTCTTTGACGTCAAGCTCCGAAGGATAGATACTGCTCAGGTAATCCGCGAAATTTGGATTATTGATGGACAACACATCGTCTATATGTATCTGTAAGTGAAGTTGAGCTCAGAAGCTAAGTATCTATTCCCTTCAGAGACCACAGATTAAATGAATTCAGCTTCGTACGAGTAAAGGAAAGTGTTGGCAAGGAGTGGGGCACAAATGGTCCCCATTGGAATTCCGACAATTTGCTGGAAGACCTTGATGTTACCTCCTTTAATTTCGATGATATTTGAAGCAAAATAATGAAATTTTAAACGTCTTTAAATTCAATAGCATCATTTAAAACCTGATAAATTTTCAGCATGGACCAGACATGCACGTTTCGGGTACTAAACCCTCGTCAGTGATCCTTAGTCTAAACAATGTTATATGGCCAAAAAGTATGGAAATTGTTCCAAAAATGTACCAAAAGACGTAGCAGAATGGGTGGGATATGATGCTACAGGACCCACGTTTTAGAAAATTCAACAATTTTGTAACAAAAAATTTCAAATGCGTTGAAGAGACAGACGATCAACCGAAAATCCATCCACTTTCAGCTGCATCAGATTTCGTTCCATGAATTTCGTGTTTCTTGACATGAATCTTTGCTGTTTTCATCGGTCAACCTCGATTCATTTAAGAAAAGTGACCAAACTTTGACAGTATTATCTTAAAAAGTCTCGTTAGTATGTTATAATGAAATTCTTCAATTGAGTTAGTGCTAACCTTGAATTCATATATAACAGTTTAGAATCCAATAATCTAACTCATGGCATTTTCCACTGTAAAACAGTATGATATGATTTGATCGGATAACCACACCATATGCCACTAACGAGGCAGATGGCCGACCTAAGTTGGCACCGACTTTCTATGGTCTAGTTTGTTTATGTAGAGGCCATTTCGTTACTTGTGAGTTTTTTTGGTGTTGTCCTTTGTTTTTGATGTGTCTGTTTCCTTTGTTGAACCTGTCTACGCTACGTTTTCACATGAGAGTAGTGATGTTGTGGTGCTGCCACCGAGCCCTGTTAGAGATTATGTTAACTTTAATGTCCTTTTTCTGATCCTCATCCAACCAAAGATTGTACTCTATGTCTTCCGAAATGGAAGTAACCGGATGTGACAGTTCTACCGAATTGAAGTGGGTGTTGCATGCAAGAAGAAGATGCTTACTATTCCTGGGCACCTGGTCTCACCATCATATCGGGAGTTCGCTTCTTTTCATATGATGGAGGTTTTTGTTTGTTTGCTTTGGTTTATTTTTATCCTGATTTTGTATGCCTTCGGTTTCTGATTTTCTGAATTATCAATTTTGTGCCTATACAGGGATATGGTCATTATCCATATTTGTCATTTTCTTGAAATTTCTAAAACATGGGTCCTGTAGCATCATATCCCGTTTAACATTATGACGAATTTTAACTAATTTCCCCTGTTCAGACTAGACAACGAAATCAACGAATGTGTATACGCAGAATAATTCGCAGTGTATTAACCTTAGCAACTTTCGCGAAAGTTTGTCTCAGTGCACTTAAATACCCATAGAGTAACTTAATATAATCAGGGAAAATCCGCGAATCATTGTCCATGCGAAAATGCCATATAATCCATGAAATTTCTGAAGAGGTATGGACAGTGGATATATTGCCCTCAGTTGAAACGATGCTGTCAGAATCGCCGATCTCAGACTCAACGATCGAGAGTATATGAAGGAAATTAGTATAGATTTAACAAGTACAGTTCAAAAGTTAAAGCTATGATGATATAGCGAAATACCTTACTTATCAACAAACTTTTGAACATAATGGATTCTTCCATCTAACGCGAATTACAAGTACGATAAATGCACGTGCTGTGTGTTGCATACCAGGTTCTGTAACAAAACACAAATTAAGGCACTTATTCTCTCTATATAGAGGAACGTTTAGATTCTATAATTAGCAAAAGCGAAAAGCCAAAAAATAAAAAAGGCTAAAACTCCTACATAAGCAGACACCTAGCTAAAACTCTACGTCAGCGGTAGAAAATTAATCATGTTAACAAAATGTCGTATAACGTCTATTCAGACATTGCTGTAAATATGCATATGCATGTGACACATAAATTTGTTTGTTGATTAAGCGTTATTAAAATCCTTTCTGTGGGTGTCTACTCTGTGTTTTTGCATTGGTTGTTTTGGGGTTTTGCTGCGGGTGCTTCCTCCTAGTGTAGTTGGAAATCCCCTCCTTTGTTTTAGAATTAAAATGAAAAATGTGGCATCAGCAGAACTTCTTTTGCCCCATTTGCGACACAAATGAGTTAAAGAAGATCCTGACGATTATCTCAACAGTACTCACAATAGAGCACAACATTAAACATCGACGGACCCCTAGCAAGCTAGAGGTAGGACCAGGTGTCCGGGAGGAGTAAGCATCCCCTGTTGGCTAGCCGCACCCACCGTTGATGTTAAAAAAGCATGGAAATGAAAATATATAAAATTCATGTACTGTCTGACGCTATGTCTGTATAGAAAGCGCTATGGCGACAATGTCAGGGAAGTATATTCAAAACACTTACTGTCAAACCCCTCGCGGGGAACTTTTTTACGAGCTCCACACGGCAAAGGGCATAAGTGAGACACAAATGAGCAAGGTACCTCACACAGAATGTTCATACCCTGTAGTATCGACATTATACTTGCAATAATTTGTTTACTCATTTATATCACATTCAAAGAGTATACCATTAATAACCAATCACTGCTTTTGTTACATTATGATAACAGCACCCTCAGCCTACAGATTTATCTCTAATTTAACCAATTTCTTCGACTGGCTCTAGTCAAATTCATTTAGAAATAGCTAGCAAGGTATTTTCCCCGTTGATTTTAATTAAAAGCTTAGTTTAGTTGATTATAGAATATTATTCAGAAAAAGATATCAAATGAACTGTAAGGGAGAGGGACTGAATTTTCTTACTTTGAATTTCCTTTTTTTTCAATTTATGTTTCAAAACCCTTTACCATTTTTTTGGAAAGCCTCTCAAGACGGCGAATCTCAAAATCGCATCATACAATTATGTATTTATGACCATGTTAATAATTGTTTCTACTTTTTTCTTTCCAAAATCCCCAATTTTGTAATTTGGATTACGGAGAATTTATGAACCCGAACTATAAGACACCATAACCATTTCATTTATTATTTATTGATATTAAAGCTGAACTAAGTCTTTAAAAACCCCCATGACGTAGTAAATTTTTTTAGGGAACGGAAATTGTTAGAAGTGAAACTAACAATCTCCGTCCCCGAACTAAAAAACTAATACACTTGGTCATGTGTTGATTTGAACTTTCCCCCTGATGACGTTTTGCATACTAATGTATCGTGACCCAAAATCCACTACCTCGAGTACTCGAGCGGTATATAAAGAAGCCTGGACGAGTGGACATTGTCATTTGTATGATATGTCGTCTACCTGTAAAGATGAGTTCAGAAATTAGAAAATTGCATAGAAAATTATACATTCGAATAGAAAATGGATAAAGTAATCATTGAATCGTCAGTATTTAGTGAAATAATTAAAAGACGGGTAATCTTGGCAACTTGCGGAAGGGGATGGGGGGGGGGGTTATAACGGGATGGGGGACGGGGTGGGTAGGTTCTTGCATATGTTTCACATAAAATATTGCACACCAAAAAGTTGAATTCGAAATATTCATAGTTACATACATGTACAATGTCAAAAAATTATATGCTACGTTTTACATTGATCAAAATTTGGTACATATGTGAAATAGTGGTGGGGTGGGATGTTGTTGGATTCAAGTATATCATTCAAACCAACAGTCTAAACAGACATGAAAGTAAATTGAAATGATTTTTCACAAGCAAAGCAGATCACATATACATGTAGATGAAGAGGGAGCCCAATGTTCATGACCAACCAATTAAGACATGTTGGACCGGAAGGGGTGGGGGTTAAAATTTATTTTATCTGAAGTGAAATGTATATTGATCAGTGTTTACTGCTCAAAGTTTACATCAAAGGATGGGATGCAATTTATTAGACGGAAGAGTAGTTGGGAGGGGGATACCGGTGTGTGTGTGTGTGGGGGGGATGTTATATCGAAACATTGTCATGCATAAAAGCACAATAAAATTACATACATTAACATACTAAAATACGATAGTGAAATTCTATAATATTATATTTTCAGTACATACGATTTTGTTACATATACCTGTATACTAAAATGCTTTATACAGTACAAAGCTGTATCTCTGCATTTTCCCAATTTCAAAATTTCTTTTAGAAAATGTAATTAATCAGCTAAATCTAGAGAATAAAAACTGCATAATAATCATATTGTCTTACTTACATGATAATATAGAAAATACAATCCAATACAGGCCAATGGTCGGTACACAAGTTTCTACAACATACATGACCTCATTGTTTAGACACATGTGAAAATCGCGTGTTCGATGAGACTATTCGCATAATGAAAATTGGCTTTTATAAATTCATATCAATTAGGATATACATGTATACTATAGTTACCGAATATTTGAATTAGCTTCATTATCCATTGGAATTTCTATTTATGATCGTTTGTATGATTATTTCCAATGATATGTTAAAGGGGGGGGGGTTGACGTGAACCTGGAGACCTAGGGGTGCAACAGATGGAATTCGCATCGGAAATGGGAAAGAAACAATTTATAGAATTCTTGACAATCCTATTTATCAATGGGTTTTAGGTTTCCTTTGTGTTGAAACTATTTTTTGTCGAACACCTCTACCTGGGCCATGTCTTGGATCCGTGTCCTGCCAATATCCCCATCTCAATAACAAACCCCATCAAATTCTGTATATCCCTTTCTTTTCAGGGCCGAGTCCAGGATTTATGTTGGGAAAGGGGAACATAGTGGCCTTACAGTCTACATACTTTACCGATATAATAACCATGACTAAATGTTTATGTGAATATGACACCTAGACTGACGTCGGACGGTACGCCCCCTTCCTCTCTCTCCCCCTCCCCCCAAAAAAAAACAAACAAACGCACCTAACCCACATCCATACACATTCTCACACAATATTTGTTCTGAGTGCATGACTTTTAGGATACTATATTCATAGAATTATCATTTATTTTCAAAAAATTCAATCCCCCCCCCCCCTCAGAATGAAATGGTCACGTGTCCCTTAAAAATACAAATGTTATACAGAAATTAATGTAGATATTGTGCAATAGTAGTTGTATCTTGTTATTCTTTGATCACCATGCATACACGCTTTCTTTCACATATATGTATGGTAAAATATTGAAAACCATTAATCATGAGAGAGAGAGAGAGAGAGAGAGAGAGAGAGAGAGAGAGAGAGAACAAAATGACAATGTTTGGAACATCATTTTGATACTACATGTATTATGATTATTATCATTTTCGTTTTAATTTTTTTCCATGGAATTTAGAAATTGCACAAAGGGAGGGGAAGGATTGACCAAAGAGTTATTTGTTTGTACTGTAGTGGACCTTTAGATTAAAAATAGAAGAACCTTTTTTATTCTTATTCACTCTAAACATTTATTAAATACTCGTATACTTGCTCTACAAAATTGAAAATACGTATATCGTGCAGTTTTGAACAACTTGCATTCACTTGTAAAATCCCAAATGTCATATATTGCTGCGTTAACTTAATTTTTTAAGTTATATTATTTCATAATTATTATATTATCGAAATCAAGATGATATGGCTAGAAGATCACGAGTTATTGAAATATTTTCTATCCTAACGAAAATAGCCATTTTGCACCAAAAATGCATATTCTACCCCAAAACGGAGACATTATAGAACTACATGTACATGTATGATATACTGAATGTTTCATTCAACTTTCATTTGATACATGTAAGTTGAATGATAATATTACAGAATAACTTTCAACCTATATTTATAGCTAATATGATTGATATGATGAATCTATTATTTTTTGGAGAAATTTATGTTCATAGATGAGAAATAGGCACTTTGTCCTGAAATAAAGTAGAAAATATACTTGCTTCATATATTTTATTTACGAGCAAATCTAAGAAATAACCGTTAAAAATACGTATAGGCTATCCATTTTCAGATATAATATTCTCTAGAAATAAGCTATTTTTTACCCCAAAACACCAGGAGGTCTGAAATTAGTTACTTATTGCGTAAACTACAAATGACCCTCAATTGTTGATTTCATGATGGATCAGGATTTTTTACTGGTAGTATACAGGAAGCAGAGATTTCTTATTGAAAACAAAACACAGATTTCTGTATAATAGCGACAATTTCGAGGCTTTGCAAAAGAACAAGGATGCAGACTATATGTCGAGTTGGAGGGGTTCTGTTTGGTCTAAATCATCCATATGCACTACTCTGGAGCTGAAAGGTTGGAAGAAAAAGTAAAATGTCTTTGAATTTCTGTGAAAATTAAAAAAAAAATCTACATTAAAAGTATAGGAATTGGATTTGAAATTAATTTAATCTGAAACTCATCAAAGCTTTTATACATTCACGTGGTTTCATTTTTGAATAGCTATTCCTTTTTTCCTTTTATCACTGATTTTCGAATAGACGATTTCCCTAAAACTACTGAACGTCTCCTTCTTAGCGGGGCATGTCCCTAAGAAGTATGAAAATGTTCACATAACTAACTTTTAAACTTTGTTTCTGTCTGTCACACTTTAGTTTTTCGAATATTATGAAACTGTTATTGTATATATTGAAATAAGTTTTGATATGTGAGTATATCTTAGATTTGTAAAAATAAAGTTTTAGTCTTGATTCCGTTTACACGTCGAAGAGTACTTATTACATTCATAATATTGTAACTTTTCTGGACTTTTTTTCCTTATTGAAGCTATTGAACTACTTTTTCGTACTAGTATGTAAATATATGTCGGTGTAAAAAGTTTCAATTGACCTATTTTTACAAGAGTTCTTGTTCTTGGACTTAATAAAATTCAAGTTTTTTGTAGATATGAGAATTCAGACCTTTTTCACTGTTACATGTATCGCAAATGTTGAACTGAGTTTCGGTTTGTGATAGATCATATTCAATATTTGCTCAAGCTGACCTAGTTTTAATAGAGTTATTACCCTGTTCCTTTGATATTTTCATTGCAGTTTTAGTTTTCTTGTCTTTTCTTTATTGATCTTATTACAGATACCGAATTGGTATTTGTCTGCACATGCATCGAGTTCAGTATGGGTCTCAGATTTATACCGGTAGGGGATTTGAATCGCTTGGCGATAAAAAAGGTACTAAGCAGTTGGTTATAAGTAAAAATAAAAGACTCCCAATATGAATAAAATATTCTAGTCTATGAGCGTGTATTTCCTACGGAAGCCAGTTTGTGCCATGTTATACATGTTGTATTTATTTTCTATCTCGTAATTACGAGAAAAATTGTCGTAGTTACGATAAATAATTTTTTTTCGAAGTTACGAGAAACAAATTTCGTAGTTACGAGAAAAAATCTCGTTGTTGCGAGAAAAAAATTGGGGGTAAAAACTATTCACTTTATCAAAAATCGCTGAAAAAGGAAAATCCCAATAATTTCACCGTCTTTTGGACAGATTTACATTAGATTCTGAAGCTTTAATAAATATGTGCAAAATAAGGTAGACTAACGTAATTTGTGATTTACTAAATTTCATTATGATTTTCTATGCAATTTTCTGTAGGTTAAAGTTTGATATTTGCACTTATCTTTGGGTTTTGGGGAAAAACGGGTGTTTCATGTTAAAAATTTTGTAAGTTTTATGGAAATATGTTATCTCCTTATAGATCCGATTTCTTCAAGATACCCCAGAGTTGCAATTGCTTAATTTTATTCAATTTGCAAAATTGAAATGTGATGACTTAAAACATTCATTAACTACTTTTGATATGAGTACATGTCCAAAGTATGTAAAGACTACAAAAATTGAATAAAATTAAGCATTTCCAATTTTCAACATTTTTATACAATTTGTTATTTTTAACCCAAAATTTCCACGAAATACCTGAGTTGGCAAAGTGTATATGTAAATCAAACATTTTAGAGTAGGGCCTTTATACTTTTAGAAAATACTTTCAAATCCAACAATCTATGGGGACCCTCCCACTCATTCTTGTGATTTGTCCAAAATTGCTGGGTTTTTTCGTTTTCAAGTTTGATTTTATAACTAATAATAATTTTTCATATATACGCCCATATGTGGACACCCCCACCCCTTCACTGACAGTGACGACTTGGAAACAAACCCCCCTCCCTGGAAAATGTCTAGATCGCTTTAATTCATTGAAATATGAGCCATTTTGATTCAGATGTAGCACTCCTTATTTTGTTCCAAACATAGAACATTAGTATTACGAAATTGTGATCTTATTGACTATATTACTCAAACTCTAATCGAACACGCGGTTTTTTCACATGCGTGTAAAATAGTAACATGTGTACCGATCATTTGTTATAGAGGATTGTATTTGCTTTATCAACATGTAAGTAAAACCATACAATGTGCAAGTTTTTTTTATTCTGATATAATTTTAGAAGATTGTAACAATGGACTTGTTTAAAATAAATTTTAAGACTAGGAAATTTTAGTGTTTTAGCCGTTTAGTAAACAAGTACAATGTAAATATACAATGTGAGTCACTAAGTGTATCTATGTAATTATGTAAGATACTGATATACTGAAAATGAATATTTTATAGGCAGAAATAGCTAAAAAGAAAGAATGTAATTTTGAATTACATTTGGAGTCCCTGTAACGAACACCCCCCCCCTCCCCCCGAAAACTCGAAACCTCACAACGCATCTTTTTCCCCAGATTGTTTTTCGTCTTTTTTTTTAATGTTTTTGATTTTGGGCTACCTTTCGATCGCCCCCTCCCTACCCCAAACCCTCCTGATCTGCCCAAAACATTGAGTTTCCTCCGTGCAGTTGCATTGTGATAAGTTTGAGATCATGTTATCTTTGTAAGTAATCATTTGTTATTTACTACATTTCATAATGATTTACTTGTAGTAAATCTACCCCCCCCCCCCTAACTTTTCCAAACTGTGCCTTAATTTTGATTTTTAAACACAGTACTTGTATATCATTATGCATACGCCATGATTTCTTTTGGGGGTGCTGTATAAGTTAAAAATGTACCGGAGCCCCCCCCCCCCACCTCCTCCAACTCCCGACCCCCAAGTCCCCCTTCCTCTATCACGTACCCGGGGCAGATCTCATTCATTATAACTATATATGAGAAAATAATTTTATTCTTATTTGAAAATTATATATTTGAATATATGATTTTATATGCAATTTTCTAATTTCTGAACTCATCTTTACAGGTAGACGATATCTCATACAAATGACAATGTCCACTCGTCCAGGCTTCTTTATATACCGCTCGAGTACTCGAGGTAGTGGATTTTGGGTCACGATACATTAGTATGCAAAACGTCATCAGGGGGAAAGTACAAATCAACACATGACCAAGTGTATTTTTAGCTCGGGGACGGAGATTGTTAGTTTCACTCCTAAGAATTTCCGTTCCCTAAAAAAATTTACTACGTCATGGGGATTTTTAAAGACTTAGTTCAGCTTTAAGTAAGGACAACATTTAATTTATTGTATATCGTTATATATGATAGGACACCAATTCATTGTATATTGTCATTCATTATAGGACACCATATTGATAATAAGGTAAGGATTGCAACTACAGGGAGATAACTCTATTTTCATATCAAGTATATATGAAACCGACTTGAACGATAAACGGTGTAAGTTGAATTTGGTACATTATTTTAGAAAAAATAAGACTCCTTGAAATTTTCATTGCTGAGTGGGTATTTTGGGGATAAATGCATATTTTTCAATGAAAAATCGCCGAAAATAGGAAAAAAATGTCATTTTCGCATATAAGTTCTGCTTCTAAAGATTCAAACATCAGAATATATACTATTCATTATACTCTTTAAAAATGAGATAATTAGACATTCAAACTTCGAGTAAATCCCTATATTTTTGGGTCTGTATGTTGATTTTTTGCTTAAATTATTGTGTTATTTATTGAAACAGTCATTTTGCTCAAAAACTAATTCGGGTACATATTGGCTTAACTGCTTTAGGATAAAGCAATACCATAGCTCTTTACATAGGAAAAAAAATTTTGCAACTGCGACCTTCTAATATATTTTTTCACATATACGTGATGGGGCTTTCATATTTCATACATACATTCACCATAATAAGTACTACACTTTGATACCAAGACATTTGACATAGTGACCTTGACTTTGAAATTTGACCTTGTAGTTGTATTTTGGTTAAGAAGTTCTTAAAGCGAATATTTCTTCAAGTATAAGTGATAAGGCTTTAATATTTCATACACGCATTCATCATAACAAGTATTACCCCATGACATTTGACCTTGTGGCCTTGACCTTGACCTTTGACCTACTTTTAAACTATAAGTGATAGGGCTCTGATATTTCACATATATATTCCTCATGGATCAAGCTTTCATTTAATACCATGACTTTAGACCTTGTGACCTAGTGACCTAGACCTTTGACCTACTTTTAAACTATAAGGGGTAGGGCTTTGATATTTCAAATATATATTCCTCATGATGAGAGCTTTCATTTGAGATCATGACTTTTGACCTACTGACCTTGATCTTGGCCTTTGACCTACTTTTTAATTATAAGGGATAGGGCTTTGATATTTAATACATAGATTCCTCATGATGAGAGCTTTTATTTGATATAATGACTTTTGACCTAGTGACCTTGATCTTGACCTTTGACCTACATTGAAATTATAAGGGATAGGGCTTTGATATTTCACATAAAGATTCCTCTTGACGAGAGCTTGCATTTGATACCATGACTTATGACCTAGTGACCTTGACCTTTGACCTACTTTTAAAGTATAGGGGATAGGACATTGATGTTTCACATGTAGATTCCTCACGATCAGAGCTTTCAATTTATACCATAGTTTTTTTATGTTTAACATCTATAGATTCCTATAGATGTCAGGATCTTCTTTAACTCTTTTGTTTTACTTCCTAAATTTTGCATTTTGAAAATGCCAATTTTCAAAGGCAAATTTACGACCTACTAATTGCTCCAAATAGTGCAATTCATATACTATTAGGTTTAAAGTGTCATATGCCCAAGCAAATTCTGAATACAAATAATCTAGCTTTAGTGAACACGTTGAACTAAATCGATTTGTTTCGTGCATGATATGTGATTAATTAAAAAATAATCCTTTGTTTGCTCATTGATTTTGGTAAAGATAATTTGAAAGATACAATGAAATTGTCAAAAGAAATTTTGATTGATTAGATTCGTGTGTTGCGTCGTTATGTATATATAAAGATTTAAACATACTCCATGCATGTATAAAATAAAAATATTGGATTGTATATATACCGCTGCGACGAAGCTGTCGTAAGAGGTTTAATCAAGTCTGTCATTGACAACCTAAACACAACGCTAACCAACAAATATTAAATAGTGATTTGAAAGATACAATGAAATTGTCAAAAGACGTTTTGATTCGATTCGTGTATTGCGTCGTTGAGCATAATATAAGGATTTAAACATACTCCATACTTGTATGAAATAAAATATTGGATTAATTGTATAGATACCGGTGCTACGAAGCTGTCGTAAGAGGTTTAAACAAGTCTGTCCTTGACAACCTAAAACACAACGCTAACCAACAAATATTGAATATTGATCTGGAGAAATGGCGGAGGCACACTCGGTAGACGATTTAACACACTGCCCTATCTGCTTTGAAAAGTATGATAGACCAAGATACCTACCTTGCCTGCATACATTCTGTGAGAAATGCTTACAAACGTATATTGATACAACTGTTGGAAACGATTCTAAAACGGAGGGTTTCAACTGCCCAACTTGTCGACGACTCATAGAGGTCCCTGCGAGTGAGGATGTGCAATGGGGTAATATGGCAGAGACGTTTCCATTGAATCACTTGATTGTAACTTTAATGGATATTACGTTATCCGCAGAAACTTTGAAATTTTGTGGGCCATGTAGAAAGAGATCCATAGAGGTGCCGCCGATGTCCTGGTGTAAAGATTGTAAAAAGTTTCTATGTGGACAATGTGTGGAATATCATAAGACTTTGCCGATTCTTGAAGGGCACCTCATTGAAACCCTGAAAGACATCAATGAGATCGATGTCATTTCTACACCGACATTTCATTGTGAAAAACATCCAGATAAAAAACTAGAAATGTTTTGTGAAGATCACGATATTCCTTGCTGTATGTCCTGCACAATGATTGAGCATAGAAAATGTGGAAAAGTTGAAACACTAGAAAAAGCTGCTAAACGCAAGAATTTGTCTTTAATGAGGGAAGAAATCACAGAGAGATTTTCCAATGGTCTTGAAAGCTTAAATGAAAGAATTAAGATGAAAACGGATTCATTTAATGATTTCAATGACCAGTGTGATGGAATGAAACTTAAAGTAAAGGAAACAACGGAGGGAATAAGGATGCATGTCAAACATCTGTGCTCAAATGCATTGACAGAGCTATCGACAATCAAAGAGAAACAAGAACGCCTTTACATTTCGGATATTGAACTGTTGAAAGAACAAAAAGTCTCAATTGAACGATACCAAAATCTGCTGACGGCGAAAGAAAAGGACACGTCTGATGTGCAATCCTTTATGGAGATGAGGAGATTAAAAGAATACATAGAAGACATTCCTAAGGAGCAGGTGGTGTCAAATAAGTACTGTGAACTGAATTTTGAAATTGACAATGATGTTTTAGACATCATGAAAGTAGAAACGTTACTACAACCCAAACGACAAGAACATTCAAATACAAGCGATGATAATGCATCACTAAGCAAATGTGAATATAAATCATTTGAATATATGCGTACTTTGAATTTTAGAGACAGAAAAAAGAACATTTCTGTCAATAATTGTGTCTTTCTTGAAAATGGTGGTCTTTTGATCGTAGATTACAGAAATGCTGAATCTCGGAATGGTTTTGTAAGACTATATAACTCGGAATTGTCCCAGTTCCAAACCATACGTCTAATGGGTAAACCATGGGCTGCTGTAGAATTAGACGTGAACTCTTATATAATAACAATTCCTTCCAACAAATCAATTTGTTACTTAGAGACAGAAACATACTCCACAATAGAAGCTTTTCATGAGGAATCTTCAACTTTTTATGAGAATTCTGGAAGGAAATTTTTCGGGATCGCTATGAAGGACAAGCCGTCTACAATGAGCATAGAAAGAGAAGCCACTTTCTTTGTCTCTTCAAGGGGAGAAGTGCATTTGAGAACCCGCTCCGGATTTACTCTGCAGAAACTTAATCTATCCACAACATATATCCAACACATCAGTTACAAAGATGGCGCAATTTATTTCAGCGCGAAGGATAGTCTGTATTGTGTAGATGAAGATGGAAATACCATATTTGAATTTAGTGATCCGATTCTTCTTCAGGGTGCCTCTGGATCTTCCGTTGGTTACAACGGAGATATCGCTGTCTGTGGTAGAAAATCTGATCTTGTTGTTATCATTGATAGATTCGGTAAAAGGAAAACCGAAGTAGCAGTAAATTCTCCAACCTGTGTTGCATTCAGTTCAGATGGTTACAAAATGTGTGTCGTACGAGGAGGCACACATATAGACAATTTAGGTGCAATATTTGAAATTGAATATAACAATTAATGTAATGTCATGTCATGTCATGTAATGTAATGTAATAAAGTATTCGTATTGATATAATATGAAATACTATGTATGACATTTTTTAATCAAATTTCAGCTGTCTGCACATCCATCTTGATTTCAAAACAAATAAAATGAAGACAACACCATTTTATTGAGTTATTAGCTTGGTCGAAAAAATAATCCCTTCAATGCAATTGATTGTTGAACGAATCAATCTGCATATTCCTAGAGAAAGCATGTCTTTCCATGTCTGAGATTTTTTTTCATATTTTCTTATTTTTGAAATTTGCATTCGTGGAGTCGACGTAGGACCAAAGTCACGTCAAATTATGTGATTATCCATTTTAGACCAACCCGGTAACACATTGACATCTACATACGCACAGTTACTTTCATAATCGGCGGTGTGTTCTCTATAAAACGACAGTGTTTGTAATTATATGAATAACACCGAAACATTAGCGTTTTTTTTACAGTACAAACATAAACAGGGCAACAAACAAGTTATTATATGGAAATCAAAAGTAAATTCGCATACAGGCAACAAGCCTACGTAGCCCTGCGTAACTGAACACTGCATTGAGGTGTCAAATCTTTCACCTGGATATTTATAGATTTATTGCATAGAAGAAGTTTATTTAATATGTAATAATGATGGATGAAAAAGAAAGGAGGGATCTCCAACAAGTATCGGTTGCAACACCCATTGAAACAAAGGAGGGGATCTCCAACAACACCAGGTTGTAGCGCCCACAGCAAAACCTCAAAACACCCAATGCAAAAACACAGAGCAGACAAGCACGGAAAGAGACGCATAATGGACAAGGAACGTCAACGCACAGCACAGAAACATCAATCACAAAGGACTACACATAAACCAACGAGACCAATGGGTAACCGGTGCCGACTTAGGACGGCCATCTGCCACGGAAATAGCAGAAGGTGTGGTTATCCTGGATTAAGTACGCACAACCCTCCCACTTTCCCGATTACCCAGAGGTCTCGAAGAACGTACAATTGTTGTGTAAAACAACCTCCTCACTGTCAGATGACCACACACAAACAAGACCGCAAAACGCAGGGGCCCAAGCAACGCAGATGAATATGTAAATGGATATAAAAAGAGGGCGTACGTAACACAATCCGTACTCTGCCGCTGCGAGCTCATGTATGTATGAATGAAAAACATCGAAACACAACTACGCAAAACACGATGCACATATGAGTTAAAGAAGATCCTGAGACGCAAAAGGAACAAGGAACACCGAATACGATATAAAAACACTAAACACAAAAGAAACATACACATAACCAAAAAAGATCGGTGCAGACTTTGGATGGCCGTCTCGAAATTAGGAGTAAATGATGTGGTTATCCTGATTATTTTCGCACAATTCTCAAACTTGTCGGGTAATCCAATAATCACGAATAACGCAAAAGCCTTTTCATTGCCACTGTAAGATGACAAAGTGAACAACAAAAAAGACAGCAAAACGCAGGGACTTAGGCAACACATGCATGAATTTGTAAATTCATATCAAATAAGCATCAAAGACGTACCTATCAGTTATTCAGTCTCAAAGTCGAGAAGGCAAGCCCAGATCGTCAGAATTCCCATCAGAACGACTGCGAAGCCCGGAATTAACACATGAGACCAGGTACCCGGGGAGAGTAAGCGTCTCCTAAATGCATGCAACATCCGTCGCCACAGCTCCATGGAAAACCTATCAAATTCGGTGATTGTCGCGATGTACATTTTGATGTACATATCAGGTAAGTATGTCTTGTTTGGTGATGATGGCAATTCAATCACAATCAAGAATGTTACTAATCGGATATGCTTTTATTGTATCCCCGAAACGACCGAAGAACTTCTTCAATGATGATTTCAGCCGTTGTGTAACATGACCCTGAACAGGTAGCTTACTTGCAAGCTGTCTGGCTGTAAGGATGAAATCTTCATACTGGCGTACCGTATCAGCTGAGAAACAAAACCACCATAAGCAGGAGAAGACGGAATGTTGAAACTCATGAAAGGGAAGTTAGTTATGTGGAATCTGAAATCGTCACGCTTGTCAAACATGGAGGTGATAAAAAACATAGGGCTTATGAACAAGAAATCGTGCTCTGTTGGCTTGAATGGCCGAGAAGTCCGATCTACATTCAGAGAGGACTGATGTCTTCTCTAACAAGGTTTAGACAGGGTCCATCATGAGTAAAGTCGTTATTATCAGGCATAGTATAATCACTGTAGCATATCATGTGATACGCAAATGATATGATCCACGGGAATTTCCTTTGATTCAACCAGGTAAATATTGTCTAAATCTACTTCATATGAATCTATTTTAGGCCTATCATATGAATATCATATATATTAAATGATGGTAATCTATTCTGGTCAAGAATAGACGTATATTCAGCGAACACTTAAAGAGAAAATTTTGTACCTGACCGTGCACCATATCATAACATGTGGTGACCATCCAAAATTTTCTGCTTAAGTGTTCTCTGAATATGACTCTTTTCTTGATTAGAATGGATAACAATCATATAATTGATAATGAAGGTCATATAATAGGCCTAAAATGAATCCATATAAAAGAGATTTAGAAAGAATTTAACTCAATTAATCAAAGGGGATTCCCGTGGAACATATCATTTGCGTATCACGTGATATGTGACAGTGATAATTCTCTGTGCTTTTTATATGTAAAAAAAAATGCGCTGGTACAAGGCTGTTTATTATTCAAATATAATTCAGAAAGGAGGGGCTATCAAAGAAGGCTCGGTTGCAGCACCCAAAGCAAAACGCCAAAAACACCCACAGCAAAACACCTAAACACCCTATGCGAAAACATAAAGAAGATAAGTACAGCTAGAACGTGAAAGGATGGACATGAAACAACACCTTATACTGAATAGAAACATTAAATACAAAATACTACAACTAAACCAACGAGACCAGAGTGTCCTTCTGGTGACTTCAAGGATAATATCCATACTATAAAGCAATTTTTTCATGGAAATTTTGTTTCATTCTCCTTATCTTGTTAATTGTGTCACAATAAAAGTAAGGTTGTGAAATCCCCAAAGTAGTTTACACTCTTGCGGGTAAAGATAGGAATTTAAAAAAAGCTTACAGTAATTTTTTTTTTGAAAATTGAGTGTTCAAAAATGTTTATGAAAGCGGATACCTTGATCTAGAAGTTTCTTAGAAAATTCCTTCAGTGAAATGTTTAACGTCTTCAAATTCATTAGCATCATTTTATAGAAGATAAATTTACAGCATGGACCAGACATGCACGTTTCGGGAACTTAACCCTCGTCAGTGATCCTCAATCTAAGCAATGTAATATGACCAAATCTGTGAAAATGATGTCCTAAATATACCGAAAGACGTAGCAAGATGGCTGGGATATGATGCTACAGGACCCAGGTTTAAGAAATTTGAGGGTGCGTTTGAAGAAACGATCAACTGAAATTGATCGAACTTGGCTACATGTGCCCTCGGGGACTCCTGGTCCACCAGCAGTGACACTCAACAAGTGCTATAAATGTTTTAAAAATGTCTTCAACTTCATTAGCATCATTTAAGAGCATATAAATTTACAGCATGGACTAGACATGCACATTTCGGGTATTAAACCCTCGTCAGTGATAAATCCAAAACACTAGTACATGTCCTTACATTCCGGATTAGTTGCGATATGTAAATACAGTATGAAGGTAAATAATATTTTTGTCACACATACTCGTATGAATTTCTCCGTTTGCAATTTTTATATTGAGATCCAAAAATGGTGTTCTAACGTTTGCTTTGTTGAGCTTCAAATCTTGCGGATAAATATCATTCTTATATTTTCAAAAACAAGATAGTCATAGTCAGAATTTCATTCAGGTATCAGAATGAGGAAGAAAAAATCCATTAAAATGATAAACGTTTTTAAATTCAATAGCATCATCTAAAACCTGATAAATTTACAGCATGGACCAGACACGCACGTTTTGGGTACTAAACCCTCGTCATTGATCCTTAGTCTAAACAATGTAATATGGCCAAAAAACATGAAAATTATTATGTTCAAAAATGTACCAAAAGACGTAGCAGAATGGATGGGATATGATGCTACAGGACCAACGTTTTAGAAATTCCAAGAAATTTTGTAACAGAAAATTTCAAATGTGTTGAAGAGACATACGATCAACCGAAGTTGATCGAACTTGGCTACATGTGCCCTCGGGGACTCTTGGTCCACCAGCAGTGACACTCACCAAGTAGTTCAAATGATAAACGTCTTTAAATTCAATAGCATAATTTAAAACCGGATAAATTTACAACATGGACCAGACACGCACGTTTCGGGTAATAAAAACATTTCCAATCATCAAGATTCCTTTGCTTTTAAAGATGTTGAAGAAGGTTCTAATCAAAAGTGTATAACAAAAATTGCAACGAGAGGCACACAGTCAGTATCTATAAGGATCCCTTCAGCATTACACCTACATGTTTCAAAGAAATCAATGTAAACAATTTATCTAGTGCCAAAAGGTATCGTCTCTTGGTTATCTTATTACAAAAAAGTGAATAAGCTCTTACTCTAGTGCTTCTCTGCCAGCTTTATGAAAAGAAATTGTACGGATTCAGATGCTACTTTATTACAAATAATATTGCCTTTGTGATTGAACACGATAAGTGGACTTGAACCCATTTGTTGTCTTTGACCAGGAAAATATAGTTTTGAGTAAAATATCAATTTTACATCGAGTTAGATTTCAGGTATTTATCTTGTACTTGACAGTAGTATTTGAAACGGACACACATCAAACTTATCATACCTCATATAAATAATATGACGAATAAAGTGATCTGAGTGGTCTAGAGACGTCACTTTGGAGGTCGACAAAACTTCATGTCTCCCTCAAGAGACGTGATATTACCCTCCAGATACGTCATGTCTCAAGGATTAACCTAACTTCAACTTCATATTCTACGTTGGTTTCAACAGTATTAATTGAGTTGCAGTAAGAGTTGCCTCACTGACTACTGCAGGCTAAAAGAATTCATTACATTTCGGTAAAACAAACAATTTATTGCCCGGTTGGAAGGGAGACATGCCTATTTGTTCAACCCAGAAAAAGTATGCAACCCCGGGCAACATGCTTTTCTGGGTTGAACAATACTCATGTCTCCCTCCCAACTGGGCAATAAATGTATAATGTTAAGGATGACTCAATTTGACATTTGAGAATGACCTTGATAAAATGATTGTGAATTAGATTGCACTCTGTTGCTTTCAATGGACGTCTTTTTTTCAAAACACGATTTGCTGAGAGCAATCCAGCCTTTATCAGGTCTGGTCGATTACTATATATGGTATTTAAAGCCGGAAAATACCGAGTACTATTTTAAGAAAATCCCCGAGTTTTCTCGAGTGAAATGGCGTTTTTCGACCAATGAGCGCTTTGATATTTGCCACACCTACGGATATTGTAAATACATAATACGTGCTTATGTTTCCTTTTGGAAAATTGTTTTAAAATGCTCTGGGATAAATTTATAGGTATTTTTTCTTGGTTTACCAATAATCCCTTATTCTTAGATATATGTTCTTGAAATCTCCAATTGACATTTTGTTATTCAACACACGAGAACAGTGAAAATTACAGGTATGACATGATGAGTTGTCGACAGGCACATTCATGCACAAATAATTGCGGTTCATAAATCACTATATGTAACGTGCGACTGCGATATAACATTTTTTACGGTAACCGCGACTATTTTCTGCTGGTTTTTTGATGCATTATGGGTAATTTACTGTATTTCTAGAGTTTTCTCCCCAAAACTCTATCCGTTTTAGTTCCTTTATAAAAATAAGCAGCAATATGTGTTTATAATATCTACATCTATAACTCCAAAGCATAAAAGATAAGTAAGCAGTGTTTTTTGCCAGATTTTCCTCTTTATGCCTTTTTGACATTTTTAAACGTAAATCGAACAAATCTTCGATGCTTCAGTCATGTGTATATTCGGTTTGATAGGATAAAAGAAACATAATAGTTTGAATGTCGTTTGGGTATGCTCTCTGCTTGAAAAATACAAATAACATACATTCAGGCGACATTTTTTTACGGTAATGGCGACACTTTTTTACGGGTATAGCGACTGTTTTCTATGGTGAGAGAATTGATTATTTTCTACGGTAACTAGGTATTTGTTCTTCAGGCGAAATATCATTTATCTGACGGAGATCTCATTGGAAGGACAGTTACTTCTGACAAGTCCCTATGCACTTAAACAGTAAAAAATATACAACGTCATACTACTACAAGGGCATAAAACAAAGGGATAAATGATCTACATAATGATAAGTTGTGTTGTTAAATGTATATAGATAACCTTCATGAAATCCAAGTTTGAAAATAGAATAATACGAAACCAATTGTCATTAAGAGATAAAATTAACCATCTATATATGAAAGAAAACATGCTCCTGTATCATACCCTTGTTTGTTAGACTTGAGTGTTAATGAAGAACATGTTATCTATATCGTTTTTATAAGGCTCATGATATACTAGTAATTTAAGGTTTTCATATTATCTGCTCGGTGATTTGATCAACGAAAACGTATTGCACAATGGTAAAATGTTTTGGGAACAGTTTAATATTCTTGGGGGAGGTTAAACGAAAATGAAAGTCCCGGTTTCGCATAAAAATGACGGAAATGTACAACTATGATGCTGTAAATGTGATTTTTACTTTTCATAATACGAAAACAGCCCGAACTGATCCCTGGTAAAGTCAGGGCTTAGTCTTGGTGAGTCGGGCCTAAGTCGGGTGAATGATTCTCTGAATTATCGATTTTGTGCTGTATATAGGGATAAAGTCATTTTCCATATTTGTCATCCTAGCCAATTCGCGAAGAAGGTCTGTTCCCGATTATCCCCGACTGAGCTACGATTTACGCCGACGTAGTCCCGACCTTGCTGCAACATAGCCCCAACCTAAATAAGTCGGGACTGAGCTCCGACAAAGCACATGTATACATTTGTCGGGGTGTCTCTTCGACCTTCCGGACTTAGCTTTGACCCACTCTGACTCGCCCTGACCAAGCTACGACTCGCCCGACAGAGCCCCGATTCACACAGACTTCACAAGTCGGGCACTTTGTGACTGGGGATTAATACTTTTTAGGACTCAACCCCGACTTATTTAAGTCGGAGCAAGGTCGGGGAGGTCGGATCGAAGCAAGGGTAAATCGTAGCTCAGTTGAGGCTCATCGGGAACAGACCCTCGCGACTGAGCTACGAATCACCCCCACTTAGCCCTTAGTCACCAAGACTAAACCCCGACTTTACCACGGGTCGCCTGGACCTTCCCGATTGAGGCCGACCTAACTATAGCTTATGAAGACAGAGCTACGATCTGCCTGACTTAGTCCCGACTAAGCCTAGACTTGAGCAAGTATTTCATTATGTCTAGTAATTGACCAGTTTAATTTCACCATCCATTAAAAAGAGAAAGGAGCTCCATAACAGGTTCCAAAAAGACTGATACTATAGAAGAATGATTATCGTATATCAATTTGCAACACAAGTCGTAGTTATGTCGGTGGAAGTCATTGTTTAATCGTGGTAGGTCGTAGTTAAGTCGGAGCTCAGTCTACTCAAGTCGTGGTGAGTCGGGGCAGGTCGTAGCTAAATCGGAAAGGTAGACCTGGGCTAAGTCGGCGTGAAGTCGTAGGTACATGTACATTGTGGTAGATCGTAGTCAAGTCGTATTGAGATCGGGACAGAGTCGGTGTTACGGTCAATAAGGATATTACAGTGCCAACTTCCCCAACGTCATCAAAATTTTAAGTCGGGGCTAATTGGGGAGCTAAGTCTGCTGCACAACTGCTTCAGTACCTGGATATATTAATAGCATACATGTCTCTGCCTATCAACATATCTCACATATGTATACCATGTATTTCAAGTGCAAAATAAAAAAGTTTACACGTTTTATGGACGATATTGTATGAAAAGAAAGTAATATATTCCCTTAAAAAACAGTCGCCTATACCGTAAAAAACTATCGCGATTACAATAGAAAAGTGTCGCCTAATACGGTTCTATACCGTAAAAAAGTGTCGCAACACGGGACAAGTAAACTTATTCTTAAGAAGACTTATAGATGAAATAAAGAGTTTTATACATTTTATTCTGTTATATTTTTTACATGAAAACGTATCTTTGTCTGATAACATCAGTATTTTCATTTTGATACTGAGTTTTAGGGACATAAACACTAAAAAATCGCTGGAGGTTTATGTTTCTGGCGGTTTTTGTCGTCAGAAACGCGATTAAGATTGCTTAATTTCCCAATATGTAAGCATTTGATAGTCATAAAAGAAAATTCAAAATTATTTTACAAAATAAACTTTAAAAAAGGTCGGAATCTGTATTTTATCAACCGATTTCTCCATAAAATAAAAGATCTACCATAAAAAAATGTCGCGATTACTGTAGAAAATGAATTCCCGCAGTAGCACGTTACATAGAGTGTAAATGATTTAAATCTTATTCGAATGCGAAGGTACAGTCGATAATATTTATCGCAACTTGCGATGCGGAGTTTTTCTTTTCTTGGATAGATGGATATATTTATTATTCCCACAGAGTTGGTCCAAACCATGTATATTACATGTAGATATGATATGTCAAAATAATGAAAATATTCGTCAAATGGAGAAGATCGGCATTTAAAAAAACGGTATATGGCAAATTCCAGTGACTTGTTCCTGACTGCCGTGTCCCCTTCTAGATCTGCACTTGATATCGATAATGAATTCCTTCGCCACATAAACTGCGACTTTTTTGTGCTTACTCATCATTTACCCACTTGTTACGTCGATGGCATATTTTTTTTCAAGTTTTATAATTTCAAAACTAGCATCCGACGTCGATATGTTCATTCAAAATATGCCAAAATCAAATACATGTACATTTCTACATGTATATTATAATTTTTCACATTGTATATGTTTGCCTGACTCTTCAATATATATATATTTTGCGCCACATGATGCACTCATGAAATGTAAAAGAAAACTACTTATACTGTATTCATTTACCTGTTTTGAAAGGGGTCGTTGATCAATATTTTGAGAAAATCATACAAACTGTGCGTTTAAGATGGAAAATATAGATACTTTAGATCAATTCCGCGCATTTATAAACACAGACTTTAATGCAGATGGCGCCACTGCAATAAATTTAAGCTGCGTACCCGTACCGTTCAGGGCATCCATCAAACGTAATGCAGCTTCTATTGATTCATAGGCGGATCCAGAAGTTTTCAAGGACGGATAACCCTATTTTCATTTAGACGTACAAAGCTCTAAATCCCTCAATTCTAAGGTTTAATCTATATTTTAACCGACAAGCGAAGAATAAAGAAACGAAGAA